>OZ012715.1:2853683-4053683 GCA_963942605.1 Poecilus cupreus | reverse complement strand
TCAGTTGTTTGGGTTGAACTAAAGATCGCAAGATCTACAAACCTCGGAGCTATTTGCTTCATCAATTTTCTTTTATATTACTAATATTAGTCTGTCCAAGTTTATTTTTTTTTAAATATTAAAACCATTGTTGGTTGTCTTATTATCGTAATAAATTAAAAATAAAATAAAAAGTAGTTATAATCACATGTTTTCATATATAATGGCAAGGTATACTACATCAGAAAACGACATAAAATAATTAATTAATGTGGAAAATAGTTTTCCGCATGGAAGTTTATATAAATTATAACTGTAAAATACGAGTGAAGTAAGCTATATTGAAATTAATTCGACTAAATCGAGTAGAACGCCTTGAATTTTATTATATTATGTAATTTACTGTATATGTGACATGTAATGTATTTTCGTTGATTTACATTTTATTTTGTCTGCCATTTTTTTTTATTCTATTTCCTTTTACTATTTATGTAATAAGTGTCACCACTTTCAACCATCTTGGAGCAACATCTGCTGACTGGTAACTACATAAATAAATAAATATATCATCACGCCTTTTACCCTTTATGGGAGTGGCACTCTGCTTACGTAGATTTCGGTAAGTGATATATTTTTGTGTATGAAATGCGGTTACCAGCCTTCAAGTAATAGCTCCCAAAGTTGTTAGTGGAGGGGGAACCACAGGGGTAAATTTAAATTGGAAACTGTCGCCTGTGGGATTCGAACTGAGTATCTCATGATCCACAGTCCGATGCTTTACCACGGTAACTACATGTAAAAATATAACGCTGAGATATGCAATACCAGTTGATATATATTTATTTATCTTCTACAGTTTTTATGGCATTATTTTTAATATTGTTTTAAGTGAACAGTACTATTAAAGTTATTTTGACTTATGAATTTAGTAGTTACAAATATCCATTCCTTAGTCAAGTTTTGAATCCGACACCTTTGATGTATTAAGTTTTAATGCATGCACTAATGTGATTATACAAAGTTAATTTACCGATAAGTTAAGTCTCTTGAAAAACGTAAATAATAGTGACTTAACCTAATGTATAATTATAATTATTCATTAGGTATACCTACTGTGAACATTTATGGCATTTTTTTACAATTTCCAAAGTAAAAAACAACCCGCTCTGCAATATTGTCTTCCAAATAAGGCTAGGATCGTTTAGTATAGTATCTCCACTAGATATATATCAGCAGTACAAATTTCTGCTGTCAGATGGTCTCCGGCTACCCACATTTGCAGTTCAAAATAAAGATAGATACGCATGCGCTCAGCACACACTGAATTCTTATGGTAAGATCAAGTTGTGAACGCCAAAACGCCTACCCGCGCACATTAAAATGTCAGTTCTGCTTCTGCGATATTTAAATGTTATATTGCGATAAATCAGGCCACCAACGGTTTGATAGAAAAACAAGGGATCTTAGATCTGAGATCATTGACTTGGCAGATCTGTTATTGGTGGATAAATGTGTGAGAACGTTTATAATACGGTAGTCTAACCTTTTCAGGACTTTTATACGATTTTGTTGTTCTGATTGAAGCGATATTTAAGTCTGCATGAAAATCGTGATATACAGAAGAGTTTCTAATAGATTACAACATCTTCCGTAGCTGTTTCAATTATTCGGAGAACTATTCAAATTCACAGCAATAATACCCATTGATATTAGATGACATCTTGCGAAGTTATTTAATTGTATCATATAAATGATGGTATCGATACTCAATTTGACATTTTACACGCATCATTATACAAACATTTAAAAAAAATTTTGTACTATGTAAACACGCAATTGAAAAAAAAATGCCACATCAAAGTCACATGTAATTGTGCGTTTTTTTATAAGGTTATATTCGTTGGACACTTCTAAAAGTTGACAGAAATGACTGCTATAATTTTAAATTTTACAAACACACTTCGTGTCTCGACCCATAAGCAGTAAGGAAATCATAGCTTTTAACGCTATTTACATAGGTGCTATGAACTATGAAGTATAAATTTAGAAATTTACTGTCAATTAGATAATCAAAACATGTTGCTTATTTGTGCTTAATTAACACTTTTAACGACAGGAAAATATAGTGCACGATAAAGAAAGGTAATTCAATAATAGTATATTATTCAATGAGCATGTAATGTATGCTATTACTCATGAAAACGCGAGTGATGTAAATCATTCGAATGAGTAATAGCCATTGCATTCGAGTGGAATACTATACTTTATTCACAACATTTTGTCAGATGTTTGTATTGAAATGATAAGATAAGTAGAACTTTTGCTTTGACAAATACAAAAAACTAGGCTACGAACTGTTGTAAAAAAATTTGAAGTGATTTGACATTTAGCAGAAAATCTTAAAAACAATTATTCAGCTACAGTTCAAGCTTAAAAAGAAAATAAAAGTATTAACAATGAGAAAATTTAGTGTCTTTTGGTTATTTATGTGGATAAACTTACTTAAAAGTCATTTTGATTTTACTCTTTTGACAGGTAAGATTTGAATTTGATATAACGAATGAACATTATTAATTCATCGAACTGTCAATTTTATTTCATTAGCAACAGTAACATAGGTCATTAATTGATAAACAACGGTTGAATTATGGGTATATTATTGACAGTTGTGGATAAATACATAGACTTACTAGTCAATGTGTTTGCCATTAATTCAAGTTTTCGTGAATTTAATGGTACGTATGAGCTTTCGTAGTTTATCGTGCATTATACTTTTCTGTCGTTATAAGTTCTTGTTTCGTCGTGTTTATTCCAATTTATGGGGTTGTAAAATACCATCGTAACATTAATAGAACGACAGGTTTTGCAGAAACAGTTGATAGTGTTATATTTGTCTACATCAATAGTAATTGAGCTACAAAATAAATAGATTTATAAAATAAATACTTTTCACTAACATCATTTTAGATCTAACTTGATATTACTGTGACCCTCTCTAACAACAGAGATTCTAACGCAAATTTCTTTATTATTTGTTGTGTATCCCCGCATGCAATAAGAAATGATTAGTGCCAAAAGAATATATTGTATTTAGAAGAAATTGCAAATTTATTGTAAATATTAAAAATATAAAGTAATAAAGTACGATTTCTTGAATTAAAAATTAAAGCAAAGACTTTATAATAACTAAAACAAAAATGAAGTTAGTCAAGTCGAAATTATCCTTCTATATCTGCCTCCTTTTTACTCATTTACTCATAAACAATGAGCTGGTTTACGTCATACTTTGACCTGATTTCAAATTTTTCACTCTTAATATAGTTAATTAATCAAGATAATTACGGTTCTAGAGCACCTTACTAAAATCCATTTTTCTAGTCATTGTTTATATTATAAACTTTATATCTCATTATTAAGTAAGAACATATGAATAAGTAAGTGCTAATTTGTAACACGATAGTTATAGCAGTAAAGAAATTATGTTCACCTATATTTAAATTTTACTGTGATTGTGTGGTTAGCAGCAATTAGATTGTGTTGTTGTTTTTTGCACAGTTTTCTTTCCATTTGTATTCATAAATTTACATTTTTAACTATCTATTTCCCGTACCAACATAGAATGTTCTGAGTTTAATTTAAAATTTAATCTGGACTAAATTATTAACTTAAAATTAAAATATGTGTAACTTAACTTGCCGTTTCCAAAATTTATTTATGTACTTTTAAGACAATTTAAAACTCCATTTCTTTTTTAACTACACAACTGCTTTTAGATTACTTTTAGAAGTGATGTGTGTTCTCTATTATATTGCATTTTTTTAAATATTGAAACTAAGAAAGGAACTAAGAAATTTAAATTAGATACTTGTTTTAAAAATCGGTGGATCAAACTACGAATATTACCCAAGTGTTTTTATTATTGTTTTATTTGAAATTATTAATCAATTGGAGACCTAAAGAACATAGGATTATTAGAAATCAAGCCACCCCATTCATCCAAGCCATGTGCCATCTCTTTTTCCTCCTACATATAAAATAAATTTATGTAATAACAGCATTGTAAGATTCAACGGTATAAAGAGAAAAGCAGAATTGAAGATTCTTTGCCTTTTCCATTTACATCTTACGATACATCATCGGCAATATTTTTTGCTTATTCGACGAATGTTGGTGAAACAGCATTTAATAAAAATCTAAACATATATGTGGAACTTATAATTATTTCAACGTCATAAGGTATTTCATATTCATTTGTTTGCCTTATAAAATTGGCTTTTCTTGTCCACAATCCTCCAATGGACACGTCACTTAATCTTTTTACATGTTTTTAATATTTATCAGCCTTTCTTAAGATACTAATAGTTAACTCAAATACACCAATATTAATATCTAATAAACCATGTTGCAATTCAATAGTAACATAACACACAATGTAAAGTAAAAAAAAAAAAAATTAAAGATTTGATAGAATACTTATCCGAATACTCAACACACTTTTACATTAACACTCAGATAATCTCACCGCTCAACTTAATTTATAAATAATTTATTCTTGATTTTGTGATAGTACTGAAATGCGTAGTTCGGCAGTTCTATGATTTGAATCAGCCAGCAACGAAACTGACTCCTATAATTAATTTTTATTTTATCCACCTTGCGCGCTGTAGTCGCAACTCTGACAAATGCTAAAAATGTACGGTGCCTTGTCATATCTATTTACTGGATATAAAAGGTTTTAGTGTTTAGTTTTAATATAAAGAACTAATTTGTTACAAGAGTAAAGGACCTCGTTGTATTAAATTTGATTGGGAGTGTGTTTAATTCCTCTACGTGTCGTAATTTTGTTGAAATTTCACCTAACAATAATTTTGTTGCTCCATGTATTGCTATATATGAGAAGATAGACCTGTCGACATGTTTTTTTCAATTCTCTGGTAACTGCAAGATAGTAAGTACAACAGTTTACATTTCGAATTGTTCCTATTTATATTGTATGTAAATTCGAGTATTCATGATAACTTGGACAAGTGGATACAAATTATTACAGCGTTTGCAATGTGGATATTTTTATGGCTATAACGATAACTCATCTCTTTGGCCTTGGTTTGTTAGCTTCTTGTACTGAATTCACAATGCTTTCTTATCAAAAGATTTTTATCAATTTCTTTCGCAATTGCCGACATAATGCGAAATTTGCATTGATTTTGCATACTGCTTAAAATGGGAGAAATGTTAAAAACAGAAATGTATCTGCAATAAAAATATAAATGTGGCAGGCAGGGCATATGCCTGAAGCCTACAACAAAATATTATTGATTTAGATTCATTCCAATATTTTTATTTTTATTATTCAGAATATGTATGACAAAGTTTATATTTTGAAACTAAAACCATTATTTAGGTAGTACTCGTAACAATGTAAGAGTGATTTTTTTACCTAATTTTGCGGGCTTGGCCAGAAAATCAGATGAACCTAAAATGAGCATGTATATTTTTTTCGGAAACTTAATTTAAATTATTTATTATTTAAATAAATATTTAATTGAAACCTTTGCATAATTATATGGATTACAAATATTACTCTTGTTTTAGAAAAACTCCTAAATCTCCAGATAAAATTTCCACTAGAGAATGGGCTTCGAATTACTCGTCCTATACCAGAGCGTTTATCTTGCCCAAGTTGTATGATACGAGATACCCAAAAAAAAGGGGCAATGGCAATGGTAAGTTTCCATTATTTTATGTTTAATTTCTTCTGCTGTATTTTTATAACGACAAGTAAATGAATCAATACACATATAAATAAATATAACAAAAAACAATGCTTTTTTCTGTATCAGATTTCATTTCTTTACATAATAGCATTTTTATACCTATATAATTATACTATATAATTGAATTTCATTTCTTTTCAGGGACACAAGTTAAATTTACGACATATCGAAGTAAGCAAAACAGAGGAAAATGATAGTAAATATATTATTTCTGTATTTAATTTAGATCAATGATATAGGACAACCTCAGCAGCAGCCTCAAATACCAGTACCTGAAGAGCAAGTACTCCAGTTCCAGAAAATCTAGTGTCCCAAGAGGAACCAGTTCCAGAATTACCAACGGTAATAAATTATGTATAAAATTTTAAAAATAACACGAACAAAATCCAACCGTAAACCGTAAAAGTATAATGTTCACGGGATAAATAAGGAATTTAGGACTTAGTAATTTATTATTGTAATTGTTTGAATTAAACTCATATTTGATTTATATCTATATTTTGTATAAGCACATTTATTATTATTTTACAAAGTATTAATGTGAATAATATTTGTTTAGAAGGCAAATCAGTACATAACATTTAAGTTTTGTAGTTCTCAAGTTCTTAATAATGACCACTGTAACCAATATATTACCAATTTTCACGGACAAAACAGATGAATACGCTTTTACAAGTATTTACGGCTTCATAAAAATGAATAACCAAAACTGATTATTATTCGGTAACCGGATAGTTTACAACCTGAGTATGGTTCTACCATGTCAATAAAGTGTTTTTTCATTAATAAAGATTTAAAAGTGGCAATCATAAAATATACACAAATTTTATTTTTTGCTTTTTTCCTTCTAAATCTTTGGTTCTTTTAAGTTATATGCATTTTAACAAATATACAGTTATTTCATTGCACGCGTGTAGCTAAAATATTTCCAGAGAGTGTTTTCGAGATTTATTGTTATGTTAAAATTTACTATAAGTCTATAATAGTACATAAATTTGGGATGCTACAAGTCAAGCAACATTTTTGTATAAATTTAACATAAATTAAGCTACACTTTTGTTTTGTATCCATTCAAATGTTCCATTGTAAAAAATGAAAACGAAAACGAATCTATTATACAAATCAATTAATAAAAATTTCTAGATATTTAATTATCAAACTTGACATTAATATTTGTGTAATGAAATTGTGAGGAAGTACATTTTAATTAATTATTTTAAGAAAGTAAATTTATAACTTTTATATTAATATTTGTCGGTCGTAAAGTATAAGAAAGGAAAATTCACAATAAATTTTATATTTATGATAGCCACTATTAAAAACATTAAATAGTAATAAACATGCTGAGGTTAAGGGCAAGAGGATAATTGAAACTGTTGATTACTTTAAAAATGAGCGAAGCAAGCTATTTCTAGTATTCAATTGTTATCATGGACTTTAAAGAGAAACACAAAAGTGGAATAGAAGTCTTACAGACAAGGTTTCTACTTATAACAAAAGAAGATTGAATAAAATATAAGGTATTCACAAATTTAATGGGGTTTCCCCTATACTAACAAATTAATAAATTAATCATGTAAACAAAAACCAGATCTCACAATTTTCTGACAGGAATGATACAATTTTAGAAAAAGTTTTTAGTTTTATAGAAATCAAGTATTTAATATCATTACATCTACGTTAGGTATTGCAAATATTTCAAATCCTTGCTAGTTTCAAATCTGTTGTTATTTTTTATCATAAGTTTTTTTTTTTGCTATTAAAATGTCATATTTTTTGTACCAAATTTGGTGATTATTGTTTTCTTAACAACATGATTTAATTATTTGTTCATTTACTGGTACAGGTAAGAAGAGAAAAAGTCCGAAAAGTTAATTAAAACACCAGCTACAAATATATAATGGTGATAAATGAAATGTAACACCATACTAATGGCAATAAGGAGTCACGAAACATATTAAGATTAAGAAAGAATTCAATTTCCTGGACGAATAAAAATCGAAGAAAATGCCACAGAAGTGTATATACTAAGAAGTGATGAAGAAACAGAAGAGAAATCCAATGAAATAATCAAATTGATAGTTTTTTTTAAAGAACTCAAGCTCTCGAAATGTACAATGTTACCTATGTAGATTTAATATTGAAAGGTGAAAATAAACATATGACTATTACTATTATGTCTTACTATTAATAATTGAATTGAAGATATTTAATACTATTCTTTAGAATTAGTAAGTAAGTGAGGTTAGGTTAATTGAAAAAACTGAAGTGAAAGATATGTTGAATAACATAGGTATCTCAATTGTGGCTGATAAACATCGAAAGATATGTTATAAGAGGACCGATTAAATAACTATATAAACTTTTCATAAAGTGTTGCGTTGCGTTTATTTCTGTTTGATTTATTATTACATGGCCTTTGGAATGAATTAGACAACAAGAAATTCAATTAAAGTGTCACGATTGAATCAGAAAATTAGCAAAACATTCCAAAACGAAACACTCCTAAAAGAAGACAATAAACCGGCAGAGTGAAACAATTACTCGATTCAAAATCAACGCTAATCAAATAAAAAGTCAGCATAGAAACAATGCGTTTGTGTTTCGACAAAGATCTCAACCTTTCGCTGTTTGCTCGTCTGCGTAAAACGCAACAGCAACGGCAACGCAAAGAGATGCCAGGCTAAGAGAATCACTCAAGGACTTGTGAATAACAGTGACAATAAGGTGAAATGTTGCTAACTGTCTAATCTGAAATGTTATCTACTATTGTACTATTGCGCCAAATGCCAACAAACCAACTAATTGTTTGCGTTAAATGCTTACTATTGTACAACCAATTCAAACACTTTAATTTACCTACTACTAGCGCCTTAAATCAGGTTACTTATCAAGATTAAGGTTAAATTAAGTGACCACTTACTTAAATGAAAAATCTAATCCTATTATAACCTGTAATGTTTTGGAACTTATTTGACAGCTGTCACGATTCGATATTGTTTATATGAGTAATGAG
This sequence comes from Poecilus cupreus, assembly GCA_963942605.1. Lineage (NCBI taxonomy): Eukaryota > Metazoa > Arthropoda > Insecta > Coleoptera > Carabidae > Poecilus > Poecilus cupreus. The sequence goes on along the minus strand of OZ012715.1, from coordinate 4,044,914 downwards.
TAACAATTCCTAAGTTACACTAATTATAAGTTGAATTTTAATAATAAATAATCAAAAAAATTATTTACTTATAATATAAATTCAATCAGGTTCACTACAGGAATATCAATTAATACTCAAAAGATACAGGTTATGGAACAAGTCAATAAGTTTCAGTATCTTGGAACGGTAATAGAAAATAATGGCAAACAAGATATTGACACATCTCAAAGAATAAACAAAACGGCAAAAACCTGTCACACTCTATACTGATCTATATTGACATACGGTTACGAGTTACAGATATTGTTTCAAAGGATAAAAAGAAAAGTTCAGGTGCTGGGCAGAATAACACACGAAATAATAAGAGAACAGTTGCAATGCAAACCAATACTAGATTCTATAGGAAGAAGACAACTAGAATGATAAACTTGAAGGGAAAGAGGGATCAAAAAACACCTGGGACGCCATCATCAACAAGACTCTGAAGAAGACGAACGTTACACTGTAGAATATACGAATAATGGCGATGAATAAGACCTCCTCTAAGCATGTAGTAATGGGTAAATTGCGTGCTGATACATTTTTATTTATTTAAAGTTCAAGTTTAATTTAAATATAAGAACTGGGAATAATTCATCCTATTTTCAATTTAAACTGGATTATGTAGGTACACATAAATAAAATAAATATTTGAATATAAATATAAAATTATTATAACATCACGATAACATGTCATTCTCGCATTATGGGTTTTTTAATTTCACAGATCTCGGTTATAGATGTAGTGGAGGGGAATTCCAGGGAAAAAGTTAAAAATGTAAATAGCTTTTGTCACGTGTGGGAATCGAATTGGGAATATCAGGTTACCACGGAGCTCTTTACACGCAATACATCTCTTACCGTGATCTACGAAAGCAGTGTGCTACACTAAAAATGGATAAATGGATACTAATTTTATTTGGTGTAACCCTCTGCTGAGAGCAGGTTTTGGTATATCGGATAAATTTGCATGTGAAATACGGTTAGTAGTCGTTAAATTACAGCCCCCTATTCTTTATTAAAATACCTTTAAATAGAACAACAAATAATATTAAATTTTGTTAAAATACTGATTATGATTCTGGAAAGAAAAAGTAGAATCTTAAAATAAAATCTCTAACTATTAAATTTGACCGTGACTTATAAGAAGAACAAATTGTTTTGTATGAATCATTTTGAATAGATTGTTGTGAACTTTTAAAACTATAGGCATAAATAATTTGAATAAGAAAAATTAACATCTTTAGTCAGGCTTAATTATTTGTAAATTTAGCGTGAAATTTGAACATTATTTATAATATTTATCTCATACATTTTAATTTAATAAATAGTTGCAATATTACAAATAATTCTGTCAAATCAGCTTACCCTCAAGGAAATTAATTAGCATGCAAACTTAGTACGTAAGCCAATTATCTTTAATTTATTTAGTTATGCAGTAGACAATTCTATTTGTTTAAATATGTAATCCACAAGTTGATGGCACGTTAAAACAAACTCTACTAAGAGTGAAAGTTAGCTGAGCTCAGAGAGTCTAACCTAACCTATAACAGTACTTGTTACGTTGTTGAGAATAGAGTTCAAACTAAGAAAGCCTACGCCTAGAGTACTCAAGCAGTCAGCGTCTGCTTTATTTGATACATCTAGCGATCTTGTTCACATTCATTAGCACTGCACTGACTAATTATCAGCCTAATTGAAATTAGGAAATATTTCAATTAGCTTACAACATGAACATGCGAAAATGCTACTTCGACACTTGAGTTTTGTTAACGCTCAAGTTATATAAACGCATTCAAAACATGCCGGTTAGAAACCTTAGATTATTTATTCACTTTTCTCATTTAATTATTACAACCATTACATGAGCCAATGAACAAACTTGTTAACACAACTTTATAGTAACATCCCTAATTACTTTTATTTTTGTAACAATTATTTAGAAAATAGTACACTTCTCTAAAATATTATAAAAATTTTAAACAAAGAAAGCCATATTATGTCTTAACGCTATGTACCCTTTTTAGGTGCGACACTCTGCTTTTGCAGAACTCAATTAGTAATATATTTTTACGTTTGAAATGTAATTACCAGCCGTCAAATCACGACCCCCGAAGATGTAAGGAAAATGGTAACCATAGGGTTAAAGTTAAAAAGGGCGACTGTCGACTATGGGAATCACACTTCTGATTGCATGATCCATAGTTTTGTGTTAAACATGTTAAAAACAAAATGATTCAAAACTGCCAACGTAATAAATAGGTACAAAAACTAAGAGAAGGTTGGAATTTCCAAATTTCTATTTAATACTTGTGACAAACAATTTGCTTTATGGAAACAGCGAATTAAAATTTTGTATTCTGCAAAGCTCATAAAAAGTGTAATAGATTACGAATTGAAATCTGTTTAGGCAGAAGACAGTCTCTTTCGATTCATTTAACGTGAAGCATTTTGTTTTCCAGGCCATTAAATTTCAGGTAACCGGTAATTCGCTAATTCGGTATAAAATTAATTGCGATTTTAAGTTTAAATTTCAAGAAAGCATGTCGTAAATCAATTAGCAATTTTCATTCGTTTTTGGGTAGGTGCACCTCGGCTCGAATTTAACTTTACCGGTTCATTTCACCGCAATTTCATTTGAGATTCTGTTTCCGTTTCCTTAACCCAAGTCACGGATCATGATATTTTACCGGAAGAACTTAAATAGATTTTTATTTCACTTTTATTTCTCTCATTTTCTACTCGGAATATTTTTATGTGACTGACACATTTAAATGGTTGCATGATGGGAAATTATTAAAACAGTGTCCACAAAAATGCTGGCAAATCGTGGCACTAATATCGGAATCGGAGTGATTGCCAACCGTTAAAGCAATACATTGCATGTTGTGACGTACGACACCGGTTCAGTCGAGGTTCGAATCTACCGGTCGGCAAGTGTGTATATCGTTAAAATATATCAGATATTTAATCACGCTCAGGTGCTACAGGCTGACCACTTGTTCACCTTAAATGTAGTTCTGGCCGCATAAGAACCTCTCTGATACCGCTTTGGTCATTAGCAGCAGCAACCAAAGGTCATCGCACAGATTGGGAGTACACCATAATGAATGGAGGGTTATGATTTTGACGTCACAGACAAGAAAGAGAAAGATGAGGTACAAGTTGAGTGTTTTGTTTGTATTTCGCCTACGTGAATTTCATCATAGTGCAATGAAAATATCAATAAATGGCAGCACGAAAATTTGCTTCTGTATAACCCTCCATTAGTCATGAAGCAAGTACCACGGTACTTGAGGCCCTAGTCTTCCTAAGACTGTAGTGCCATTGGAGGAATACCGGAACGACTGCTTTTATTTTTTTGTTTCAATAACTCTCAGAATAGTAAAAATGTCTTCAACAATGACATCAAAATTAATTAGATTCAAATAATTGCAGTGGGAATCTACGAAAACCAAGTGCCATACTCAAAAAAGGGTAATATACGAGATGATATATTTATTTATTTCATTTTCAATAGGGTAAATAGTTACAAGGGAACATGGTTCACGAGATCTTTAGTTTGAATTAGAGTTTCATCAAGACAAGAAATCTTGTCTTTGGGGGCTATGATTTGACGCCCGGTAACCGCATTTCATACGCAAAAATATATCACTTAGACATAATGGGTAATGAAATACATGGGTGAGTTATTTACCCGAAAAATTAGACATGACTACGGCTATCGCTTCGTCTTCAGTAAAATATTTGTTTTGAAAGTAAAAATTTTTATATTTTAATCATAAATGCGGAATTCAAAAATTAATTATCAAGATATCAAGATTTCTTAACAAGAAATCTAGATTCTTGGTGATACTTTCTTGTCTTGTCTTGGGAAATAAACAAAATTCTTGTCTTGGTCTTTTCTTGATTGCATGAGTGTATCTTGATTCTTGTGAAACACTAGTTTGAATACCACAAAAACTGTCGCCATTAAAAATTTAAACTAAATGCTTGAGTTTTTCAGTAGCTTCATTAATCGGCACACTCGACTTAGTGACGGTTGCACGATTCTATATATTTATTAGTTAAGGAGATAATAACAACTGGGGTCTCTGTTGACCCCACTATACCAGTTATGTTGATTTTATAATAAACATATCGGCGTTTTTTTTTTTTTTTTAACTGGAAAATGAGTTGTGTGATATTTTTATGAATGAGAGCGAAGATCGAATTCTGACATTTCTAATGCAGAAAGCGAACACACTTCAAATGAAAAAAAATCAGAAACAGGTGCAAATGTAAATCAAAAACACCCCTGTTTTTTTACTCTTGTCCTAAAATATAAATTTTATGTTATATGTGTACATTCAGGTCTATTAAGTTGTAATTTTGCTCGTTTGAAAATTATTTTTGGCAATTTTACGCCTCAATAACTAAGATGCTGCAACATATGATCAGTTTTTTTCCTATATTACTGAATGTTAATTTTATTTTCTTTAGTTTTAAGCTTGTTCTGTTTAAATAGATGTAAATAAAGATCATGAAGTTTCCTTCTATATTTCTATTGTTTACCAACATTTTGCAGTGGGGTCATTAAGGACCCCATTATACCAGTTACGTTATATAAAAATCCTTGCATCAGTTAAGGGTTAAATTTAACCGTATCAAACATCTATACGAGCCGTTATTTGACGGTTGGTAATCGCACTTCACGCGTAAAAATGTCGATACTTTAATTTTACCCGAGTGGTCCCCATTTGGTATCCGCAAAATCAAATACTGAGATCAGAGATAGAGTACTGCATCCAAAATGGGTTAATGGCGGGAAATATTGATTTTATTTAAAAATATTTGATAGAAATTTATTTATTTATTTAAAGTTAATAGGGTAAATAGTTCCGAGATAACGCATCGGATTGCGAATCGTGAGATCCTCAGTTCAAATCCCACTGCCGACAGCAGCCATATTAACTGTATCCTTATGATTCCCCTTCCACTAACACCTTTGGGAACGATGACGGCTGGTAACCGCACTTCATGCTCAAAAATATATCACTTATCGAGATACAAGCCGTGGTTATATATTTACATAAAGTTTTTGTAAAATATGTAAACTCGTTTTCAACTGGACAGACTATAAAATAATGTTTAGAATTTAAATAATTATTTTAAGGCAATTAATACCAGTGTTTTGTATAGAAAAATTTAAATGATATGCTTCAGTGAATTGAAAATGGAATGCCGAATATTTTTGTGGGATATAAATTTTTTGCAGGACAGAAAGAAAAATTAAGTTTTAATTTGTAATTTAGAAAGGCTTAAAATAATATAAACTTTTGAGGAAAGTGTAAGAAATATAAAACTTTCTATTTTAAATTTTAATCCAATTACCTAAAATACCATGTTCCGGTATTTTGTACTATATTTAAATAAACACATTGTTTTGTTTAATTAAAACGCAAGTAAACAGAAAATTTGAATTCATAAGTGCTTTGACAAACTACCGATTTCTTAACAACATTCGCTTTACGCATTTTGTGCGTCTAGCGGCAAAAAGTATCTTGTGAAAATATCGTGATGAAATGTTTATTTATTACTAAATAAGTTTAAAAGTGAATTAGAAAACAAAGGCGAGCACTGCGTTTATGGGTTAGAACAAAGCAAAATAGTTGCAATATTTTCTGCTCCGATTCATCCAGTTCTGTAAGTGCATAAAAATGCAGTTTTCTCGTACTATGAATAACAAAACATAAGGTACTTCACGTAACATCGTATTAGCATCTTTGCGCCAATTTGGCAGCTCATTCAAAATCCATTGTTTCGAGATGACATGTCATGCGTAGAGCAACAAAAATAGCGAAATGTTATGACTAAAACAGTTTCTCAACAAAAACTGACAGATTTCCTGTGTTTCACGCATTATTAAGTATTTAAACTGTATATAAACGACAATTTCAAGAGCACTTTTCACGTATGTTCTACTTTCCTAACCTATAATTTCATTGCAGGCATTTCAAGTTTGTATTTACTATTTAGCATTGTTTGAAATGTGTCTGTTAAAAATTTAAATACACGAATATGTTTTGGTCTACATTCCATGCCGGAAAACAATGAGTCCAACAATTAAGTGAGTTCCTGACTTGAGTTCTCGTTCTTAAGTTGTATACGGAAAGGAGCGTTTTAGTTTGTGCGACGGCAATTACGAAACCAAGAGGTATAAATTACAAGAATATTTGTTTTTCTGCAATCTTCATGACTGTGTGCGATTTTTTTGAGATGTAACCTTTACAACAATTGAAAAACTAACCGATACAAGTGTTTAAAAATAAATATGAACAATGAAGTAAAAATTTAGTATTTATTAATTTTCACAGATGAATATAATTACTTATGTACCATCTTCAAACAAAGTCCTCTTTATAAATAAATGATTGTGCAATAAAGTTTAAAATAAAATATTTATTCAACCTTTCATAGCATCACTTCTTAGATATTTCAACGCCATTTTGTAATCACTTAACATTAGATGCAATAGCAAAATGGTGGAGATGTATTTTTCGAGTGGAACAGATTGAATAACAGGGATTAGAAATTAAGTTTGATGTATGTCATAAATATTGTTTTACAAAAGATTGTTATGGTTTATTTTATGAAACTACAGACGACCTTGCATTTAATGAAAGTTCATACATTCACTGCACTATTATGCACGTTTCTTTTACAATTGAAAATCTAGTTTTTATCAATTATCTATCTCTGTCGGTTATATGCGAATGCGAATAATAAGTTACGTATATGTACTAGATTAGAAGATCATGAGAACTAAAATTAATTGTACAGAACAGAACATTTAATCATTTGTTTTTGTTTACAATAACATTTAGTTTTTTTTTTAAACACCAGGTGTTTGGAAAGTAATATTTTATAGTTCACACGAGCAAACTTTTAAGTGTAAAGTTTAGCGAAATGTGTGGCAAACAAGAAATTTACAAGTAGAAATGTTTTGAAAACTCATAAGGACTACATTTTATACTTCAGATAATCATCAAAACTTTTCGAACGAATACATCATATACATTTGTTACCCAGTTTTGGAAGTGGTGTGTGGTCTATATGTTATGATATATTTTCCAGTGACGTGTTTTTAACAGCCGTCACAACACTATAACCCATAATGTTATTGAGGGAGAAGTCAGAGGAATAATAATTGTAAGTGCTGAAATTTGTACATTAGGTACAGGGTTCTAAGTTTTAAAAAGTGTGTTTATTATTTTAAAACATTTGATAAAAATAATATTAAATGATTGTGTTTTACATATTTATTTAAAGTTCGAAGACCCATTTATAGCATTACAAATACAGGTATCACATAATTTTTTGTTTCTGTAGCTCCTTCTCCAGTAAAATTTTTAGAGACCATTAAAAACGGTTGGAAACCACACTTCTCACGCAAAAATATATCATATAGCGAGATTTGCTATGGGTAGAGTATCACACCCAGAAATAGGTAAACAACGTAATGATGTGTCTGTGGTTTTGAGGAAAATCCAGTTGTAACTTTTTTAAGAAAATTGAGTTAAGTGCAGACTTTAATACATACATTTTCATTTGGTGAGCTCAAAACGATGTTATCTGATATATATTTTGCATAATTTGGAGTAAACATAACTAGTTATGTATCATTTTTGAGGAAAAACCAGTTAAGTTCCATTTAGATGCATGTTAAAATATATACATCAATTTGTGGAGTTCGGCATGTTTTTTAAAAGTTTTCTTTAAAATAAAAATGATATCAAATAAATATTCGGAACCATTTGAAGGTATTTATGAAGGTGAAACTTTAAACGCAAATAACTCGAAATCATAAAATAGTGACTTAACTGGTTTTTCCTCAAAACCACAGATGATATATAGTTACTGTTAATTACGTAAACTAATTGTCAATAAAATAGATGGATTCTTGAGCTATTGTTCAGTCGGCTGCAATGTAAAGGAACTAGATTAAACTCTGCACTGTCACATACAGTGACTCCCGAAGGAAAGGACAACAAAAATTATGCTACGAGCAGGACTTTTAGGTACTAGAAGGAGAGGAAGACCAAGAAGAAGCAGGATAGACGCAGTGGAAGACGATATGAACTTGCTTGGTCTCAAAACCTGGACAAGGATAGCTAAAGACACAACAAAATAGAGAGAGTGACTCAATTCTACTAAATATACATAGGTAGAATACATGTTTCAGTTATTGGTTGTTCTCATAGCATAGTAGCTATTGAACATATGCATCTAAAAACAAGTATGCTCTGCATTAGGAGGTAAAACATATTTTCAACATTTCAACAAAAACAAAACAGTTTTAAACTGACAAATAAACATTTGTTTTGTATATTATAAAGCAATATGTTTATGCTAACCCTGATTAGGTACCGAATAGGAGGTTCAAATGGGAGTATTCTTTCTCGATTTTAATCTTTTCAAGGGTTTTTTCAGTTCTGATTTCTCAGATATCGGTAAGTTATTGATATTTTAATAGAAAAACTGGAATTATAGACACAAGGAACAGCAGTATCTTTGAGAGATTTCTTCAAAGGTAACATTATAAAACAAATACATTTTAGTTACAAATCTTAAGTGTTTACATTTTGGTAGTAAATGATCTATTCTTATCTAAGTCGTAAAGAAGTGATTTATCTAAACAAAAATCACGATGTTTCACAACCTAACCTATGTCCACGAGTTCCATATCTAGCAGTAACATATTCACGTTGTATAGATTAAAATCAATCAATTTTAAGTACTACAAGGTACATTTACGTTACTTGTAAAATAATATTAGCACAGCCCACTCAGTTGCAAAATAGAATATCCTGGCCGTGCTTAGCTCTCTTGCCTTATCTTGCCTATCACGACTGCGTTTCTCGTTGCTCGTTTCTCGCAGCACCGTAGTTCTGTCGAGGCCAAGTAACAGGCGAGTCCACTTCAATTTTGGGTGTGGCCACACGACCTTCAAGTACGGTTCGAGAGCTATATCCTTATTTTTGTAGATCAACTTTTTATTCCAGTTAAAAACTTATGCTAATTATTTTATTTTTTTATTGTTTTCAAGTGAGTGGGGGGCCTTTTTGTTTTTCGCTAGAAATCCTTTTACTTCGTTTGGTGTAAAAATCATGGGTGGTATTTATTGAAATTGATATTAATATGGATAGTAATAATGCATTGGTCTTGTGAGCTGTAGAATGTAGTGGTTATAAAGGGCATGCGGCACACCTTTGGTGGATATGTCAACGTACAAGGATATATTAAGCACGGCACCACGCCTTACGCTCAAAGCTGAAGTGATTCTGATGCCGCATTTGCACGTATCACTGATTTTTGCCCTTTATATGTCAAAACTGACTTTGATTATATAAAGACAAATTAAAATATACAAGATCAAGATTTGTCAATTAATGTTATATTCTGACACATATGTTATATATCAAAATACAAAAACATGTTAACCGACTCTAACATAAAATCTGATAATGAAAACGAAATTTCGTTCGTAAATTTGAATTTTCATGCAATGTAATTTTTTTTTAGGTGAAACATACTATTTTTCATATTTTATATCCATAGTTATGGGTTTGATAAATGAATTAGATGGTCCCTTCTAAAATTAAGCATGGAATTAATTTGAACTATTATAGCTGCTCAAATATCTAATGTTCAAGAGTTTTATAACCAATTGGGTTATTGTTTAGTCGTAAATGGAGGGATTATTTTTTAATTGTACAATATTTCATTTACTTGTTAATCTTTAAATATAAAATTCAATGTATTCCCTAGGTTTCATTTTAAAAAGAACGCTTAAACAGATTAGCTGGTACCACGAGCTTTGTTTTTGGGTTCTATAATTATTTTATATAAAATTATTTTATAATAAAATACTTTGAATGAAAGTTAAAAAGAAATATATTATCCACCATTTCTATTTGAAGTATTTTATACAATAATTTTAGAAGATGCTACAGCGTTACTCTACACAAAAATATAGTTCGTGGTACCAGCTATTGTTGTCAAATTCGTAACAATTGATATAAATAATTTTATGTTCTATGTTTTAATGTCACAAAATTAAAAAATTGATATATACATTATGTAAACCCTAAAGAAGCCTAATTGCGTTATCTCTATTTCTTTTCAAGTTACAACCTTTTGAAGATATATTAAAATGTCAAAAATTGTGCTTAAAAATTATGAAAGATACAAAAGTGCGGCCAGTAACATTATACACACTGTGCAATAGCTATAGGTAATAGACATAGAACCAGTTTAAATTCTTATTAATTTCAACTCTTTTGCAGTTTATAGGTTGTTAAGCTTTCCTTTCTATTTTTTATACTTTCCTTTTTGTTTTATATTCTAGAATAGTACATTTATAATACATTTCAATTAGCCCTTTTCATCACTTCCTGGGCACCCTTTTCATCGAATAACTCTTTCCACCAGTAATACTCTATCGTTTTTTTCTTGCTTTTTACGGTATTCTAATGTTTCCGCCTCTCGTCTACATACTTTCATTAGATAATAATTAATAAAAAAAACTGAGCCTTGAATTATTCCTGACCACATGTAACAATAAAATGCTATTTCATATCTTACGTGACTTTCGACGCGCCCTGCATTTGTTCATTTATAAATAGTAAATACTTATGTCAAAGATGAGTAGGTATGTGTTCTTGAATGATATAATTTTATTAATTACTTAATTCTGACCATGATATGTCATCGGTCATGATATATGTACTGTAAGCGTTAGAACGTCAAGTATAAATATCATTCTAGATACTTGCAGCATCCTTTCTCTAATCATCTTGTTACTTACTCTAAAATTACATTTTTTGGCGTGCATGTAGGTTGTAATTTATGTGATATTCTTCAGGGTCGAACGAATTATATTGCGAATTAATTACAACATTTCGAAGATGTTGCATGCAAATTTTCGTAAATTATTTGACACGAAATATACTACATATATTTAATAGAAAGGACATTCAATTGAATTGAATATCAATGAGACAAATACTTGAACGTTGAATTTTGAAATGAAAGTATCAACTTATAACACCTATTTTTTTATTTATAATAATATTCAAAATGAATTATCGAATGTGTAAAATTGAAAGTAGTTCTCAAATAAATTTTAATATAATAGTAATTACTAAGTTTCACATTATGAATTATTTATTATTAATTAGATAAACGATGTTTACCTAAATTTATTAGTGTAATATATTTACGTAATTTGCATAAGCAAATAAAAGCAAAAACGCTTTTAGAAACTGATCTAAAAATCTACAGTTAATAATTAAGAACCTGTTCCTTTGTTAATCAATACGGTGTTAATATTGTTATCAAAATAGTGTAACGGAAGAGTAAAAGAAATACACCAAGATACCAATATGTGAAAGGAACTTCATTCAAAATATATAACTTTTTCAACGAAAATAATTAGTAAATTTAGTTATTTTGAAAATTATATACTCCAAATCACTTATATATTTATGAAAATTAATTAATTAATTTATTATAATAATGATATTTTGTTTCAAAGAAATAGGGTTATCTTCATAGGATATGTTTCATCTTAAAACTTGTGTGTTGAAAGTTTGTTAAGAGCTTGAAAATTTATTAATAAATTTGTTCCCAGATCCTTGTTCCAAAAAAAATAAAATTATCAACATTCTTATTATCGCTTAACGTTACTTCCTCGTTACTTAATTGATTTCTCGGTGTAGTTTCCACGAATTTGCTTCCGATTTGCGGTCTAAACTCGTATTTCGAGGTGAACTTCTCAGTCAATGTCACACGCACGCGCAGGATTTTGGCATCCGAAATGTCAGACGGGCCAAGACAACTGATCTTGTTCTGATTTAATCACATAAATTACCAGTATTATTTTCCCAATGAAGTATGTGGAATCAAGGTAGTTCAGTTTTTTTGAGGTTATTTTTGAATGAATGCAGATTATTTGAAAGCTATGACATTTCGAAGATTTGTTTTAGGTTATGTTCAAATTATGAACTAGTTTAATTATCAAAAATGTCACATATTTCACTACATTTATTGTTGGTTTTTTGTAAAAAATGTTGAACAATTTAAAACGAAATGCCAGGGCGATAAGATATTTTCCAGATTTATCAAATATTATAATAAAAAAAATGACCAGTGACGAGTCACAATCTAATTCTAGATCTAGTTACATAATTTAGTAGATCCCTGCAAATTTATTGCTAATGTTCTAAACACAAATGTTAAGCGATAAAACCAGATTGATTTAATCTAGTTATAAAACTTTTTTTAGAAAAATACAAATGACCTCAGAATTTGAATACATTCAACTCTGTACAACATTTTAGTATATCTCGTATGATGATATATTTATGTACTAATTCATAGGTGTGCGACAAATTTAGGTATATACTCGTATTTTTGCGCGGACTATACGGTTACCACCCGCCAGGAAACGGCCCACAAAACTGCTAGTTGAGGAGGATTCATTGCGTTAATTACACGCAAATTTTTCGAACTAAAGGTTTTATATGCACAGTCCGAAGTATTACAACGGAGCTGTTGTGCTTTGTGCTATAAATAAGTGAATGCACAAATATATTGCAATTGTTTATTTAGAAATGTAGATCAATTTAAACTAGAAAATTGGATTATTATGTCAAGTTATTAGATAACTGCCAGATTTTAAAGAATTTAAAAGTAATTGCCAAAGCGAAAAATTGTATATTATTTGTTAATTTAGGTAGACAGCGTAGCTAAATCCGTTAAATTTTAATTTTGTTATGGTTTCAATTCATTTTACTCGATAATTTATTTGATTTATTTCTCAAAATTGAACAAAGTCTTAGATTTTTGCTACTACTATTACGTGGCCAAGATAAGAAGCTGAGAGTTAGGGTAAGATATGCATCGGCTAGATGCAATTATTATGATAAATGTACATAGTTTTTAATACATTTCAAGTGTAATTATGTTTTATAAAAGTACACATTACCTATTTGTAAGGTTTATAGTGAAAATACAGGGCTTTGTTGTTACGTTCTATTGAAAAATAAAAAAATTGTAAATGTCAGCATTATCTCGTCATCAGAAATATTAAAAGAGTCGTGTTGTTATACATTAAAATTCTAGAAGTGTTTTGTTTGTTTTAATGTTATCCAGTCGTTCGTCCTCCATAAGCCCTGATGTAGAAGCCTTCAATAGTAATCGCATTTGCTATAAAATGTCATCTACTGAGATCTGCATTCTGTCATATTAATGAATAAGTAAATTGTAAATAACTTTAACTGTACTTGGTTTAACATCTAGCCAACAGTTGACAAATATTTTTAACGTCCAGTAGATTTACCAAATTTTACATGTGAATCAGTGTTAGATGACGTTTTCAACATGGGACTCTAAAACACATTGTTGATTTGTGCATTCAGATTTATTGTAGATATACCATAATTTGGGTTTCCAATTATTTGTTGTTTCTCTTTTTTTAAGTGGAAATATAGTTATAATAATACCAATATAAAATTTTACAGGGATGGGCTAGTCTGCAATAGCCCATTCGGAGATTTGCACCCCATGTATGTACACAAGTTAACGGGTTGAGAAATCCTAACATTTGTCATATTTCCTTGAAATGGTGGAATCCGTCTTTCCCGTAAGGACGGAGAGAGCAACTGTTGTCAAGGCAAAGCTCTGAGTGAGAAAGTTAAATGACCAAGACAATACCACAGGAGTTCCAATTTTCCAGCTGGATCTGAAGGCAAGCCACTTAAGTTTTCTTTCTTTTTTTCGTTTTTTTTATTTGACTTTATTTTACATAGGATATTTTATAATAATACTCGAAATCTCAGTCATACAGCATTTATTCTTCTGACATAACCGAGGTCTGAGTTAAACCTTCTTCAGTGTTAGTGAGATCTTACAACAAACAATCACGTAATAAATACATTCCTAAGCAATCATTCAGTTTTTTTTAAAATTTCGTACATGCAAAAGCATAACACATACACATTCATGTTTTTAAAACTGACAACGGAATTCCGTTGCACTTGTTACATGAGTGTTTGTTAAGATCTTACTAACCCCGAAGGAGGTTTAAGTGTAAACCGAAACATCGGTTATGTAGGAAGAATAAATGCTGTATGACTGAGATTTCGAGTATTTTTTACACTAAACAATACAATAAACACAGTCAAAAAATCATCAAGTTCATATGTATATGCAATGTTTGTCAGGTAACCATAGCAATAAAACCGGGCCAGGTTTTTTGTACAATTATTTAATGACAGAGAAATAATAGGGATAATAATCTCCAAATATAAAGATCTACAACTAGTAATTAGTAGATCTTGAAATTGTAAACCCAGGACTGTACTAATAATAGTAGAAGCATCAGGAGCATTACAATATGGATAAGATGAAAACGTTAGAATGTTTCGGGACCACTTATCAGCTGCTGCAGTACAAAAAATCGCACTTTCAAGCACAGCACATATTCTTCAAAAGGTTATTTGATCTCCTATTAAGACCTTGACCTAGATCTATCACTATACCGAAAATATAAAAGTGAGAAAACAGCATCGTGAATTTTGAGATCCTCATTTCGAACCCCACAGCCGACCATTGCTATGTTAACTGAACCTCTTTGTTTATCATTCTACAAACATCTTTGGTACGAAAAATAGGATGATTTGCAAATTTCGGTATGCAAATTAAGGACATGAATTCAGCATAATATTTTTGTTTAGTTTCCAAATGTAAAAGTAGACCATTTTTTACTTCATTAACAATAGAATAGAGAAAGTATATATGTCCGTTTTTAGGCGATCGATATTGTTCTTAATTGCCGTTTAATTATTTGAAACTGATATTGTTACTCGTTTACGAATACCGAAATAGAACAACGAACAATATAAGTGATACCCAAAATGAATCACTATATGCAAAGTAGCTAAATTTAATTATTTGAGCTTTATGGGAGAGAGTATTTTTCTTTGTTCAATTTAAGCTGAATAAACAATCACATACTGCCAATGAAATTATAGAAATACGGTATATCTAATTATTAATAAATCATAATAGAAAGTGTATTTTTACCTTTTTTTTTGATTTGTAATTATGCAACTCTCCGTGGCCGTAGTTTGAAATTCCACCAGCGGTTATTATAAACCAACTTCACGCTTGACTTCGAGAAAAGTGACCAGAATTTAGGCGGAAACAGTAACAGTAACAGTGCAAATACAGTATGTAAATATTATTTTAAATAACAACAAACGTCTGTGTGTATTACCTAACCATAACATTATGGTAATTACATGCTGTATGTATAATTCCCCCGGCTTGGTACAATGCTATTGCTGTCCTGTCTCTTTCACAGAAGGTAGTGCATGTTTTATAGGTTATGAGAAACTGAAATGATTTTTTCATTATTTCTATAAACGCTGTGCAGCTGATTATACAGCATTATCTTTATAATCAAATAGGTATTTGCATAGGAAAGCAGACTTGACGAAATTGTACAATTGGACATTATTATACTAGAGTGTCTTTAGAAATAGTGACTGGAATTTTTGAAAATATATGGCTTAGCTGCATTAGTTATCGTAGAAAATGGAATAATGACAAAATTATATATTCTAAAATAAAATGAGATGGGCCTAAAATAGTACCTTTTAATATACCAACATATGCATAAATTACGAATAAACTATCATGTTTTTTAATAATCATCTGGGTCTTACAAATTACATATTCTTTTAAAACACTTTTCAATTTCACACTTATTATGCAAAAAAAATATATGATCACACCATTTACCCATTTTGGGTGTGGTACTCTTCTTTTGCAAATCTTAGTAAATGACATATTTTCATGTGTGAAATTAATTGTCATTTAATAAATTGGATATAACAGCTAGAGTATAAACTATTATTGTTAAAATTGCAAAAATCATTTACAGTGAATTTGTTAATTTAGAACATGTATACATTTACTAGTCAATATATGCACAAATAAAAATTTTTATAGTAGTTGTTATTGGTTTTAATTCTTAGGTTAGTTGTCTTTGCTCATATTTTTAATAATGGAACCTTAAGCACAGCTAACATATGCCCAATAAACTCAAGCCGTTGTACTCGCTTTGAAAAGAGGTAAACTCAGTTTTTGTGTAAATGAATAAATTGACTAGTTAATGTTTTTTATTTACTGTGACGTATACTTTGTCAATTTACTAATATACCTAGTTAGTCCGTGTGGAACATAAGATCTTTAGACTATTCTAGGGACCGTGACTTAACGGCCACATTTCAAAATAGGTATATCACTTTAGTGAACTAAATTCAAAACGGGTAAATAGCGTAATAATGTATTTATTTATATGTATATAAAATAATATTAGCGTGGAAAATTAAAATTTAAGCGTTAGACATGAAATATTTACGCAGGGCAAAGGGAGTAAAAGACATCATATTTAAGAACTATAGAGAGCAAACCTATATTAGAATTTATCGAACAACAATAGCTAGAATGGTGGGGAACATATGGAGAAAATGGATAATAACAGGCCAGTGCTCTAGACTTTAGAGTATAATGTCAAAAATCAAGGAGAAGAGAGATCGTGGAAGACCGAGAGACACCAAAGAAAAAACTGTGCCAGAAGCAAAAAAACTAGCGAAGAATAGAGAAATATGTAAAAAAAAAATTTGTACAATAATAGAACTATCCCTACCCCTTAGGGCAGTAGAAATATAAATCTAAATATATATTAGTGTTAGGTGTAGAATTCCCAGATAATTTCTTGCAACTTATTCATTATAATTGTGTGTATTTATATTTGACATAATGATGTTAAAAATGTGTGTAATATCTAATAAACTATCGCATAATGGTAAATTTTTTTAATTAAGTAAATGTTTTATAGCAAGTAATATCCGTGTAATAATGAAGCCATTGCATAAAACCGAATTAATAAGTGGAAAATGGAATGTTAATGAGAATAATGTTGCATTGTATTCATCGGCTTAAGAATAATGTAAACCAGATCGAAATGAAACGAGTATCTAATATTCGTTCTAAATTTCGTCACATCACATATCGTTAAGAGTCTACAATCATATCTTGAATATAGTTACAGTACATTGCAATATCGCAGCGTGCCGTGTTTTATCGGCCGTTGGTGAAAGACAATTAATTAAAGTTATTGCAGACTTATTAATGTGGCTTTCAACATAAATGCCCAAGGAAATCGATTTCAATGATTTCTCTATCACTTCACACTTTTTTGTCGTTTTTTATGCTCATTCCTTGGATTCCTGATAATACTTGAATTTTAATCAGTACATTTTCACGAAAACTTTTAAAATTTAATGAGTTTAAAATATGCATAGCTTTATTGCAAATAATTACAAGCAGATTAAGATTTTAAGTATTAGAAACTTCGATATAAAAAGTTTTATAATCTCTTAATGTATTCAAATATATTAACATATTTTCACGGAGCTACAATAAGGAGCAATAAAAAAATTCGAAACCATATATCATTCCAAAAAGGAAAAAATACTCCCGGATCTATTAGCAATACTTGCTAAACAGCAAAAACAAAACAGCTACATCCGTTATTATTATGATTTTACTTGGTGTAAGGTTAATAAAACTAACAGTAATAAAAGGTAAACAAACAATATATTATATATAGAATCATTAACGTACCAGTGGCGTAACTATATACTTTGCAGAATTTAATTGGGGACCCTCTTCAATCACTGAGCTTGAAGTACAGTATTTTAAAAAGGTAAATATGAGTAAATAACTTCTAGGAGTATGAGACCCTCAGATAGAATCCCGATATTCCCTCTAATAGCATCTTTGTGCACTGTAACTAGACGGCTGGTAACAGCACTTCAAGAGCATAAATATATCATATACCAAGTTCTGCGAAACAAAGTGCCACGCCCAAAATAAGTTTATTTATTTATTTCCTGACTCTTCTGAATGTAATGAGATGAAAGCATTCATATTTACGAATAAGTTTTATTCTTGTATTTTAAAGACACGGTGCCAATTCTAGAGGCAAGTAAAACGAAATAAACAAAAATAAAAATAAATATATCATCTAACCATCAGTCGTTAAGCCACATCTCTCAGAGATATTAGTCGAGGGAAACCGCAGGGGTAAAGTTAAAAATGGCAAGAGATGATGCCTTTTGTACAGTGCTGCTAAATTTATCTGTGCCCGGCTAAAATTCAAATACATTACAATGCCTGTCGGTAGATTAAATAATAATTTGATATTTTTTTAACAAATAAATGTAATATTAATTTTACCTAGTTTTGGTGTAGCACTCTGCTTTCGCAGATCTCAGTGAAAACTATATATTTTTAACGCTTGAAATGCGGTTACCAACCATCAAGTCACGGCTCGCAAAGATCTTAGGTGAGGGAGATCCAAATGGGTCAAAATTATGACAAATGTCGGTTGTGGGATTCGAACCGACGATCTCATGTTCGATGCGTTACCATGAAGCTACAATTCTCTGAACAAATGTCTTTTCAGATAATTTCACGATTGGTCAATTCCTACAGTTTCAGCAATCACACAAATAGTTAAGCGACGGTCAAATCGGATCAGAATACCGATTTTTTTCAGTATTTTTATCTGTTTTTGACGGGAAAGGGCGTTCCGGGCGTGCTTCTTCTTCAACGTCTTCTAGGCCATTTTGGAAACGCTTTAAATCACTCAAATACCAGTGCATGAGATAAACATTAATTGCCACATACTTCTTTTAATAAAAGACAAGTTTTAGTAGCCGAAATTTAACGACAATTTGTGGCTTTATTAAAACACATTATCCTTTTTGGGGTAAACAGAAAATTTGATTTTATACAAACGAAGGCCACGGCCAGGTGAATACGTCTACAGACACGGGAGGGGTGGCAATCGAAAGAGAAGGTTTCACGCTAGTTGTCAGTCACACGATTTTGTCCCATATGTGGGTTCAGTCTCGTTATTTTAAAGCAATAACCTCGTATGGTCCGATTATATGTACAAAAATTCAGCGCTTATAAAAATGAATAGTAATTAGTGGGTGTAAAATTAATACATGTTAAAATCTGTAAAATATTTGTTAATTTGTACAATTAAGTTTGATGTTTAATAAGACTTATGGTGGGTTTATGCAGACAACTAAAGTAAGAAATTAAATTATAAAACTAAATTATGAAAGTAGAAAAAACTATTTTCAATGGTAGCGTTTATGTAACTAAATTAATAAATTAAATTATGGAACTAAACTAAGAAGTTGGCTATATTCAACTTGTTAGTTCAATTTCTTAATTCTCTAATGTTTGCACACGCGCAATGATGACATTGACAGATATGTCTATCGCGATTCAATGATCTTACGGCATATTGTCGATTTCTTCTTCTTAATAAGCAGAGAAGATTAAGAATCCACTTATTATGTACTCTTAGGTATTCATGTTTGGGTGATTCTCTTTTCTATGGTGATGTTGATGATATACAAAGAAGCAAACGTCAGTTTAGTGGACTAATTTAATTTTATAATTTAGTTGCTGCATAAACCCACTATTAATGACCAACTCGTTTTGGTTATCTGGTGAAAAGACATCATTTGGCGTTATATTGTATGGGTATCCGGGTAAATTTAGGCACACACTATCAATTTCTCTAATTAGAGAATAGGACAGATGTAAAGATGTATCTTCGATGGTGAGGTGAGTGGCACTTGTTGAGTAACAATTTATCTGTGGACCAGCAAAATTTATTCTTGTGGACCGGCGGTTGGGAAACGTTATATTAGTAATGTTATCGTGATTTCGAATACGAAGAAGGATGTAGAGGCCTTCTTCGTGTCCCTTCTTGCGTCTTACGGATGCTGAGCTGGTTACGCCACTGATTTCTGCAAAACGCCTTTGCTCTTTCAATGTAAACAAAGTTGAGTAATAATGCAGCCACTTCGTTCGTGATTTACATCCAACACGACCAGGCAATTATTGTCCGTTTGTTCTAAATAGCGCAAACGACTCCACCTAGATAGCGTTACTTTAGTAGCAATCGTGACAGCTCGCTTTACTTGAAATAGTGTAGGTGATTTTCGCCAAGGTCGATCCTTGATTGTTTTCATTTCCCTAGATTTATAATGGGTACGACTACTTGGCATTTACTAAACTGGATCCGGTTAATTTACCAGTAATTATTGTTACTATTAATTTTTGTCTTTTAGAAGGACGAACATTACAAACAAATTCGATCTTCTAATATAAGAATATATCATAACATTCATTCAATTCATTTTTATAGGTATAAGATGTATTCAAAGGATGAAATTTGTCAAACTTTAATGGAATTATACATATTTGCGTTCACAGCGCTGAAATTTAGCTTAAATTTTAATTTGTAGAATAATTTACAAACTTCAAACTTTCGGCTAATTTCGGGAGCGTTTATTAATTGCGAAAAATGTAAGTAACTTGAATGAACTAATTTGGTTGACATTTTGATAATTTTGATTGATTTTCATTGTATTGTTTGAAATTTATTTATTTCTTATCTATTAAATCTGTTTTCAAAATAAATATAAGATATATAAAATGATATAATAATTCATACAAATAACATATATTTCTTTTTTAACCTCCCATTCCATATGTAACGGAGGTATATCGATATTGAGTTTTAAAGAAATAATCATTGTTTTAGAATCTCTTAAATTCGGTTCTATGATTACGACTGTATAAATGATTGTATGGCGATTTTTTCGTCCAAAATACCAAAAATCTAATGACAATATCATTTATAATTTAAATGTTAAAGTTACAAGTAGATTTTGGTAGCAATCAATCAACCGGAAGTGGTAGTTTACATAATAGTCTTGAAGATTTCTTGTACTTATCTCAATAAATAATTTATATAACACAATCTTAATAAAATTATATGTTGTATATTTAACATTATAGTTAAATTGAGAATGTATATGTTACTATAAAAGCCCGTATAATGGTTATTCTTAGGTTTTACCAGAAATCTTAGTATTAACCGACAGGAATTGATAAATGTAATGATTTACTGGTAAAAACCTCAGATTAACAAATTTACGGGCTTTGACAGGTTAGTATAGGTTATTTACCGTGTTTTTGAGATAAATCCTTAGATTTAACAAAGGAATGGTGGTAAAAATTTTAAACGAACGATGATCACAGAACTGTTGGACGACTTGTTACCATTATGGTTTTACTGGAAAATCTTAGGATTTACCGTAACTCGAGCTTTTACAGTAACATATACAAATATAAATAACGGTACATTTATTTTATGGATATAACGTGGATGTAATGGATATAATATAATGGTTATAACGTTCTAAATAGTACCAAAATAAGATGAGACTATGTTTACAGATGACATGAAATCAACAAAAATCAAATACACGAACGAGAGGAAGAAGTGGAAAAAGATGTTTAATCAGGCCAAGAAAGAATGGAGAAAAGGAAGGAAAAAGATGTATAAAATATTAACTACAATTTTAATTTGAAACTTTTGTGAATATTTAGTTCAAACATTAAAACATTTCGAGAAAAAAATTATTGAAATGACATATATCAACTTGTAAATAGATTGAAATGAACTCTCAAATTAATTCCATCAAACAAAGCAACAAATGTCACAAAATTGCGTGCTGGCTGTGAACGGGGCTTTACAGATAAATTAAGTTTGTGCATAGCTACATTCCTTATACATTGTGCTAATAACCGCGTGTGAATTTCTTGACTCTGTTTGTAAAACATTTTATTACCAAATAGGAACTAATGAATAAAAACAAAATTGTGTTGTAGTTTAAGGGCACGTATTGTAATTGTAGATACAACAAAGTTAATGGCGCTTTTATTACCTTTGTTATTGTTTCACAACATTAAACTGGAACTGTTTACTAATGTCATTTAATAATATCGATTGCAAAAGTCTTGATTATAGTGTCGATAATGTTTTATCGATAATTACAGGGTAAAATATCAAGTGATATTTTAATGTTCAGGTTCTCAGTGTTGGCGTTCGATTTCAACCTTCGCAATTGTTTTAAATATGTTTTTCTTTTGGTTGATCTTAAGCCAAAGGCAGAAGTGTCAATTGACAAGGTCAATCACGTAACCAAACCTAACCGCAATTTAAAACTTGTGGACTGTAGCAGATCTTTGTGAACGCCCATTAGCTTCTAGGGGCGCTTGCGAAAATGGAGCAAATCAAATTAATTGCTTTCAGCATGTTTAAAACATCGTTAGCTCGAGCGTTAATATTATATTGCTTGGAACATATCATTGAGATATAACTTTCATATTTATTTAACTATATTCTGCTTTTATTTTATTTAGCCAAACTGATAATGACAAGTAGTCTTGCAAGTAAAATTCTATTAAGCTGTGAAATAATATTTGATTCGGGTTTATAAAATAAGTTTATTCAAATACTGACGTTCCGGTGAATAAGTTCTGAAAATATAAAATTAACATTGCACTGTTTTATTGTTATAGTAGTAATTTTATATTTTCTATATAGTTTTAAATTGGTCAAAATCTCATTATTGTATTCGTTAGGTATTTATCTTATATTATTCAATTTCTGAATGTTATATTTAGTATAGACAGTAGTCTGAAAGCTTTATAAGAAGGATATAATGAAATATGAATTAATTTAGGTTAATTATTACTGATTTTGAGGTGAGAATTTGTACAAATGCTGAAAAAGTGATTGATTTTTAAAATAAATTTTAAAATCTAAGACTACGAACGAATTTAATAAATGTAAATCAAACACCTAAACATAAAAATTTTGGATATTGGCAACTTGTTTTGTTAGCCAAGTTATGTAATTTTGATTGATCCAGTGATGAACCTATGTAGGTCTAAAATGAGTAGATAGATATATTGTTCAGATTTTAAGGCTTAGGTGTTTAATTTTATTTTATTGAATTGATTTAATTGTTGGTCTTTTATTTATGTTGATGTATGCATTTCTAATTGTTTGTCATTTTTACAAATTGTGTTACATCCAAAAATGGATTAATGGTGTGATGATATCTTTAAACTATGGATTATTGTATACCACATTATAACTGAGATATTTGACTACCTAATTTTGGCACCACTAATCGATTTGTAATTAGTCTGACAATTTGGCAGCGTTTAATTTAAATATTTCATAGCTGTTCTTAAATCTGAGTAAACACATTACGACATTATTCACATTTATCCTGCTTATTTAAATGAAGTAGGGAAGGGATTAAATATCTTATTGAATGTCCATGAAGTATAATGTTGGTGTTTGAGAAGAATGGTTTGATGACAAGATAATGAATTTATATATTTGGGTAGTGTGTTTTCGAGGGATGGACGTACTGACCGAGAGATTGAAAGGCGGGTGTTTGGAGGGTGTTCTAGCTACGTTTGCTCAAATTTGAGAATGTATCTAGAGATGTTCGATTAAGTCTTTTAATGTTGTGACTTATGGCACCCATTCAGTCGGGGTTAAAATATCGCAATACCAGATATTCAATCACACTCCGGTGCTACAGGCTGACCACTTGTGCATCTTTGGCCGCACAAGAACCTCTTTGATGCTGCTTGGGTTACAGTAGTAATCAAAGGACGTCTCATATATTCCGAGATTTTGACTGCACCAAGATGAATTGGTCGTGAATCAAGTAACATGGTACTTGAGGTCTTGGTCCTTCTAAGACTTTCGAGTCATT
This sequence comes from Poecilus cupreus, assembly GCA_963942605.1. Classification (NCBI taxonomy): domain Eukaryota; kingdom Metazoa; phylum Arthropoda; class Insecta; order Coleoptera; family Carabidae; genus Poecilus; species Poecilus cupreus. The sequence continues at coordinate 4,021,101 of OZ012715.1, read as the reverse complement.
GGGGATTGATGTATGGTTCTGAATGTGGGTTGTAGATGAAGAAGCATAAACGACGTATTACGTGTCCGGAATACTTTGGTGTGTGGTGAGTGCGAGACTGAGAAGACTGTTGTTAAAAAAGTGGAAGTGAGTCTGTTGAGGTGGTTGTTTGGCCATCTTGCGCAAATTTAGAAGGAAATGTTAGTGAAATGAATATATGCGGATGAGACTGAGGGTGAACGATTGCGTGGGCGTCCGAGGAATAAGTGGTTAGATATGATTGATGGTTTGTTGCGTGAACGAATGATGATGATAGAAGAGCATGTATGAATCGCACTATGAATGTGGAACAGACGAAAGTGGTAATGTTTGGAGGATATTGATTCCGTTTCAGGGTTCGTGCTACCCTACTGAGTAGGATATAGCGTGATGTTATACATGTATTTATTTAAATGCAGTCTGATAGTCCACTCTACAATCCAGTTAGCAGTTACCAAGCAGCAGCCCAGTTTATGAACGTGTTGAATGTTCGTTACTTTCACTGGTCTGATTCGACTCAAGGCGAAATGCGATCAGTTGCTGTGGCCCCTGCCCGTGTTGCCATTGCTTTACATCTCGTTCTCAACAGACAGATAGAAATGTTTTAGTTTCAAAAGAAATTTTGAAGGCCATTGCTTGATTACACCGTATGCTCTCTGCTCTGCATATGACGTATTGTATGTGAAATGACTCAAATGAGAAATCTGCTCCTGCTGCGACTGATTTTTTACTTTTATTTTATTATTTGATGGATAATGAATTAGTTTTGGTATAATTGTGGGGAGTGTCGGGACTTGAACCCGGAAATATCAAGTTCAGAGAATTCAGACTACATTTTATTCTAAGGTCGACGAATTTGCACCTAATTAAATATTACTGCATGCGGTTATACTGTAAAAGTTACTTTTTTACTTCAAGATAAATGCAATGTTCTGTTTTTGCTCAAATAAATTACAGTAATTGGACAACATACAAATTTAATTTAAGCCTTTGGTAATTTAAATACATGGGTGCGAATATTAATCACCTTAACTGTATTTTTCTTTTAAAATTTACAATTGTTAAGTTTTATGTTTCCGGCTTTTGTGTTGTTGATGAATGTAAATAATAATTGAAAAAACTAGATTAATTTTTTGGTTTAATAATTCGCTACCACAACAATAAATCGTAATGGATACAAGTGAAATTGGTAAATTTTGTACTTCGCGTTTGTTTGAGAAACGCTGTTCTGGTATTACATTAAAAACAAAATTAAGATACGGTCTAGAGCGCATTTGTCTCATGTCGTAACAGTCACGAGTCCACGACAAGATTTTTAGTTTCCTTCGCATATCATGCGTATATGACCTAACCTAACTCTATTTCACCCAAGCCTTAAGTGTTAAGGAAATGCTGGTGCTGGTGTTGGTTTGCACTGACGTACATGCACACATGTATACGTGTTCTACTGAAGTATCTAGTTTATAATTGTTCAATACCAATTCAGTTCAAACGCTGCAAGTTATAATACACGCGTTCTACTACTGCTACGGTAACTTGACTAGGTGCGGTAGAGGTTAGCTTGCGACTTGGAGAAAGATGTTTTCTTCGACTTACTATAATTAAACTCTTCTCTTCTTTAATAGATCTCCTACCAAATGAAGATTGACTAGTAATTACGCTTTCGGTTTTCGTTCATCTTTCAAAAATTAGTTTTTTATTTAACAATTTATTTTCCTTGGAATGTTAATTTAATAATTTTTTTAAAGTAATCATAATTATTCGGTTTTTCTACACGTATTCTTGCCCTTGAAATAATAAGTTTCGGTATTGGTGTTTAATTTCGATCCCATCTTTTACCTTCCATTCGAAATATAATACAAAATTTGATCAATCTATAAGTTGTCTTAATATTAATTTATTTGAAATATTAGATATAGATAGATAAGTACACAAAACAACATTTTTACATAAATTCTACTTTATTCAAAAAGTAAATTAAAAAATAAATACGAAAAATAAATATAGAAATTTCTATTTCATAAAATTGACGAGGAATGCTATAAAATAATTAAATAAATAAATATATCATGATGCCATTCACCCATTTTGGGTGTGTCATTTTGCTTTCTCGGATCGTGGTAATTGATATATTCTTACCAGGCGTTCAGACCCGACTATTGATAATAGATGCTAGTAGATGGGGAACTACAAGGGTAAAGTAAATGTGTAAACAATTAAACCAAAGATCTTAAGTTCCACAATTACCACGAAGTTATTTATCCAAAATAATTTCAATGTCAATAGTGTCTTATTATTTCTTGTATATACATATGTGTTTCTTGGAATGTACAATTATTCATCTAATGAAAAAAGATTTATAAAAGTAAATAACCTTGTATAAAATTAAACTGAGCATTTGTAATAAATGTAAATAATTTAATTGAATGCTAAATATTCTACTATATTGTATCACAAATATATGAATTAAAGTGTGTTAGATGTTGAAGCGACTACAAACATATTTTAATTAAATTCAGCGTGAAGTATCATAAACTTTTAGCATTTTAGACACCTAGCAAACAATAACACAACAAAAAATCCAAATATCAGATGTAAAATATCTGAACAACTTGAAGTCCTTCACATAACAAGTTAAATAAAGTCCGCGCCGTTTCCCGTTTGCAAATGAACCACTTCTACTTTTAAAAGCAATTAATTAGCTTTTTGCCAAGCACTATTCGGTATTTGCTCGGTTTGCACAACTTTACCCGGTTGTACGATTTCATGTGCTAGTTGCAGGTTTGTCGGTTGTTGCTATGCAACCATTTTTATTGAATATCAATCGAATTCATACGTACAGTGCGTGCTGCGTGAGGTATGGAAGGTCGGCTGTTGAATAAATTAAGAGATTTGTAATATTAATTCAATATTGAGTTGTAATTTCAATGTAATATTGATCATGAATTTCCGCTACATTTCTAGTAATAATACTTTTTTTGAAACTTCTAATTGAACACCTAATATCGTATGTAACAAAAGTTTTGACAATATTTTAATCTTTTTATTAAAAAATATTTTAATAATATTTATGTAATAGGAAATATAAATTTTAGTTTACACCTTTTGTAACATGTATCATAACAGAAAATATTAGTAGAAAAAAAAACGAAACGGGATTAAAAATAAATGATAAATAAATAATGTTACTTTGAAAAACCATTGGAAACAGAAAAAAAGAAACGAGATTTCAAATTCGAGCAGGATGAAAAATACAAATACTTATTTATGTATTATGTTAACAGACAAAGAAGAAAAAGAAGCAGCAATTCAAGAAAATATAATGGCAACAAATTGAGCTTTCCACACTAATAAAAAAAATCACGTTAACTTAGAGTACAAAAATGACAATTTACCGAACGGTATCCAATAGCAATGTACGCTGCTGAGACTATGACAAAGAAAAAAAAATATGAAGAAAATTTAAAGATAATGGAAAGAAAAATAATAAGAGCAATATTAGGAGCAATAAAGATGTCAGAAAACGAATACAGAATATGAATGAACTATGAAATAGAACAAGAGATAGAAGGATAAGACATAGAGAAAAACATCAAGCAACAGAGAGTCAGATGGCTTGTATAAATATAGAGACCTGAAGAAAAAGATTCAATTAAATCTGGAGTAGAATGGAAACTAAGAGGAAGAAATAGACGAGGCAGTCCCAGATTAACATAGCTAAAGGAAGATTTAAATTCAGTAGGAATTAAAAACTAGTAAAGAAAGATGTGAAAAACCTAACTAAAAGGATTTAAAGGAAAAGAAGCAAAGATTGATCCAACAAAAGTATATAGAGTGCTTCATAAAAATCGTCATTACCCTATAGGAGTGTAATACGTAAAATCAAGTTAAAAATTGTATAAAAGTGTTTATTTATAGTGTGTGTGTAGCCATGGATTTTAAACAAAATACAGACAAATGCAAAACAATTTTCAATTGTTGGTAAATTGTTTCCAATAATAAACTTGATAAATTGATTTTAAATACAATTAATAAAACACATTGATTTTTAAATCAGTATAAGAATATAATAACAATATATACAATTTAGTATCAATGAACAAACTGAAACAAATACGACTGTTTAAATTATATACTTTGTTTTCCATATTAATCTGTAGACAGCTTAAAAGGGACATTTTATTTTATGTCTATGTCAATGTATTTAGGGTAATTTGATGCAATTTTTTATTTTGAATATTTTTTTAATACGCTTTTGTGCTGTAACTATATATTCTATGGTTCCCAAAAAGTAGACACCAGCTATATAGAACCTAATTTTAATGTTTCAAAATCTTCAGCAAATAATTTGTCTTGCGAAATTTTTGACGGTTTAAGTAAATAAACTTTTAAATAATGTAATACCAAAATAAGTCATGTCATATTCAATACAGAATTTCGTCTTAAAAATGAGTGAAACGTTATAAATGAAACAGGTTAATAGCATGCAGCCTGATAGCAGACATTGAGACAGCCAGAGGCACAGGTGTATAGTTTTGTAACAAATAAGACATATTGCGAGGTAGAGTTTTTGGCAACTTTGTGTCGTTCCCACACAGAATCTTTGACCTTTGCACTGCATGTTGTAATCACGTAGTATTTACGACGGAAACTATTCTCAAATAGCTCTAAGATTTTTGTTCAGACTCTATTATAATCTCTGTCTTTATACAATAAAGAAAACGATACTTGACTGTAAATATAGTATGCAAAATAATACTATAGTTTCGGTTTGCTACATTAAATAAAAATTTGGTACATTGCACAACTTACGAAACTTTTACGTGACATTCGCTTTCATAACATTTTTCGTTCTTTACGCAAAAATTCAAGTGTAAAAGTAATTAGTGTAATTGGTATTCTACGCTGCTATTGATGACTGGTGACGAAATCCTACTCAAGTTTTATTTGCGCTTAATTTATTCTGAATTCGTAGTTGTCAACGTGTTTAGGTTAAGTTTGATGAAAGCCTTTCTATTCAATTGTTTTGGCGAGTAAGAGTTGATTTCTTTTCTTTTTTACTCGTCACCTCACTTAGTAGGTAATCGAATATTACATCTTCGTATTACATCGGGTAACCGATTGCCTTGGAACCGCGAGATTTTAAATTGGATTTGCCTTATTCTGCTTACAATTAGATTCGGACAATTCACGGCAAAATTAGTACCCTCAAGGATAGGAAAATACGGCGCACGACAAATATTTATTTATTTAAATATTGGCCTCGTTTTTAGTGGAAATTATTTATTGGTTAGCTCGATTCTTATCTAAATGCGTACATTGACTAGTAAGTGTATATATTTTACGATTTTACTGTGAACTAACCCAATTTTTCGTAATTTATGTGTCGTTTGATATACAAGTCTGTAGTGACCTTCCCACTTTTGTCGTGCTATTATGCTCGTATATTCCCCATAAAACTGTAGACACAATAAGCGGAATTCTATAATTAGAATTTCTTTAATATTTATTTAAAATTATTGTAAGTTTTAAATTTGTTTTCTGTAATATCCTTTCGGGTATGGCGAGATTATTATTATGGTCTATTATTCTATATTATTTACAATGTATTTCCATTTCTGTTTCTTTAGAGCTAATTTGGTTTCTAGGAAGCATTTCTTCTGTATTGTTGCCCCATATCTTTTTTGCTTCCCCTTTTCTTCTTTTATTTCATTCTTGCTTTCCATACTTGATTTGTGTCAAAATGAATATATTCCTGATATGTTCGTGTCTTAATCTTGCGATATCTTATTTCGGCTGCTTTGATTTTTTTAATCACTACCCATTATTTACTACCTAATATTATGAATATAAAAAGTAATAATAATTTGTAATCAAATAGGTAAGTAATATTAGGTGAATAAACTTCTTTGCTATGGTAAAATAAAATGATAATTTTTCATATTGCTTTTCGGTCCTTTTTTCCTATTGCTGAAATTCTTGCCTGGATATTTTGTTTCCTTGCCATCTTACTAGATAATAGACAGCCCACAGAACCAAGTTCGAATCCCGAAAGGGTATGATTGTAATGGCCTATGCCATGTCATCAGATCATCTGATATCTATAAATTACGAAATTAATTTTTGTTACAGTGTCAGTATAACGGCAGTTGTAGGTATATTAATCGTGAGATCATTGGAATTAGAATTAATTACCGAAAAATACCAAGTCTAAAATATTTCATTTTATTGTGCACAATAATACCTTTTCTTGGGTATTATATAAAATAACTGGATAGTTTATAAAAAGCCAAGCAATTCATTTGGGCACAATGACATTTAATAAATAAAACTTCAGTACATTTAAAATATATTTGATTTTTAGCATAGCACAAAATTGAGAGAGTGTTGTGCAATGCAAGTACATTTAGTGATTAATATCGAATTACTGCAAGCATACTAAGTAATGTTTAATGAAGTATATTGCGATCAAAATCGGGTTTATTTAAGTTCCTTAGTGAAAGCATAAGTTCCTTTTACTTCTATTAATGAACGATTTAGTGGTGAACTAATTAAATATATCGTTTTACATGCTGGTAAAAGAAAACGATTAATTTTAATCAGTTTATCACGGCTAGTTTCATAAAATATTCAAGAAATTGAAACCATTTATTTATTTATATAATTCAATTCAGCATGGAATTTATAAAACGGAAAATATTTTATTTTACTTCTTTATATTTTAATAAATCAGAAATAAATGCGATCAAATGAGTTATTTTCTTGATGCGATAGTTCTGCTGTTGCGGATCTCGGGGTGCTTGCATTCACACGCATTTACCATCTGTTAAATCGCTATTTAATTATTATATGCTGGTTTTACGATATTCAGAGAAATGTATGCATATACATGAAAATGTAGGTAACCGTATTACTCTCCGTTCGCCGATCTTCCACTCAGCAGTCCGTTATGCCCGAGTCCTCATTGCGCATGCGTAATAACGGACTGTGTTGTCAGCTGGTGCGTACTCCGAAAACTTAAAAGTGAAAGTACTGGGAGAAAGTCCACAAAATACGTGTTTTTATCTTACTTAGAGTGGGTCCTGCGTTAGATTTGGCAAACGCGCATTGCTCGAGTCACGATTATTCAGATTACGACCCCCGTTGATCTTAAACCAGTTACGCAATCGCAGTAAGAGATATAAATGTTGTGTAATTTGCTGTTATTATGGGACAATTCTTTCCTTTCTCAAATTGCGCGTCGATTTGATATCATTACAGAGCAATATTTGCAATACATTACTTGTCTATTTCTTGTTCGACTGTTTGTGATATTTTGTGGGTTATGTTCGGGTTAGATAACCTGTCAAATTTAACCGTAGCTTGAACAATGCAATTTTAAACGCTTTATGTTCTTTATGGTTGTTACACTTTTGCAAATTTATTTATTATGTACTTATTTAATATAGCACGCCAAAACGTGATTGATACACAAGAATGGGGTCTTTCACTATTTTTTCGTGAAACCATATCTAAATTGAAGACTGTCTACACATTTAAAAAGTGTTAATTTTTATTTATTACGCCACAATGATTTTTTAAAAATGTTGTGACGTCATTATAGAAGTGTTGGTGGATCAGAAATAGTACAGATTGTAAATAATTATAGTCACATGAATGTTTTAATTTATTGTTCAGAAAATTATTTAAATGGAATGAAAATCAGTTTCCATGGTAAATAAGTAAAATATACATGAATTTAATTTATTTCTGGAAGAAACATGAATAAATTGTAAGTTTATTTTAGTCAAATGTATGATTACCACTGATAAATTTTGCTAACCTATGTCACTCAACAAGCCTTTAATTTCGTTGAGTCGACCTAAAGTAATATTTATTAGTTAGAAATAAATAATATATTTTGTATGTGTTTAAAATATAACGAATTCAAAGTGAAACAAAAAATTTTTAATCTTTAAAACTCAAATATCTTAATAATTAATAATTTTTTTAAACTTCTGTTATATCTAGCACGATGTTTTTGTGACTCTAGTGAACGACCCCATTATCACTATTGGGCATCCAAAATTAAAATACGCTAACAAGTGGTAGAAAGTTAAACTAACCATAAGGTACATAAATTTCATTGTATTTTGAAATTAATTGCTTATTTTTATTAATTAATAACAATAGTAGTTATTTGAAGAGTATTCCAATGCAAGTATTACATTTGTTTAAGCCGTATTATTTAAATGAGAGGTACATTGTATTTGTAGTTTATAGGTTAAGATTTAATTTTCTCCAAAAAAACCTATAAAAACAGAAAAATTTGCAATGTATATGGCTACAGTTCTGCTGTCAATAAAAGCAAACTACCAATACGCATTCGCCATCATAAGATATTAAACAAAATAAATTTGACATGTACGTATCATGAATTGTGATCCACGCCATCTCTTGATGATTTGGAAGCCCAATGACGTCGATCATTTAAGATAAATTGTTATTAAGAATTTCACGCTGCATTTATTTAATATATTAGTCAATTTATTTTTAATGTAGCCGATTAATATTTTATTAGATAGAACATATTATAGTTATGATAGCGGTAAATTAATATCGGCAAAATTAATTGCAGTTTCTTATATGAAATTAGTAGGTGTACATTTTAATTACGAGATACGTGAGAATAGTTATAAATAGTAATTAAAAATTCATAGTTGATCTACATTTCTATATAATCTAAGTTTGCGATCATGACATAAACATCGTATTGCTAAAGATCCCGGATTTGAACCCTGCAGAGGATATCCTGCCAGCATTTCCACACTGCTCAGTTGTTATTTCACTTCATTTGCATTTGTTTATTAATAAATTATATGCAATGCAAGAATAAGAATATGCCGTTTCCTACCAGCTGGCATAAACAACATTTTCATTTGTTTAATTAGAGAAAAATAAATGCAAGTGACCTTATACATCAATAAATTTATTCTAAGTTATTCCATGTTTTAAGTTTAAAGTTCTCATAGACTCGCTTTAGTGCATAGTAAGTATATTTACCTGCATAATTTTTTCCAATGTTCTCATTAATTTTTCTAAGAAATATGCTACATATAAATATCATTATTATAGGCGTAGATTATTTGTGTTAGCAAATGATTCACTTATTAAAAAATTGTTATAATTATTTAAAGTTTTATAGCAGGTTTTGTCTTAAATTACATTTTTTCCTTCTCTCAAAATAATAGGAACAGACGTAAACAAGGATTTTAAAAAATCATTCTTTGAGTCTTTCAATAAAAATGTTTGAATAAAATATTATTTTGACCATATTCATTATAATTACAATATTACTGTTTCTCATCACAGCTCTGATGATGATTTTAAATAAATCAAAACGTTAGCGGTCTTCAGTTATTTCTGCTTCATCTTTGTCCACATTTCGACTAAACTTCAAAATTACAAGATCTTGCACATAATTTCATATATTTTCATATTCACTTAGTTTAGGAGATATATATAGAGATATATAGAATGTTCAAAAAGTTCCGGAACTGTGAATTATCTCGAGAAATAAACAACGAATAAAAACCAAAAAACAAGTGTATAATATTTTTCAAAAACCTATCTTATGTCACCAAGCCCGAACCCCCAATGCCATCCCCTTGGGGTGGGGCGGGGGCCACTTTGAAATCTTAAATAGAAACCACCATGTTTTATTGTATATTCGGATAGTACAGCTGAAACTAAGTAGGTTTTGTATGAAAATTTTTTTCCGATACGAGATAGATGGCGTTGTAATCAGAAAAATAATTTTGTTATGGTATGGTTCCCATTTAATAAGCTAATAAAAAAATAGGTTTTAATTTAAATTAAAAAATTGGGTGCCAAATTTTAAAAGCCACTGGTTAATAAAATTTTTGTTTTGTTCGTTTTAATAGTCATATAATTTAGAAATTGTTTGCTAATTTAACGAACTTCGTATCTCATATACTTCCCGAGATAGCAATAGTGTAGCACTTAAATGGATATATTGCATAATTAATTGGCTTACTGTTTAAATGATTAATTGAATTTTTGTCATAACTATTTAAACAGTAAACCAATTAATTATGCATTTTTTTTATCTCTGAGCAGTATATTATTTTGTATCTACCATTTATTTTTTTAATTGAAATAATGTTACTCGTATACATGCATATGGCGAAAGGTAAAAAAATAGTTGTTTAATTTTGATTTATGGACGAAGTTAAAATTTATTAAAATCAGTATGTTGTATGTATAAAGCAATACCATACTTTATTGTATCGAAATCAAATGTGTCGTATGAAACTTCCGTAAGAGCTACAATAATAGGTTCACGTTAATTTAAATAATTTCCATACAGTATTACAAATTGAATATATAATAAATCATATATTGCATTAAACAATGAAGTTATTTATTCATAATTTTTATCCGCTTGTCTCAATACAATACCACCACTTAACCTATACACCGTAAAAATAATAATACCAAGCCAATCTTTTATACTTAGAGCATAACAATTGCTCGTATCCATTGAGAAAAAAAACTGCAAGAGTTTTTGTTTACAATATTAAGTAACAAGTTGTATAATACGAGATACAAATTACCCATGCAAAAATCTTTTTGTTTTGCTTGTACAAGAAACCTGTTCGTAGATAGTCGACTCTCACGTTTGTATTTTTTCGCAAATTGATTTCTTAATATTCCGATGCAGATTCACCGCATGTATGAGAGATGAGATCACCGGGATCGTGATTCTCTAAATGACATAACCTAGCTAACTGTTTACAAGTCTGACGTTAGCGGCGTTACGTCGGTTGCTTGGTTTAACCGTAACGTGTGTGCGTGTTTTTTAAGATCAAGATTGTTAAGATTGTCTGCAAGGTGAACAGGCATGTGTTGAATTTGTTGACTCGGATGAACGAATTTTATTTAGAAATAGTTTATTGGATTTTGGTGATAAATTTCTATATTTTTTTACCTTTCAGTTTATTTCAGGTTAGTTTAGTTATTCAAAAAAGAATACCAAAACTTGGAATGAAGTCAAACAAGGTAAAAATAGATTTGTGAAAACCTCTGTTCTACTGTAGGAATAACAGGACAGAGGCAGAAGTTACAGAGCTTGTGATTGGCATAGGCGGAGTCTCATTTACAAAAAAAAAAAAAAAAAACTCTAAACAACACATCTTCAACGTTGTATTAGCTGTCAGTGAGTTATTGTTGAGGTTAGTTTTACAAAATGTTCCAATTTTGATAATTATAATAAAAAATAGTTCTGTATTATCGTTTAATATTTAATAAATTAAATGCATTTTTGGTTCTTTCTACAGTGTAATCATGACTTCAGTATTTGCGCTTCATAGTTTAAAAATAGACTTTAGATATAGAGACTAGAAAAAGATAGAAGAACGAAGTACAAACAATTCGCCGCTTGCGTTGTATAAGTTGTTTGTATTTTCTATATTTCTTGTTCTGTGTTGGAAAGTTCACTATTAGCAAGTTTAAATATCAGTTTGACTCGTGATCATGGCTACTATTTGTTTGTATTTCGGACCAATTGAATTTCAATGCAGTTAAAGTAAATCCAATAGATGGCGTCTATTAAATCTGCTCTATTGGTTTGATATAATTTGTTAAAATTATCTTAACTAAATCTCTATTGAGAGCTACCCAATTATCAATTACGATTAGCAAATTTTTATATAAATATAGAATTAACAGTTGCGCTTTGACTTGTGTGAACCTACGTTAACGTTCACATCAACAAAATTGAAGAGTAAATTTATTACTACCTACTCATTGAAGATTGAGAAGCTTGCAAACTCCAACTTTCCACTTACAATTAATGGTATAGAGATTTCTGTTAAATATGTCAAACATCACAACAAAACAATAATTTGCATTCTATGGAAATTTATAAAATTAGTTTTACAATAAGTTATTTAGTTTACATAACAAATATTACTTTATTTAACATTGTATACTTCATCAATATTTTAATAGATGTCACTTTCACTAAGTGGAAATTCCAAGTATAATTCACATTTTAAATCGGTAGTTTTATGACGTTGCAACCGATTACTAATTATAAGTAGTAATTGTAATTGGTACTTGATTCGCTTTGAACGAGTATTTAGGTTAAGCTTTAAGTACTTAAGTAACATTAATTTAATAATGCATACAAAATTAAATATGGTGTTTATACGCGAATATTAAAATAATTTAATTTTAACAATAACCTAAATTTAGATACATTTAGCATGATTATTTATTGTGGATTAATACAAGTTTTGTAAAAACTATGTTCGTTTTAATTAAATCATGTTTCAATCAAATATATAATTATAAAACAAAGGTGCTTTATTATTTCTAAAATTATTACAGTAGGTCATACTTCCCAAATTTCTGTAAAATTTCATTTATTTAATTGAAATTAGAAGACTGTATTATATCACAATATTCGCAAAACAATACAAATTCGTAGAATTGCTTTTCATAACTTTTACTTTTACCCAAAAAGTGAAACAAAAAAACAAGTATCGCATGTGAGCAGCAAACTCATCATTATTATTATCAAAATATCTGATGTCAATATGAATTGTTGGCAGGCGAAATTCATACATATTCTTAAGTTAATCATGAATGTAACGTTTAAGACAACAAGCAGACTTGTGACATATATTCTTGAAAAGTCGATGCCGATGACATAATAACCTTTAAAAATGTGAAACTGAAATTGATTCTATGCGATTCATAAAGAATTTAATATAACCTCAAATATTTTCCAGCAAACACAGATTTTCATTTCTTCATCATGTAAACTAATAAATGATTTTAGTGTTGCCAAATATAGACCAATAAAAATATCATCTTTCTGACCTTTACGATGAAATAAAATCAAATTGTGGACTCGTTTAGAACTTGTTCAAGTTATAAATAAGGTATATTTTGCGAAATTTGAACTTTATAATCAAAGCAATATTCACAATCTTGAATATGTAGCGAGAATTCTATTAAGATTAATAATAGTCAAATAATTCATAAATTAATAGTAACTGATGGTTTAAATTAAAATACTATTTTCGGACGTTAACTTTTAACTGCTGTTTATTTGTAAAATCATTTGTTAATTGAGGAAGAGATATAAAGATTGTTCACTAATTAGTTATTTGAAATAATTACAAAGCAATTTTTTCGTGCAAAACACAAGTAGCTATAAAGAAATATACTTAAATATCTATTAAGAATTTAATGACAGTTTTAAGCAAAAAAAAAAAAAAATCCAAATAAAAACATATTTAAAAATACAATAAATTAACACGATTTTTAACATATTCCTAGTATTTCAGCTCCGCAATTTTAGATCTGAATAGACCACATGAAAATACTGTTGGATAAAATAAAAATATTTCATAACGCTATGTACCCAATTTAGGTGTGGCACTCTACTTTCGCAAATCTCATACATGTAACGTGCTGTCAATTCACTTATCTGAAAAATGTAGTAAAATTAAAAGTGGTGATATTGTCAGCTGTGGGAATCGAACTGAGGATCTTATGATTTATTTGCTATTGAACCCATTAGTGTTGAAAATAATAAGAAAGTGGGTATATTTAAAATTTATTTTTGCGCATTTATATAGTAATTGTCAAGTTTTTTGCGTTATTTATAGCCTTTAGCTTTCTAATTTTTTTTTATACAGTTATACCAAATATTGATGATTTTTTGTTCCAGAAATTTGAAAATATATAATTGCTTTTTAAAATTGCGAAAAAAATGTTTATTATATATTTTTAAAATATTATAAATTGGCTGGTTTGTAGCGAATAACTGCAAAATGTCACCAAAGTAAATGGTTTTATTAGTCCTAACACCAATACAAAATTTAAGAATAATGGATCGAAATATAGTAAGAACAATATTACGACCAATAAAGGTATCAGGAATAATAAACAGAATAAGTATGTGGAAAAGATCAATTGATCTATTCTATTCTTAAGAAATAGAGCCAGATGGCTTGGATACAATTACAATTAAATCAGTAGTAGAATGGGGACCAGGAGGAAGAAGAAGATGAGGAAGATGTAGAAGATTTAAAGGTAGCAAAATTAAAAAAAAAAGAAGATGTGGAGAAACTTAACTACAAGGATATAAAGGATTAGAAACGGAGATTGATCCACTTCAACAAAAAGATCTAGAAAGCTTAGTAAGAAGCAGCGTTACCTCATAAGGGTGTTAAGCCATTATTATAACATATAACACGCTTTTAATTGTGTGCCTTTTGGTTCTCTCCTTTTAGAGCGTACATTATTTTTATCATGCGCCGTTGGAACGCATCGTTCTGTTTGTAAAATGTAAAATACCTTCTTAAGAACAAACATTCTAGTTGAATAAGATATGGTCTTAGTGAACAAATATTTCGGGAATTAAAATTGTTGTTAGTGTTACCTCACGCGTAATTAAGCGCAAATGATTATGTTTTACATTTCAACATTTTCAAAAAAGGATAAATCAAAATTCGCAACACAAATCATTAATTCAATTGATTGTTAGCTGTCTTTGAAATAATTTACTCGCCGTTGCAAAATATGGGTTGAACGTTGAAATATAGCGAAACTTTCTTTATTTCGATTGTACAAGTTGCTAAGCAGTATTTGAACACGGGTTTTGCTCAGGGCATTTCGTGATTTTATAAATTATCGATACTGACATTGGGCTCATTCTCATGTTACAGATCATGTTTCGTTTTTAATTAATCGTCGGTTTTGGACACCACGACCATTACGAACAAATTTATTACTTTGATGGCCGCGATGATTGCACTTTAAAAATATTATGATTTATATAGAATGCATTATTATTTAATTTATATTAAAATACATAAAGAAATAAATATATCATCATACACCATTTATTCATTTTATGTGTGATACTTTGCTGTTGCAGAGCTCGTTAAGTAGTAAGTAATATGTGTGAAGATTACCAGACGTCAACTCTCGGTCCTCAAATATGTTACTAGATGAGGAAATTAAGGAGTAAGGCTGAAAGAGCAACTGTTGGCTTTGGGATTCGAATTAAGGATCTCATAATTTTAAGACAATTTACCTTATTTTGTACCTGAAATGTATTATTATTTTTTTAAAAATGGTTATCTTTTAAGTTAGATTATGCAAAACTGAAACTTGTAAGTTGTATAAGAATCATGAAAATAAATGTCTTCACCATTATCACAATTACTTTAAATTTTGAATCTAACAGCAAAACCTTAAAGTAAAATGAAACTATTTTGATAACTAAGTCGGCAGATATAAGAAAAATACTATCAAGATATCACAACTTGTAAACCAAGTCACGATTGTCTCCAGATTTAAGGATTCAATCTAGCATAAATCATCACGCTTTTTATCCATTATGGGTGTGGCACTCTGCTTATGCAGTTCTCGGTAGGTGATATATTTTTGCGTATGAAATGCGGTTACCAGCCGTCAAGTCATACCCCCAAAGTTGTTAGTGGAGCGAAAACCACAGGGGTACATTTAAATTGGCAACTGTCGGCTGTGGGATTCGAACTGAGGATCTTACGATCCACAGTCCGATGCGTTACCACGGAGCTATTTACCCCAAATACATATTTCGATATTTTCTTATTACTTTGAGGCTTGGGGGTTAGATTTATTTTTTAGATTGTTCTGAAACCGAAAGTGGAAATCACTGGATACAAAACAATAAATTTAATTAATTTTAAATACAGAAACAATTACGAAAAAAGTTACAAATGAAAGATGCTAGTGATAATATTTGGAATAAAAATCAATATTTGCAGTTATTATTTATCTACCTTCTTCCAATATTGAGAAAAACTAAGTATATTTAATAATATGTTTCAATAGTCACAGTTGCTGTGAGAACAATCAAATAACTGAAACATCTGCTATGTGTCAAACATGTGTCAAGTCTGAACATATTAGATTTTTTTTGCAAATATAATATCCATAAGTAACATTAGCAATAAAAATGCTACGTAACAACATAATCGTTCAACCGTAAGTTTTATGCTTACAGGTATAAAATAATCGCAAAACATATCACAGATGTAAATCAGCATTCAGCAACAACATTCGCTTACATAAAAACCCACCCGAGATGTTTTTATCAATAAACTCGAGTTATTACGTCAGAAACATGCCGGAAGTTTGATATAAACTGTAGCAGTTGCTTTCAAATATCACAGCGCTTACTGTATTTACATAACACGTCTCCCGCGTCTGTGTTGTGCAGTAAGTCACGTATAAACGTGGTGGTATCTTAGTTTCTTTGTTCTGATTACACCTGGCTGCTGGTGGTAAAATGGACTTGTCCAATGTGAATGTGGAAATGTATGTTTGAGTGTATCGTATCAATGTCAGTGCTGCGACCTCGCGGGAAAAATCAAATAAATGAACTGTTTATTCAAAAAATAGTTACGGAACTACCTTGAAATATTTTGTACGTTCGACCGCAAATTGAAAAAGTTGTGCTGAAAGTATTTATTTTTATTATTTGACGAGCAAAAACGAACATTGAATTAGGTGTGTTTTAATTGCCCATGTGCGCCAACACTCAAATTATATATTTTTCAAACTTTTTTCCCTGATGGTGTAACAACTGAGTTAATAAAGAACATACAGGGTGACAGATACTACATAATGTGTTCAATGATCAAACAAAAATTTACTAAATTAAGTGCACTTTACCTAAAGCACACATTTTAGTGCCACTAGTTTCAGTTGTTCATTTAATTTATTTGTTCACATTGCTTTATTGAATTATTCTCAGTTGCGGATTTTAGCAATTTTATTGGGTGGAGGAGGCCGATAATTTTTAGAGGGAGGGGTTTAATAACTTGATTATGTAAGGTACATATTTCTAAAGATATTTTTTATTCGTAGGTGATATACCGAGAACCAAGAATTTATCGGTAAAATTTCGACGGACAGCCGAGTGTCAAAATTTACTGAATTTTATCAAATAAATTCATAGCTCGAGTTATATATAATTGATTATTTCCTGAATTTAAACAAAAATAACTAAAGACCGACCTGAAAATCATGTTTCGGTCGGACACTAAAAATAACCAAACGCAACTCTTTAAAAGCCAAAATTTTCAATATCAACAAAAGGTGGCCTAGGATATGGTGCAGGGATTTTTTCACAAGTTTATGTCTGTAAAATCGTCTTCTTGGTGCAAATGAAGCATTTTCATTGGATTATAATGTACCTAATGAAAATATAAACCTTGTTAATGATTCTTAAATGTTAAGGAGTAAATCTTCAACCCTTCACAATTGTTGAAATATTTCTAAATAGAAGAACAGAATAAAATAATTAAAAAACAAATGACAGATTTTTCTTTTTGACATTTTAAGTATCAAGGAATACAATTAGTCTTAAATTTCAAGAATGGAATTGTTAAACGTAAAATGTAATTAAGAAATAACATCACTTAAGCAAACAAAGTAACTATAAAAGAGTTAAAGTTAGTATAATCTTCCTCAATTATTTGCTCACGGTTATCTACTCTTGCTTTCCGCAAATTATACCACTGATTTTTTCATATTAAAAAAAAACTATAAATAGATGCATGGTCCTCAGTTCGAATCCCACAGCTGGTTATCGCCAATTTCAACATTGCCACTGTGATTCTCCCTCCACTAATACTTTTGGAGGTCGTAACTTGACGGCAGGTAATCGTAATTCACGCGCAAAAATTATATCACATACTGAAAATTGTGAAAGCAACAATGGATTGATGATACATTTTTTTAAATAAATAATATTTTTCTGTAATTTTGAAGTATCCTGTATATATATATATATATAGTTCGATGATTGCTTAAATTTCGTGAAATATTGAGCATAATTTATTATTTTACTCTCGGTTCAATTTCATAATTGTTTTGTTTGTTTATTGTTGTAAAGCAACAAAACAAAATAAAAATTGAATTGAGAGAAATTCCATTTGCGTAATATTTCAGAAAACAGACTTTAAAGCTTTAAAAATATTATGAAAAGCCACGATTTTAAATCGTTTATTTGTATATCTACGTGACTTGACAACTTACCGTTATTATTCAAATCTCTTTTCATTCTGTGTTGTAACATTCTTTTTTATACGTTTACTTTACAAATAAACAGTTCAAATTACAATCGTATTTATTATTACAACAAAATAAACAAGACAAGAGGTATTTTGTAAGTTTAAAGTTGAGAAGAATGTTGATGAAATCTACTGTCAGTCTTCGTTGGTTGCCCTTTAACAAAACTGGTGACGTCACATACGTACTACACTTCTTGATATAAGAAATTGACTTGGATAAGATCACCTTGGGAAGAGTTTAATTGAGAAGATTTTGTTGTTTTTTAATATTTCATTAAAAATGTGATCTGTTAATAATTTTGATATCATATAACATGTATTATTAGCCATTAAATTATTAAATTAATATAATATAAAAAATTTATAATTTGTGATCATGTTATCTATTAATTTCTAGAACTGACACTGATTAGAACATAACACAAATTATGAAATATTTTGTGAGTGCAGAGTGATTACTAGCCGTCAAATTATAGGCCCCACCTCAGAGATGTTAGCGGAGGGTGATAATAATTTTTATGGTAAAAATACTTCACAGTTCGATGCGTAACCACAGATCTATTTACCTCATTTATTGAAATTAAATGAATTCTAAATGTGAGAGGTTGATAGCACCCTTTCTAATAACGTCATATGTAGAGTACAGTTGTAGATATATGGTATTGACTTTTACGACTTGGCGAATTTTTTGCAACATGACTGTAATAAATGTAGTCAATTACCTATAGCGCTGTGGGGCCTGTAGGGCTGTCCACGTCAAAATAACAACCAGTTTGTTGACAATCGAATCAGTAACGAATAAATCGTCGAATGTTGTCGCTTTCGTTACAGAAAGTGAAAGTACTCAGCGAACAACGAACGACCTCGACCAATGTCGTAGCGGTCGCGTAATTTCGTTGCTCTGGACTCCCCCGCTTAGCGCCTAGCAATTTGGAATGTTCCAATTCCGAGAATGCCTTTGTTCGCCCAACGTCCAAGTATTGTGACCGAATCGATGCTAGTTCGTTATCGATTTTACGTGACTAACCGAATACCGATTTCATCATTTGAGACCCGTAGACCACGGAATGTTTTTGGAATTTTTTCACTGTGTAATGTAACAGTATTTATGAATCACCTTGTATCCTCTTCCATATATGCATGCATAGATGCATATCATGTATATCTAAAATTTAACGTTTGAGAACATGGCAATTTAAATTATTATTTTTTTTTTCAGAAAGGAAAGTTTTCTTAATTTGTACTTTTCAATGTAATATAAAAATATAGCAAATAGCGTTTAATAATTGTAAGATTTGACAGCTGGAAATCGTATCTAACAGTAAATGTCAACAATATTTCATTTTGCAATAATTGTATATCTTTTATTATATTTAGAGCATAGTATATTCTGTTGCAGGCTTTATCGGATTGACTTCTACCAACCTTCACTCTTCACAGCAGGTGATTTCTTAAGAAGACTGTCAGAATTGAAAAACCAGACCGGTATTGTAACAATTAATATTCAATTTAAAAATGTAAATCACAGAGCTGTCACATTTTGAATGATTGTTTTTACTTCAGCTTTAGTCTGTTACCAACTCTTCTTCAGAAGTTGTCTTTACAACGTTCAATTTTCGAATGTAAAATCTACTGACATTTCTAGTAAATAGTCGAAGTTTTTTCAGATTAATTAAATATACCTAAAAATCTTCATAGTTTATTGACTTGCTTTTGTACGCCTTAATTTTTTTAAATAAACCAAGACAAGTTGAAAGTGAATTGTTTATAACCTCAAATCAAACAAGTGTCAAAATATTACTAGCTACTACGGAGATGAGCACGTGCATATAGAGTTGATTGTGGTATCGGCTTGCCAAAACAGTAAATTAGTTCAGAACGAATAAATAAATAAATATATCACCACAGCTTTTACCCATTGTGACTGAATCATTCTGCTTTCACAGTGATATATTTCTTATACATGAACGGCGATTGTCAAATCACGCCCCCCAAATATGTTAGCGCAGGAGGAACTACAGTGGTAAAGTTAAAATGGCAACTGTCGGCTGTGGGATTCCAATCAAACAGAGGACGGTGTAAACGGTCACCAATAGGCTCATGTGAACCTAGCTTTACTCACTAATGAAGTTATACTTCATATAACACATACCAAAAACAGTTAATGAGTAGAAACTTGCAAAAACCTAATTTTTGTTCTTAATTCCTAATTATAATAATAATTCTGAATATCTTACTATTCCTATCATGATTCTAGGGCTTGGGCTTGCCGTTTCTTTGTCATTCATTAGTGGAGTCAAGTTTGACAAAGAATATACTTACGGATATAAGTGGAGCTTGGGCCATATTTTCAAACGTTTCAATATTTAAGTGGAATGGGATCGGTCGCAAGACCTCTTGAGCCACGTTTTTAGTAGAGAATAGAAATGTCACATTTCAAAGTTATCTAAATTTTATGTATCGAATCCGGTATTGTTAGAGTTTGATCTATATTATTGTTACGAAATCTGAAGAAATATATAATGGATTATTTTAAAGCGATTTGAAAGTATAAAATAAACTGTTACTAAAACTATGAGTTAACGCCTATGTCTACATAATGTCCACGGTATTTCAATCTCAGTTAAATTTCCTTAAGATATAATTACGTTAGAAGTAGATTTATGGTTCGACTAATAATCAAATAGGTATAAAATATAACATAAAACAGTTATGCAACAGATTATAATTACAATAAGTTGTTTCTAGGCGACATAATGTTGCAGTAAACTTAAAAATAGTAAAATAAACGATTTTAAATTGTATTATAATTATTATTGCAATACTAAATTTAAATGTAATGCACATGTCATGATAAAGACATTTAGGCTTTAATAATCATCATTCCATCACTCAACAATATAGATTATGCATAATTTAATTATAATTGCAGCGTAAAGTAAGTAAAATTGCTATTATTGTTATAATTTCCCTAGTCTTGTTAACCTTTAAAATTCATCTCAATCTTGTTTGCAGATATGCCGCGTCTTTTATAATTTATTATACAATATTGGTCCGCCTAAGAATTTTTTGCTCTATTTGTCGCAACCTGCTTTAAAGAGAAAGTGATCGTATATATAAATGTTTTATATCTAGTTGCAGATATATTTTATACAGTTTTTTCCAATTGCTTTTTTATTTAGATGCTTCAGATGAGTGCTGATTTCGATTTATATAAAAATTATAAAACGGTAGAAAGTTAAATACTGAAATTATCTTTTCTTTGAATTAATTTCAGTACACAATTTATTTAAAAACATTAATAAACATTGTTAATTTTATTTTTGTAAGAGTTTTTAAAGTTAAACATGAATAAAAATAATAAAATGTCATAATTTGACGGCTGGTTACCCCATTGAAAATGCAATATACCCTTATGGGTATGGCACTCTGCTTGCGCAGATCTCTGTAAGTGATATATTTTTTCTTATGAAGTGTGGTTACCAGCCGTCAAATCATAGCCCCGAAAGATGTTGGTGGAGGGGGAACTACAGGGGTAAAAAATTGGCATTGGGTTCGAACTGAGAATCTCGCGATCCCCAGTCCGGTGCATTACCACGGAGCTATTTACCCCATTATATATAAATATATGTGTATACTAAATAAGTTGCAAATATTTTCAACTCCCATTGTAAAATTATAAAATACTTTTGGATTGAGTTCTGTAAAAATACATTAAATCGAAACGCTGTATTTAAATAAAATATTGTTACAGAACTAAATCAAAAAACCTTTCATAATTTATTTATATTAAATATTAAATTATTGTGAGGGTTTTTCATAGAAAATAGAATTACTCACATTTCAAAAACATATGTGTACACAGTGCATAGTAAAAGTATGATGATATGTTTAATTATTTATTTATAGACGATAATTTATTTGCTGCAATTACGTCCGTAAATGAGTAAAAGCATTTGAATCTATTTTCTACTGTGCAATTCCTAATCTGGCCTTAAAAGTAGTTTTAAATCTAGATGGCAAGGTATCATCAAGGTGATTTCCGAAACACTGGAATTCTTTAGCCATTTGTGTCGCTAAACTCGATTTCCAATAACGCATGAGTCCACTTCGATTCTTCACGGACAATTTTCTAAAAGGTGAACGTCTCACGTCTCGCTTTGCGGAAAACGAGAAACGAGAAACACAAAACCAACGTAAAAGCGTTACTTGTTACTTCAGGGTAGAGCAGATAAAGCTGGTAGTGTTTTATTTTGTTGCTGTTACTTGTTACTGCACAGTTCATGCACTATGCACTCAGCGGTTAACTATTCACTAGATTTGACCTTTTGTAATAATTACGGGTCACCGACGATACGCTGTTAGGTTAAGATAGGTTGTGAAAACGTTTGCAGGCGATTCTCAAACAGTTTTTCAATATTATGTAATTAATATGTCAATAAACATTAATAAATATATACATCATGACTTTATTTATCTATTTTGGGTTCGGCAATCTTTTCGGGAAATTTATGTTAGTACCTGTAGAACAAAAGCGACAGACCTCTTGTACTACTGTTTGATGCATTATCTCGGAACTACTTTCAGTGTTTACTCAAATACAAATTATATTAATGCAGAAATAGAAATAACAGAAAATACTGTAGAAGATATATTTTTTCACGACATACCAGGAAACCCCACAGTTCTTATTCCGAAATAGTGAGAAAAATGTGTTTTTTTCCTCTCTAGAGAAACATAGAAGTGTTACCAATATGAATGTTATTTACAAAAAATATATTGTAAAAGTTATTAATAAATTCATGTTATTGAAAATCTTATTTTAGTGATAAAATTTAAATAATCTTACAATTATGTCTTATATTTTTCTTTTTAACAATTTTTTTCACGGAGTATAAATTTTTATCAAAAATATATAAATGACCTATACACCCATTTGAAATTTTTCAATAAAAAAAGTAGCCATGTTATTCCACGGTATTTTAAAATTTTTTTTTTCTTGAAGTACATAAAAATATAAGACACATGTGAAAATTCGAGTTAAAAATTCCTCCAAATAAGCAAAATATTAATGTCTGAATTTCAAATTACACTGATGACGTAGGAGGTGTATTATACCAGAAATAAACAAACGATGGTTCACAGACTTTCGAAAAATGTTGAGGAAATTGTAAAATTATATATATATTTAAATTATAATATTATATTTCATTATTAGAGAAACAAAATTAATTAATATACTTAATTTATCATTTTACAAAAAACATTTTGACATTCTCGGAGGGGTAGGTAGTTGGTGACGCTTTTCGTACAGTTTTGCATTGAGTGCTGCATAAATGTATATTTTAAAAATATTTTAGTATATATATATATATATATATATATATATATATATATATATATATATATATATATATAGGATTTTTCCATTTTCATAGTTTATAAATTATATTTAGTTATTTACACCAAAAAGTGCAACGAGTAAGAAAAGAGGACTTCGGCTTGCCATTTAATAAAAAAAAAATCTTTGATATTCGTACAACAACTTTGTCGCTATAGAGTCCATCTCTTAATAACGAAAAGTTTGTCGCTGATAGAAAATTTCCCTGTAAAAACAAGAAATCGCGTTCCCATTTTGTTGTTTTTAATTTTTAATTACATACTATTTTTAATCAAGATATATATAATGTGAAAGAATTATTGTTATATCTTTATAAATAGGGAAGATATCACGAAGTAAAGTTAAAAAAGTATTAGCGCAAATAAATTATAATTTGTATGCAGCAAGCACGCAAAGACAAGAAAATCACCCGAGCAGAATCCGAACAGATCCGACACGCCCGAATATATATTCTTAGTTAAGGAGGAGTGGGAGTAAATACCTGAATCCCATTTGCTATACACCTAGAACGTCATCAGAAACAAAATATGCCGTATTTATTATTCCGCATCCTTTAACTCTCATCTTTCATATTTTCAATAAACTTTTACCAATTTTGATTATGGTGGAATAGCCTTTTGTAATTCTCAAAATTATTACTCACCACTCATATAAAAATTGATTTGTATTAATTGCAGAAATGCGGAACACCGTGAAAACGTTTTGGAAGTGCTGGTGTACAGGTTACCTTCAATCAGTACATTGTTAGGTAGGTAAACATTTTAACGATAAGTTATGCGCATAATATTTGCAAAGAATCATCTCACCTCTCGTCATAATTAAAGGTAGACATTTAACAACATTTTAGAAACTTAAACGTTTCATATTTGTATTTGTACACGAGCATTAATTACTCAATTTGTGAAACTATTTACTTAATAGCCTGACCTCAGTACATTTTAAAATGTGTCATTGTGTAGCAGCCTTACTTTTTACTCAAAACATTTCAAGAAACATAACTGACGAAATATACATTCACGTTGACTATATTTAAACTCAATTCATAGATACACAACTAGCTAACAATTTACTATGACGAAACATAATCTTAGATTTTAAACGAAAAGTGAAATATGTTTTCTAAATAAATTTTTATTTATAACTCTTATAAGTCATTCTGACAAAAATGGTAAGATGCATAAATTGAAAATTGGTGAAATAAAAATAAGATGTTCGTTTTATCTTAATTATTCATAAAAAGAAAGTTATAACCTTAGTAACGTTTCATGTATTTACTTATCATGCAACGACATTCATTCACGTAGGCTTTGCATATGTTTGACATATAAACACACAACACTGTACTGTGTTGTTGCTGCCAAATTGTGTAAATACTAGCACTACTCGTCAGTCGAACTGAATAATGTCACACAAAAACATAAAATTACACCCACATTTTCTTGCTGAAATATGAAATATGTTTTTGCAGCGACACTTTTTAATATAACTTTATTGTAAGCTTAAACCAAACACTAATTGTTTAAAGCAATATTTAATTAAAACAAATGATTATTCGATAATACTCAAACCATTTAAATTTGTGAAATTATTTATTATGTTTAGTCTTAAATAAATATATTATCGCTTTTTGCCTATTTTGGACGTGGTACTCTGCTTTCGCAGATTACAATTTATCAGCCGTCAATGGGCCCATAAACCATTAAAAAAAAAAAAATTATGAAACTTTATGAGAATATATGACGATCAGTGAAAACCCGATGTGAAAATTTCATATATTACCCGAGATATGATTTTTCAAAATTTGTGTGACGTCACTAGTATTATTCTAGTGACACTAAAACAACGATTTTTCATTATAGTAGATATTATATATTTTTTAAATGTAAAATTAATATTTACATATTATAAGTCTTCATTTACAACAATTAAACTTAATATAAATAAAAATAAAATTAATTTGGCAACTGCTTGATATTCCAGTAAACATCATACGAAAGTTTGAGAACAGTGGAGCTAGTAGTGATGTAACCTAACCTCAACACACAATTTTATTCAATAGTTTTTCAACACAGCACATAAAACAGTGAAATTATAAAACAAGTAATAGAAGCCCAACAAATATAATCTTAAATACCAACAACAAAATAAATGAAATGACATATACATAGTTCTATTTTAGCCCACAACAGGCGCTGGGCGTAACGGCAAACGCGCGACTTGCACGTTTCATATTTCTGGCCAATAGAATCAATGCGAATACCCGTGACGTCAAAGTATGTTCAATTCGTTAAAACGCTTTACTGCAAAATAAAGAAAAAAAAATACTTTACTATTAATTATCTAATACTAATTTTGATATAAAGTCATATTTCGTTTTTGGTTTATGCGCCCATCCCCTGACAATTGTTTTATCGCGAAATTTTACAAATATATTAAAAAATCTCAATATTAATGGCACTAATTTATAAACAATATTAATATTCACTTATCTAATGTTGTATAATGAATCAATTAGAATACAAAATTTAAACCAGTGGCATAAAAAATGTGTACAACATGTATAATTAGTACTGCTATATTATAAAATTTCTGTTAATTGCTGTGACAATAACAAATATATAATCTTTCAGTGTATCAAATTTGGATGTGGTACTCTGCCAACGCAAATCTCAGTAAAAATCTCGTGAAATGTGGTAACCAACCGCAATTCCCTGTTCCCCAAATATATTTGCTGTAATATCTGCTATTTAATTTTTTTCTGAAGAATTAAAATACCCTGTGTTTCCCAAATGATGTTAAATGTAAATGGAATTAGCGCGCTTCACATTTGAGAGACTCTGGGTTCAAATCCTGGCATCCTTAGAAAAAATTTCGGTAAGTTTTAATTAGAAAAGGACAATTTCTAATGTTACACTATAAAGTTTTAATTAAATTGCGTTATATTTGAGCCCATACTTGCGTGTCAAAATTTTTAAATAATACTAATATTGAACATGAATTTTCAACATGAGAGTTTAATGGTGTAAATGCCAAATAAACAATGCGTAAAATTTATTAATTAATTTACTAATAGCACCTTTTTAGTTTCTATTTGTTTATTTTGTACAATATTTAATTAAGTTTTAATTCTTTCTTCGCGTTTGGAATTTAGATTTGATGAACAATGAAATGTTTGTATAATAACACTGTCCCTTTCTATTATGATATGTAGACACTTCACTATATCTTAACTCAACATTTCAACTTTCATTTTTGATTTGTTTTCTGATTTCACATTTCACGAAATTTGAATTGAGCATGTATTATTTATTGTTCATTGATATACCTGTAAGGTATGATAGACGATAGAGAATGTTTTGAAATGTCAAATAATCGGAAATTTTCAGTCGAATAAACACGGATTTGCTTGAGTGCTCTCGTAAGGAAATTTTGGGTATTATTAGAAATGACAGAGTTTTTATATACAAAGTACACACATCAAGGAAATGGATATAGGCATAAAATTACTGAAAACTTTGAAAATTAGTTATTGAAAATAGCTAAAAATAAATTAAATATATCATTACCGCATTTACCGACATTGGGCGTGGAATTCTGCTGTTACAAATCATGATATTTGCACGCAGAAAGCGTGGTTACCGGCCATCAAATGATGTTAGTGCAGTTTGTCGACTGTGAGAATCGAACTGAGGATCTCATGGTCCATAAGTTACCATGGAACTATTTATATTTTATTATATTGAATGTATGAAGTAACACTATAATGTTAAAATTATTGTACCATTTATTTTCTAAATGGGGTCTTTCACCATTAAAAAATTTTTTTTTGTGAAACTTTATTTAAATTGAAGACTATCTATATTTTTTAAAAGTCTTAATTGTTATTCATTAAGCCACAATGATTTTTAAAAATGTTGTGACATCATTGTAGAGGTGTTCTGAATCTTAAACAGTTCATATTGTAAATAATTGTAGTCATTTATTTTTTTACTTATTTATTATTATTATTACAATAAAACAGAACATTTATGTGACTAAATTATTTAAATCTCTACTGTTTGAGATCCACCAACATCTCTATAATGACGTCACAGCTTTTTTTAAAAAATCATTGTGACGTAATGACTAACAGTTAAGACTTTTTAAAAGTGTAGATAGTTTTCAATTTAGATAGTTTCATAAAAAAAAATAAATACAAAAATAGTGAACGACCCCAGCTGATCTATGGTTAGTATATCATAAATATTAGTGATTAATAAATCATCATACCATTTAACTATTTTGGAAATGGAACAGATTTCGGTGTCCAGGTACCAGACGTTAAGTTACGGACCCAAAAGATGTTACTGGAGGGAGACTACAGGAATAAAGTTAAAAGTGGGAATCAAACTGATAATTTCATGATCTGCAGTGCAATTTGATGCTTAAAACAGTTTTTCTATGACCACTACTGAAAATTAACTTTCTCCACACTAAACAAAATTTGAAAATTATATATTTTGCAGAGTAGTGTGGAATAGCGTGCGCAATTATTCCACACGCAACTGTGACCAACTTACTAATAATATAATTATTGAATGGTGTTAATATGTCAAGTATAATATAATTTATGTATCATAAAATAATTAATAATTATTTCAGAGTTTAAATAAATATTCATTTTCAATTTACAAAGAAAATACAAATCAATTTTTTAATCAAATATGTCATTAGTTTGTGGTTTTTATATTACAATCTATAGATTTATAGTTGGTAACACTGCACACATCTGCGCTTGCGCCGCCTTCAGGCTATAATTATAAACGTCAAATAGTTTGAGTTTGATTTGAGATGAGAAAAGAACGAATTATTATTGTTAAATCTTGACAAAAGTATAATCGTAGAAAAAGTATAGTGTGCAACTCGTATAGAATTACTTATTTCATGCTCGTGTGATTTCAGCACTCGACTTCGTCTCGTGATAAAACTCTCACAACTCGCGTGAAATAGATAACTTTCTGTACTTGTTGCACAGTATACTACTATAGTAAAGTTTGAGTATCGCTGATTGAAGTGTGATTTGGTATTATGACGATGCTTGTTAAAGAAAAAAATCGATCTACAATTGCATACTTTAATGCTTAGAGCTGCAGCTAATTGCCTTAAATGTCAAATAAATTTGCATTCGCGGATAAGAAGACACATTGTGTAAGTTTTTGCATTCCAACCTTGAATATTAACATAAATAGCATCATTGCGTAGATTAAAGGGTTTGTATATAATTTGGAATTGTGTCAAAGTTATAATTAAAATTGAATTAACAAACCTTCAATTATTGCACAAGTATATAATTTTACAAGAAAAAATATTCAACCTATTCGTTAATTCCTTCGGTGCTTTATTAAATCTTTTTGTTGAGAACACGCGAGCGACCGTGCAAATTAGGAAAAAACTCACCTTGAATTCAAAATTTGTCACTTCTTTTTGTCTGTGAAACAGCAATTAAAAATTATTTAAATCGTTTACACTTCACACTTTTAATTATGTAATAATTCAGCGAAACTGTGTGAATTATTGAAATGTCAAAAAGATTTGCCATTTCTGTTAGTTATCATTTGTCATGCGCAGAAGGCTGAAGACATTAACAAATGCATCCATGGATATCTCGATTCTGTAGGAAGCAAACTGAAGTAAGATAGTAATCATATGTATGTTGCATTTAAGGTGTGGTTGCAAACATAATATTTTCTGTACCCTGCCTACGATTACTGGCCAGGCTATTACTTTCAAAACTTTTTACAGAGAACACATACCTTGTTTTTGTAGTTGGAACAATGTATTATTGCGATAATGCAATTAATTAGGCTTATGGTAAATCGTTATATAAATTTTTAGAGAGGATACATTTTCTCGTGGTTTTATGCAGTAAATGTGTGAATTTTCGCAGCAAAAACAATTGAAGATATACATGAGAAAATGGATTAAATTACAGGTCTGTTGAAATTGATCTATTTAGCTGTTTATTATTATAATAATTTGTATCTAGTTTAGTATGATATAATACTTGATTACATAATTTTGTCTTGAGAGCGTGCATTAAAATTTAATACGTGCCGTTGCAAAATGAGACCTGCCACCTGAGAATTGGGGAATATACTTGTGCAGTAGGATGACAAATTTAGTGGACTTTTTAAATACTTATTTTCTAAATAATTGCAAGAAACTTTTCACTTGAATGGAAATTAAACAAAGGATATCCTATCATTAGTTTTTCAATTACATTTCCTGCAAGCAATTTTTCTTGAAAACAAACTTTTTATGAAGTCTAAATTAATTTACCAATTAAAAACTTTAATTAAGCTCTCCTAACAAGATTTTATCCACTTTCTTATGGACTTATTGTATGAAATCAAATTTATGTTGTCACTTTTTCAACATCCTTTTTATGATATAACTTATATTTTCAAATCTCATTGCACTGCTTATCAAACTAGAGGAGCGTACATTACAAGTTTCAGCAATTAATATTATTATTATTTAAGAAGGAAGTATCTACATAAAACAGCAGGGTTCATAAAGAATAATTTTTGTTCAAATTATAAAAGACTTTTGGATTAAGTTCTGTAAATAATTTATTTAAATGCAACGTTTCGAATTATAGTTCATTCTGATGAAGAATATAAAAATAAATAAATATATCATCACGCCTTTTACCCACTGCGGGTGTGGCACTCTGCTTATGCAGATCTCGGTATGTGATATATTTTTGCGTATAAAATGCGGTTACCGGTCGTCAAGTCATGGCCCCCAAAGTTGTTAGTGGAGGGGGAACCTCAGGGATAAATTTAAATTGGCAAATGTCGGCAATGGGATTCGAAATGAGGATGTCACGATCCACAGCCGGATGCGTTACCAACAGTATTTTATAATTTTACTTTAATGAGTTCTGAAAAATTTTTAAACTTATTTTTTAAACACATAACATTTAAAACAGTCCTTTAATACGTTTTATAAACAAGACAAAGAACATTAGAGAATTTTGTATAGAACAGAATAATACATGTTACCTCTCTAGTTAAATATATTGTGTCTAAACGGCCTTCTAGCAATAATTTTAGTTCGTACAACTAACACAAGAACGAAATAGAGTATATCCTATCTCTCTAACACTGCAGCAAACAGCTTAATATTATTTTATTAAAAAGAAGATAAATTAAATAAAAAAGAATCAGATATCATGACGCCATTTACTCATTACTGATATATTTTTGCAAGTGAAGTGCGAATATCAGCATTCAAATAATAACCCTCCATAGATGTTAGTAGATGAGAAGCCACAGGGGTAATTTACTTAATTAATTTTTATGTAGTGGTAATGAATAAAAACTAAAACATTTTAAATTAGTTCTTATCACATGTTTTAAAACAATCAAGCTAGTAAAATTTGCATATGACTATGGGTGATTAGCATGTGAGTAAATATTTTCAACTGTCAAACGTTTCTAAATTATTTTAATCAAAAATAGCCTAAGGGTTAGTTTTATAAAGCGTTGTTAACTACATTGTTAACTAACAATATGTTAAACTTGAAAGTGTTTGAGTTGCCCATATTAAATAAATAACGATAAAATGATAATTAATTATTAGCTTAATGTGTATTATAAAACATATACAAGCTTGAATATTGTAAAATAAAAATTTTGACATTTAATACATTCGTTATTTTTTATTCCAATTATATAACTTAGCTTATTTTAAACATGTTAACAATTAATAAAAGGAACACTAATTTACAGATTGTAGTTAATCATCATTGGAGAGCAATCGTTGCAAGTCTGGGCAAAAGTTAAAAATGAGGTTCGTAGTTAAATATGTTTTATCCTTGTTGGTTAGAAAATCCCAAGATGTACTTTTACTTGGTACAGTTTTTACTTTCTACATCCATAACTGTCAAGCTAATAAATATTATAACAAATCAATCAACGTAAAACAAACTACAATTAGTAACAGGAGGCATTATTAAAAATCACTGTTACTACAATTGTATATAAAACAAAGCCAACGTCCAGTATATGCCAAGGCTGAATGGCTGCACAACTGGTATTAACTTCTAGAGCGATTGTTATAATTTATTTTACGATTCGATGTCGTGGGAACCGAACAATAGGGTTTGCGAGACACTAAATCCGCTCTAAGTTTACTTTTCGCGTTCGCCAAGGTCGTTCGCGGCCGATATAGAGCACAAATAAAGGAAAAGTAACGCCTAATGCGTTCCTATGTCCTGTCAGCCCACGCGCAGGCGCATGCGCGGGTATGTCCATGACATTTGAACGAGAGATGAAGGATGGTGCCATTGGCTATTCCTTCGTTCTCGCCGTTCTCGGTATATTTGCAATTTAGTGATTGTATTTTTTTGTATTTTTTTTTCTAGTGCAGTTAGATTACGTAATGAATGACTGTTACCTAGTAGTTACCTGATTTGGTATGGTGGAACTGACAAAAATATTTATTTACTTCTATTTTTAAAACCATATTTTTAGAAGGAAATGTTTATTATTAGGTATCAAAAACCTGAAACTTATTAATTCTTTTCAAAAGTCATATTCTGGTATATAATATCATATATTACAAGTTACTATAAGGAAATTTTGTAATGCTCTTAGTTCAAAATACTATGTAAGTATTCGTTTCAATTATAATTTTGTTTCTTTTCTACAAATACATATATCTATAATAAATATTTTTTGTTAGAAAATAGATTGTTCACTTAAAAAAGAAAACCAATAATTGTAGAACTGAATTTATGTATAACTGATACTGATAGCAAGACTGACAGGACTTGTAAATGTATATATCAATAGAAATAACTTGTTACAAAGTAATTATTCATTTATGAGAATATTAAAAAGTCAAATATGTATAATTTAGCGCTACAGGCCGCTAGGCCTGGCTTGGTTCACTAATTCTCTCCATTTCTTCCTATCTATTGCTATTTCTGTCCACTTGTGCACATTGAGTTTCTTTAAGTGAAATATTGAAATATATTTAAATTGTATGTAGATAAATGTATAATACTACTTACTGGTTGGTTGGTTGGTTAAAAAATAAAAAAGTCAAATTAAGAAGCAATATAAATATAAATATCTCTGTTCTTTCAAACATTTTGTATAAAATATTACATGTTGTGTGGGCCTACTAAAATCAATTTACTATATCTATCGACATAATATAATAACGTCTTAAATAAAGATCAATACTTATATTAAATGTTTAAGGTATAAGTGAAAACTAGCTTGTTTGTATTTTGTTTTAAATAATTCATTTTTATTAAAATATGTTTTGTAAAAGCAATCCATTTTTAAAAATCCCTAACAAACTTTCAAAACAAGCTATAGTTTTGTACCAATGCTAAACGTGATTGTTTTAAAAAATAATTTTATTATCTACTTTACCATACAAAATAAATAAGGTTATGTTAAAATTGTCATTGTTTGCAAATTTATTGGGTAATGGTTAATACGTTCGCACCAGAAACAAACATAAAAAATAGCGATCACGATGTAAGTTCGTGTAGAATCGATTGAAAGATGTAAAATTTTGAAAAAAAAACCATATGTTCAAGTAGACGTAATTATATGATATCTCATTTATTAGTCCGCTCAACTAACATTTTTTATATATTGTCAAGAACTAAAACCCCAAGTACTGAGGAATTAATATTTAAAAAAAAAATGTACAAGATAATCCACATTTATTGCAATTCCGTATTTGCGGCTGTACATTATGTACACTAATTCAGGGAAACACTTAGTAGGTCTAAAGACTTCCTTAGTTGTTTCCTGAAATACACATAAACCGTTCAACAATTATACAAAATAAAAATTAAAGGCTTCTATGGGGAAAACGCGTGTTCTACATATTTGAACTTCATTTTTCATGTGAAAAGTAACAAATCAGCTTTCGTTATCACTAATCCTCGTCAAAACAAAATTCAACAGCCGAAAGTAGCTTCGAAAGCGACAACGAGCGAGAATACCGACGAAAACATCAGATCACGAACTAGTTCATTACAGAATACCGACAACTGACCGTTATTATGGACTTTCGCACCATCGTACTACTCGGAACAGATGAACATCTATCTACACAGTGTTTAATTTACGCGAGAGAGTGTGCTCTTGGCTCGTCTTTGTCATCAGCGGCCAGAACGCCAGCTGATGCTGCTGCTGATGTAGATGATCAAGGATTCCCTAGAAACCTCATTAGAAACTCTCTGATTTTCCGTATCTGTTGTAGATATTTATAAACAGAAACAGTTGTGCTTGAAAAAAATTCTGTGTTATTAAATCCGTGCAAGTGGATCTGTCATTATTTTTTAATTGGTGAGTTTGTTAGTTTAAATTGTTACAAATTATTTTTGATTTATCGTTCGCTATCGTAAGATAATTTAATTTAAACGCTACTAAAACTGAATTTAAATTTGACCGAGAAAATTATAGTACACTAAACTTTATCTAGTCAATATTTTTAATTCAACTAAAAATTATTAATGTATGGTTTGCATCAGCTCTTTTTTTTTTCATGTATGTCGTGGCCTTTTTAATTTATTTGCTTCAAAAGAAATTCTGTTTAGATGAGCAAACAATATTAGTTCCTTTAAAAAATGTTGACTGTTTCTATTTATTTATTTTATTATTAACCTATCAAACAGGATCAACAATTTCAATGACACATAACTACACATATTGTATAAATTTACAACATGTTAAAAATAAAAAAAAGCAAGTTCAAAATTTTATAATAAAAAATAAATATGAAATTACTACAAATTTTGAAGTACACATAAAGTAAAGAGAATAAATATTAATTTTTAAATTTGTTAGTTTTAAGAATTACAAATAAAATTATTAAAAATATCGCAAAATTGATGAAATACATGTTTTAATTCATAACTGGTCCATTTGGAGGGCAATTTTTTTCTTGATTTATCATATTTCTCGGTATTGATCCACGAAAAATAGCTGGAGTATATTGAGTAGACAACTTTGTAGTATTTAACGTCAGACGAGACTTCATTTTCCGCAATAACAATATTTCAATAGTTTTCTTTTGTTTCAATACCACAAATATATTTAGAACAAACGAATAGAGGATAAAAACTGGACCCATAGAGAAAAACGGAGGAAAAGCCTAATGAGCAAGCGATGACAGTCGTAACGTCTCAGAAGAAGAGAAAAATTGCAATTCACCAAATCGGTTTTCATTTTAAAATAGGGAAAACACATTACAACAATTGAGTCAAAATATTAATTTATTTATAAGTAGTAATTATTATTATTGAACTACCTAAGAAGCTATTCTAAAACTTCTATGTTTAACCTCTAACGTAATTAATTTTTCCTAAAAACGAATGAGTGATAATTATTAATTAATAAATAATTTTAGATATTTGGCAGTTTATCTAGGAGATAGAATTTGCATCGAATTGTGAGTCATGCGACCCTTAGTTCAAATTCCACACCCGACAGTTGCCATTTTATTTTTACTCCTGTGACTCCCCCTGCACTAACAACTTTGAGGTCATTGATTTGACGGCTGGTAACCGCACTTCAAAATTATAATAGACCTTTGCATTATAATTCTCCAAATATGAGTTCGAAAAATACTATCGACTTATGTTTTACTTTATTTATTTACACTAAGAGAAAAAATTTAATAAATTTAAATAAATCCATTTATTCGAAAAAAATTGATTTTAATGAAATATAAATTTATTAGTAGCAACAAAATATTTATTTAAAATAAGTGTAAACGATTTATTTAAAACAAACAAATGTATTTATTCAATTCATTATTTATTTGAATTTAATAAATTTATTAGAATTCAATATAAAATTATTTAATTTTCATAAAAATATATTTAATTTGAATATTGATAATAGTCAATTAGCGATATTTCTAATACTAATCAAAATATATTAAATTTAAATCAACAAAATTAAATATTTTTTTATTTAAAACTAATACTTTTCTAATAGGTTCGTATTTGAATGATAAAATTTATTTGTTATACTTAAATATTTTTTAGTTGAAACTAATAATTTTTTTCTCTGAGTGATATACAAGAAATTATAATCAACTCTATTTTTGTAAATATAAACTTTTATTGCAAATTACCAGTAAGTTCACGAATAATTATACTAATGAAATTTGATTTTGTGAAGTTCGTTATAAGCAAGTTGTTGTGTATGTTACCAGCAAATGCATACAAGTACTAGTTCCAGTATAAACAACAAACTCGAGCTGGTTGAAAACTTCTTAATTGAACTTTATTTTAAGGCTAGTTCGTTTTATCTTTTTAATCAAGAAACCGTAATTCCATCTAACGTATGTTTTACGAACTCTAGCTATTGCATTAGTTATAATAGAATTTAATTTTAGATAAGCTCGCTTGCAATGTAAATGCATACATTGGCTAATAACGCTGTATATTCACTAAATTTTACTCTTTTACTGTGACATATATGGTTATTTATTTATTTTGCAGAGGATTACAAGTGACAAAATAGAAATACTAAATTACATATAAGTATATCCAGTTATATATATTGAGTGTGGCTTTCTGTTTTCGCAGATCTCGACAACTGATACGATTTTACGCTTGAAATAACCGAGCGTCGTCACGGCCTCCAAAAACTTTAGTGGAAGAGAAACCATAGATCTGTGAATCGAACTGAAGATCTCACTATTTACTATTTTACCGATATAAGTTATTTGCAATTGCAATAAAGAAAAATTTATGTTATTTATTTATGACTCTCGCTTTTGAAACATTATATTTCTATAATAAAAAATGTATGTTTGCAATCCGATTTCCAAAAAGTTTATTGTTTCGTATTTCGCAAATTCTGTCAATACACTATCACGTTTTAATAAACATATAAAAGACTGAAGTACTGAAATTGAGAAAATGAATGGTAATTGCCAGCATATTACTTGCTAATTACATTGCGCAAAAATTGAATAAATAAATGCGATATAAGTACGTATACCCACGTACATATCCAACGCTCGTATGTTGTTTAATTAGAAATGAAAAGTAATTAATCTGCGAGAATTTTCGATTTTCACGAGAGATCAAAATAAACAACTTTTCAATAATTTCCACTTATTTACTTCGCGTGTTGCGAACTTTAGCTAACTGTTTCAGTAGATTCGAAAAGAATGAATTAAATTCTGACGTCATTTACTCACAGCACCGTTTCTTGAGCCGAGCACTGCTGCGTATGTGTGTGTGTGTGTAATGTGAATGTGTGGGTTGCGAAACATGCTCTAGTTTACACCCTGATAATTTTATTCGTTACGTTTTCGACTGATGAACGAAATAGAAATTGAAATCGCCGTGAAAACAAATTTAATATTCTGACAAGCTAGTGCACATGTGCCTTGGTTTTTCGATTTAAATTACACATACACTTCACTTGCAAGCCGCGCAAAACCCGCCAATTTCAAATTGTGAACAAATACCCATAATTACTTTTAATAAAATAACAGCATCCAGGATTAAAATTAAATTAATTTCCATTGTTACTAGTTTCCCAAATTTTAGACGAATAATTTATTATTTTTACGGAATCAAGTTCTGGATTTTTTATTTATTATAATAAAAACGCAATAAAAATGAATATATAAAGTTTTATAGCTAATCACACTTGCCATATTTTTTTCGTACACTTAAAGCAAAATGTTTATTACTCTAACCTGATTTCTAATCATCAATAAAAGTATAGAATTACAAATAAAAAAATATATATTGAATATAGCCGAGTGAAAATTGGTAGCAATGATATAGAGTAAAAATGAAGAAAGAATGGGCGGTACTCACCGAGCGACCCCAGCAGGAGTATAGCACAGAAGAGATTCCAGACGCCCATGTTCGTTGCGGAGTGAAGATAATCTAGAACTCCGATTGCACCACAATCAACAAAAACACTATCGAATGTCCGATGTTAAAACATCCGAAAATGTCCGTCACGCGTTAGGAGCTAATTGTTATTTCTAAAACACTTCTCCATGTAAGAAATTTTCGAAAACCGAATCAATCTCCCGGCTCAAACACGACGAACGATCGGTGATCGGCTGCGGTAGTAACGCGACTCGTGTCGTGCAGGAGCTCGCGCAGTGACTGGGTAGAGACTGGATCAAAAGTTGGTCTTAAGTGAAATGTTTCAGTGGGGGTCCCACCTAACCTAGACGAGGAGAAAACTGCGAACAAGCGAACTGGGAATTGCCCCCCACTTGTTAATGCAAGAAGTGAAGGCAGCAAGCTGCTATTACCGTCGCTTTTTGGTTGCGGTATTGAAAATGCACGTCATCGCGACACCCTTAGATCCTGTTCGACAGAGTAAACAAAAATAGCCTTTCTACGCCTCCCCCAACCATCAATATTAATCTAAATACTAAGAATTTTAATTAAAATATCAATTAATCGACAAAGGGTTATTTATTTCATTAACAGTGATTTACCCCCTAGATCTACTCCAGCCAACCTAACAAATATTTTGGGTCATTTCTGTTTTTAATCTTCATAAACAGCCATCTACGGAAATCTGTAAATCCAGAGTTGAAACTTGCTACACACGGGTTTTAGTAAATAAATAAATAAATATATCATCACGCCTTTTATCTATTATGGATTTGGCACAATTCTTACGCAGATCTCGGTAAATGATATATTTTTGAGCTTGAAGTGCGGTTATCAGCCGTCAAGTCACGACCTCTCCCCGAAAGATGTTAGTGGAGAAGCCAACACAGAGGTAAAGTTAAAATGGCAACTGTCGGTTGTGGAATTCGTACTGAGGATCCCGTATAATTAGAATATTCCATAAAATACCCAACATTCAGGTATTAGTAAATTGCAATAAATTCGTTTTTCTTTAACATTCAATAACTCAAACTGATAATTTCTTCTTCAAGATACCTTTAATATTTGACGAAATCTGCTATTGAAAAATACAGAATATACAATGTAATCTGCGGTTGTAAATTTGAAATCTGTAATTGCAGAATTTAGACTTGCCACACAAATTTTTGAATAAATTATAATTATAATACGTTTGTTTTCATGAATTTTTAACTAAGTCAATAATTAAACATTTTATTTTTCTAGTGACTTAACATCCAGTGAAACCTATATTTGCAGAATTGAAGCTTGTCATGCAATAATTGTAGTAAATTGTATTTACATGTGTATGTTTTTATGAATTTTAAAGATAAATTTAAATTTCGTTTTTATAACAATCGTTAATATTTCTAAATCTACAATTGCATAATGTAGACTTATCATATAATTATTTTAGTAAATTGTAATTATAATGCATTTATTGTCATGAACTATCAACAAGACAAATTTAAAATTTTATTTTTCTAGGGAATCTGATGATGCAGATTCCAGAGTTATCATAAATACATATTGGTAGCTTGCTAATAATAATGATGATATTTTCATTGATATGTAAAATGGTTATTTTCATTCATTTTAGCTATACGAATTTACAATTTTCATTTACCGTATGCAGTGATTTCAATGCTTGGTTAGAAAAGAAACAAACCTTATTCAAGGAACGTAACATTTTGCAAGTACCTATTAAACTCTATACTTCATGTAAATTTCTTACGAAATAATCTGAACAAATAATTAAATTTAATAAAAACATCTTGAAATATTTACTTTTACATCGTAATCTGCAGTTTTTACTTCGAATTATTTTATCGAGAATTGTATAAAAAATATATCATCCCATGTAGGTACACATTTCTTAGTGTTTTACTCTGCTTTTATGTATTATTTTATTATGATAGATAAAAACAAGTGTATACAGGCTGTTGAATTTAAGTGTGATATTTCTAGAACTATAAGAGCTACGAGGTTGGTTAAATTTGCAAATAATTTTTATTTTACATGACTATTACAATAAGCAATATTTTTTTCTACCAGTGGTACTCAAAATGCCTGTACACTTTTTTTATGAAAATGGGAAGCGGACTAACTACTTCGGTCATATGCCGCCTCATGAGTTAATGATTATGAATTATATGAACACACACGACCATGCTCTTTAATGGGATTCGAACCCACGACGTCTGGCGTGCTGGGCTAGTGATAGCCACTGCGCCACCGAGGGTACACTTTCAATATTTTACTTATTCGATTTATTGTTTTTTTCTGAATACAACGATATAAGCACAATCTGAATATGGCAAAATAATTAAGAAAATGCAAGTTCAATTTATCTGACTGAAATAAGATAAAGATAGAAAACATTGAAAATTAAACCAGTCAAAACAAAATTATTCATTTTCTTTTTAAAATTGACAGCATAAAAATACAAAGTGGTGACTTACTCAGCCAATCGTAGGTAGGTATTTTAGATTTGCAATAATACTTATGCAATTTTCTGTTTCTGTAATCATTCTAAAGGAAAATATTTCAAATAAAAATTGAAGAGATTTAATATCTGCTTTTCATTTTATTTTTATAATAAATTCAGTTTTATAATGAGTAACCATGGAAACG
This sequence comes from Poecilus cupreus, assembly GCA_963942605.1. Lineage (NCBI taxonomy): Eukaryota > Metazoa > Arthropoda > Insecta > Coleoptera > Carabidae > Poecilus > Poecilus cupreus. Next base: position 3,980,981 of record OZ012715.1, on the reverse strand, counting down.
GAATTCAATTCAAGTAAATATTTAACGTTATTCATAATAAAATTGAGCAAGTAAACATTTGTATGAGTGCTCATTATAAAAACAGAAATTTTGAAATTTTTGAACAACTTTTTGGCCTTATTTAGAAAGTAAAATAAAATTTGTTCTCTGATTCAGATGCAGATATTAAATCTCTTCTATTTTTATTTGAAACATTTTTCTCTAAAATTATTAGGGAAGCAGGAAATTGCATAAGCATTATTTGACATGTAAAATGCCTGTGATCGGCTGAGTCAGTCAGCACCCTGTATAACAATTAACAACAAACATTGATATCCAGAATAATATATTCAATCCAAAGCACTTTGTTCATAGTTAGATATACCGGGTGTAACACGAAATACGGGCCATAGGAATTTAACATAGGAAAACAGTTTTTTCGTACGCATTGCTTCCCAAATTATTTAAGATCAAAATGCTTCAAATAAATGTTGTAAAGCTTAAAATTCTGCATATAAATCAGCAAACAAAATTCATGTACTATGGGTTGTATCTGCAGAAATTAAATATAAAAATTCAGAAAATTACTATTTAATACTCTTCGCCATGGAATAAAACAAAATGACAAACAAATGTGTGATATCGTCCTGTCAAATATTTTGACAAACGTTTATAAAGCAAAACAAATACTTAATAATATTAAAATATTTGACAGGAAAACATGACAAATTTGTTTGTTTTGTTATATTACATGGCGAACACTATTGAACAGCAATTTTATAAATTTTCATATTTAATTTTTTTCGGTTACAACCAATAGTAAATTAATTTTATTTATTGATTTAAATCCAGAATTTTAAGCTCTACAATTTTTATTTGAAGCATTTTCACCTTAAATAATTTGGGAATCAACGCGCATGAAAAACTATTTTCCCACGTTAAACATGGCCCGCATTTCGTGTTACAACCTGTATATGAAATACATATAAATTTTATTCACACTTTCTTTTCAGTTTTTTTTTATGTTAGAATATGGTATGTTTTTATTGTTGTTTTCAGAAAACATTCAAATGTGTTCACATTTAATTTCTATCTAAATAACATTTGAACGGCACAAATTGGAGAAAAATTGTAGCTAATATTATTCTGCATTATAGCAAAATTTATTCTTATTCAATTATTTACTAAGTTATTAGCAAAGAACCTGATAAACCTTCATATAAATTACTACTTTCGGTTGATGAATTATTATTAAAAACTAAACAGCTTTTAACTTGATCATATAAAATCGAAATATATAAATAAAAAAAATATAAATTTTTAAGTGATTTCATTATATTTTCAGTTATTGTAGATGAAAAAAAAAACACACACACACACACACATACACACACACTCTCACACACACTCACACACACAGAGACACACACACACAGACACACACAGACACACAGACACACAGACACACAGAGATACACAGACACACAGACGTCATCGTGAAAATAGTGAAATCTTATTCTAAGGACCTTAACATGCAGTTATTTGTTGAAAACTCACTATCTAAAAATTTAATACATCACAATACCTACTTTACATAGAAATATGTGCGAGAGGTAAAAATGTTCAATTGGATTTATCTAAATGCCAAATATAGAATATACCATTTATGTAAATGACTTAGGTGCCAATGGTCGCAGTTACCGAAACACCCATCATAGTATCTATAAATAAATAATTTTATGCCGAATAAAATCAAGTTATTAGAAGAAATATGATTTACTCTATAAATTTATTCGAAATTGAATTAATTCTCAGTATATAAATTATTTGTGCACGTCAGCTGTCAAATCACGGCACCTAAAGTCGGTATTGAAGTTGGAATCACGAAGTTAAATTATGTATGGTGAATTCGACGAGCTTGTGATCCACAGTGCAATGCGTTATACCTACTTACTGCACAGCGCGAAATGAAAATTGTAAAATGCATCTATGCAGCAAATAACAACGCTTGAAAATTGTTATTTCATACCGGTATCATATGCTTCAATTTCCTAATAACTGTCACGCGTCACGAGAAACAACTTAACCATAACTAAAATTACAATAATCGAGAAGGTTATCACCAAGCACCTAGATTATAGAAAACGATAACGGTATCTTTCATTACCATTTAACTTTTTAACTTATCGCTAATCATGATTGCTTTAACTGTTCACGACTTCGAATTCAGTTCAAATAGCTCATTATTTACACGTAATTAGAGAGATTTTGCCATTTTGTAGTTTTGTACAAGTTATAATTAATTCCAGTCGCACGATGCTGACCAAAAAAGGGTAAATGCTATTTTGTTAGCGTTAAATTCAATTTCGTTACAGTTTTGCAAGTATTGCCAAATTAAAAAACGCACTAAACGGAAGTGATATACTTTCTGAGCAAACTGAAAAGGGAATCTGTCATTTGTTAAGCTATGACTGATTTTATTTTGATCTAGTTTCCTATTTGCAGCTTTTATGTAACTGAAGACAAATACTATATTTGCATATTTTTAACCAACAAAAAAAAAATGTACAGAGTCGACAGCTATCATTTTAACTTTACCCGGGTACTTTTCCCTCCACTAAATCTTTTGGGACTGTGAGTTGACGATCGATAATCAAACTTCACCTGAGATAAAAAAAATAAAATTATAATAAATGACGCCGATCTAGGTGGCGTAGTGGCTATATCATCACAAGCCCAGCACGCCAGACGGAGTGGGTTCGAATCCCACTGAAGACCATGGTTATTTGTATTCACGTAAATTCACAATCATCCATTCATTAAGCGGCATATGACCAAAAGTAGTTAGTTTGCTAACCTCTTCTTCATTAAAAAAATAATAATAATACATGACATATTTTGAATATTTATTTTTAATAAATTTACGAAATATAAGCGCAGCCAATTATTTTGGTAAATGTACCTATACGTATTTTTGTTGCTTGAAAATTCAATAACTTAAAACTGAATTTAAGATATCGCCTTCACAAAGACACAGTTTAAAATTACAACTTTTGAATTAATAATAATCGTGTATATTTTAGATTCTGTATTTTATTTTATTAAGATTTTTTTTATTAATTTAAGCGGTATCAACTGTTGAGGTTATATGCCGCCTCTGTTCCTTATTTTCTGTGGTGTGACAACGAAACGCAGTGTTCGCTGGTATAGGTTATCGCAAAGCTGTCACCCATCCAACTACTGACCACGTGCTTAACTTGATCCAACGCTACTTGCCTTTATTAAGATTTTAAAGAAGCACTGTTTTTGAATACACTCAGAGAAAGTATCATTACTCCATTTACCCACTTTTGGTGTGGCATTCTGCTTTCGCAGTTCTTAATAAGTATGCTTACTAGCCGTCAAATCAAGCACCCTCAAAGGTGTCAATGGAGTGGGAACCTCGGAGGTAAAGTAAAACTGGCAACTGGGATTCAAACTGAGGATCTCACAATATAGTTTTAATTCACAATGCGTTAAATTATAGTTGTAGTTATTTTTTCAGTAATAACACAAGATCAACATAATTTTGTGACTCGGCTCTTTATGTTTAACTGGTATATTTTGCTTTAAAATGAAGGAAAATCAAAGACATAATGTCCTAGATTTGTTTTTAGCTTCGAGATTTAGATTTTTTACGATTATAGGCTTTTTTTCGTTTTTTTTTTGACGTAATTTTGTTCCAGATGATGAATAAGTTTTGCCCAGTTTACAGACGCTTGGCAAGTATCCCTTATTCTAAAAAAATTCAGTAGAAATGTCATGGCACGAAAAACTCATTTTTATAACACCATTTAATTAGTTATTACTTTGTAATTTTTTAAATATTTTTTGGCAAAAACAGAGGTTTACTCTAGCTTAAATCGCGAAAGTAAAGGTGAAATTAACATACATGAGGTTCGCTTTAGATTTTCGTGTCGGATTTATTTGCAACCTCCTGGTTCTAAAAAATAAATAAATTGTTATTCGTTACTAATTTGTTTTCCGAGATGCAAAAAATTGAATGCTGTCTTATTATGGAAAATAAAATGTTAATCAACTTTTATATACAATTCTTTTTTATTTCGATATTTACCGAGATATATACTGTATTCCATACATAGTGGGCACTCTGTAGAAATATAATGTATTTACTTACACATTTTACTAACTGATGTACTCGGTAGCTATAAAGAAAAATAAACGTCCATTTTATATAAATTACAAATTTTGCCAAATCACGTATACAATATTATTACTTACTTGTTAATGCCTCTTATTTAATACCAAATGAAATTTATTCAAAATATTTTCGGGTTTAATATTTTATAATACTAAATTTTGCGCTATTATGATCGGATCTAAAAATTCCTGTTAAACTATTTATTTTTCTTAAGAGATGAATTGTTCGACTGGAGAAGTGATGTGGATAAATAATGATCGGGGATAAAGTCAAAGATCTTTATTTTCTACAATGCAGACGTTTCGACACTACTGTAGAAAAAGTTTGTATAATTATATTACATATGAACATTAATAATTCACCTAAAAGCTTTAATTCTGTAAATACAGAAAAGTCGTCACAGATAAAATAAATTAAACACGAGAGCAAAATTCGCATTTTACTTGGGCAAGCCAATAAATCGATATAACGATTAAAAATCATGACAGTACTAAAGGTTTATTTTTATTTTTTCACTGTGTCCTATTATCCTGAATTTTGTCAGATTTATTACTTCAAGATTATAGGTAATACAGGGATGGGACAACTACTTGGAGGCGCATTTTAGCCAAATCGCGTCAAAATTTTGTGTAATTTTTTATAAATATTGGTAGTAATTTTTTTATGATTTCAAATAATTGCTGTGCTAAATTTCTTGTGTAAACGGTATGGATTTGTATAAAAACAAATATACGTTCAATTTATACAGGTTGGTTCTGAAGTTAATGTTATAAATTTAAGGGTAAGTGTAGAATACGATAAAAAACAAAAATAATTTTTTTAAAATTCGCATATCAAAGGGTAGTTTTCATGGAACAAAAATTTTTGGTGCCACTGGACCACTGGCAAAGCAATTGGCATTTTTCTGTAAATTACACAATTATTTTCGTTAAAATGCTATTTAATTCAATTGTTAGAATGATATCTCATACAACTAATTTTGAATGTATTTTTGATAACCATATTTCTAATGAAATATTAATTAAAACAATAGTAAAAATAAGTCTCTTTAAGAAAGGTCAAATTTTCTAAATTCAAATTTAAAAAAAAATCTTTCTGTTTCGTAATCTATACATATGTCATACTACTTACCTTAAATTTGTGACATTAACTTCAAAACCAGCTTGTGTAGATATATTTGAATAATTTTCTTTAAAATAATTTTATAACGCTGAACGGGGCTAAAACATTTGTTAATACACTCAAAAAGGTTCTAGTTTCAAGACATTTATTTTTCTAAGGTTGCCAGCCTTATTTGTTTAATGTGCTATATCTTCAACTAGTTCCCGTTTTTAAATTTATTGTAATACGTTTTGTTTATGTTTTCATGTTCCTCGTTTATTTGTTTTTGCCATATATTTCTCTTCTTTTCTTTTTTCATTTATATTATATTTATTTTCTTTGGTAATGTTTCGTTTTCCTGTCCTGAACATGTGTCCAATCCAGTTCCACTTTCTTCTTATTACGGTATATTTTACGGGTTTTACATTGCATATTTTTAACACATCTTCGTTTGAAATAATTTCTGGGTAGTAGATTTTTAGTATTCGCCTTAGGTAGTAGTACTAGTACCTTCAAAATTAAACGTTTGCAAGTGTATATCCAAAGAAAATGTTTTCTTCATTTACATATTTTTATATTTTATATTTGGCCATTTAACCCTCAAGTACTCTGTAAAATATGTTTTTTCAATGCAATATTTTTATAAATCTCAGTAAGACAGATCTGTAAGAGTTATACTACCGTCATTTTGTTTCTAAAATGGTCAATAAAATAATATTGGTATTCATTCATCAATAAGAGGTATCAAAGAAAAATATGTGTGCAGGATGATGGTTGGCTTTTAATAATAGGCTTTCGATATGGAAAATCAATTTATCCACTTCCCTAATTAAAGTAGGGAAAGTAAAATTTCAAATAAAAATTGTAGGTAATTATTTTTTCCGTGCTTACCCTTATTGTTCTAGTAGTCGCAATTATTATTTATTTTAGTATTATTAGAAAATCAATGAATACAAAAAAGTTACTAAAAGCACATTCTATTGACATACTAGTTTCTGTTTGGCTAACTTCTTGGTCTGAGATTAGATTAGTCTCCAAGATTTGATCGAGTTGCATTCTCACAACGTCCTAGTGTTACCGAAACCTTACTCAACGTGTTCGCAATTACTAACTAAGCAATTAGCAATTAGCATAGCGGTAAAGGCAGCCAAACTCATACAATCGGCTCTTCGGTTTCAATACACCGTGCGATGTTTCACTTTCTTCTACAGCTACAGCTCTACCGGAGTTCTACATTTACATTTACGTACTTGTGAAGTGTGTATACAACAGCTGTTGCTTTCGGTGTTGCGTGCAAGTATACAAAAGTTGCCGTGTCTCTTGATAGGTCAAGGTCGCCGGAATTTGAAGATGACACCGATAAATTGCATTAAGTGGCATTTAATTACCTTCATGCTAGATAAAATGCTTGGTTAATTTGATTGTTCCTTGCTTATTTGCATGCAAGCCTTTTACAACATTCATTTTATTTTATTTTGGGAACAACATTTCTTTATGTTTATAAGTGTGATACTTCTACTATAAAAGATCGGTTAAATGGGACTTTTGGAGCGCATTTGAGTGACTATACAGGTGTATTCTTTACTTTCCAAAAATTCTCCGATGTTACTATGTATGTAGATAAGCGTAGCGCGTAGGTACATACAACTAGGTATAACATTTTGATTTCTATTACATCGAAAGGAGAAGAAAATTAGTAGGTACTTTTTATTCCTCTGTGAGTATAATAGGTACTGAATTTCAAAGATACAGAAGAAAAATTTCAGTATTCAAATTATTTATTATATGTTAAATTATTTTATTCACTACTAGTTTAGCAACGTGCCATTATTGTTCTCTTTTTATGAGTCGTGAGTTAGATTATTATTGAACTGCAAAATGTCGCTTTTTATTATGAAATATTTTGTCTATATTCTCAATTGGTGCTTGATCCTAGAAGTATACTAGGAGTAAATTTTCGGGGATTTTAGTTGTTTTTACCTCCCGACACATTTTGTAAGGGAGGTATAGGAATCTTGCTAAAAATTCGGTAGTAAGTTTTTAGTGGATGAGCACGTTTTAGGGTCCCTAGAATACAATTTTAATAGTTTCGTGATGATGTCTGTCTGTTGGTCTGTGTGGATCCCTGCAGTTACAGTTTTTCAAAAAATACTAAACTGAAAATTTTTATATTTTGTGGGAAAAGCTTATTAGTTTTTGGTGATAATCCAATAACCGGAAGTGATAGTTTACTTGAAGCCCTAGCAAGTTATCTTAAAATATCTCAGTAAATTATGATTTAATTACCATTTTTGATTCAGAATAATGAATAAAATATTTTTCTATTACTCTCACATGTTAAAGAAAAATAATATTTTACATTTTGTTTAAATCTGCTAACTTGTGCATTTTGAAAAAAACAAATCGACGCTTGAAAAGTGTCGTTTTTTGACATTTGTTATAATTGGAAATTAAATTTTTGAAACAATGAGCGTTTTTGATAGGGTTGGTCCATATTCCTACTTTGTTTCACAAGAAATCTATGGCGGAAAGTACTTTGGTGCCCACAACAGATTTTTGTTTGTTAAGAAAGACATATACGAGTACATTTTCATATGTATAGGTTTAGATTTTACAGGCAGCAATATATCAAACTGCACATTATATGCCGCAACTATCTATAATTTCCGGAGGAGTACAATTTTCCTATCACTTTCTTCAAACATTGTTACCAGTTAAAAAAGTCAAATGTTAGGTTATAAAAAGAATATTTTATTTCTCCCTATTTTGTTTTTTATATTATTGTTAATATAAAATTCGCTAGAAGAATTTAAGATTTAAGAACTGCATCAGGATGAATTGGACGCGAAATCTGTCTCTCTCCTAGGATTGTTGAGCCATTGATAATGATGAGAAGATTATAAATTGATCAGCGTTTTAATTTGTGTGCTGTATAAATAATGATTGTCTTCTCCACTTTGGTGTATATTATTTTATACTTTAAATCCGTTAAATAATTATAAATAATAATGGTATTTATTGCGTAAAAAACAGGGAAGAAAGGCGTGTAGTAACTAATATAATTTATATATTACATGTAATAATATTATCGGGAAAGTGATATAGGCGTTTATAAATATTAGTTACAATAATAAATCAAAAGTATTTTGCAGAATACCACCAACAGTATGTGAGATTTCTAATACGGCAACTATGAAAATAAAAATAAAATTACACATAAAGATAAAAATAAGAATTTGACGAATAGATTAGTATGAAAGTGTTCATAGCATCTAAAATAAAAATAAACATAAGACATAAACACAAGGATATGCAAATAGCAAATATTTTACACAAGCATAAGCATATCCATAAGGCTCAGCCAATCAACAAAGAGTGGAAAAGGGTAGTTATATCTGTCTGTCTTTGTGTAATGTATGAAGCTATTAAATGAAATGGATTTAAATATAAACTTAATTTAAAAAGCAGTTTTAAGAAAAAGAATAGCTTGAATAATTGCGAATTTTATACCATACTTAAAACATAACGTATAAATACGGCATAGAAACAGCTGATACTTTGGTAGGTGTGAAATTGTTAGGTAAATCTTGAATGTACTAGATGGCAGCAAACGATAATTTATGTTTTATTTTCGAAACTGGGAACACGTATCATAAAGTCTTATTTATAATTTTATTTTTGTCTTAATTTTGCAGCTGTGAATAAGGCCTTAGAGCAGGCGTTGGCATTTTTTTTGGACGCGCGTCAAAAATAATCAAAATGTGACTATTAAAAATATATTTCGGGTCAGTGCAAAAAAAATTAATTATAATTATTATATAAAAACAATATTTTAATTTAATTTCATATATTCTTTCTTGTAAATCAAAATATGTATCTAGAAATGCTAAAATAATTATTCCCAAATATTGGAAGATTATTTGCGGAACTCAAATGGGTCGTTCAAAATCATCAAAAGGGTCACTTGAGGACCCGCGGGTCATACGTTGCCGACGGCAGCCTTAGAGCCTTAGATGAACTGCTTGAAATATAGCCTAAAAAAAGAGTATGTACCATGCCTAAAAGAATAAACAATATTAAAGACGGTTTAGAAAACTACACACAACAGCCGAAGAGAACCGTAGAGTTTCTGAAAGCAACGAACGTATTTCACTATAGCAATAAATAAGATAACGAAGAAGTTGTATTAAATGTAAATTGTTATAACATATATATGCCAAGCTATAATGACCTGGCTGTAACAGCATTTTATTTCTAAATATATTATGATAACTACAAATTTTTTATTACACCTCGAAAATATGTCACATACTATAATATTTTCTGTACCACTTTCTTCATTTCAAGTATTATGTTCAATAAACATCTGCTTAGTAGATATTATCAATAAAAAAATAATAAGAATTAATATAACTTCATGCCATTTATACATTTCTGTCGTCGTATCACGACCACTACTACGAAAGTCGTCCGAGTATAAATCGTTTAAATTTAGTTTTGTTTTACTAGTATTCATTGATTCGCCACATAAAATACTACCCCTATTGTACTCTCACATTTTAGGGGCATGCCAGGACGACAATTTACGCGCAAAAATTTGTTTATTAATCTTTATTTGTTTAACCTACTTTTTAATGAAGTAACTGTTACTCTGAAAGTGCACTTGTAGGGAACTAGGATATATTCTACCATTCTTGTGTTAATTATAAAGGGTTTTCCAATAAGAGCGGGTCGATTTTGACAGTATGTGGCGGCCATGTTGTTTTACTGGCGTCTGTCTAATCTGCTGTATATTATTCTGTCACTGATGCCAAATCAACATGGCAAATTACACGATTGAACAGCACGTCCAAATGATAAAACGTTATTATCAAAATGAGTGTTCGTTAGTGCAAACGTTGCGCGCTTTGTGCCCATTTTACGGCAGGCGCGGTGGTCCATCAAAGTCGACTCTCCAACGTTTGGTAGACAAATTCGAGACGACCGGTTCGGTATACAATCAGTCAACACCCGTACGTCAAAGGAACGCCAGATCGGCCGAGAACATCGCCGCGGTCAGTGAAAGTGTGCAGGAAAACCCGAGGCAGTCAATATTTCGTCGTGCACAAGAACTCGGTCTTTCAACTTCAACTTGGCGAATTTTTCGTCGGGACTTAGGCCTACACCCGTACAAGATCCAACTGACACAGGAGCTACAAGTAAATGACCATAGACAATACCGTTTGTTCGCTGACTGGGCTTCGAAGCTTTTGGAAGAGGACCCCAATTTTGGACAAAGAAACATCTTCAGCGACGATGCGCAGTTTTGGATGAATGGCTCTGTTTTTAAGCAAAATTATCGTACATGGGACGACGCCAACCCACACGAGATTCACCAGGTGGCAAAGCATCCACAAGAAGTTACAGTTTGGTGCAGATTTTGGGACGGCAGCGTCATTGGTCCGTATTTTTTTTTTTTTTTTGAAAACGATGTTAGTGAAGCCATCACCGTCAACGGCGAGCGCTACAGAACGATGATAACCGATTTCTTTTGGCCCAAATAGAACGATATGGAAGTAGACGACATGTGGTTCTAGCAGGACCGCGCTACGTGCCACACAGCGGACGCCACGTTAGACATTCTGCATGAACGATTTGAAGGTATGGTTATCTCTCGCAGAGGTGACGTTAATTGGCCTCCAAGATCATGCGATTTGACCCCGCTAGACTTTTTCTTGTAGGATTTCTTGAAGTCGCAGGTCTTTGCCAATAAGACTCAATCAGCCGATGCCCTTAAAGTCAACATATCCAAGGGCATCGCTCAAATTCATCCGAATCTATGCCGCCGAGTCATTGAAAATTGGACCACTCGGATCCGTGCCGCCATGAGAAGCCATGGCGGACATTTGAACGGTGTTATATTCCATAAATAATGGCGTAAATGGGCCTTTCAAATAAAAAAAGAATATTTAGTTATTATTTTTTTTATCCAATTTCTTCTTCGGCTACTTTATTTATGTTTTGTACAAGTTCTTCGATCAGTTCGTTTATATTTGATGGGTTTGAAGTTATCATTATTTTCTTTTTGAACTTTTCCCAGTTAGTTTTTTTTTTAGATTTCGGGTTTAGTTTTGTGGGATTCTTAGGTTTTATAAGTGGTGAGATTCTGAAGGGGTAATGGTCGTTTCGGTAGGAATTTTGAAGGACTTCGAATGTTACATTTGTTGCCAGAGAAGGATGGGAGAAAATTAGATCTAAAGTAGAGAAGGTGTTTGACATAGAGCAAATGTGTGTTGGTGTATCGTCTAGGATATGATTGTCAAAGGTGTCTTCAATGATTTTTTCTCGTTTATTGGTGGTAGTTGAACTCCACAGCGTGATATGTGCGTTAAAATCTCCCAGGAAGTGATCGGGGCTGAAGGTTTGTTGTATTGAGGACTGGATATCTGTTAGTCTGGAATTTTCATCTGTAGGACGTAACAAACAGCCAGTTTTCTAGGAAAGTTTATTTGGACTACTATGGTTTCAAAATTTGTTTGCAGATGTATTTCTTTTGATAAAATAGAATTTTTAATTCTACTACCACAGGTTGCCTAGACACTGTCTTTTCGGTAAATGTCGTCGCCTTTTTGGTTAATGTTAATGTTATCTTTAAGTTTAGTTTCTTGTATACATATTACGTTAGGTCAGTGTTCAGTAATTAAGAGTTTAATTTCATTGTAATGGCTCCGAAGACCATTACAGTTCCAGATGATTATTTCAGTCATAGTTGTATACATTCTGCTGGTTTTAAAGAATTTATGAATTTTGTAATGGTGGATGGCTCATGGCCATTTGGGTTTGAAGTATATTATTTTGTTAATTCTATTAGATTTTGGATTACTAGCTTTTGCTGCGTATTCAATGAAGTCTTTTGGAAGATTGTATGGTAGCAGGTAATTCTTTGGATCTTCATTTATTGATTCCTTTGTCGATGTTAATAATTCGTTAATTTTGATTTTAGTTGGGGTTATTCTTTTCTATTTTTTCTTCTTTGTATTTGTGATGTTTGGGTTTTCTGTGTCTGTTAACGAGTTTTTAGAACTTATTTGGGATAGAGTGTCGTCGTTTATTGATTATGTATCATATTCTATTGAGTTTTTTTTTTCGTTTTTAGTTGTATTTCCTCGGATGTATTTATGGTTTTGGTGTTTCTTTGTTTTTCGATGTTGAATGTAGGTTTTGGTTAGTTATTGGTTAAGGTTCTTGGCATTTGCTTGGTATATATCCTTTTTGTGTACATACGGCACATGTTGGTTCATCGTTCGAGAGGAATATTCTGTACGACGTGTCATCGTGATTTATTAATAATGAAGTTGGTATTTCTTTTTTTCTGTAAGTTTTACTTGTCTTCATCATCTTGGATGATGCCTTGTCGGAAGAATGTTATGGGTGATACTCTACTATTTCCAATTTCGTTTTGTAATTGTTGTAGGAAGTCATTTGGTATTGTTCGACATACATTTGCGCTGGATTTATCAATTTACGTATTGTTATTTCTAAGTCGCTAATACAATAGAATGTTTTTTTTTTATAATTATTGTTTGTTTGGAGCTTAAGTTGATGCACATTATGTTATTCGAAATTCGTGATGCAAAGGAGATCCGACAAAATTTCCGATGGCTTTATATATTCAGCTAAATGAATTTCGTGAACAATGTGCTTCAAAATTATTTGTTCTTTTTTAGGAGATATGGTTTGTTGTGTGGCTTTTCTGCATAAGATAGATTTTTGGTTCGTTTTATGGTATTGTTTTAGAAAGAATTTTATTGACTGGTTCTTTTTTTCACGGGGTTTATTGTTTTCTGTTAGTTTATTTATTGGCGGGGGAAGGGGGGGGGGGTTCGAAGGGTAATCTGCTTCAGACAATATTTTAATGATGTCATTTCTACATGTTATAGAAAGTTGTCGTCATTATCGGCAGTTATCGTCAGTGCGCTACGGGCAAAAATTTGCCAATAGATGGCTCTATGTTTCTATTAGTAGTAATTGGTAGCGGATGGTGTGTTGCCAATTTCTTCTTGTCAGTAGATGATGTCGTAGTTAGATAGAGCAAACGAATAATTTCTGGATTATGTTTTAAGGTTAGGTTTTATATTTTAGAATAGGGGATATTTTGTCCGAAAGGAAAGTTTAAGGCAGTGAAATTTATATTTCAAAGGTAAGACTAACCTTTTGTTTGTAGGTCAGCTAGGTTGATGTAATAATCTTTCAGTATTAAAGTAGATAACTAATAACAAGAGTAACACGTGTCACAAGATCAAAGCGGTGAATCCAATATTATTGTATCATAATATCGAATTGTAGATAAATTGTAAATTTAGGTATAATAAGAACTAAAAAAAAGTCTTTTATTATTATGAAGCAAAAAACTATTCTTTTATAAAATACTACCTCCATCCCTTAATAGTAATAGCAGTTGATTAATTAAATTTGTTCCATAATACTAGCAGGAAAAGATACTAAATCGTATATTTGGTTTCATTATTCGCAAAACCCGTCTTTTCCGTGATATTTCATTCATTAATATTCTTTACTATTCTTTCGTTTGCTCAAAATTATAGTACTGTTCTCTCGTTTGGAACCCTAGTTACGAAGTTTATCAGGATCGTGTTGAGAAGATTCAAAAACAGTTTCTCAAATATCTATATTTCGAACTTCACTCTGTTTACCATGATCATGCAATGTCCTACGAATCCCTACTACAAATGTTTTATTCTCGAGCAACACGATCTTATTCTCTCTACTTATTACGCTAGTAAGCTTATTCACAGTGAAATTAATGACCCTATGTGTCTTAGTTATGTGCCGTCAAAAAATCCCCGTCGGGAATTTGTGTTTTCCCTGGAAAATTCCCGGGAAGTCCTTCAGCCACGATTTGCGGGGAAAACCTTTTTTCCAGGTTTTTTTTTTTGAAAAATTCCCAGGAGTATTATTTTGGAAATTTCCCGGGAATTTCTAAAAGATGTTTGTCCATGATGTCTGCTTGCGCATTTGTACGTATCTGTTAGCTACCCCTACTCAAGCAACAAGCAATGTGGTTTAGTGCGTTTTGGATCATTATTTTGAGATTATTATAAAGGGATTTTAACACATTTGAATTTCCTTGGAAAATACCCGAAATAAATTACTCTGAAAATTCCTTGAAAAATTTCCCGAAATAAATTTCTCTGGAAATTCCTCAGTAAATTTCCCAAAAAATATTCTTGGGAATTTTTCCGTATCTTTAAATTTCGGGAATTAGCCCATCTCAATTCCATGCTCCTACTGTATCTACTCGTTATTTCCGAACCTTCCATTTACTGACCCCCAAATCTAACATGATGACCTCCTCCCCTATTCAGCGAATGTGCTTCATAACGGTATAATTTAAGATTTGCAACTGTTGATATTTTTCAATTCAAACCCAAACAATTTTTCTATATGACTATATAATAAATAAATATATCATCACGCCTTTTACCCATTATGGGTGTGGCAATCTGCTTACGCAGTTCTCGTGTGATATATTTTTGCGTATGAAGTGCGGTTACCAGCCGTATAAAAATTCATAGAATAGCGATACTCGCTATCGGTACCTTTCATCTTTATGTCGCATCGATCGATGACCTTGAGCCGGGCAGCCATATTGGAAGTTGCGGTATACGGCGGTAAATTTGAATAACTATCAGTTTCAAAAGAGATAAAATCTAAAAATAATGTTTCACCTACACTATAAAAGTTCCTACCTACTATTATTAGGTTTTTTTCTCAGTGTACAATTTTTTATGGTACAAATATGTTTTACCTCTCAGTTTTGCACTCATATTATGAACTTAACATAAAATAAATACCGTGGTTTGATATTTGACAGATATATGGAACTGACACTGATATACTAAAGTTACTAAGATATCAGTCTATCAGTGGACACTAAGCAGCCATCTCCCGGTTGCGTACCACTGAAATATTGGGATCATGAAATATTGAAAGAGTCGCTACTGTGTGAATTCTTATACTGTGATATAACTATATGACCATAAAAAATTGACAGATGTGTCAAAATAAATGAAAGATGTCATGGAACATTGATTCTTAATGAAGGATTCACAGCTTATAGCTGCATTTGCCAATAATTCCCGTTTTAATATTTACTTGCTACGTATTATGGGACAGAGGGAGTATAATTTTTGTTATAATTGCTTTGGAAATAGGAATGTTTTTCCGAAAAATTCTGCACATTTATCTGGTGCAAACCTATGGTAAATTGACATTTCGGACGTTGTACAGAACAATGTATTTTAGTGTATAAGTACAAAAAATGTAGTTTAGTTTATTAATTAATAAAACAAACCTGTAAAATAAATTTATATGTATGAATGCAAGAACGGTTGGTATATTCATACTTCACGCGTAAAAATATATTCAATTCAAAGATCTTCTACTAGTAGAGAGTCAAATCCAGAGAGAGGTAAATGATATGCTAATATGTTAATTATATTTATTTATATAATTCATTTAAAGGACCATAAGAATATTCGTAAAATAATAATGTATCTGTGAGGATCTTAAAAATGCGAAGAGCTAACTTTTCTATTATATAAAACTGTAACCAGACCACACAAGGAACACGTTTTCTTAAAATTTATGTTTATTTTTTACTACAAACAAATGACCCAATATTTAGAAAGTCATTCGTATAATTTAATGTTAGGTAGAAATGATTTACTCTGAAACAATTATATTTTTATGATTATGGATATATAGTTATAAAACTTTGACTCCTTGGTTATAAAAATATACATAAATATAATATTTCAGCTTTGTAGACCTTGCAGACTCATGGGCAGAGCTGGGAGTATCTTACATAAAAAGATATTCGACAGTATCTAAGATACTAAAAGTATCTAAGATACTTTATCTTAGATACATTCTATTTAATGTAAAATGTATCTTTTATTTAAATACTTTTTAAAAGTATTTGTATCTTTTATCTTAAAAAATATCTTATATCTTAAAAAAGTATCTTTTATCTTATAAAGTATTTTTTATCTTAAAAAAGTATCTTTTGTCTTAAAAAGTATCTTTTATCTTAAAAAGTATCTTTTATTAAAAAAAAAGTATCTTATTTGCAAATATTTAAGGTATGTGCCAGTGACAATTTTGAAATATCTGATATATTTTTTAATGTTTAAGCTTACAGTGAGTATAAATATTTAAAATTTACTCAAATATTTCTTTAAAGTATCTAACTAAGATATTATAAAGTATTTAAGATATTTAATAGGATCTAAAACATCTCAAAGTATCTAAGATATTAAACAGTATCTTAAGTATTTATGTTAGATACTTTTAGTAATATTTGTATCTTAAGATACTTAGAATACAAAGTATCTAGATACTTAAGTATCTTTAACAAATTTATGTAAGTATCTTAGAAAAGTATCTAGATATTTATTAAAAGTATCTTGTCCAGGAAGCAATAAAACTTTTATCCACTTAACATTGTTTGAGGTTTTTACTCTCCATTTTCTAATTCCTAACGTCTGTGTAAGTGTTTCATCACGTTGTTTTTGGACGCCCTCTTCTCTTTGTCTTTTTACTTTTAAAACTTTTAAAAACTACACCAACACTTCTGTCTTTTGGTATACAAATTATATATTTTCACTATCTTTGCGATCTTATTATACCTACGGTACCATAGTCACAACATAACACAAAAGTATGTACATGGTACAATACCAATTACATTTGATTTGCTATATATTTTGCTATGAAATTTCCACCCTGGTATTTTGATGCGGTTCTTGTGCTTTTTGTGCGTATGTACTATCTTACCAAACTCGTAGCTTCTAGTGTATAAATTAACCATATTGATCAACGGAAATCTGGATATTCTGTGATATTAGTAGTATTAATTTTTATAATAGTTTGCTAATCTAACAAATCCTGAAATAAATTATAAAATCAAAGGCTACAAACTAATATGGTAAAATAACAGTTGTGTAATCTTGACTGATCCATATAGTTCTCTATTTTACCTACATAAATATTTTAATTGCTGTGTTTAATATACAAACTTAAATTTATCCCCTAAGCCACAAAGTTGTACAGAAAACTAATAAAGAATTCTAAATACGTATACACTGAATTGAGTAAAATTTACTAATACCTGTGTACAATACACACATAAAAAAAGTGTATATGTATCCTCCGTTACGTGCTTTAATTTCTATCATTCACTGGTGTACAATTTTACCTAAAGGCGTTATGGTAAACTAATATTAACACTATCTCGTGTGGTCGTATATAAACCAATTTTATTGTTAATATCTGCACCAATTTTTGGTACTCAAATTTCAACCCAAGAAGGCAACCAAGAAAATTTGTACAATAAATTTGGCATAGACATTAAGAAGTGTTAAATACTTCGAAGAAGATATTATTTGTGCAAAATTACTACTAGAATTAGTTTCATTACACTCATACATTTCACCTGTAAAATAAAATGATCCAGTAAAAACAATGAAAACAAATAAATTACAAGAATAATAATTTTCCTATAATTGATCTGTTATTAACTTACCGAGATCTGCGTAAGGAGAGTGCCACACCCATAATGGGTAAAAGGCGTGATAATAAATTTATTATATTTTTTTATTAACTTGTAACACACAGTAATTATATGATAATTCTGTCTTACATTTTTATTACATGTTATTTTCTATAAAGCACCTTATACTCTAGAACGGCCATTTTGAAGAAGCAGTGGTTATTTTCTTCCGAATATTTTGCAAGTATATTTGGACGTCCCACGTTTCTTTTTGCTCTTATATATTTATACAGGTTGTATCATTTTTATATTTACCATATGTTTTATATTTATAGAACTCTTAAGTAGGACCGAAATGAGGTCCGAAATATATTGGTTTATTGAAATAAAAATGTCTTTTTAATTTATTTAACCTTTGACTAGACCGAATTTCCCACGATTTTTCCTTTTATTGAATTTTTCGATCGATATCAACAGAATGGACAATTAATATCATATTTAACAAATTCAAAATTTGGTCACAGGTCCCGTTATTTCGCCTAAAATAATTTTTTGTAATGGTTACACAACATTTTTTGTTAAGCGAATTATTCGTTATAAGTTTATTAGTAATTATTGTATATGATACTTCGACTTTTTGCTAAAAATATCGTCTACCGTAAATAAAAGTAATAATGTTATTCAATGAACGCATCCTGGTGATTGTTGAGAACAAACTCCTCTCGTCAGAGTTCTGTGCGATTTGCTAATGTAGGCTATTGTTTTTTGCAATCCTGAAATTATATCACGCATTTTATAATGGTTCCCAAATAAAATAATGAATACCTGTTCTTCTATAATGTGGGATTCACTCAGAGTCAGATGACCACATATCTACTCAACCAGGAACTTATATGTGAAGATGATGCTGTAACGTTGACATATGTAACCAAACCGTCGGTTCCCAACATTATGCAATTGTAATACGAGTATAACTATTGAAATTCAAGTACAATATCAATTATGTGGAGACGTTCTTGAATTTTATAATTATTATTCGGATTTTATTACTGATATATTATAATTTGCGAATCAGATGCAAATATAAACAAATATATAAAAGATATTCTTAACTTTGTGACTACGTAAATGGAAAATTTATGGTTATTCATTTTTATAATACTTTTACCTATAATTAGGAAAAGTAATTTCGAAAATAAAATTCTAATTTTACAAACTTCAGGTACTTTCATTCTAAAATGGATTAGTTTGTAATTAATATTTAGTTAAGCGATAGTTGTGGTTAGAATACCCCAGTTCAATTTCGGCCTACATTAAAAAAAATTGTCACGCATGCAGCTCGAATCAATATTAGGAAATAAATGGTGTTTTTTAAAGTTATTATTAATTTGAAAATTATTTTATAACGTTTCTATGTGAATAACATTTTATTACCAATTTATTAATTTTTAAATGTACAAAATACATAAAATGCTTTCAAATACCAAAATGCACATACATTGATCAATTAAATATTTTTGAAATTTGCATTATTTTCACTTTTATATGGCATATAATTCACTTTAATATTGATTCACCAACTTTACTACAGATTTGCTCTTTACCAGTAGTCCTAAGACCTAGAGAAAAGATATTTCATGTTGCTAAGAATATCTGTTCGCAACTAAGTAATGCATTTCATCTAGTCAAAGAAATATAAAGATAAAAAGAATGAGGAACATCAATAAAACTTTTCTAAAAAAAAATTAGGGGGTGCGCGAGCACCTCAAACATGCCATTATTCGCACTTTTTCCAGTACTGTATTTCTGAATGTATTTGTCAAAAGTGTCTTATTTTTTTATATGTTGTGCCCAGAATGATACCCTTCAATCTCATTACATGGAAAAGCTAACGAGATTATATGCTGATGAGATATTCTAACCTAAATATCAATTTTTCCTTACTTTTAATTTTTTATCGGCAATTTACCGTATTTAAAGCTAATAAGATGCTGCTTTCTTGTTTAATTTACTTTTAACTTTGCAAGAAATTGATAACAATATATAGCATTACTGTAATGGAAATTGAAAAAATGAACAAGAAAACAGCACCTTATTAGCTTAAAATACACTAAATTGCCGAAAAAACTGAAAAGTAACTTAAAAAAATAATTTTTAGGTTACAATACCTAACCAGCAAATCATCTCGTTAGCTTTATCATATAAAGTTTGGATACTATTTCCAATTGGTGCAGGGAAAACAAACTTTCTTTAAATGTCAACAAATGCTATTGTATGACTTATTCTAGAAAACATAGTCCTATATATTTCGAATACTTAATTAATAACTATGCTTTAAACCGACCCGATACTTTACTTGATCTAGGAATTACTTTTGATCCAAAATTAACCTTCACATCTCATGTACAACTTAAAATCTCAACTGCATTCAAGTGTCTAGGTTTCATAATACGTAATTTAGATGTGTTTGATAGTGCAAAAGCTTTATGCCTCTTGTTTGTGTCCTTAGTTCGTCCCCACTTTGAATATGGTTCCTTGATATGGAACCCACTTTATCGTAATCAGACTGAATCTATAGAGTGTATTCAAAGAAAATTTATGAAATTTGCTACATATAATTTAGAGGGCTATTACCCACCCAGAGGAGTTTCCCAGGCAGCATTACTTGAGGCTTTTAATTTAAACTCACTTGAACAAAGACGTCATATTTCTGCTGTAATTATTTTACGTGAACTAATCAATAATACTTTTGACTGTACATTTATTATGAATAGAATCTTGTTTCAAGTTCCTAGAATTTCATCCAGGCACAAAAATATCTTCTATTTAAACACTCCTAAATCAAATATGTTATCTAAATCACCTGTTCATCAAATGATAATTTTTTTCAATATCATCGAGGGTTATTAACGAGATAAAAAAATATATTTCATTTTATTGAATACGTTTCTTCTCTTACCCTTTAATTGGGCATTTGCCTGTTGGGTAATGTATTAAAATAATAATAATAATAATAATGACATTGAAGAGTATCATTCTGGCCACAACATATAAAAAAAAACAGCCATTTTTGACAAATATATTAAAAGATACAGCTTTAATACTGAAAAAAAGTAGAAAAATTGCATGTTTTAGGGTCTCGCACACCCTCTAAAAAAAGCTTTAAAAAAGTTTTTTTCATGTTGCACATTCTTTTTATCAAAAAATTTCGTTTTAGAACCCAGCCGGTAAAATTTATTTTTTTCGACCTACCCTATATATGTACCAATAAAAACAGTATTCGTATTTTATTTTGATATATTTTTAATTAACCTATATATTAAACATGTATTTGTTCTACTTTAAGATGTTTTTAATTGATTTTATTTATACTTTTAACTCGGAATTTTATTGTTTATTTGTAAGTATATTATTGTATTTAAAACTGCAATTATGTTATTGGAAATATTATATATATATATATATATATATATATATATATATATATATATATATATATAATAAGATATGGAATAATAAAGGTATAGAAAACTATTAGTTACAATTTAATAAAATTTTTTATATACTGCAAATATATATATATATATATATATATATATATATATATTTGCAGTATATAAAAAATTTTATTAAATTGTAACTAATAGTTTTCTATACCTTTATTATTCCATATCTTATTCCCGAATTCATAATGGCTTGTTAAACATATGAAACGCTTTTTAATATTATAATTTTCTATTCATAAGCGATTATTCATCAAAACTGTCATTAAACAATATGTTAAATATAACGCACAAATTCTCCCTCATTATTACAGTTTGTACAAATAAAAATGTAATTTTTTGTGAAATTGATACAAAAACAAAAACAAACCAGATTTTTCTAGTGCGCAACAGTCCTTGTAGGACTGGAGCCTCATCAAGTAGCGTGGTACTCGATTCTCGACTAATTCTCCTGGTATAGTCAAAATCTGAATCGGTGCGACGGTCTTTGGTTACTAGTGTAACCAAAGATGTATCAGATAGGTTTATGTGCGACCAAGACTACATTTGTTAAGGTTAACAAGTGGTTTTACAGTTTTTACAAACTTGAGGTTCATTTTATTCAAATATGGGTAAGTTTTTAATTAATATTAAGTTGGGCGATAGTTGTGGGTAGAAAACCCGAGTTCAATTCAAGCCCATGTCAATAAATTTGTCATTCCTGTAATGAAATCAATAATAGGAAATGAAAGATATGTTTTTCTTTTTATTAATTATTTAAAAATTATTTTATAGCAGTTCTTTGCGAATAACATAAAACTTACTACAAATTATTTCACCTGGTTCACAAATTATATTATTTTTTACCGAATTTGTTTTCGTCTTCAAAACATGGGTCAATCAACAATAAAATTTGATTACCAATTTTTTATTTTCTAAACGGTACAAAATACATGAAAAGTTTTGTAATAAAATCGCAGCTAATATTTTCTACTGTTTTCTGTGTGTGGCACATCATATTTATGTCATATTTTGAATTTAAACACGTACGAAACTATGTAATATTTTTAATCCCTCTAGCGGCGAAAATCCGCGTAATTTTTCTTTTCAAGAACATCACATCGATCGGAAATTTTTCTCTCTACAACTTTGCCCTCTTGACATTTTCCTCTAAAATTATAGGGAAATGTATATATAAACTGAATTATTCGAAAAAGGGACATTTTTCAGCCCTTAAAATAATTAGGGTGTGAACCATATTGGTAGCGTTATATATGTTGGATATTTTTAATGAATATATAAAAAAAATAAAATTCAGCCATAAAATATACTTTTTCATAGGTGACTATATTTATTTACGATAAAAATTGAATAAACCGGAGAATTCTCAAAATTTAAAAATTAATTTACGGAACCAAATTACTACTAAATAGTAGTGTATTGTACATCGTTTGATTCAGAAAAATGATATCTTTCGATTGGTATTACAATCATTGTTGTCCGATAGAACACCGAGTAACAGCACGCAAAAAATTGAGTTCCCATGTTAATCTCTAATGTACACCTTTAAGACAGACACACGTTAACAGACGCAACACCTCTCTTGAGTGTAGAAATAAAATGTGATATGTATTGGTTTCAATGCTATTTTTTTTTTCATATTGCAGTATCTTTTTGCCTATTTGGTTTACAACAAAATTTTAAATACGAAAGTGTTCAGAATTTAAAAAATTTAATCCACTTTAAATTAATATCAAAATAAATATATCATCACGTATTTTACGCACTATGGGTGTGGCACTTTGCTTTTGCAGATCTCGGAAAGTGATGGCCCCCAAAGGCGTTAGTGAAGGGGGAACAATAGGGAGAAATTGTTTTAATTTTTATTATTATTAAGCGGTTTCAACTGCTGAGCTTACATTCCGCCTCGGTACCTCGTTTTCGATGGTGTGACAACAGCACGCAGTGTTCGCTCGTATGGGATTTCGCAAAGCGGTCACCCATCCAACTACTAAATTGCTTAACTTGCGTTATCGAGTGAACCGGCTTTAAGGCTACCTGCCTGGCCGTTGCCTGGGATAAATTAAAATGGCAACTGTCGGCTGTGTGATTGAAACTGACGATCTAACGATCTATTGTCCAATGCGTTAACCCGGAGATATTTTCCACAAATAAATTGATATTTATTGTAATAATTAAACTAAATAAGATTTATTTATCACAGTGTTGCATTATTTTCTGTATTATGGATCTTATTGTATGTATTTTAGAATTCTAAACTTTTGTAGTTACACTGTAGTAAAGTGTATAGATAAAAAAGGTAGGTACCTTCAGCAATATGAAAAAAAAAGATTGAAAATTTGAAACCCCTATAAGCAATATTTCAGTTATACATACTGGAATATGTGGTGGGGGCTAAAGTGTAAAAATAACGAGTATAAAAATTTTTATATTATTTATAGTAAAATAACAAACAAGTTAGTTTTGCCTGCGAAATCATGCAGTTTCTACATATTAAATTAATATTTGGAAATAGTATATTCTACAACAAGTAATGGAATGGCACATATTCCACACGAGCAATAAGTTTGTAGTCCGAGCCAAAGGCGAGGGCTACGGTTTGCGAGTGTGGGATATGCCATTCCGTTGCATGTTGTAGATGTAGACTATACTTTCAATAACAAGATTTTAGAAATAATACAAAAAATACAAATACAAAACTGTTGAAAATGTCAAACTCAAATAAATAAAATTAAAACAAACTGACGTAACCCTAGTAACTGAATCAAGATACATCATATATCGTGCTAATAAGCGGCTCTGATTCGTCGAATTTATTCCATACGTCCGTATGGAATGATAGTTATTCCAATACAATTTTTAGTTGAGAATGCTTACTTTCCAAAACAGTGTTGTAGAAAAATATTTAAGTGTATTCACAACTCGGTCAATGCGGGATTTGATTATCGTGAGCCGTATTTGTTGATAGGGGTAAACGAAAAAAATATTTATGGAGGAATAAATATACAACAGCAGTAGGGAATACACAATATGTAATAAAATGTTATTTTCTACTTACGGTACTGCAAATTCCTGGCACAAAATTCCAAAATACGACTCTAGACGTGACAGAACTAATAATCAATAAATGATTAAAATTCATGGAAAATAAAACAACTGTTACCGTATAGATAGATAATTTATTATTTTAGGCAAATATTTTGCACATATTTAACAATGTTTGACATGTATTTCAAATTTACATATATAATAGTCATTAGATGGCACATTTCAACATCGTGACACATTTGAAAATATGATTTATTTAATGTTATTTTATGGCATTCAACAATTAAGTCTGTGCTGGGTACATGTAAATACAGCCATGGATATTTTTTTTTTGTTTTTAACTGATTTTGGCACCATTTTACGTTAATAGTAACTAATCATATAATACTTAACCCTGTTAAGATTGATAATATAGGCTATACTACTGGATTCTTGACAATGAACATTTTTAATCTGTTAAAATCTTTACAAATAAAACGCTTGTGTTTAAAAACATTCTATAAATAATAAATAAATATATCATCACGTCTTTTACCCAAGTGACATATTTTTGCGTATGAAATGCGGTTACCAGCCGTCAAATCGTACCCCCAAAGTTGTTAGTGAAGGGGAACCACAGGGATAAATTTAAATTGGCAACTGTCGGCAGTGGGATTCGAACTGAGGATCACACGATACACAGTCCGACGCGTTACCATGAAGCTATTTACCCCATTCTAGTTAATAATAAATATGTTGTAACGGAACTGGAGGCAAAGTATAAATGTTGAGTTTAAAGATATTGAATCTCAAATTAATTGTTAATTTTATTTAATTATTTGAGACTCAACATTTATACTTTGCCTCCAGTTCCGTTACAACATATTTTTCCTATTTCACGTACACAAAGTCAATTTTGTGACACTGTTTTTCTCGAAAACAATGCTACAAAATTTAATTTTGTGCAACTGTTTTTGGGGAATTTATAATTTGATAAATTAACAGTCTGTCAAAGTTGGTGCTGTGCTCACGTAAAATTATTGAATCGAAGCCTCTGCGTCGGGGTTGCGGCCTGGAACCCGTTAGGCCCCGCGGGCAAAGCCGCTTGGTGACCACTGGTATATTAAACATGCCGTACAATTTTATTTTATTTTTATTTTTATTGAATTTATGAACGTGAAATAGGAAAAGTAGTATGAACAACTCGTGTTACAATGCCTAATTGTAATACTCGTATTACAAAAAAGGTCATTGTAACACGAGTTGTTCCATATACTATATCATTCAATAAGTAGACGTTACTTCCCTCAAACATTCTAGTTAATATTCACATAATTATTTATTATCAAACTATTTAAAAATAAATTTATTTTGTAAACTAAACAACTATATAGTAAATTAACCATTCTATTTGCATTTCATGAAAATGCTCAGTTTGTTGCCATTATATTATAATCAACAATTCGGGTCGATGACTATAATTGTTGTTTGTTTACAATTTACAAAAGATCTGGGTAGTGAATTAAAATGAAAAACGATGATATTTTAGCTGTTTCATTTATATGAAATTTATTAATATATCTTCACGCCATTTATCCATTTTGAGTATGATACTGCTTTTGCAGATCTCGGTGAGTGATATATTTTTGAAGCATGAAGTGCGGTTACTAGCCGTCAAGTCACTGCTCCCAAGGATGCTAATGGAGGAGTAAAGTTAAAAGTGGTAACTGTCCACTGGGGGAATGTAAATATTATTCATGAAATATAATATCTATAAAGTCTTTGTATATAAAGAATATTCGAACTACTACTTATTTGACTAAAATAGTGGGAATTATAATTAACACTAGCAAATGAGAGTTACTACGACACCATTTTAATTCATAGTGACACTTCCACAATATCAGTAATTCTAATCGCCCATAGAACATTTAAAAGCGATATTTTTCCAGATTAAGGTTATGTCCACTGAAAAGAAGCCATTAAACATTAAAGAAAGTTCAGACAATGAATTCCAAATAATTTAAATGTGTTCAGTACAGCAACTCGATTCAAACTCCAACACTTGTAGAGATTTCTAGATCAGTAACATTCCTCTATGAGTGATATCTAGATAGAAATATGTGTTTGTGTGTGTATGTGTGTGTGGTGTGTACGTGTGGCTTGTGAGGGGTTCACTAGTGGTGCGTCAGTCTTTCATGGCTGTCTTGATGCTTGGTGAGCAGCCCTTATACGTGGATAGTGAACTCTTTTCGTTCTTGTTCTTTTCTTTCCTGGTACCTGCAATCACAAAAATAATATTAAACAATGTTACGTAGCTAGCGGCGAGTGTACATATTATTTAAATTTTTTATGATGTTATCTTAAAGGAAAATGTATTGTTTTCTTTCTACAAATATAAACAAAGTATTCTAATTTTTAAACAGTAAATTAATTACTGTGCTATGAAATGCCACGTAGTGAGAATGAAATGTCAATTCTAGAAAATTATTATCGTCCATCGTGTAACATTTGTCTCGTCTCACTTGTCCAATTTTTCATATTGTTTTCATATTTGTTTGAATACGAGTATACAGCACTCTCATTTACCAAATTATTTCTTACTCTTCTTAAAGTTCGCGAAATAATAACAATTCTTATTTGCATTTTTCTCTACATTTTTATTAAGTTAGACTAATATAAATGTGTTATATCGCTGTATTCAGAAAAAAATACTGAATCGAATAAGCTAATAAAAAAGGTAGGTTCTAATTTAAAATAAAATAGGTACCATATTTTGAGAATCACTGGTTACTAAATATTTTTGTTTCGTTCATTTTAATAGTTATATAATTTAGAAATTGTTTGCTAATATAACGAACTTCGTATCTCTTATACTTCTCGAGATAGCAATAGTGTAGAACTTAAATGGAACAGCCTGTATTATACAAAATAACCCATGTTTTTTTGCTGAGTTTAAGCGAATTGACTGCTAGTCGTTAGCGCTGTAAGATTAAATGTGAACGATCGTTATTAAAGAAATAATTAAATTATACTATGTCATTGATCAGACCATAAGAATCAGTCCAATTGGAGAGAACTGATGGAAGAGTTTTCAATAATTACTAAGTTTCTAAGGTTCTGATATTTAGCACAATACAGAAGAAGATGATAAACAGAAATGCGAGTATCGCAAACATCGCAAATAGATACGGGGTCCCCAAGAAAAATAATCTAGAATTTTATAAAAAATAAAATAAATATATCATCACGCCTTTTACCCATTATGGGTGTGGCACTCTTTCGCAGATCTCGGTACGTGATATATTTTTTCGTATGAAGTGCGGTTACCAGCCGTCAAATCATAGCTCCCAAAGATGTTAGTGGAGGGGGAACCACAGGGGTAAATTTAAATTGGCTACTGTCAGCTGTGGGATTCGAACTAAGGATCTCACAATCCACAGTCCGACACGTTACCACGGAGCTATTTACCCCATTTTATTATATATATATATATATATATATATATATATATATATATATATATATATATATATATATATATATATATGTATATACTTATAAAGATGGGAAGCGGACTAACTACTAAGGTCACATGCCGTCTTATGACCGGATGATTTGTGAATTTTATGAACAACACAAACGACCATGCTCTTCAGTAGGATTCGAATCCACGATCTCTGGTGTGCTAGGCCAGCGTCATAGCCACTACGCCATCGAGATCGGCATTATATTATTTATTAAATAAATAGTATGGTTTATGAATTGGAGTAGCTCCACAAGTAATTGTGGAAGTGGAAATTCAGGCAAATGTCAATTTATAAAATGAAAGAAAGTGTGAATGAAAATCCGTTCGACAACTGAAAATCATTTTACACATTTATTACGAATACGATTAAATAAAAGAACATAATAAGCGCATGCTAATAAGAGGGATGTAACGGACTACTGAAAGCCAGATTTCGGTGTCTACTGAAGGATAGTGTTACATTATCATCCCGTATAACAGAACCTGCACAAAATCTCGTCTTCGACATTCAAAATCTATAAATTGAAACAAATTTAGATATTGCAAATAATTATGTTAACAATAATTTAGTTTCGCAGAATGCTAGATGAATTAGACGACAAAATGTTATAAATAATTATTTTACTTAGTTCATAACTGTATATAATGTTACATTAATTTTTTTTTTGATGCGTTACACATTTTTCTATTCATTTCTATATTGTGGCAATTTCATTATTTGTTATAAGTTATTTATTATTATAAATTATTTGATTGTTGCTTATAAGCGAATAAAATATATTATGCATTTGTTTTTCGTTTTTATGTTAGTGATCTGTAAAAAAATCACTTGTATATTACCAAGGTTTGATAGAATCGTGATAAATATTTCATTACATTTCAAAAACTACCGTTAGTGAAATATGTGCCATGAGATAAAAAAAAATTTCATTTCATCTCATCTCACTTTCATTTTTCGAAAATCGACCCCATGATGGATGAAAAAACCATCGCAGTCACGCAAACGTAAATAAATAAAATAAATATAACATCACGCCTTTTACCCATTATGGGTGTTGCACTCTGCTTATGCAGATCTCGGTAAGTGATAAATTTTTGCGTATGAAGTGCGGTTACCAGCCGTCAAATCATAGCCCCCAAAGATGTTAGTGGAGGAGGAACCACAGGGGTAAATTTAAATTGGCTACTGTTAGCTGTGGGATTTGAACTGAGGATCTCCCGATGCACAGTTCGACCCGTTAACACGGTGCTATTTACCCCATTGTACTTAGTATTAGTTTTTAATATAAACAAATCAAATACCACTATGATAATGTAAAAATAGATAATGTAGAAATTTAAACACCGCAAGGTAACATAAATTATTTACTACTATTATACTGCATTTAATTATGACTTTTTAAAAGCAGAAATAAACAACTTTTCATTTATGTACTTCTGCTCTAAAATGTAGAGGAGAGCCAATATCCACATATTTTAAAAATCCTATTTTAAGCTCCGCGTTGCGTTGCACACCCGTTATAACATTTCTTAATACAAAAATCATTTTCTTTATGATTATATTTCATGGAACAAATAGCTCCATGTAACGCATGGGAATATGGACTATAAAATTCTCAGTTCGATTCCCACAATCGACTATGTTGACACTTTTAACCCTGTTCCCTTCACTAACACCTTGCACTATTGTGACCTGATATGTAAAATATCCGAGAACGGCACAAGGATTGTGTTTCAACCTAAATGGACACATGGCGCGATTTATTTTTTGTACTTTTACAACCTGCCAATACGGTTCGTAAATAATAATAGACTAAACACTGTAAAAACATTTCATTCGGGACATTATAGCGTAATAAAATTATGTTATAACAGGTACCGAAACAAGAGAATTATTGGTATATACACTTCGGTGGCTAGATTCCACTCATATCAAGTTCGTGCCTCGACGATATTTCAAACAATAATAAAATTTTATTCCTTTGAAAATATAACACGTGTTGTTGAAAAAATATTTTCTCGCTGACTAATTACATTTTATGGGGCAAATTCCTCCGTTGTAACGCAGGTGTTTGAGGATCATAAAATCCTGATTTCGATTCTCACAATCGATATTGTTGATATTTTTAATTCTACACCTGTGGATCCCCTCCACATTGCACTGCGTGACTTAATGATTGGTAACTGGCTGTTAGAGTTAGAGGGGGAAGGGTCCTGGCTAATCTTAGCTTTGCTTGATTTTCGCACCAATTTGAAGAAATATGTATGATACTGGAAGTTTTTTTTATAAAAATATATAGGAATAAATGAAAACATATATATTTTTTTTTAATTATGATGCGGCTTCAACTACTTTGGTTATTAGCTGGATTGATGGGCGATATGAGGATGGAGATGTCTGCGTTGTAGTCAATCACAGACACCGATTGATGATGAAGATGGAGGTGTCTACATTCTAGTCAATCACAGACACCGATTTGGTGATGAAGATGGAGGTGTCTGCGTTGTAGGTTGTAGTCAATTACAGACACCGATTGCTGATGCAGATGGAGGTGTCTGTATTGTAGTCAAACACAGACACCGATTTGATAACAACTATGGAGGTGTCTGCGTTGTAATCAATCACAAACACCGATATAATGCCAGCCCTGTCCGGAAATCGAACCCGAGACCTCTGGGTCAGAGCCTAGTACTCTAAACCACTGAGCCACAGAGGTGGGCAAAACATATTTGGTTTATGTTTTGTAAATTATTTTCATTTTTTCAAAAACAATTTTCCATTTTTGTACTTTTGTTCTAAAATGTACAGGAAAGTTAATATCCGCACATTTTAAAAATCTTTATACATACATACACAGTGGTTTAATCAGTGATGATGAACGTTTTTATATCTTTGGGACAGAGTTACTACTGATTAATTTTAGCGGTCTGGATAGATGAGAAAGTGAATTATAATTAATAAAAATACAAACAATAGAATGAAAATATATGTAATTTATTTTTATACTGAATTTTATTTATAATTAAGTTATCATCATCAGTAGAAATAAAAATAAAAAGGATAAAATCAGGATTACATGACGTGTAGAGTAAGCGAAGCCAGTGGTCAAGTTCACACGCTAAGCGGGACGGTTAAAATTTGCTTGTGGGCCGTAGGTTGACCATTAATGCTCTAGATTCTTTTGTTGGCGTAGATTAACCTTTGTTTCTTTTCATCGAAATCTTTGTGGTTAACTTTCTCCACATCTTTATAATTCCTGCTGCTTTTAAATATTCTTCCACTTCCTTTAGCCCTATTGATTAGGGTTTGCCTCGTCTTTTTATTCCTTCTAGTTTCCTATCTACTACTGCTTTAATTGCAACCGTTTCTTCTGCTTTCCATATATCCAAGCTATCTGCTCTGCTGCTTGATCTTTCTCACTGTAGTATCTTTATTTATTCTAATATTGTACTTTTAATTTTATTTCTCGTTCAATTATTCAGTACAGTACAGCATAAGCGTACATTGTTATTGGTCTTATTTTATTTCGATAAATACTCATTTTTGTATCCTTGGTAAATTCAGTTACCTATAATTTTCATTTTTTTCTCAAACATATTGAAGGGTGCTGCGATGATTTTGAATGTTGCAACGTTAATTATACAGCCTCACAAAAAAAAATTTTTTGGAACTGCTATGGATACAACTACATCCCATGTAGTTTTCGACTCCGAATCCGTGGTCAAAAAATATCGTACACTCCCAAAATCAACCCCTAGTGCTAAAAAACATCCACTTAACAGGGTAAAAATGACCTAACGCTCCATGAATAGTCTAAAAGGTACTGCAACTATTTTTTGAATTTCGTGTTATGTTAGGAGTAATTTTCACACTATCATGGGGATGTCACTGAATGACTTTGGTGCAATTAAAGTATTCACCTTCAAACTGCCGTGCTGCATATCTTTAGTCTATTTTAGCATCGATTAAAATAGAAATCATCACGATGACAAAATTTTTCACCGGTATTCTTTCAAATTCGAAAATAAATTTCGAAAATTGTTACCACATAAAATTATCCATATGGCTCCTTCGCCACTACCATCCTTGGAGGCCGTGATTTGACGGCTGGTAACCGCATTTCACGCGTAAAAATATATATTATAATACCGACATCTGCTTTTCTGAAATTCCGCCACTCTATGGGAGTAGTTTTTGACCATGACTAATGCAGTTACTCACTGTTTCATAAGATATTGAGACTTTGTAAGCATTTATTATATTCACTGCAGTTTTTCCAAGGTGCGCCATATACGAGGGGTAGTTTTCACCCTCCCTTTCGGACTGTCACTGAATTAAGTTGAGGCTGCAGATTTTTATCCTATTTGAGCTCATATTAAAATGGAAATCACGTTGACATGATTTTCCCCGAATTTCCTTGTAATTTTAATCAAGGATTGGTTTCCACCACTCTATGTGGGCAGATTTTGAGTATTACATCGATAATAATGCTGTTACTCACTCTTTCAAAAAATAAATGATAATCGTAATCGTAATTTGCAATCACAGCATTTTTAAATTTTCCTGTTGTATGAGGGATAGTTTTCACCCGTGAGTTTCAATGAGAAGTAGTGTTAACTCTGTGTTTATGCGTTATATACTTGACTGTTTATATTTAATTTGATTTATTAAGAATTAAGACTGTTCGTAGAACGTTAGGTCATTTTTATCCTGTTGAGATTTTTTAGCACTAGGGGTTGATTTTGGGGGTGTACGATTTTTTAACCTCCGATTTTGGCTTTTCTTGTGATATATTGAAAGAACTACTACACAGTTTAAGGGCTCCTCTCGATTATGTGCATAGTTTTTGAGAAGTTTATTTTGTGAGTTCATGTAAGTAGATTTGAGTTTTATGTATGAGTATTGTTCAAAGCGAATATTATCTCAGTCTCGATCAGTATTTGATTTATATAATTTATTTTGCTTGTTCGTTATTAAATATTGTATAATTTTGTTATTGCTTCCCGGATTCGGTCTAAAATTACATAGGAATATAATTATTTCGAAAGGACTTCCAAAAACAATATTTTTTGTGGGGCTGAGTTATTTTATCCGACGGGCGCCAGTTGTACATTGAACATACGACAGAACATCTGTTTATTTTATTTTATCAAAAAACTCTTGAGACCTGTATAGGAATACGAAATATTATTGTTATTATTATTGTATTTTGATGAACATCAAATGATAATATTTCAGATACGACAAATCCGGTGACGTAGCCTATGTGGTAAGTATTATTATAGCAAAAGATAATTACGAAAGAAAAAATTGTTACACAAATAATAAAATTAGGACAAATTTTCTGTAACAAACAGAATTGTATGTAAATAATCTGAAGCGTTAATTAGCATTGTTTGGCGTATAATACGCTCTGTTCACTTATTACAGGCAGTTCCGATGGTCACGTAAGTCTGTGGTTACATGACGACTTTGCTATATGTTAGCTATGTTCCTGATTGTGGTTTGGATATTGAAAACTTAGATCGTGCGAAAATATTTCTATCATGTGCCAGGCGACATTTATTTATATTTGTATTATTCACTAGAGAATTAATTAGCATTATACAAAATTAAAATAACTGAAACAAATGAAGCCTTTTTCTTAATAAACTTTCGACAAGAACTCAATAAAAAGAAGGTTACAGTTGTTTACAATTCTTTTTTTTTTCTACTAGCCAAGCAACATGCCATTTTTGACTTCTTTTTGAGTCGTGAAATTGTTTTTCTCCAATGAATTATTATTTACCTAGGTTAATAATTATAATAACTGTCATTTTTCAAAGAAATGCAATCTCTACATAATGGATTTGCAATTTGAACAACCGCGCCCGACAGAAGTTTAAGGCGTTAAGTGCTTTATTTATGTTTATACACCTGCGGAATAATAAAATAACGTGCATCCGCTGCACAATTCCGTATGAATTTATCATATAAAGCAACATAATGCAGTTTTAAATATGTCAATGGTCAACTTTATCCATTTGGTCAACTTGACCAAAAAGTACGTAAATGTGACAATTACTCAAACTATGAAAGATAAAGTAATTTATTATATAAAAGAAAAATATTTTCTTTATCATTCTTGATCATTATTGGTTAGTTTGATACAGTTGTTTTCTTCGTTTTAGTATTCCTAAATAGGTATTTTTAGTTTTTCAAGTTGGATTTAATCTTGACCACAGGCTTGGTTCACAAATTGTGTAATCTTGGTTCTATCCCTCTTTTTGTTCTACTGATGATGACAACTTAGTTGTCGATATACGTATTTAGAATTCTTTATTAGATTTCTATACAACTTCAAGGTTTAGGGGATAAATTAAATTTTTTATTTATAAAATTTATTATATGTATGATATCGAAGTTTTTATCTTAAATTATTTTAAATTTTAAGTTTTTCATATGAAAGTTTAAAAAAATATACTTATGTTTAGTAATGATATATTTATCTTTTACTTATATGTTGTGAATAAGTAGGTATAGTATTATTTAAAGAATATCGTAATGAAAATTGTTTTATAAAAGTACTGTTTGAATTATGAAGTTCTGAAACATTTTCCAACTTTTCAGTGAAATTCACTTAAGTGGTCAATATCCCCCCCATTTTACGGTATCGTGAATCCGGGTGACTTGCGCCCCATGGGGTAACTTTGGCCGAAATTGAAAAATAATTCTGATTTGCGTATTATTTTCGTTGTATTAAAAATATATTTCCGTTCAAGTAACATAAATAATTATCCAAAAAAATCGGATAAAAAACAAACATTACACACTTATGAGAGATAAACAATGATCTGTATACGTAAAGTATATAGCGCCATGGGTTAAATCTAGAAATGTTGTGAAGTTGGTAGTTTCTAACCTTGTTTTAACTTTGAATGTATTCGGACATACATTTTCTTTCGGTACGGTAAAGAGTGATTTCGCGGCCTTAGTATATAACTTTTTCTGGTTCTGAAATTTTTATAAATTTTACTATCTTTACAATTACCAATGTATGTTTTCGAAGAAAAATTAGATATACTAGTGAAATGGTTTTAAGAAATTACCAATTAACATGTCCGTCATTTTTCCGGTTCCAAGTAGGTTAAAATTATAATTATTAGTGTCAAAAAGAGCAGAAATTTTTGTATGTAAGATAATTTGAGAAACCAATAATTGAACGTTTCCAAATTAATATTCAAAACGCTATGGCGCATCCCTTCATTCATCAACCTGTATACTTACAACTTCTATAAAACATAAAAATGTTTCATGTTGTAAGTTTCATTGGTAAAATTCAAATTTAAGTGAGCCGATGTTCCAAATATATGTATACAAATTTTATTATAACATTATATCAATATGTGAATATTAAAGAAATGTATAATTTCCAAAGTCCCTAATAATATGAGGCCCGGAGGCTTTCAATAATATGAGATCCTAAGTTGCAGCTTGTCTAGCATGTATGTATGTACATACGTAAATCTGGCACTGATTGTATTCTTCTTTTGCTATGTTCGCTCTCCCGTTGCAAAATCCGAATACCGTACATATAATTTTAAGTGTACATACATTATGCAATGTTTCATTAACCATACAAAATTAAATAAATATTATAACCAAAAATTAAATCAATTTGACAAATTATTTTCGTTTATTTTTCAAACAAACTGTTTTGTAAAAGGTTGCCATATGTAATAAAATTTAAAAAAATTCGTCAGATGAGAAATTATAAATTGATAATTAAACGATTAGTTACATTTACGCAATTTTACACAATTCATCTTGAATGTAAACAGAAATGATATTCCATAAAGAAATTTAAAAATTTCGTTTAATTCTATTTGCTCATTTACAAGTTTGATGGCTTCGGGGGGCATTAAGTAGGACCGTACAATTTTTTTGCATTCGGATTATCGACTCAGAATTAACCATAAATCTTTCTACCTGTAGCTTATCAGTATTTGTCCGAACACCCTGTATACTGATTAAAAAATCTCTCGGTATAACTATATAACTACACGACATAATAGTATAATAAATATTTATCCCATTCAGATAAGCTACGTTATGTCAACTGTCGATTTAAACGTTGGTTAAGGCTACCCAAGGTTGGTGAAATTGAAATGTTGAATATATTATTCGGTTAAATTTAATCTACAGAATAAAATACTTTACCATGGTTGGTGAAAGGCCCTTTAGTCGTTTTTTTTCTGGTGCTTGAAATACTTATTCTCACGTACCATTATACAGAATGTTCATTTTAAGTGGTACGCTATTGCTATTTCGAGAACTACAAGAGCTACGACGTCGGTTAAATTGGGAAACAATTTCTATATTATAAGACAATTAAAATGAGCGAAACAAGATTATTTTAAATGGCAACCTATTTTTTTATTTGCTTATTCGATTCAGTATTTTTTTCTGAATTCAATGATATGCACATGTAATAACCTAATAATACATATTATTTGAGAAAAATGCAAAATTATAAATGTATCATTTTTATTTAAATATGACTGTACAAATATTGTTATGAGAGAAAACAAATATATCAAACAATTGTTAACGTTAGTTTTTTGAAGTGTACTTCTGTATTTCTGTATAGTAACAACAAAATGAATAATTATGCTCATAATGAGAAGGTAGACAAGTATGAAGTATACATTTTATGTAGAAAAAATTCTAATAAACATGTACAGTGACAGTGAGTTGTATACTGAGCCGGCTCATAATTTCTTTCGGAAGTTGGAAATTCATTTAAGTATGCAGGATGTTCGGAAAAATACTGCATTTATAAATAAACGAAGACGCAATAATGATGAAACTAATGAAATAAATGTTTTGGCATATTTCGAAGCAAATCCAAAGCATTCCATCAGAAGGGCCGCTGTTGAATGTGGTGTAAGCACATAAAATTTTGAAGAAAAATAAATATAAACCTTACAATTTTAACAAAGTACAACATCTGCAACCTTGTGAATACGATTTAAGAAAATTATTACAGTTTTTGCAATTATTTCTGCACTTGATTTACTTGTTTTTTTTTCCATTGCAATCTTTGTATAGGCATATTTAAATAAAAATGATACATTTTTGATTTTGCATTTTTCTCAAATATTTTGTATTATTTGGTTATTACATGTAGTCTGTGGATATCGTTGAATTCAGAACCAAATACTGAATCGAATAAGCAAATAAAAAAATAGGTTGCCATTTAAAATAAGAAAGTTGCACCCCGCATTTCGAGAACCACTGGTCTAAAAAATTCTTGTTTCGCTCATTTTAATTGTCTTATAATATAGAAATTGTTTCCTAATTTAACCGATCTCGTAGGTCTTCTAGTTCTCGAAATAGCAATAGTGTACCACTTAAAATGAACAGCCTGTATATTTCTCTTGTAATATTATTCTTACGAAGGATAACTTCCGCTTCTAAATATAAAAAAAATTAATGGAACAATGACAAATATTCCTTGTAATATGTATTATTACTTGTGTAGACTATTCATAAAAAAAACTTCAATCAATAATATTAAGAAGAAAGATCAGTATCATCCAAAATAATAATAGACAAGGCCAGATCATCGCAATTCGCTGACATCTCTTCCCCATCCCATCTCTTCACTTCACAAAAGGAAGTTTCAAGAATAAAGACAACATTTAAATGTCACATATCTGAAATTCTTGGTGAGACAGTTTTTGCAAGTCGTGTAACATTTACGTGAACAATGCTTTATTAAGCGGTGTGGTTGTGGCTTGGTTGTGTTCCGAGACGGATAAGGTTCATGGCTTGATGTTCCGTTGTTATTTCCTGGACCGTGGACCGAATCGTTGCGATGAGAAGATGAGATCTGGTATTTGAATCATGAATTTATCTACCGAAGAATCTACAAGTACTTTCGTTGCCAGACCAAATGGTATGAACAGGATACGTTATTGAAATCAGAAAAAATACTATTTTGTAATGCAATATTTGCAAAAATGTAAATACACAAAATGTTCAGAAACAAAAGTTGCACTAAATGAACCCAAATTTATTGATGTAATACATTTCTATCATGAGACATAAAATAAAATTTATAATTTTTAGCTAATTCCAGAGTGCCATGGTAAAAAAACATACAATTCAAACAGTCGTATTTTTTGAGTTTGACAAATGATATTTATCTTTATCATAAAGTTTTAAATAATTATTAAGTGAAATATTTATTTAAAGTATTGGATCAGGATCAGGCCCGGCCAATTTCTGAACGTGGGACGATTATAAAACTGTTTTATGAAACAGGAAGTATGCAGTGAATGAAGAAAATGGTATGAACGACAATAAAATTAAATGTGCTTTTATGCGTGACAGAAAATCCAAATAAACCTGTACGTCATGTTGCTGCTGAAATAAATGTATTTGTATGTTTTGTTTATCATGGCACTCTGAAAATAGCTAAAAAATTGTAAATTTCATTTTACATCTGTCTCATGACAGAAATGTATTACATCAATAAATTTAAGGAAAGGATTTTAAGACGAAATTTATTGTGTAAATTCTTGGATAACTTGGCTTTAATTATAGAAAAATGTAATTGTATATGATGACGTTTCGGCCATGATTACGGCCATCTTCAGGTCTAATATTAAATTACAAAGTTTTGTTAATTAAGTCATTTTGTTACATGATGTTAAATTATTAAAGAATATTTAAATACACAAGTACATTTTATAAAATCAATTTTATAATGAGATATCACATAATGTTTTAGTAAGGTATGACATAATAATTGCATTAAAAATAAATTAGTTATCTAATTTTTATTTTTAAAAAATAGTTTGCTTGCACTGATGTCTGGGCAAAAATAATAATTACCAATGAATTCAAAAAAAGGGTATAGCCGGATAAGCATACAATATCTGCCCTCAGTGATTTTTAAAAATCCATCCATCGATTTCTAAAAAAAAAAAATTTCCAGAAAATTTCAGCTTTTAAATCCAAAGAGTTACGAGTGCAAGAAAACTTGTTTTTCAGTTTTAATTTTATTGTAACTATTCCACTGAATGGGATGTTAAACAGTATTTTTTTTGTAAATTTTTAAGCATCCCTTCTTTTAAATTTAAAAGTTTTTGTTCTTTTATGTAAATATGTTCCTTTAGGTTGTCACTCACGAATTTTTTTACTAAATACTCCTTCCTTACTCTTCTTGACAAGGTAAAACTTTCAATTTGATCCATTTGGTGCAACATAGTGTAAAAAAATAATATTGATTTGCCTATTACACTAGTATACATATGTAAAAAGCACACCAAATATTCTAAAATTACGAGTAAAATCTCGGCACATTAACTCAAAAACATATCTTTGTTTCATTGATTATTAACAAAATATGAATAAAATCTCTGGCATTAGCCGATATTGTTGAAATTGTACTGGTCTCAAATTGTAGTTATTATGTCTTATCTTCCTCACGCTCGATATTTGGTTAAAATAATAAAACCTGCCGTGATATTAAGTCATTTGTTTACAGATGAAAAACTTAACCCTGGCTGTAGTGAATTACGATAATGACGAGTATTAACTGACGTTATTTAAAACAATCTTAAAGAATTTCTCATATTCTAATCAGTTATTTT
The DNA here is from genome assembly GCA_963942605.1 of Poecilus cupreus. Classification (NCBI taxonomy): domain Eukaryota; kingdom Metazoa; phylum Arthropoda; class Insecta; order Coleoptera; family Carabidae; genus Poecilus; species Poecilus cupreus. The sequence continues at coordinate 3,941,448 of OZ012715.1, read as the reverse complement.
AATTCAGTACATGTATTAAAGGAAAATCGATGTATTTTATGTGAAATTATTTCATTCAATATAAATAATTGGTAAGAACTTTTGTTGAACCATATTAATATTATAATATAACTTATAAAATTAGACATTTTGTTTATATTGTACTAACACTGAATAATTATTCCCAAAATAGATAGGTACAGGTAAAATATTTTTTTATTTAGAAATATATCAAAAATCTCATATAATTTTTATACTACTGGTAATAAGTATTCATTGTTAATATAATGAGTTAGGTCTATGATAATATACAATATCGGCAATGTGAGAGTAGTACCCGATAGTGCGCCTACCATTAGTACAACACAACAATATCGGCTAATGCCAGAGATTTTATTCATATATCGTTGCCAATCAATGAATCAATGGAGTGTTTATGAGTGAATGTGCCGAGATTTTTCTTATAATTTTAAAATATTTGGTGTGATTTTTACATATACGAGTAATAGTAAAATCGATTTTATATTTTTTTAACTATGTTGCACCAAATGGATCAAGTTGAAAATTTTACCAAGTAAAGAAGAGTAAGAAAGGAGTATTCAGTGAAAAATTCGTGAGTGACACCTTAAAGGAACATATTTAAATATAAAGATAAAAATTTAAATTTTTTTAGGGGATGGTTAAACATTTTCAAATATTACTGTTTAACACCCCTTATCAACAAAAAAATTCTTGTTAAAAAATATGCATTGGAATAATTACAATAAAATAAATACTGAAAAACGCGTTTTCTTTAATTATGTCGTAACTCCTTGGATTTAAAACCTGAAATTTTCAGGGTAATTTTTATTTTTAAATAGAAATCAATCAGCCATTTGGATTTTTGAAAATCACTGGAGGCAGATTTTGTATGCTTATCCAATGAATTCAAACAAATTTATTATTTAAAATGAAGTATTAACAAATTAGGTAGCTTAGCAGTACGAAGAAATTTTTATTTGCAGTTCGATGGCTGCTCTGTACAACCAAGGGAGTGGTTAAGAGAAAAATTATTCACGATTGCGAAACAACATCTCACGAGCAATATTAAACAGCAACCAACGCAGTGGCAATTCGGTTTTACGTACTGCAGGTGCACTTCTGAACAAATATTATGAAAAAATATTTTATTAAGTTTTCTGATTTGATATTACTTTATTTTAAATAATAAAATTGCTTGAAATTATTGATCATTTTAATTTTTGTCAGTTGATTCGAATAATCGGAATTTTGTTGTATTCATGATTTTTCTTATTGGAGTAGCGTTACTTTATAAAATTAAATTTATTATGAGATATCAAATAATTTATTGAGGTGTGATATAGTAAATAAATTAAAGATTAAGGGTTATTATCTAATTTTAATAAAAAAAAATTAGTTTGATTGCACTGATGTCTGGGTAAAAATGAAAATACTAATGAATTCAAACAAATTTATTATTTAAAATAAAGTAGTAACAAATCAGGTAGCTAAAATAAAAATAAATAAATATATCATCACACCTTTTACCCATTATGGGTGTGGCACTCTGCTTACGCAGATCTCGGTAAGTGATATATTTCTTCGTATGAAATATGGTTACCGGCCGTCAAGTCATAGCCTCCAAAGTTGTTAGTGGGGGGGGACCACAGGGGTAAATTTAAATTGGCAACTGTCGGTAGTGGGATTCGAAGTGAGGATCTCACGATCCACAGTCCGATGCGTTACCACGGAGCTATTTTCCCCATCAGGTAGCTCAACAATAAAAAGAAACTCTTGTTTGCAGCTTGATGACTGCGCTGTACATTATGGGCGACAACCAAGGGACAGGATAAATTTACACTATACACAACGGTGGATTGGTCGTGCAGGACCTATATTGTGGCTAGACGTTTGCGCGATCTAACTCCTTCAGATTTTTTTGCTTGGGGCGCCATAAAAAAGAAATATTTATGTTTGCGTTACCAAATCTCCCGAGTAATATTACATAACAACAAACGCAGTGGCAAATCGTTTTTACGTGCTGCAGGTGCACTTCTGAACAAATGTTATGAAAAAATATTTTATTAAGTTTTCTGATGTTATTACTTTATTTTAAATAATAAAGTTGTTTGAATTTATTGATATTTTTAATTTTTGTCCAGACGTCAGTCCAGGCAAACTAAATTGTATTTCAATTAGCAGTGGCGTGCGGTGCGTTTCTGAGTTGAGTGCACAGAATTAAAAAAAATTGTTTTTTATGTTTCCTTGCAACATGTAGCTGATTTAAATCATTATAACCCTGTACTACCCAAATTTTTTATCTTTCTTGTTTGTAATGAATAACAAACGTGGCCAAATGCACTGCACACTCTGCACGTATGGACTGCACGCCATTGGAAATTAGGTAATAACCAATTCATTTTCACTTTAATATAATTATTATTTCACACCTTAATATCACATTTGATATCTCGTAAGGAAGATGATTTTTTAAAGTAGTGATGTTCTAGGAAGAGCAAATCATTTTTTCATTTTAATGGTCATACTCGATTAACCCTTTTTACCTTTTAGTATAGAATGTCGTCACTCACAGCATCAGTGAAGCGTACCGTACTGCTGGCTTATTTGAATGGTTCTAAGTGTAAATATATAAATATATCATCACGTCATGTACCAATTTTTGATGTTGAATTGTGCTTTAGCAGATCTTAGTAAGTGATATACAGGTGCCCCAGATTTAAATGGACTAATTTAATCTATGGATTAAACACCTAAAAATAAGATGACAAGTGCATTTGAGTAAATGTCCGTAAATGCTTTATACTTTTTTTTATTGAAGCAGCGCTGCTTTTATAAATTCAACATTATAACGAGATCAAACATTATCTTATTGAGGAGTGACTATAATTAAATTAAAAATTTATTGATTAGTACCTAATTTATATACAAAATTAATTTGCTTGTGAAAACTGAAAGAAATGCCTTGTTAATACGAGTGGTATTTATCTATAATTTTTGTATTGGTAGTATGAATGGTGCTCATCAAACTGGTGTGAAGTTAGCGACGCGTTTTTAGCCTATTTCAATATTGTAAAATTATTTCTGATTTTTAATACCATTTTTCTCAAAATAATTGTTATACAACCTCATATCATATTTATATCGTTGAAATAAGAAAAAAATTCTATCTAATGGACTAAAAATTTATATAGGTTAATATATAAAAATATATAATTTTATTATATCGTTTCATTTTCTGTTTGTTATTTCTATTAAATAGAGCCCTTTTTCCTGGTCATTTTTTGTAAATAACATTTTTCTCTAAAGTCATTAGTTCGCCCGAAAAAGCACTGGTTGTTTTAAAGGAAACATCCTGTATACGAATCCTAAAATATTAGCTAACTAGCCAACTAAACTTTTTTACATCACTAAATTTTAGATCAATCTAACACAAATATAATTAAATAGATTTGTGACAACTCTATATTTTTATGGGGCTGGCGAATATACTATATTATGTATCAATTTACTCAAAAAACAGTGGTACCAAAAAAAATTGAAATACACTTTGGAATGAAAGTAAAAATCAAATTTTCTTTAGCGATGTTTATACTTGGGTTTGTGACAATCAAATATTTACTGACACAACTAAATGCATATATAGGTAACTTTCCTAAAATTTGAGAGCGGCTAACATTATCATAATTAAATAGGTTTTTGACAAACCTATATCTTATGAGATTGAAGATTATACTGTATTTCATAACATTGTACTAAAAATATAGCAGTTTCAGGGGTCTACACAAAATCGACATTCACTTCGGAATAAAAGTAATAACATTCTATGTAGTTGGGTTTGTGACAATTCAATTTTTTTTACCGTACCGATGCAACTAAATACTTATTAAAATGAATTGAATCGTGTCCAAAAGTTGACTTAGAAAATAGTAGTCGGACCTTGGACAGGAAATAATCTAAGCTCATATAATCATTTGTTTTCACATATATTTTTTCCACACAACAAATGAGATATTCTAAGAAATAAATTAGAATTTATTTAACCCCACAAAAAAAGAAATTTGTTTAATATGTAGACACATACTTGTGATAAAAGTATACTTTTTTATTATTTGAACTGGTTAAACTTGTATCAAATACTCGAGCAAATACTATTTCGAAGAAATTAACGTTTATTTCTCGCAAACACATTTAATTGTGTTAATTAAATAAATAGTATGTTATATCAAATAAATATATTTCTAACAAATATATTATTATTTTTAATGTTGATTCAAAACGAGAAGCATGAACTTGATGGCGTTCTCTTCTATCCACACAGTGCGGTCTCTGTTGTATGCAGTAAGCTTTTCAGTTATATTAGCTACACAACCCATTATATTCTGTTTTCACATGATCTATAATGATGGCCGATGAAGCTACCGCAAGTTTACTGCGATGTTGGAATTTGGAATAGTTAATAAATAAATTTAAAGGTAAAAAACCATTTGTTTATAATTGCACACCAACCCTGTCAATAGTCTATACCCATAGGCTACATTTAAAAGAAATTTCCATCCCTTATGTACATTTAAACTTTAAATAATAATAATAATATTAGTAAGTATCTAATTTAAGTGTGATATTTCTTTTTTAATTTACCTTATGATTAAAATTTTACAATTGGAGGTACAGATTTATCATGCGAATTAATCTATGAAATATTAAATTAAAAATAATTTAAATTACATTGTTTTATTCAGACGAAGAAATCACTTATATTTATAATGCATTATGTTGTACTGGAGTTAAGCGATAACGAAATATAAAGAAAAATTGTTCCGGGATTAGGTCAACAAATTAAATTTCTTACAAATTTAAGAGCTCATTTTAGTAACCCAGAAACAAAAAATTATTTTAAATTATAATTTTTAAGTATATTTCTCATGTGTAGTTACGGACGCTATGTACATACTGTTTTATATATAACTAGTTACTAATGTTTATGTAGTTATAGATACTTATTTTTCAGATTGTATAGATTGTATAACATGTATTTATTTTATCTTTAATGAGTACAAATAGAAATTTAAAATATAAACTTAAATATATATTTTATTAAAATAAACCGTTCAAGTAAATATGAAGTCATAAGAAACACACAATAATTACACTAAAAAAAATTTCTCTGAAATGAACTTACGAATTTAAATAAAATTGTGTTACTTAATATAATATTTACAATTAATAGTTCTTGATTTTACTGAAAGAAATTCATTTTATTTACAAAATGATATTTGATTATAGAAAACAATTGTAATTTATCATGTAAGTTAGATTTTCTCCCGAAACAATATTCTTAAAATAAGCAAATTTTTTCTTTTGAATACATATTTAGCCCGCTGAAATTAAAAGACATATTTATTTAAGAGAAACAAAGTTCGTTTCTAGTAAAAAGTCCTTTTTCTCAGTGTTGGACTGTTTTTTTCTGAAATATCGCAATGTTTAAAACATACAGAATATTTTGCTTATGCCACGTACCGATGGTTCATTTGAGTCTACAAAGTGAAGGAAGAATTGAATTGATATTGTGACATCTCATACCATAACACTGCACCAATAAAAAAAAATATTCTTCAAATAAAACATTCTTATTTTAAAGGTAAGTAATCGTAATTGATCAACCCTTTTTACCTTCCGGTGTAGGGTGCCGGGTACACAGAGCCACACTATAGGTATAAGCCATAATAAGCGTGCTAGACTTTGTCAATCAGTCACATACACTACCGGCTTATTTCAATGGTACTAAATATAAGTAAATAAATAAAATCTTAATGTCATTTAATGATTTTCGATGTTGCATTGTGCTTTCGCGTATCTCGGTAAATGATATATTTATTTCAATTTGCATATAACAGTAGTATAACAATAAATACGCAAGGTGCATAGGCATAAAAAGTATTTCCATTTTCTAATTAATTTGATAATATGTAAAAGGGATACTACACACACAGGTGCAAGAGGCGACGACAATAGGCCGTTGCGAATCTCTTTTTATTCATTTCTTACTCAGTTCAGTTTTCGAGTAGAAGAAAAGTTGAAAATTTTCATCTATAAATTTACTTTATGAAATAAACAAATTAATGAGTAATTTTTCCTTTTAATACCTAATTGATACTGTTAGTAAGTTAATTTATTTTTTCCTTCCTACAGCCTAGAATCTACAAATATGACATATTATTTCTATGGTGATTACATTATATAAGATAACCTAAAAAATTATATTATACGTATAATTTTTTCTAAAATTTTTCCCATCCAGTGATTTTCTTTTCTTTGATTATTTTTCTAATTGGTACTGAATGACTGCTAGTGCTACCATATCTACTCAAATACATATTTTATTTTATTAAAAGACTGTAAGTATACTTATGATATATCAATCCAATAAATAAACATGAGCAGAGGGCACGGTCGGCCAAATGGTTTAACATTTCATACACTGATAAAAATGTATTCTTGGAACAAACACATTCCTCTTAAATGAAGAGAAAAATTGGTTTGAATTCAACTCATTATAATGACGAAGTAGATTTAATACGGGTAGTTTTAATTCAAAATGATATCGTTTAAAAAAAAAAGCGTTTTGTTTAAAATTCGACTTATTTTTCATTATTTTTAAAAACAAAATTTATAATATTTCTTTCAAGCAGAAGAAAGAAGATTAATTAAATTTATATTCAAAATTACTATATTTTTGAATTGAATCTAATTATTTTGTAAGAAATAAAATTTTTTCCAACGAATGCATACAAAAGGAAAACTGAAAATTTTCTTGAAACAAGAAGTTATTTTTATGAGTGTAATATCGTGACTGTGGGAAATAATCAGTACAAATTTGACCAATGGCGAAATCACGGTAAGGCTATTCCTATAAATTGGTTGTAGTTGATTGTTTTAGCAAATTTTCTTTATGTTTTCCTCTTGGGCGAGCTAATACAAAAAGCATCATTAAATATTTGGAAAATGATATATTTTTAATGATTGGAGTCCCGCATAATGGTGTTCAATACCGCTCCCGAAAATATATTACTCATTAAAAATTTTTCAAGCGACAAAATTTCAAAATGCAGTGGTAATTTTATTCAGTAAGATAACACTTCAAATTTGTAAACATTAGTTTTAGTCAAATTTTGATTTTGGTAAAATATAAATTGTGTAATAATTTTTATAATAACACTAAATGTTGTAGAAATAGATAATTTTATACACAAATTGGTCACATAGTAACATTCACATACATCTACAAGAAAATGAAAGATAAGTACACCTATAGCATTGTATTCATTCACAAAATTTGGTTACTTTACTAATAATTTTTAATTACACGCAAAAATGCATTTTAATACGGTTCCGTGTAAAGAATGACGCGAAGTTATGTCTTGTGTCTTTTACAACACGTCCAGACTTGCATTATGTACTTCGGCTACTACAAACGACGTTTGTGGAGTATACAGTGCTGTTTTTATTTATTTTATACAGATTCGTGGTTTTTCAAAAGTCATGTTACATTTTCAAATAAATTATAGCGATCACATATTAAATGGGCTGTAATTGCAGAGCATGCAGTTTATGAAGATTTTGTATCCTTTCTTATCTTATATAATAATAATTTGTGTAAAATTAAAAACAATATACAGTGTAATATTTAAACACTGAATTGAGTACAAATTTACTCATACCTATGTACAGAACACACATAAATAAGTGTAAATGTACCCTCTGTTACGTGCTTTAATTTCTACCATTCACTGGTGAACAATTTTACCTAAAGGCGTTAAGGTAATCTAATTTTAACACTATCACGTGTGGTCGTACATAGACCAATTTTAGTGTTAATATCAACACCAATTTTTGTGTGTGTAAGTTATTGTCATCTTATGGTGTGAAACATTCGTTCACTTCCTTGTACCAACCACAGGCACAGTACACATATTTTATTGTTGCTAATTGTTCATTATATTTCAATCAATAAATCATTTCCTACACTTTCATTTTTTTTACACAGCATTAGTAATAGATAGAATACTTGAAATAATCAAATGGGGGCTGAAAGGTTAAGATAGGCCCTGTTTACATGTGCACGTTCGCAACGTGGCACCGGCAATTTTGAATCAAAATACCACGTATTTTCATTTAATTTCACCCGGGCTCAACTCTTCATCACAAAATAATAATTATTTGTAAATGAAAATAGATCAGATTAAGATTATTACCATTATCTAGTACTCTCTATTTTATTATTTCTTTTTCTTAAAAAAAACAAGCACATGTTTGAAGGATCGATGACATGGAATGGTTTCACCGGCAAAAAAACCTAGCGATATGGTCCGTGAGAACGGTAAATTTTGCTTATAAATTTACATGGGACGGAATATTTTCATTGTAACGCTAGATTTTTCTATATTTGATTTCATCTTTGCTTTACCAATGAAAAAAATAACTCTCTGGCAATGCATCGGACAGTGGATCATAAGATCTTCAGTCCAAACCGCACAGCCGATTAATATCTGTCGGTGCCATGACTTGACATTTGGTAATTGTACTTAACGCGCAAAAATACCGGGTGTAGAATTGTGATGTGGAGTATAGGGATATCAATGCTCTTTTTATATTGCTGTATCTTTTTACATATTTACTGTACAGCAAAAGTGTAAATACAAAAGTAGTTCAGAATTTAAAATTGCATGCAATAAATAATTTCGTGGTAACACATCGGGCTCTGTATCTTAAGATCCTCGGTTCAAGCCACGCAGCCGACAAATTTTCGAAATTTAAATTTCCTTGGAGGCCGTGATTTGACGGCTGGTAATCACGCAAAAATATAGCAATACCGAGATCTGATTTGAGCATAGTGCAACACCCAGAAATGGAAAAATGGCGTGATGATAATATTTATTTATTTTTTTGAGCACATAAATAATCTTTTAAGTTTTCTCATTACTATTGCTAAAACAAGTGTACCTTACGCTACTGAACACTATTTAACATGGCGCACTTCTTTAAGCTATACTTGTAAAAGGGCGTCCTCTCGGCTCTGCAACCCGAAAAAGACTTTACTTTATTTTAAAGTCTAATTAAAATTATTTAAAAAAAAATATAAATAGGGAGTCCACACAACGTTCCTTCCGTTTCACTCATTCTTTTGGTGAAAATCACTATGTTCGACCATGTTTGTTGAAAAAAAAAATTGTCACTACGTTCCTTCCTTTCTTGCCACTGCAGAGATAAAATTTCGTTTCTCCCTTTCTTGTCCTTGCTATGGTGAAGAAAGGTTGTTACTACGTAGAAGGGAGCTTACTACGTTCCTTTCCTTTCCGTCACTATTTAAATAAATAATGCTAACGATTTGTAATAACAAATATTCGTCACTGCGTTCCTCAATTTCCTGTTCCTAAAACATAGCGTATAATATCGCATAAGGCAGGTTTCTTTGACTCTTAAGAAAACCAATTGCCGATCACAATGATTTGTGATAAAGAAGTTTCCTCACTAAGATTTGCAACTTCCTGCCCCTGAAGCACTTCATTTGATACTTTTAGAAAGAATATTTGACATATTTAGAAAGAAACAGGGTGTTACATTGGAAATGGAACCAGCAAATATTTCCTTTATTTATCAACTTAGCAATTTATTTCTCATCATATGATTTATAGCGTTAAGAGACATTTTACACCCTATACCAGGCGTCGGCAAACTTTTTTACTAACGGCTCAAAAACAATCAAAATGTGACTATTAAGAATACTCTTCGGATCAGTGAAAAAAAAATTAAAATTCTGATACTTTTAAAATCAATGTTTCAGTTAGTTTAATTTTATATACTCATACTATTATAATTTTTTTGTAAATGAAAATATTGTAACGAACGCGGCAGCAACAAGTTGAAGCTTGCCTGCCTACGCCGCGCCGCCGAGTGAATGACGTAACGCTAGCGGGTGCGGACACAATAGGGAATATTCCCGAAGCTTCCAGAAACAATGAACGTGCAAAAAGAGCGAATCGCTTGAGGCAGTCAGTCGTTTAGTTGACTCGGACTCAGTTAGTCGAGTTGAGGCAATCAGTCTTTTAGAGGACTCGGACTCAGTTAGTCGAGTTGAGTCGGCCAGTCAGTTAGTTGACTCAGGCTCAGTAAGTCAGATGACTTAGTCGACTCCGAAGCTACTATGAAGAGCTTGTGAACATAAATATATCGCGCGGTCTGAATATAAATATATCGTCTTAAATAAATATCGCTCGGCTAGTTAATATAAATAATAGTGTTTATTAATAGTAGTGATAAGTGTTAGTGTATAAGTTTTTGTATTTGTTATATTAGTGGTATATACCTAGTGTTAATTTACTTTTACTATTTATTATAATAATTATTAAGTATTTGTTATTAATAATATTAGTTTTATTGTTTAAATAAAAACGTTTATAATCCACGAACGTTACAATATATACAAAACATATTTATAGTGGAAGATTACAGGTGATTTTTTTTTTTTTACTAGTGGAAATTAATTGGGTCACTCGAAATTATGAAATGGATCTCGTAAATCATTTATATTTTCATTTCCATCTGGACTACCGCAAGGGTCTCATTTGGGTCCCATACCTTTCAATATATTTTATTATAGAACAATATTAATTCAAAATTTGTATTACACGCAGATGATTTAAAATTTTAGATGACCATTCAAAACATCGATGATTGTTTAGCATTGCAAAATGATTTAAACCGCCTGCAAAAATATTGTGTCACTTGTCCCTAAAAGTTTTTAAATGTTTTCTTGTTAATTTCACAAGAAATCATATGATTACAGCATAGATAAAACGATATTCATTGTAAAAGATGATATTATAATTAACGATAAGAAAATATTTTCTTGATTTACATATTGTAAAAATTGTAAAGATCCATATTCCGTTATTTGCATATGCGGGGTTTAAATTGAAATGTGCGTATAGGGATTTCATAGCTATTTATTTTGTATTGCTGTGAATTGTTACCAATTCAATTTACAACAAAAGAGTAAAGGCAAATTTTTTTCAGAATTTAAAAATGCAAGAAAAGAAAAATACTTGGTTAGCTAAGTATTTCACAATATATGAATAAAAAAAAATTATTAGGAATAACATTTGATATTTCATAAGAAAGTTTTACATTTATTAATTAGATAAAATAAATAAATATATCATCACGCATTTTACCCATTACGGGCGTGGCACTCTGCTTACGCAGATCTCGGTAAGTGATATATTTTTACGTATGAAGTGCGGTTACCAGCCGTCAAATCATAGCCCCCAAAGATGTTAGTGGAGGGGGAACCACAGGGGTAAATTAATTAATTAATTAATTAATTAGGTACAGTGGTATATTATTTTCTATAAAAATTTCGTAGTTGTAATGATATAATGGTGAATTTGAGAGTTCATTTCTTTCAATTAATTCTGCTAAATAAATAAATGAATGAATGAACCTTTTTCAGGGCAACGGCTTGACAGTTAGCGTTAAAGCAGGATTACTCGATAACGCAAGTTAATAGTTTATTCCGAAAACGAACCGGTGGGAGGTTATGGTTTTACTACGGTTGCGGTTTTACAAATTCTGCGGTAAAGAAACGGAACACCGTGATTATGTCAATGTTTGATTTTACATATTTCTTGTAAAATGAAGACGTGGTATACTTTTAACAAGTTTGTTTTAACCGATCTTATTAATTTAGAGGGAGACGATAAAGAAGAGTTTGATTTCAATTATGACGTTTGACGCTATCTTCTTTGGCAGATGTTTACCGCGCTAACTACCATCTGTGCACGGTTCCCGTTGTAAGCAGAAAGTACCACAAATTTCAGGAACCGCGTTCCGAAATCTTACCGGTAACTTGAAAATTTGACCACGGTAACCGTGGTTCGTTTTACCGCGGTTAGTAGTTGGATGGGTGAGCGCTTTGCGAAAACTCATACCAGCGAATACTGCGTGCCGTTGTCACACCACCGAAAACGAGACATGTAACCTCAGCAGTTTAGACCGCTTAATAATAATAATAAAAAAAAGAACCTTTTTCAATACACTTTTGTATTTAAACTTTTGTTGTAAAGTGAATAGGAACAAAATTTACAGTAATTAAAAGCACTGAAATTCATACCGGCCACATTTTATTTCTACACAAGATATAATTAATTGATAAGGTCTAAATTAGAATACCTACTGCTCTACTGTTTAGAATCCATGTTACTTACAAAACATTGAGTTGTTGAAAAATGTACAAAATAAATTTTTAAGGTATTTATATTTAAGTTTAATCTCCAAATAGACGATTATAAATCAAGGTTACAATATTTTCATATGTCAACATTGGAAAAATTGGAAGAATTAACATAGATTTAATATTGTTTTTTTTTTACATTAATTTCCACAGACCTAGTAAACAATTATAAAAATTCACTTATAAACAGAATATAAAGTTTGTCTGGTAGATGTATTTCATATTTAGTATTTATTGTTAATTAAATAATTGTTTTTCGCCAATCATATTCTAAATTATATTTTTGTGAAACTATTTTACACTGCTTGTAATGTATGTAACTTATAGGCGTGGATTGACGGAGTACGGGGGAAATTTCCTCTCCCAAAAGGAAAAAAAGAGCACAGAATAAAAAACTTGTATGTTTTTTTTTTCAATTCTGTAAAGTGTAGAAATACATAAGATACTGCTTTTAAAAAATTGAAGTAAAATACAAAGTTTAGGAACACTGGTGGTTCCCGCATATTTATCGCTTCAAATTTCGGTACAGCGAAATTATCATTCTTAAAATAGTCGCGACTTTCCGTGTCGGTGTGAGTGTCGCTAATATAAACAGATTATTACTAAAGACAATAAAACATAAGCGAGCCAGCAAATCGGGATAATCAGAGAAACCTTTCTGTTGAACCGACGGGAACCGATTTGCGTACACCTCAATTTTTGCTTGCGGGGCACATTGCTAGGCATGGTGACCTAGCCGCCGGGTTATTATAATTAATTTTAGAACATAATTTGTGTGCAGCGATTGAAAATGAATCTCGGAGGTTATAACTGATAGTAAACAGTGGCGGATTTACAATTTTACCGCCGGTAGGCTGAAATAGGTTTTGGCATATTTTTGAGGCTCTCGAGAAGCCGTGTACTTTATAATTATTTTTTATTATTTTTTTTTTATTAAAATTATAAAAGACAATAACATATATGAAACATAAACTGGATTTATATAGAAAAGTTGTTTCACGACTGGATGTTAAATAAAAAGTAAGATGTTGGAGAAGCAGTCTAATTAAATCAAAGCAAGCAATAATAGCAATAAATAAAAATAACACATTTTAAATAAATTAAATAGAACATTTCATACATCGTCCAGGTTAATACAAATTTATAAAAGCCTCAAAGTCGAAATTAGGTATCCGTCGAAAATTTGCCGCCGTAGGTTCAGCCTACTTAGCCAATGATAATAAACCCGAATAAATACTTTATATTATCTATTTCCGTTTGCTAATGGGCTATTTGTCCTAACTTTATGAATTTTTCTTTGAAAAACATTCGATATTTCTTTTCTCAGACCTCTCGATGTTTCCCACCCCAAAATGTCTCTCTGGATCCACCCCTGGTAACTTCACTTATATTTTGTAAACAATTTGTTCTATATTTATGTATAGCTAGTGGAAATCTGTTACTGTATTTGATTTTCTTTTCTCAATAAATAAATGTGTTTAATTTAAATATCACTGAACATGAAACTAAAATGTATCACCATATCTTGATAGACCGACTTCAATTCCTTTAGCGACAAATAAAATAGTGATTTATTTCAATGTTCGATTTAACACAACATCAAACTATTCGCTGAGAAAAAAAGTAGTACCATTCAGAATAATCAGTTATTATTATTTATTATTATTCACTTAATTGTTGTATGACTTATGCCATATACAATGGTTGGATTTCATTGCATTACATTTCATTACCTTACATTACAATAAAAAATAAATATTCCATATCGAAAATAAATATTTGTTACATTCTAATTTTAATTATATAAATCTAGCCTAACAAGTAAACACGCTCAATCTCAACTATGCGATTAATACTCTACTCATTCAAAATAAAACTTCTTAGTTTCATGGATTTTATTGTGAAAAAGCAAATGTTTTTCAAGTCATTCAATAATACATTATTGAATATTTTGTAATAGTCGTTTAGTGACACATTTAAACATTTCTGCAGCGAAATGGCTCTAATTGAATCATATATAGGGCATTCCAAACAGAAGTGCAAAATGGTTTCAGGTTTTTGCATGTTATATAGAGTGCAATTATTTTCTGCGTCAAGTTGATATTGCATGTTATTATGAATTATTTTTAAGCCTTTTTGATACGATAACTTTATTTGTGATAGAATTCTAATTAAGAAAATTGCCGCCTTCAATTTTATCTCATAATAGCTCTATAGTAAGTATCGTTTTATTGTAATTCAGAGACATAAACACCAATTGTATCATTTATAAATTTTTTTATTAATATTCAAAATGTTACTTGTTTCTACCTGAGTCAACCCCTCCAAAAATAATCTTACTAGGGTAAACCATTGAACCTAGGTTTATTATGAGGGGAATTATCTAAAGTTTCTAATCTCATATAAATTATTCTTGAAAATCTAAAGTCTCCCATATTTTGTAGCCAGTTAAAGTTCGTTTCCAGATTTTAGCTGAGACCTGGGTTACGCCGCATTCTGCTCTCACCATTGCATTTGATGTACTACGTAGGCATTGAAGTAGGGTTTTAAATAATACATATGGTTTTTTTCGAGCATAGATAAGTACTTGAGTCCCCATATTTCAGTACCGTAAAGCACAGACGCGTTTATTACTGAGTCAAGTAACTTAATTTTTTCGTCCCATCCCTGAGATTGGCCCTTGCCTAGGACGCCTCTTACAGAAGAAACTATTGAGCCTTTTCTATTATTGTAAGTTGCTGCTTGATAGAATTTGCCTGACGAGGAAATGACCGTTCCGAGATAATTAAATTTATTTACTAGTTCTATCGTCGCATCGTTATATTTGGAAGCCGGTAAAGATGGTTTCCTACCCTTATGAAAAAGTAATATTTTCGTTTTGTTTGTATTTACCTCAAGTAAGTTCTCCGAGCAATACCTAAACAAGTCATTTAACTTTCTTTGCATGTCAATAGGAGAGTCACCTAGAATAACAAAAACATTCGCGAATGCTAGCAGTAAAATATCATTTATTCCATCTATCTTGATGCCCCTGCAACTGTTTTCTATATCGTTCACGAATAGTGCAAATAGTAATGGTGATAATAGTTCACCTTGTGAAACTCCTGAAGTCACTGGAATTTTCTTTGACAGTTTACCGTGTTGCTTAATTTAAATGGAAACTCGTTCATAAAGACTTCTTAGTAGTCTGACATATTTTGAGCTCACCCCGCATTCGTATAACTTATGCCACAGAATATTATGATCTACCGACTCAAAAGTGCGCAGAAGATCGACAAATATTCCATAAGTTTAGTTGTTCTGAAGACGAAAATTAAGGTCAACTATATTTAACAGGCAAAAGATATTATCCAGCGTGCTATGGTTTCTCCAAAATCCCATTTGAAATTCATTTAAAATATAAAATGTTTCTGACCAAAATTGCATATGAGTATATAAAATTTGTGTGAATAGTTTACATATTGAATTAAGTAAGAATAATCAGTTAATTTTCATGAAACTGATTTCTCAGTTAAATTGACTGAACGGTACTATTTTTTCATCTCAGTGAACAGTTTCATGTTATGTGAAATCGATCATTGAAATAAATCACTATTTTATTTGTCACTAAATCTAAAGCTGAAGCCATATCTCTCAGGAGCTGAAATCGGTCTATCCAGATATGGTTCATGTTCGGTAATATTTAAATTAACACTTTAACATTTAAATTAAAATGAACAATCAAACACAATAACAGATTCCTACTATGTACAAATATAGAACAAATTGTTTACAAAATGTTCGTCAAATTCTATACGTTACAGAGTAAAATATTTCATTAAAAATGTAGTTTGTAATATGAATTGTGAAAAACATAATCATGTAATTAACAATAAATTACTAAGCATGGAACACTTCTATCTGACAAACTTTAGAACTGACGTTTTTTCAACTCACTTCAATATATGAGAGGTAGAATTTACTCAGGACTACAGCTGCTGTTTCGCGCGATGTTTCAGGGCAAATGACTAAATTAGTTAGTAACGTTTAGTACAATAACACTGGTTAACTTAAGAAAGTATAATAGTATATAATAGTTTGTTAAAACACGTTACTAACTAATTTAATCATTTGCCCTGAAGAAGCCAAAAGTGCTAGCGAAACGTTGGCTATTTGATTAATAAATACATTTTGATTGCAGTCCTGAGTAATTTCTACCTTAAATTATAATTTGATTTTCTTTAAAAATATAACCTAAATATTTTTTGTAATAATAATGCAAAGGATGATTAAACTACCATCAGTAAAAATTATTGAAGTATTCAGTTGTTTTGACTGAATTTTTCAGTTGCGCGCAAATTAATTGTACTCAGTTAAATTAACTGAACGAGATTTATTTATATTTATTCTGTGTGAGGTACTCAGTTATACTTAGTACCTATACAGGCTATCCCAAATCGTACTGGCAATATTTCTCAGATTAATTCTAGTAGTACTTATTTCGAGTCAAAAAGTTTATATACACGGAAAAAAATGGATTTATTACGTAAAGTGACAGTAATTTAGATATTTACAATAACAATTGTTATTGTGAATATCTACATTGCTGTCACTATACGTAAGATAAAATTTTGCTATTGAAACAATCAATTTTTTCCGAGCAAACATATGTCCTAAATGTAACCGTTAACGAGTTCTTTTTTAATACATTTTAGTTATACTATTTACAAGAAATGCTCAAAATTATCACCGTCGTGTTCGATACAGAAAGCCGCACGTCGCAGAAGAGATCGCTGGGTTATTCCCATTAATATCTGCAGCCTACTGTATCGTGTTGATATTTAATGGTAATGAGGGTAAAGAGTAATTTACAACATTCAAACAAAACACGTGGTCATGGCAACTAGATTCGATTGGTATTTCGGAATCCATTGAACTAAAATTTTAGCCACATACATAATGAAATAAACAATAACTCGTTAACGGTTATGTTTATTTAAACTCTAAATAAGTACTACAATTTTTCTGTAAAATATTGCCGGTACTTGGGAACTTGGGAAATCCTGTATAACTGATTTTTTTCAATTGATTGAATAATACAGTAAGAGTACCAGAATTACTTTTGTCTGAATTTTCGGTGTCAGTTCTACTCGATTTCTCTGTATGTTGCATTTAATTTTGGGATCATAATTGTTCATAACAATATTAATAAATGAATTATTTCATGAGACATGTATCCCATAGCTATACCTACACTGATAAAAATGTTTTCTTGGAACAAACAGATTCCACTTAAATGAAGAGAAAAATTGTTTTGAATAGTGCCAATCCGATATCGTTTTCATAGGTTCAATAAATATTCTGGTATGAAATTTAATTTAATTTTGAAGGAACATTATCAAAGTATTTAATTGAGATTCATTATGGGAACGAAGTAGTTTGAATAGGATTAGTTTTAATTCTAAATGATATCGTTTTAAAAACGTTTTGTTTAAAATTAGAACGACTTCTTTTTCATTATTTTTAAAAACAAGATTTAAAATGTATTCATTTTCTTTCAAATAAGAAAAAAGAAGATTAATAAAATTTATAGACTAAATAAATATTTTTTTGAATTGAACCTAATCATTTTGTAAGAAATAAATTTTTCTTCAACGAATACATGTAAAAGGGAAACTGAAAATTTTCTTGAAACAAGAAATTATTTTTATGAGTGTACATGTTCCATTTGGCATATTGGTCTCCCCACCAAACTGTCAATTAAAAAGAAGTATATTTTTCTGCAGTGCACTTTTCACTGACGGGGTACGACAAAGTCACGCCATTCGTTATGCACCTGGATGGGCGGAGTTAATTCGTATTAGTAACGCGTACTCATATCGGTTTGTCGGGGATTTTTATAACATCTTAATCTTAATGTAGATTGGTCGTGCTCGGTAGAACTTTAAACAATTTCATTATCTGAAAAAAACTTGCAACTTTTTTTTACAATGGTCCAATCTGATTGAAGGGTGGGAGAGATGTAGGCTGGGCTAGGATTATCAAAAATGTATAAAAAGCCAATGCATTAGTTACCTAGCCAGAAGGGCAGCGAGCTCAATCGGCAGCTTGGCTGCTTGTCGAGGGTGGTTGTCGCGGTCACACTCCGCCTCGCTGAGTTCACGGCTGTCGCTGAAACCGGACGGCGGCTGCAGACGCAAGCTCCCTGGAGCACTCACCCGCCGCTCTGCTTCCACGTCCTCCGAACAAACGTGCTCTTCTTCCGAGGAACTTCCACACAGACAAGGACTTCAATTAAAACATTTTCGGACTGACAAGTGAGTGCTTAAAATACAGTGAGCATTTTTACTTTTGATACAAAATCATTCGTGTGGACGCATTTATATTATAAAAGATCGGATTAAATTTTTTTAAATATTTTATTTAAATTCAACGTTTCGAATTATTTCCCATAATAATACAATCTTGACCACTGGCTTGGTTTACAAGTTGTGTAATCTTGGTTGTGTCCCCCTTTTTGGTTCTATTGATGATGACAACGTTGTATTTAAATAAAATATTTTACAGAATCTAATCCTTAAGTCTTTATAATATTACTACGAATTAACTTTAGGCATACCGAACAAGTAAGCCAAATTTAAAAATTACCCAAAGTGTTAAGGAAATAAAGCGCATGCGCTAAAAATATCATATGTGTTAACTGTAAAATATAATTCAGTGAACATTAGTGATAAAAACTTGAACTTCTAATTATAAGTGATAAATAAATAGTGCCAACATCGCCCAAGACGTGGTCAAAAATTGTGGTAAGTCTTTTTTTAATTAATTTTACGATTTAACTCTAGATTCAATTTAAAACATGGTCTTTACGAGACACTGTTATTCTACAACCTATTTGCAGAACTTTTATTATTTCAGTTAAAGAATCTGATCAAATGATACGTTTTCCAAATTATTTAATTATTATAAAATGCCATCTAAGAGATTTTCTTATTTCTAATGTTCAAGTTACAAATTGATATTTTGTTAGCAATTCTCCAACCGGAAGTGGTATTTAGTTTTTCTTACATTTCTTTTCAAATAATAAATTAATTATTTAAAAGAAAAAATGTAACATAATATTTGCTATAAATTACATTATTTTGAATTGTGTATAAAAATTAAAAAATCGGTAATTAAATAAAATAAAATAAAAACAACAAGAAAATCTCTCAGATAGCATTTTATAATAATTAAATAATTTGGAAAATGTACCATTTGATCGAATTCTTTAACTGAAAAAATACTACAAGTTCTGCAAATAGATTTTAGAATAACAGTGTCTCGTAAAGACCAATGGTCAAAATTCAATTAAAAAATTTTTATACACAATTCAAAATATTGTAAGTTATAGCAAATATTATGTTACATATTTTCTTTTAAATAACTAATTTACTATTTGAAAAGAAATGTAAGAAAAACTAAATACCACTTCCGGTCGAAGAATTGCTAACTAAATATAAACAACTTGTAACTTGAACATTCATACCTATGCAAAATATGAAACTTGAATAGGACAATGTAGTGTGAAAATTAGTTAGAAAATTTTTTGATCTATCGTAATATGTTCCTTACGTATGTGGGAAAGGTAAAAATACCATAACTAATTCTTATGAATTTTAATTATATATATACGTCCAGTTACAATAATACATTTTGTAATATAATCTAAGGCTAAATCGGGCATTACACGATGTATTTTTTCATTTGATTGATTTGATTTGACTTTAAAATGACATTTGATAGCTAATTCGCCGACTGCAAAACATTTTGCTTTTTTGCGATTCATTTAATTTATTTTATTTATTTATATTTATCTCTCTTACACGTCATTGTGCGAGGAAGAAAACTTTTAAAATCACTTGAAAAGAAAATCTTCCTCCTGTAACACGTTGAGCCCTGCACTGTAAAATCATATTGTTCTCAAACGGACGGTATTTTTATATTACGTTTATAATTTTTTAAATACTTTCTTCTACTTTACAGTATTTTATAAAAATAAATAAATATATCATCACGCCTTTTATCCATTATGGGTGTGGCACTCTGCTTACGCAGATCTCTGTAAGTGATATATTTTTGCGTATGAAGTGGGGTTACCAGCCGTCAAATCATCGCCCCCAAAGATGTTAGTGGAGGGGAAACCACAGGGGTAAATTTAAATTGGCAACTGTCAGCTGTGGGATTCGAACTGAGGATCTCACGATCCACATTCCGACGCGTTACCACGGAGCTATTTACCCCAGTAGTATTAGTAGTATTTTATTTAGTACATTTTTTTAAAAATAAATTTCTAAATTTTAAATTTATAAATTTTGTTTCCTTTTTCTAAAAATCATTTTAAAATTAGTTGTATGTCAATCCTTCCTGGTCCGCTATATCCAATATTTATTCATGGGACCAGCGAATCGATTACTGGGCATGCGCGGCTCAACGTGTTAAGAAACAAATTTAATTAACATTTCTGTGGTTTTGAGGAAAAACAATTTAAGTCACTTTTTTGAGCAAATTGAGTTATTGCGGATTTTGATACATATTTATGTATATTTTCATTTAGTGACTTCAAAACGATGTTATCTGATATATGGTTTGTGTAATTTGAACAAAACATAACCAGTTGTCATTTTTGAGGAAAAAACAGTTTTGTGACATTTTTTCAGGGAAAACCCAGTTAAGTTCCATTTTGGAGCATGTTAAAAAGTATACATCAATTTTTCGAGTTCGGCGTGTGTTTGTACTTTTCTTTAAAATACAAATGATATTAGATAGATATTCGGAACAATTGAAGGAATTTATGAAGGTGGCTTGTGAACCTTTAAACGCAAATAGTGACTTAACTGGTTTTTCCTCAAAACTTCAGAATTATTCGTACAAATTTTTGAAATAAAAATAATTTTTGTTTGGGAGTACCTACATATTATTTTTAGATCTAAAGTGGGAGCTCTAATAAATTCTTTCCTTTGATTTTTATACGGCATATTGCGATATTTTAACGACATAAACATTTGCCAACCGGTAAATTTGTACCCCGACTGAACGCGTGTCGTACGTCACAACTTGCAGTGAGTACCGTTTTAACACGCTCGACTACCGCTCGGATATATTTAGAATTTACATGATGCCTGCTTTTCTTAATTACAAATTGCCCAAAGCGAGTTAAAAGTTTGATATTAAATTTGTTTTCTAAATTATTTTAGCTATTTACAAAGCAAAATTTTGTGCGTTTTGATCAAATCAAAATTCCTTGTTGAAATATTTGTGTCACGACGACTGTGACCTATTATTCTAAATTTTGGGAGATTTTTTACTTCAAGGGTGTAGACAGCTACTTGGATTCTGAGCAAAATCGCGGAAAAATTTACAATAAATTGTTTTTATTATAAGTAGTAATTTTGGTTTGTTTCGCGAAATTTCATGTGTAATTTAATTAAGAACAAATATATGTACTACATACACAGTAAAAAATTTATAGTCAAAATTGACAAAAATTTAAAAAACGTTCTAGTGCCAAACGATCTACCATTAATTTTTGTTAATTTAACAAGTTTCAAATTTGTTACCGAGTAACAAATTATTTTTGTGTATTTCGTAACCAAATATATTTGTGAATATAGTAATTATTAACATTTATTTTTATATGCTTTTGACTAAATATTTTGGTAATATTGAAGCAGAAAAATAAATCATAGTTATTAAAACAAATTAAATTATTACAAGGGATACGAACTTTTTTTAACAAATTGATAAGTTAGCTAAATTTACTTGTTAATATTGACGAGACTATTTGTTAAATTTTATAAATGTAGCAAATAAATAAAAACAGCAATTTTTCTTGTTAAAAATTCAGATTTGGCAAAATTTTAATTTACAAATTGTCACATTTGTCCAAATTGTTAATTTAACACATTATATTTGTCAATATTAACTAAAAATACTTAACAGCAAATTTAACAAATCGCAAAGCAATTTTTTTACTGTGTACGTTCTCTGCTATGTGAATAGATTATACAATGAGTTTCTATACATATGTATCAAATTAATTATTTCAAATTGTTCATAAACTAATATAAAGTAAATTCTACTTTATACTCATGGCCGAATTTTACGCGTGAAATATAATTACTAGTTATCAAATCTCGATCCCCAAATATGTATATTGTTGGAGGTGAATTCACACTGTAAAGTTAAAATTGGTAGTAATATTGACCGGGGGGATCGAACTAAAAATCTCATTAGCCACAATTCGATAACTTAGCACAGAACTCTTTACTGTAAAATTAAAATGGTTAAAATATGAGTAAATCTTCAACTTCACTTAGTAATTGTATGACATGTAGTGGCATGGGAATTTATTTTTCTGAAATAAATTATCGCTTATTAAATATATATGTACATTTCGAACACCACAGATTTCGCAAATTTTTGCAATAATAACATGATAAGGATTAAACTATTGGAATTGAATAAAATGAAATCAATTTTATTCATTAAAATAAATAACCTCTATTTTATGTCATTTAATTTAGTTATTGTAATTTCATAAATAATTATGTCGAAATTAGTTTAGCAAATTTTTTAAATAATTTGAATCGTCGATTCGTGATTTATTATCATGTAACATTACTCATAAAAATTATTACTTAAGTATAGAAACATCCTGTATAAGTTTACAATTCCCCAATTCCACATCATCAAAATATTACATGTAAGAATTATTAATACGTTACTATTGTAACATAAAATAATAATAGGTATGCTTAGAAACAGCAACCTTAAAAAATTGAAAGTACGTTCTCAAGCAAATTGAATATATCAGAAAATATTGTGACTTATTATTATTCAATTAAGTAAATTGCTGTTGTAGTGAGAAGAAATATTTAGCACTAGCCATAATGGGAAAAAAATAAAGAAAACAATTAGTATATCTGAAAATCTTCTTCGCGATTGCAACACAACTTGTATATTCAAATTATACAAATTAATGTACTTGGTTGAAGGCTTAGGATAATAACCGACCAGCAATTCGGACGATGAATTAAATCTTAGTAAATAACGTTGGAAGTGTCTTAATTAACTTTAATTTATAATCAGCAGTTAACAGTTACCTGCGGAGTAAACAGTATCTTTCACACTTAAGGTCGTTCCAACATTTCACAGAAAATTTTACCGGTTTACAATGCAGAATAAAATACATATTTTATTAGCTTCATGGTAAACAGGAAAATTATGTTTTCTACATTGAATTTGCCATGTCTTCATTAATTTTAACTGACTAATATTGCGGTAGGACAAAAATAAAAAGGCGTAAATGACTCAATATTGGAAATCTACATTGAAATTAAAATAATATAATGAACTTGAGACGAAACAAAATTAAACTTGTTGTTGACATTGTCAAATTGAGTGTGCATAATTTTATTTACTATTCTCATGTCATTCAGGAGGCCGTACTAATAATTCAAGGTCGAAATAAATAATTCTAATAATATATAATTTGCAAATGCTAAAACAATTCACTAATTTTTAATTACTCTGTTATGAATTCCTAAATATACATATATCAGCCAGCTGTCTATTTTTTTTGTATCTATTTTTCTATCTTATACGTAGTAGGTATGATGAAGGATGAATTATATTAAAAAGTATATTATCAATATTAATTTCAGTAATTTTTATAGGAAGTATTTTAAGTTGATTAATTTTTCAGTTGAAGGAAAAACTTTATTAGTAAGAGTTATTGGGGATGATTAGGTTATGAAATATCTAAATTTTCTTTAAGATGATTAAGTAATTCTTTAAAATTTTATAATTATAGATATTTTTTTGGTTTTATATGATTTATACCAAATATGTCTACATTTACTATAAATTATATTCCTTTAGTAATAAGCTGTAATTTATTTAAGGGTTTTGATCATATATATATATATATATATATATATATATATATATATATATATATATATATATATATAAAAGTGTGTGTAAAAAAAAAAACAAAGTAAAAATAATTTACAAGTTTCATACCCCATAGAAATCTTCAGGGTATAGAGTAGACTACGTTCTACATTTAAATTATTAGAATGATCCTATTTTATATTTAGCCCACATAAAATTTCATTGAATATAGAATATTAAACATAACTCATTTTTTCTTTATATAATTTTTACAATAATTGCATTTTTTCCTTATCCGTAGTATTTATTCTCGGAAATACAGATTTTTAGTGCCTCTTAAATCCGTTTAAGCAAAATCTAGAATCTAGAATCTGGACTAGATGATGCCAATGAGGATGAATGGAAGGATGAATGAATAGATGTTTGAATGTATGTCTATATGTTCAATAACTAACGAACAGGATAGGTACCTAGATTATCGAAATTTCATACTTATAAATTTCAAACCAATACGCAAAATTGAGTTGAATTTGGTCATAATTTCAAAACTGGAAGTGGAAGTTTACTGTACAAATAAAACAATAAATTCAATGTATTTCAAATACAAAAAAACTACTAAAAACTTTAAAATAAAAGATGTAAGAAATAATATTTGACATAATTTTTTTAAGGATAACTGAAATTACGAACCCAAAACTAAATCATTTGGCCCAGTTAATTCATTTATTTTTCCTTCCGCACATATATGTAAGGGATGTATTGCTTATATTACGAATTAATTAGATATTGGGAACAATTCATCATCAGTAAGTGGAAGATATTTTGGAGGCATATCAGGGTTTTTGGGCATATCTTAGTAAATAAATTAAATAGAGTAAATTTCATTGGAATGAAAAAGATGTAGAATATTATTACTTACAATCTTTATTTGAAACAATTTTCTGTATTTTGTTATCAGATTTTAAAATAATGTTCGGGGTACCAGACAATACCTTTGGGCCAAATTGTTTATTTGTTATTTTTTCAGTTGTTATTTTTCCTTAAAATGTTCTTAAAAAGAACAGAAATTATGATACAATAAATTGAGTACAATAATTTTCCTTTTGTTAGATCGAAACTATTTTTGTAAAGCTATTCTATAAGTATTAATTGGGTCAAATGATATGATTCAGGGCTCGTATGTTCAAGAATATATTCCAATATTCACAGTTGTTGGGAGAACAAACAAATAATTGAACATTTATTGTGTATTTTAAACATGTACCAACAATAATAATTTAACAATCAAATTCAGATTTGTATGTGTAAGAAAGAAGTAAGTTATATAGAAAATACAATGGTAATATTTTCATTCGCGGAAGTTCATTTCCTAATTACGCTGGATCAAAAGCGTACCTAAATATAATAATTGTTGAAAATTAAAAAATGTATCTTGTGAATATTAATTTATAACATCACACCTTTTATCCATTATGGGTGTGGCATTCTGCTTATGCAGATCTCAGTCTGTGATATATTTTTGCGTATGAAGTGCGGTTACCAGCCGTCAAATCATAACCCGGCTGTGGGAGTCGAACTGGGGATCTCACGATCCACAGTCTGATGCGTTACCACAGAGCTATTTACCGCATATTTATTTATTCCCAATTTTATGCAGAAGTAAGAAGCAAATGAAAAAAGATTGAATTAAATTTATGATTATATTTCCTGTAAAATTGGCGACATTGTCGACTGTGGAATCGAACTGAGGGTCTCAGATTTCACTGTTCGGTGAGTTACTATGCAATTATAAATGTTATAATGTTACAATGATTATAAATTATGTTAAATATAAAAATGTTTCCCAAGAATTATTCATAAAATTGTTATACATGGTGATTTCGATGAATCAAGTTAATAGTTTATTATAATAATTATTTTTATTTATTTATTGTTTTTCATATTAATATTATTTTACTGCATTTAATAAAAAAAAATATTCGATTCTTGTTTGTGCTATAAAAACAATTGAAAATAAATAGTACTCGTTGCATATAGAATTACTTTTGGTGTAACATAAGTAATTAAATTTAGTTTAATCAGGGAAGATAAAAATTTAATTATGAAAAATATTATATGGGGTAAATAGCTTCGTGGTAACGCATCGGACTGTGCATCATAAGATCCTACATTCCAGCCATCGAATTTTCGAAAATATTCACCGCAAAAATTATCCCACTACCATACTTGGAGGCCGAGATTTGATAATACCGAGCAGAGTGCCATACCCAGAAATGGGTGATGATTTATTTATTTATTTATGAAAAATATATCATTGTATTTCTTTATATTCAGGACTAAATGGCTAATGTAAATATAATCATTTAGGACCCTGAAACAAGATAATCATTGCTTTTGGAGAAATCTTTGCTAACTCCTAACATGAAAGTAGCATTTAAATGATAGAGACAAGTATAAAAAAGTTTTAAATGATAGATTTTAGCAATAATATTTGGAATTATACAAGTTATTTGTAATTGTCCTCTATCTGTTTATAATATTGAGAAAAATTGAATTATAAGTTCAATGACTTATTTCGTTAATCATAGTAGTTTTGAGAAAAAACAAATTACTGAAACATCTATTCTATACGTCAAATATCTGCCAATCAAGTTAATCATTAAACGATCAAATTAAGATTTATATGTATGAGACTCATGTGGTGAACACGCCAGATAATTTATATTGAATTGATTTATTTATTCTGTTAGTTTTTACGAAAATATTATTCTTATTGAGAAAAGAAATAAATTATTGTATTAAGACGTATTATGGCATATGTTTATAAAGGAATAAAATATTATTATTGTTTGAAATATCGTCGAAGCACGGACCGAATGTTAGTGGATATGTTTATAGCAATAATTCTCTTATTTCAATTGCTGTAAAATATGATTTTATTATGCCGTATTATATTGAATGAAATGTTTCCATACACCGTGTTTAGTCTATTATTATTAATTAATATAGTTCGCAGCATGTAGTATTATGGGAAATATAATCAATAAATAAATATATCAATACGGCATTTACTAATATTGGTTGAGACGTTCTGATTTAGCACAGCTCGGTAAGTCATTGTTTTACGCTTTTAGAACGCTTACTAGTCGATGAATTATCGCCCCCAAAGATATTAGCGAATAAAAATTACATGGGATTACAGTTAAATTTGTCGACTGATTCATAGTTTGATGTTTTACCTCGAAATTATTTACCCCAGGAAATATAATCTTAAAAAACTTCTTAATTATGAGTTACTTTTCAAACTTTCCAGAAAGTGAAATTTTTAAATAAACAAATATACACTGATAAAAATGTTTTCTTGGAACATACAGGTTCCTTTTAACTGAAGAGAAAAATTGATTTGAATAGTGCCAATCGATTTCGTTTTCATTGTGAATTTTTGTAGGTTTATTAAATATTCATGTATGAAAATTAATGGGAACATACCAAAGTATTCACCTGAGACTCATTATTATGACGAAGTAGTTTGAATAGGGGTAGTTTTCATTCAATATGATATCGTTTTATATAAAAACGTTTTGTATAAAATTAAAACGACTTATTTTTCATTATTTTTAAAAACAAAATTTAAAATATATTCATTTTCTTTCAAAGCAGAAAAAAAAATAAATTAAATTTATATTCAAAATTACTATTTTTTTGAATTGAACCTAATTATTTTGTAAGAAATAAAATTTTCTTCAACGAATGCATATAAAAGGAAAACTCAAAATTTTCTTGAAACGAGGAGTTATTTTTATGAGTGTATCATTACGCCAATTAGCCATTTTGGTTGGGGCACTCTGCTTTCGTAGATCTCGGAAAATGTTATATTTTATGTATAGTAGTGTTACAAGTCGTCAAGTCACCGCCCGGAAATATATAAGTGGATGGAAAACCACAGGAGTTAAACACGGTGACTTTGTTGACAGTGGGATTCGAACTGAGGATCGTAGTATTCACAGATGCATTTCATTATGAATCATTTCAGAATATGTAAAGTGTAGATTATTTTGATTGTGACACTCTGCTTTGCAGAATCCGTAAAGTACGGTTACCAGTCGTCAAATTACGCGTCCAAAGATCTAAAGCGTGCTTTACACGATGAAGTTTTTCTATTCAAGTAACAATATATAGTTTTCTCTCGCGCACAATGATGGAAATGTAAGAAAGATAAATGAATCAATAAAAATAATACACGGTACTTTTTCTTAAAATTTCCTTAAAAAATTGGCTGTACACTTGCACATTGCTGCTTTACCGCATTACCCTTATCCGCATGTTTTGGAATAGGCGAGTTCGCTATCAAATGTCATTTTAAATGCACTTGAAAAGAAAAACCTCAAAAGTAATTATTTGTGATTACAATTTTCTGTATTTTGATCTCGAGGTCCACAGTTGAGTGTTCTGTTGTTCATGTTCAAAGTGTCAGATATGTTTGAATAGAGAGCAAATGCAGTAGAATGCATTAAGTTGCATGCAGTGCTAGTGCTCTAGTGCGGGTAGAAAGAAACCAAGTACTCTCACTTTTGACCTATGTGATTATTGTTTTTTCTGTAAACACGTTTTTGTTCTTGCGCAATACCAAGGTCACGATACAAATGCACACGGATTTATTACAAGACTGCTTATTGCTTACTGCATAAGCACATTGAATTTGCAATGCACCGATTCAAATGAAATTACGTTGCTTATTTTGTCATTAAAGTCACTCATATATCGTTTTCGTTTTGGCGTAGGGATTTCGAATAGACTAAACACTGTAAAAACATTTCATTCAATATATTATGGCATATTAAAATTATATTTAACAGGCACTGAAATAAGAGAATTATTGCTCCAAACATCCTAGTGGCTAACCTTCGTCCGTGACTGGACGATATTTCAAACAAAAATAATAGTTCATTTCTTTGGACATATATACCACAGGATACGTCTAAATATAGTAAATTATTTCATTTCAAAATAACATAAACTAAATTCACAACCAATAAACTACTCGATAAAATTTGATTTTTTCTCTGTCCTTGGGACTAAATTGACATTTTTCGATTTTTATGGGTCTAAAATAGTGCTCAAGTTGCAGTAATACCCCCTCTCAGTCTTTTGTCACCAGGATATGTAAAAAAGGTATATTTTTTACTATAACATGGAAACAACGCAAGATAATTTGAATCTTGTAAAAACCACTGAAAGCTTATAAACAGAGCTACATTTGCTATATACAGCTGACCTCGGTAACAGGAACGAAATTCTAATAAAATCAATTTTTGTATCAAAAAAATTGTTTTCCAAACAATTTTGCGATAAGTTTTCAGGCGTTTTTGCCAGATACATATTATCTTGCATTTTCCATGTTAGTAAAGAAACACCTTTTTAACATATCCTGGTGACAAAAGCAAAGTTTCACAGCTATTATAGCGATTTTAGCACTATTGACAAACAAACAATCAAAAAATGTTGGTCTAATTCCAAGAACAAAGTCTCTCTCGACTAGTATTATAAATATAAACATCAATACATGGATAATTCTATGTCAAATTTGCCCTCATTTGCCCTCCCGATTCGTTCGATATCTCTCATACTTATTCATTTTTATCTAAGACCAAGGAAAACTAACTTGATTTGTTCATATGTAGTCAGTTTTGGTTGATATTCAACATATTCACATTTAACAGGTCTTGGCTCACTCTGGAGAGCACTTGCAAACTTATACGAATGTTACAATTGATGCTGATTTCGGTTTTTTCGATAGATTAGGCCCTAATCGAATGCTGAAAATGAATTGTTGAATAATAACGGCGAGATATGAGGTCACAGGTCAATATTTCCTATTATTTTCAAAAATTCATTTCTCATATACTCCATCTCAGATTTAGCTTGCATTTAGGTAAATTGTAGATAAAGACTTTTAAGATAAAAAACTTTTTTAGTTTAAAAACTAAAAACTGAAGTTGAATAACGGTATTTTCTCAGGTATTCGACATGATCCAACAAAATTTAATAATTAATACCTAATTTTGAGTACTTTATGGTTAAAAATATCTTCTAAATTAGACAAAAGTGCAGAAATTGGGTTTACACAGTAATTGGACAATTAATTATTAAAGGTAACAAGGCTTAAAGAATAAAATTTAGGAGCAGTTTTTATATACGTATTTTGCTTACAAAGTAGATATTTAGTACAATTTACAAGGGTCCAAGCCCAATTTGAACATTTTTGTCTAATTCAGAAGATATTTTTAACGAAAAAGTAAACAAAATTACGAATTTATTATGAAATATTGTTGGGTCATGTCAACTACCTGTGAAAATACCGTTATTCTACTTCAAAGTTGAGTAATTTTGTTAAAACTCAAGAAACTATCCTAAAAGTTCAAATCTTCTTCTATAATTTACTATAATTCAAGCCAAATCTAAGATTGGAGTATTTGAGAAATTAATTTTTGAAAATAATAGGGAATATTGACTTAACCCATAATGATACAGTTTCTTTATAATTACAAATTTACTGATATTTTTGAAGGTCGTGACTTGACGACGTATTCATACTGCACGTGTAAAATATGTGAAAATATGGCGTCATTTATTTATTGTTTGAAAATATTTCTAGTAGTTTTACAACCTGCCAATACGATTAATAAATAATAATTGACTAAACACTGTAAAAACATTTCATTCCATACATTATAGGGTAATAAAATCATATTATAGCAGGTACCGAAACAAGAGAATTATTGCTATAAACATCTTTGTGGCTAGATTCCATTCACATTAGGTTCGTGCCTCGACGATATTTCAAACAATAATAACATTTTATTCCTTTGAAAATATGCGTATATTACGTAACACGTCTTGACATAAAAATGTTTTCGTTATGATTATATTTAAGCAAATATCTCCGTGTGCAACGCAGTTGAATGTGGATCATAAAATCCTGAATTAGATTTTCATAATCGATAATGCGGACACTTTTAACTCTACCCCTTTGGTTCCTAACAACTTGCACTTCCGAGACTTTATGACTGCTATACCAAAAATGGGAAAATGGCGTCATTATTACTTACATGAAATGTAGTTTTCAAACTCTACAATGGTTAAAGAATAACTCATAACGAAATTGTATCTTTATGATTACTAACTAATATCTTTGAGGACCATGATTTGACGACTGGCATTCTACTGCACGTGTAAAATATCTGAGAACATGGCGTCATTTATTTATTCTTCTTAAATATTACATGTAATTTTACAACCTGCCAGAACAATTAATAAATACTAATACCTACACTAAACACCGTTAAAACATTTCATTCGATACATTATAGGCTAATAAAATCACATTATAACAGGTACCAAAACAAGAGAATTAATGCTATAAACAGCTCGGTGGCTACATTCCTCTTAAGTTTCCTGCCTCGACGATATTTCAATCAATAATATTTTATTCCTTTGGAAATATTAGTATCTTATATAACACGTCTTGATATAAAAAAAATGTTTTTTATGATTATATTTAGTGGAGCAAATACCCCAGGCAACGTAAATGAATGGGTATCATAAAAGCCTGAGTTCGATTCTCATGATCCACAATGCGGACAATTTTAATTGTACCCCTATGTTTTCCCCTTCACTAATACATTGCACTTCTGAAACTTGATTACTACCATACTTAAAGTTGGTAAATGGCGTCATTATTACTTAGTTCTTAAAATGTAGTTTTCACATTCTGGAATGATTAAAGAATAACATAACGAAATTGTATCTTTATGATTACTAACTAATATCATGACGACTGGCATTCTACTGCGCGTATAAAATATCTGAGAACATGGCGTCATTTATTTATTCTTTGAGGAATAATATAAGGAAAAAATGCAAAAACAATCTTCCAGTCTGTTCTAAACATTTATTTAATCAAATGCGACCGGTTTGATTAAACAAATGTTGAGAACAGTGTGAATCAAGACTGGAAGATTGTTTTTGCATTTTTTTCTTATACTTTTCCTCAATTCATATCTTCGCACTTGGGCGTATCCCGTTCAACATTATTTATTCTTTGCAAATATTTCTTGTAGTTTTACAACCTGCCAGAACAATTAATAAATTGATAAATTAAACACTGTAAAAACATTTCATTCGATACATTATAGGCTAATAAAATCACATTAAAACAGGTACCAAATCAAAAGAATTATTGCCAAAAACAGCTCGGTGGCTACATTCCCCTTAATTTTCCTGCCTCGACGATATTTCAATCAATAATATTTTATTCCTTTGAAAATATTAGTACTTTATATAACACGTCTTTATATAAAAAAATGTTTTCGTTATGATTATATTTCGTGGAGCAAATACCCTCATAATAACGCAAATGAATGGGTATCATAAAATTCTGAGTTCGATTCTCGCGAACCACAATTCTGACAGTTTTAACTCTACCCCTTTGTTTTCCCCTTCACTAATACTTTGCACTTCCAAAACTTGATGACTACCATACCTAAAATAGGCAAATGGCGTCATTATTACTTAGTTATATAAAATATAGTTTTTACATTCTAGAATGATTAAAGAATATAACGAAATTGCATCCTAATATCTTTGAGGGCCGTAACTTGACCAATGGCATTCATACTGCACGTGTAAAATATTTGAGAATATGGCGTCAATTATTTAAACTTCGGAAATATTACTTGTAGTTTTACAACCTGCCAGAACAATTAATAAATACTAATACATTAAACACTGTAAAAACATTTCATTTGATACATTATAGGGTAATAAAATCACATTAACAGGTACCAAAACTAGAGAATTATTGCTATAAACACCTTGGTGGCTAGATTCCTTTTACATCAAGTTCGAGCCTCGACAATATTTCAAACAATAATATTTTATTCGTGTTATATAACACGTCTTGATATAAAAAAAAAAAAACGTTTTCGTTAAGATCATATTTCATGGGGCAAATACCTCCGTGCTAACGCAGGTGAATGTGGATAATAAAAACCTGAGTTCGATTCTCACGATTGCCAATGTTGACATTTTTAACCCTACTCCTGTGGTGTCTCTACAAAATGAATACATGGCGTGATATCCTTATTCTCAGAATATATTTCTTATATTTTTACAACCTGCCAAAAAGATTAATAAATAATAATAGTCTAAACACTGTAAAAACATTTCGCTCGATATATTATAGGGTAATAAAATTATGTTTAACAGGTACCGAAACAAAAGAATTATTGCTATAAACACCTCGGTGGCTAGATTCCACTCACATCAAGTTCGTGCCTCAACGACATTTCAAACAATAATAATATTTTATTCCTTTGAAAATATGCGTATATTTATTTCTGATTGATTTCATCTCATGGGGCAAATACTTCCGTGGTAACGCATGAGAATGTGGATCATAAAATCTACAGTTCGATTCCCACAATAGACATTGTTGACACTTAACTCGACTCCTGTAGTGCCACCTCCATTAACACCATGGACTACGTGACTTAATAATTGGTTGTAGGCCATTATTAATTACTTAAGGCACTTAGAGGGTGTAGAAAAAGGATTTTATGGTTTCTTAAAGAGAGGGGGTTACTGGTGTTGGCTAATCTTACTTAAATAAACATTGTTGAAATTTACTCGATTATTTCTTTTATTTATTTTCATAATTATTATCCAGCTTTGCTTGAATTTCGCACCAATTTGAAAATACCAGAAATACTTTTTAAATAAGTATACATAAAAGATGTGTCATTACCATACTTACAGTTAAACTGTAGTAAAGTCAGAAAAAGTGACTTGGCAGAGACAAAATAGACGAAAGAACGCTAGTAAAATATCTAAAAATGGCGAAAGCATTATGTTTCAACCGAAATGGATATCTAACGGCGTGATTTATTTGTTCTCCGAAAATATTTCTAATAATTTTAAAAATTGTCAATAAGATTCATAAATAATAATAGTCTAAACACTGTAAAAACATTTCGTTCGACATATTATAGCGTAATAAAATTATAACAAGAATAGCTACCGAAATAAGAGAATTATTGCTATAAACACCTTGGTGGGTAGTTTCCATTTACATCCAGTTCGTGCCTCGGCGATATTTCAAACAATAATAATATTTTATTTCTTTCAAAATAGCTTCGTTGTAACTCAGGTGAATGGGGATCATAAAATTTTGAGTTCGATTCCGTCAATCGATATTGTTGACACTTTTAACTCTATACCTGTGAACCCTTCTTCACTAACAATGTGTGGGCTTAATGAGTAGTAATAAATTACGTAAGATAATTAGAGAGAGAACGGCGGGGTCCTTAAAAATGTAATGGGTAATATTAGCTTTGCTTGAATTTTGCACTAATTTGAAGATATACGTATAATACTGGGAGTTTTTTTTTTAATAGGAATATATAGGATTAAATGAAAACATATTGAGTTCTGTTTTGTAAAATATTTTTTTATTTATTACTCTAAGCTCAACTTAGTGAAACATAGTGACAATTTGTAATAATTTTAAAATAATAATTTCTTTTATTTGTGAAATACCTACTTTTAGTAATGGCAGCAGCCAGGCAAAACTTTTACAGATGGCAGCATTATTTTTGTGAAATTTACAGTGTAGATACTGTTACGAAAAAAATTTATACTTTTACAATTTTTAGTTTTGCGCATGCTTAGTGTGGTATTATATGTATGAAGTAGGTTTCATTTTAAAAAATTTCATTTAAAAATGGATTATGGAGTGTGGAAGTTATCCAATATCAAAAAAAAAAAAAATTACGAAATACCTCTGTAATTATTTTGTGTGAAATATTTCGAAAATATAACAGATGTTTTTCTTATTCCTGCTTTTAGAGGAAATCTATGTCCTGTTTCATTTAAACGCTTTGGTACACAGCACTTCGTCATTATTTTGTATTCGTTTTCATAGGTAAACGAGATTAAATGTAAAAAATTGAAAAATAGAATGGAAGGGTAAAGGCGTATAGAACAGTAGCGCCTAACTGTTCCCATTAAAGAAAGTTTTTTATTTGTTCAAATTTGAAATGTATTTTCAATATAATTATATATATATATATATATATATATATATATATATATATATATATATATATATATATAAGAAAACACTATAATACAAATGTCAATCATTTTAATTATAGTAATGAATCATACCCAGTGTATACTGATTAAAAAAAAAAAAACTTCCGGCATCAACGAGCAACTTCAGTTGATATTTAAGCCTGTTCTACGTTATACTTTTTTTGCTAGAAACTTTGATAAGTTTCATACTAGATATACTTGCATAATGTAATTCAAGAAAGAGTCAATCCAAGTTACGTACTAGAAACGTCTTTTTAAATTAGATCCAGATCCAATTTTGATTCAAATTTCATTCCGTGTTTATCAACCTAACCGCAATCTAATCTGCTAACCGATTTTGTTTTACGGTTATATTTCATATATTTTAATATTTAATTTTGTTTCAATTTACATTTTGTTCTATTCATTTTACAAACACACTTAGTATGTTAAAACCTCGGTTAAAAGTTTTATATTGTTGAATTGGCAGCCAAACTTGACGAATGACGTTGTATCTACTAGGTAGTTGTGATTTTAGACAAAAATTTTTGATTTTATATAAGAAAGGTCAGTGGTGAGTTTAAATGTGAAATACTTTA
Source organism: Poecilus cupreus (assembly GCA_963942605.1). Taxonomy (NCBI): domain Eukaryota; kingdom Metazoa; phylum Arthropoda; class Insecta; order Coleoptera; family Carabidae; genus Poecilus; species Poecilus cupreus. The sequence goes on along the minus strand of OZ012715.1, from coordinate 3,905,511 downwards.
ACAATATAATAATACTAGTATTTGTTTATAAACAATATAATTTATATACAAAATTTATTTTAAAAAAACTTTCAGTCATGCTGTTCTATACTTTGATAAAAGTAGGTACAGTTATGTGCTATACACACTTATTTGATAAAAAACCTGATATTTTTTCCCACTTAATCAGTAATTATAAATGAACCTTTTTATTTTCTTTTTTTATGAAGATGGTAAGCGGACTATTTTTCGTCACATGCTGCTAGATGAGTGGATGATTATGAATTTAGTGGGATTCGAACCCATTACCTCTGGCGTGCTGTAGATGAACGTCTTAATTTTATAGGTGTGAACGCTAACGTCAATTCCCATAAGTCTAATGTTTATCCATCTAGCATCAAAAAGTTGATAAACTACTAGACTGACATGTTGTGTATTGTGTTTTGAAGATCCTATTGGAAATAAGTTTTTCTATACTGATTTAACGGCAGATTGTCAACGAATAGGATTAAGTCCGTCTCAATAATATTTAAATATAAATCACTATTAAGATTTTGTCCATAAAATACAGGCCCAATAATTATGTTGTCTTTAATTCCGCACCACATGTTAAAAGAGCAATAAACTTGTTGATTTCTGCTTCGATTTATGTTTAAATTTTCATCCGTCCAATAATGAATATTGTGCCGGATAAATATTCCATTTTTAGAAATTCCGGATCATCTTGCGACTTTATTATGAACCACTCACAAAACTGTATTCTTCTTATGTTATCATCTTCGTGCAAATTTTGAGTCAAAGTATATTTATAAGGACGATATATTTTTTTTAATTTTCCATATTGACTTGTTTCCAATTTGAAACTCTTGTGCTACTTCCCTAGTAGTAATTCAATATCTTCATCAATTATTCTGGGTTTTTAACCCAACAATTTGGGCACATCGAAAAATTGTTCGCAATAATTCACAATGGGTTGCACTTTTTGGGGACAAGGCCGTGAAAATCTTTGTATTGTTGAATTTAAATTTCTTCCACACTCTCCATACATAACAGTAAGATTAAATTTGGTAATGCTTGCAACTGCAAAGCCATTATTTATTAATAAGTAATTAAACAATTACAAAAACAAACACTTATTAACTTAAGTAACAAAACTATCTGTCACCTGTATCATTTGTTTGTATTTGTTTATTGCATACCCTACTTCAATATTGTAAAATTATTTCTGATTTTTGATACCATTTTCTTAAAATAATTATACAACCTCACATAATATTTATATCGTTGAAATAAGAAAAAAAATTCTCTATCTAATGGACTAAAAATTTATGTAGGTTACTATTTTAAAAAAATATAATTTTATTCTATCGTTTTTGTATAGGTATAACATAACATTTTTCTCTTAATCCTCTATTGCATGGTTTTTTTTTTAATAAGGGCTCAAAAAAATTATTTTTTACAAAAGAAATATTTATATATTTAAACTAAGTGTGTTACATAAATTTTTTTCTTAAAATAAAATTTTTTTTTTTTAATTTTGTTCACTATTGGGAACCTTATGAATAAATTCAACTTACAATAGAACTTTGGTTTATTGGGTCGTGTTTGTGTACTATACAAAATTGTTTGATAAACAACCGCTTCTAGAAAAATATCAGATAAAAAAAAATTTGGAAATTTTGTAAAGGTGTTTTTAGCTGTAATATATCAGCAGGTAATAAGCTGCTTCCTTCAAATTTTACATTTTCTATCTCAGTTTCTGTAATTATCCTTTTTCCACTTCAAATTTTTTTTTATGTTAGTCAAATTGGGAGGAATGACCTAATTGTCAATTGACAAAGCGTATATAATGTTCCCAAATGGTTACAACATGATTGTCATGAATGTAAACTGCATAAGAAAAGAAAAGAAGAATTTTAAATTTTATGTTCCCGATCGGGAACAGTATGCAATAGAGGGTTAAGTCATTAGTTCGCCCAAAAATGCGCTAGTTGTTTTAAAGGAAACACCCTATATATCCAAGATTTCAATTTCATCTCTACTTCATTGGGTTATTTTAGGATTAATGTGAATCAAATATTTGTGCACACCAAAACCATAAACACAAATGACATATGCCAGCTACTTCGCCTCTTTTAAAACATGCAAGTTAGTAAACGGTAAAAGCAGCTGCAATGCGCAAAGAAAAAGTACCGCATATTGAAGTTTTTCGTTATAAGTCGATTCATCTATCTCTTACGGCATTGTAAGAGAGAAAAAACTTTTATAGTCGCATGAAAAAAAAAAAAAAAAACTTCCTCGTGTGTCGAACGCCACCTTATAACATGTAAGATTTTACCTTTTTATAATACAAACCCATTTGAAACTCAATAAAAGCCAAGTTTATACAGCTCACATTAAGAAATAAATTACCACTATGGGGGATTTATACAGAAAATTAACATCAAGTACTAGTTTTATGCATTCACTGTTTCTTAAATTAATATCATATAATCAACTTTAGTCAATAATTGGTTTCATAATAAATATTAGTATATTTTAAATATAAAAAACTAAGAAGAAACGTAACCTATAATGTTAGAATAAAAACAAAGCCAATCCAACATCACATGTGGTACACTTATGCGTAGAACGCATTAATACTAAGAATTTAACTAAGAAGATACAAGTTGCTAATTTAGTTAAACTAGTACATCCTAATGAAAGTTGGTAATTAAATTAATTAAAGCTGTATAATCCCGGCATTAGATTAAGATAAATTCCTCCTTTGTGATGATGATTATGAGCTTTACTCAAAAATTGATAATGTTAATAACATAAGTAAAAAAAAGAAAAATTTTAGTTGTTATTTCAAAACATGTAGAATTTTTTTCATAAAAAATTACGTTAATATTAGTTTTCGCAAAAGTTAAATTAACCGCATTCTAAAATAAAAGTAAGGTGAGTACGGTACTGTATTGTGGGCGTTGGCGCTATGTGGGTGCGCGTGTGCCCGACTACGGCCCTGACAAACGAAGGAAAGGCGCTCATTCTACAACTGTGCCAACTAAAGGCTAACATATTACCTTTAAGTAGTATCTATACTTTAGGAAATTGCATGAGAATTATTTAATAGTAGCAATATTGTAGTCTATCTAGTTTTAAATATTACATTTAAACAGAAACCCTGGGTGATGTCCTCACTTCACACACAAAAATGAATTATCATATAGCAAGATCTCCTCTCAAAATATCAAACCTAGCAATGGGTAAATGACGTACTTATGATAGTTATGTTTATTTATGGAAAAAACAAAACAACGGACTAACAGCCAAATATTTATTAAAAACTATGCCGACGTTTCGACAGCAACGTCATCTTCAGGGCTAAGTTGAGGTCAGTTCAGCTCCAGATTTGGTAGAACATAGATCTTTTTAATTATAATTTTTTATAATTTTTTCATATTGTTAATTTAATTTACTGAGGGGTCATTGACTTTGCTCAGGTTTTGCAGAATTTACACGTTAAACTAAGAGCTTGGATTTTACACTGTAAACTTTATTTCTATATTATTTTATAAACATTATTTTTAACAATATATAGATTTTGACATTTCATGTTAATGCTAATATACTATCAGAATGTTAGGGGATTGAACACTAAAACTGATACATTTTACCATAACTTGTGTACATCAAAAAATGATATAATTTACTTATCTGAGACATGGCTGAGTGACAGTGTAGCTAATGCAGAATTATTCACTTCCAATTTTAATGTCTACAGAGCTGACAGAGAGTCTTCTAGAAGTGGTAAAAGTAGAGGCGGTGGTGTTTTGTGTGCTTCTAATGACAAATTTAAATCCATACCTGTCAATATTGTCTCATCCTTCCTCTACTAGTGATTTAGTTTGTGTAAAGATATTTCCAACTTATAATATTTTTATATTTATTATTGTTGTGTATTGTCCACCTCCTATTACCAGTCAACAACTACAATATCTGTTTGAATCTATTGAATCAGTTTCCCCTCTCACAAATAATAACTTCTTAATTATTGGTGACATAAATATAACAAAGTTAAATGATTTCACTACAAGTAGATACCGTGATAGTATTATACATACTTATGAAAATTTTATGTCATTTTTTAATGCTCGCCAATACAACCTTAATATAAATTCGCATGGCAGACTCCTTGATGTTGTTATTTCAAACATACATTGCAATGTTACTATAATCATGATTCTTTAGTAGATGAAGATCTACATCATCCAGCATTATCTATTTCCCCGGCCATTACTTGCTCTCACACATGTAACTCAACATTTAACTCTAATATTGCCGCATACAATTTTCGTCGTGCTAATTTCGAATTGCTTTATGTTCTACTATCGAATACTGACTAAAGTAGTGTTTACTCATGTGACGATGTTGATATAGCCTTTAATGAATTTTATAAAATACTATTTGAAGTAATGAACACATGCATCCCGCGTTTAAAAAAGAAGCCATTATCTTATCCCCCTTGGTTCAATTCCGATATTATAAATAACATAAAACTAAAACACAAATATCACAAACTATATAAAAATACCAATAATGAAAATCATTTAAGTGAATTCAAACGCTAACATGCACTAGTTAAAAAAGATATCAAAATTGCACATGAAGAGTATTTGGCCGATGTGGAAGATAGTATAATTTCCGATCCAAATAAACTTTGGACATACATAAATAATAAAAAACGTTCCACTGGAATTCCCGGCCAAATACATAATAATGAAGAAACATTTAACACTACTCCGGATATAGTTCAGGGGTTCGCAGATTTCTTTGCAAGTGTTTATTCTGATGAATTAGTTGACAACAACTTTGATGACAACAGTAGAATAAATTACAGCAATATTATAAATGTATCACATGTTACTAAAGAAGATATTTTACAGGCAATTAAACAACATAAACCAACATCTAATCCAGGTCCTGATAATTTCCCAGCATATATATTAAAAGGTTGTTCTGATATATTTGTTGATCCATTGCATTTTGTATACAACCTATCTATCAAAAAACAAGTATTCCCAGCATGCCTAAAAACAGCTCCTATTTTTAAATCAGGCGACATAAAAGACATAACTAACTATCGACCAATAGCAATTCTATCTAATATTGCTAAAATATTTGAATCAATACTATATAAATATATTTATAATTCCGTAAACAATAAAATTACAATACATCAGCATGGTTTTATAAGCGGAAGATCCACTACTACCAATCTCATAAATTTTACAGAATACACACTTAACTCCCTACACAATAATACCCAAGTAGATGTCATATATACCGACTTTGCGAAGGCATTTGACCGTATTAATCACAAAATTCTCTTACATAAACTTGATACAAATTTCCGATTCTCATCTAACCTGCTCAACTTTTTGTCTTCATATTTGTATAACCGAAAAATGTTTGTTTACTATAACAATTTCAAATCAAGCCCTTATTTTGCTACCTCTGGAATACTTCAAGGTTCAAATTTAGGTCCTTTGTTATTTTTGCTTTTCATCAATGACAATGTCGACTCAGTTCAACACTCAAAAGTATTATTATATGCTGATGATATAAAGATTTTTAAGACAATTAATTGTGTACTTGATGCTGTATTACTCCAGCAAGACATTACCAATTTATTAGCTTGGTCTCAATCTTCTAAATTGTTTTTTTAATTACAGTAAATGTAAAGTTATGAGTTATTTGGTTAAAAAATTTGTTTATACTTATCCATATAATATGAATAATGCCCCTGGAAAGAGTTAATCAGATCAAAGATCTTGGCGTTTTGTTTGACAGAAAACTAACCTTTAATGACCACATAAATGCTATGGTCAAGTCATCATACAGAAACTTAGGTTTTATTATCCGTAGTACCCAGTGTTTTCGTAAACTATTTACACTTAAGAGTTTATTTTTTGCTTTCGTTAGGTCAAAACTAGAGTATTGTCTACAAGTATGGAGTCCTACTTACTATAAATATATTTCTTTAATTGAATCAATTAAAAAAAGTTTGCAAAATACTGTTTCTATAAAATTTACAGAGAATATCCTGCTTATGACTATGACTATCACAATCTATTGCACGAATTGAATATTTGTTCACTTGTGCCGCGAAGAAAAATTCAGTACAGCATTTATCTGTATAAGATGATACATGGTATAATCGACGATCCAATTTCTCTAGGACGTATATATTTCAATGTTCCTCGTCAAAGTACCAATTAACTTTTTATTGTACTACTGCACGTACAAAATATGAGCAAAAATCACCCTTGAGACAACTCACCAATATATATATATATATATATATATATATATATATATATATAATGAAATATCAGGTATTACTTATTTGTATAATGATTCGCTTAGTAAATTCAAGCGTTTGCTACATTATGCTATATATCTTATTGTATCTATTTTGATTTAAATGTATCAAAGTGTATGTGTATCTGTCTAATGTATAATTATTTTTGTTAAATATCTGTATCGAACATTTTCTGTATAATTTTTGTTATGTGATAATCGTCCTGTAATTGGGATTTCTATCCTGTAGGATTGGTTTGTAATAAATAAATAAATAAATATGACTGTAATTGTGTATATTTTAACATCTTGACTCAGATTTTTCTGCGAATTTTTATGTGCCCATGTTATTTAATTGGTTTTTGACTTCAACTTAGCCCTGAAGATGACAGCCGTTGCTGTCGGAACGTCGGCATAGTTTTTAATAAATATTCGGATAGTGAGATCCTCAGTTCGAATCCCACAGGTGACAGTTTCCAATTTAAATTTCATACGCAAAAATATATCACTTACCGAAATCTGCGTAAGCAGAGTGCCACACCCGTAAAGGGTAAAAGGCGTGATGATATATTTATTTATTTTAGTCCTTTGTTTTGATTTTTCCATTTTCCGCATCAGTCGATCATCGCATCCTTTCATCATGTTTATTTATATTTACATATCTTATGGGGATAAATCTCTATCAAATTTCTCTATAGTTTTCTAAAAATTAAATTTAGTTATAACGTTCTAATCTGTTGAACTAAAACCAGTGGCACCAAAATGTGTATTACATGTAATTTGGTTAGATCCTTCCAGCATGAAACTCTGATACAATTCTAGACAAAAAATTATAAAAATAGATTAAAAAAGTATAATGTAAAACAGGCTTTACGCTAGTTTTGTGTTTACGTCCTCTATGAATGAAACATTACACTAGCCCTGAACCACAGCATAAAATACAGTTTCAAATTTCCGGTAGTGTACATTCTACTCCACCTTGGTAATTGCAGAGCATAGCAAAGCACGCGATACCAATATTAACATAATAATGTTAAATACATAGCAAACGTTATAGTGAATGTGTATATTATTCGATCAATTTTTTACAATAATTCACTTCACAAAAATGGCAAAAGATCGCGAAATAATTAGAAAATTTGATTAGTTTCATTAGGATCACGAAATGTTTTTGCAGTAAGCAAGAGAAATATTTTTTTTTAGACAGATATGATCACAATATACGTATGCCAGCAAATATAAATGTTACAAGAGTTATAAAAATGTTTATTGCACATAAAATAGACATAAATATCTTTTCCCAGTGGGGGGTATTTCTCTTAATCCAGCGAAATGCACTGAAGTCAGTAAATTGAAAGAGTGTAATTCAGTATCAAACCGTTTTTCTACTATAATATTACGTTGAACTATAAAATCGTGCATATTTCATGGGGCAAATAGCTTCGTGGTAACGGATAGCTAAATGACACAAAAAATTTAGAATAAAATAGTTCAATTATTTTTACTGTATTATTTAATCAATTTAACTGAAAATTTCAATTATACGGTACACTGTAAAAATGAGAACCTCAGTTGTATTGACATAATATTTCAGTTATTCGAGAAACAACTAAATTTATCGGTAGAGCAGTGTGCAACTGATACTTGTTGAAGTTGAAATAACTGAAAATTCAGTCTTAGTCTAGTCAAATATAAGTAAGTTACAAAGTCTGTCAGATCACGTATTGTGACAAAGTTGTGTAATTTAAAGCTATTTATTCGTAAATATTCGGCTTGTACAAATTTTTAATTGTTTAAATATTATTTTATAAAATTTTTGAAATATTTAATTGTATAATCAAATATTACATATAATTGTTTTACCTCAAAAACACAACCTAGATATCATTTTAGGTCATATTTTGTAAAAATTACAGAGGTATTCATTTGTTTTGACTAAATTCTTCAATAACGCTCAAATAAACTGGAAACTTAGTTAAATTTTTCAGTGTAAGAACCTAGGTTCGATTCCCGTCCATAATGTCTTTACTTTTAACTTCCTCTCCGCCAACATCTTCAGAAGCCATAACTTGACTGCAATTCAAGCGTAAAATATGTTAATAACCAAAATCAGCAAAAGCAGAGTGCCACATCCGAAATAGGTAAATGGAGTGATGATATTAATCGACAAATTCGACAGAAATGCTCGTTAATTCCGCTCATACAAGTGCATAATGAATGACAAGACTTTAAACTCCTCCATCAATGAAATTTATACTTCAGAAAAGAAATATTAGCTTTAGTTTGACAGTATGCTTGGAAGAACATGTCAAATGAATAATGTACGTATAATTCTTATGTAAATACATGTTAATAAATATTTTGTAATAAACAATTTTGAATGATTAATTAAATACAATGGGCCTCCGCATCTACACCCCTCAGGAACTTAAATCAGTTTGTCGATGTATAACTGGATCGGCTGGAGTAAACTACTAATTTGAAATATGAATTATACTTGGAATTATCTCTAAGTGAGTGAGTGAGTGAGTTTTTTAAGTAATCAGAAACCATTTCAATAACTTAACTAATTTTTTATTGATAGACAACGTAGTACTTGCTGTATAAACTTATATGGTAAATTTATTTTAATTACTTGATGACATCCAGTTTTATATTTTGATAAAAATGGGTTAGGTGCCATACTTTTTGACATTTCAGACAAAAAATAGAGAGGGCATGATATTTCCACTAATTATAGCGGAAATTTGGAGTTTGTAAGCTTCTCAGTCAGTACTTAAAAATAAATGCTTTAATTTTTTTGGTGTGAGAGCTACCCAATCTAAGATTAATATTTTAAAAGCAGGTGTTCATTGCTATAGATTTAAAATTATGCAAACTCTAGACTTTCCAGTTACAATTAGTAGATAGAGATATTGGCTGGTATCAAGAGATCTGTTTTTGGGGGTCTTAAGAGCAGTATTTTAAGCTCGGTTTTAGCATTGTACAATATAATTCAATTATTTTATTTAAAAAATGCCGCAAATAGAAGATACAGAGAAATGTATTATCTAACACTTTTATTTATAAAATAACTTTAGAGCATTCTAGATCGCTAAAACAGAACTTAAAACACCGAAAACAGAGCTTGTGGTACCAGCCAATATTTCTCTTTCTTTTAATCTTTAAACGTAAAAAAACCATAGGAGCTCACCATACATTTATAAAAATAGAAAACAGCGTGACACGAATAAGTTTTATGATTAAATTATTAAAATTGTATGTGATTTATCAATAATATTTCAATAGATATCACTTCTAGCAAGTGGCATTGCTAAGTTCGCTTCAACCGATTGCTATTTCTAAATGGTAATTTTAATTGATAATTGCATCGCTTTCAATACAGCTAAAGGTTATTTAAATTGACAAATTTCGCGTATACGTATTGTATTTATTGAAATTTTTAACAAAGTTTTTTTTGAGTAATTAACGCGGTCTTATAAATATATTTTTATTTATTGTGCGTATTTCATATTCCTGGAGAATTAATTTAATTTGGAATTTAGTGATTATTCATTGCGGGATTTTTAATGAATGCATTGAGGTCGTTTGTAAATTAGAAGATTTTATCAAATTATCAGTTTATTGCTTATCTTGCAGTTAGCAATTGGAAATTTTTATTGTTTCTAATGAAGTGTTATGCAAATTAGTGGTTTCTAAATTTACCTACTCGTTTATTCTTAGAAAACTTTAATTGAATGCTCGATTTCAAGACAATACCAAGACAAGAAGTATTTTCCATTTCCCAAGACAAGACAAAAAAGTCTCATCTTGATAATAAATTTTTGCCTTTCGCATTTATGATTACAATATAAAAATTTTAATCTATGACTATGAATTGCAAAACAAATGAGCTATTTATCCTATTAATTACATATATTTTACTTACTTAAATTTTATTTTATATTCTTGCATTTGGATACATGGTTTTGTATTCTTTTCTACGCTAATTTGGAAAAAAATCTGTTACTTTTTTACTAGATTGAGAGGGAGAAATATTATTATGGGATAAAACCAATTCCTATTCTCGGCTATTAGAAGAAAACGGATTAAGTTAAGTTTAGCTAGATTCTGTTAGATCGGTTTTATTATTATCCGAGTTTCTTGTCTTGAAACACTAGCAATGATGTGGGGCCCGCAACTGTAACCGATCAACTGTTTAATCAGATATTGTCCTTGCGTAAATGTCTGAAAAATCATATTTCAAAATTACATTTTATCAGGAAGTTGGATAACTAACTTGGCGAGCTCTCGGACATTTGCTCAGTAATCTTACTGCTTTTAACTATTCCTGTGATGGTTTCAATTACAGAGCGATCCTTTTTATAATTCGATATGGCAAGAAGAAAAATAATTTTTTGTTTCAACAAAATTATCAGTTTTCTTTTACATGCATTCGTTTTTCGAAATTTAATTTCTTACAAAATGATTAGGTTTAATTCAAAAAATATTAATTTTGAATATAAATTTTATTAATCTTCTTTTCTCTTCTTTGAAAGAAAATGAATATATTTTAAATCTTGTTTTTAAAAAGAATGAAAAAGAATTTTAAACAAAACGAAATCATTTTGAATGAAACTACTCCTATTCAAACTACTTCGTTCCGATAATGAATCTCATTTAAATACTGTGATAATGTTCCTTGAAAATGAAATTAATATATATGGAACCTATGAAAACGAAATCGGATTGGCACTATTCAAAACAATTTTTCTCTTCATTTAAGTGGAATCTGTTTGTTCCAAGAAAACATTTTTATCAGTGTGGACTGAATACTGCGTTCTAGATTTTGAACACTGGAATCAATTCCGTACTTGTAAATGCATAAATAAAGTTCGATGTAAAAATGTAAGATGTCCGTGAATTTTGAATTCTTTTTCCTTGGTTGTAAAAATTTTGAGGGGGTGGGGGGCTACTAGGATCTGGGGCCCCGGAAAAGATAGTTACGCCACTGGCCAACAAATAATTTAGTAGAGAGAGGATCTCATGGTCCACAGGTTAATACGTTCATCATAATGGTATTTTTTATTGTGAATTTAGTTTTTATTTTCTTCATGCAATTAAATTAGTTATTGCAATAAAAGTATGTATGTTTTCAAAAGAATAAAGTGTTACTATTCATTGAAATATCATTATGCCAATACTGCAGAGTTTATAGTAATAATTCTCATATTTCAATATCTGTTAAATATAATTTTATTATACTACAATAAATTTAACGAAATGTTTTTACAGCATTTAGTCTTTCATTATTTATTAATGGTAATGGCTGATTGTAATATTACGAAAATATATTAAAAAATAAATAATGCCATTTTAGTTAAGACATACTGTATTGTAAAACAAGTATAAACAAATTTATAATACATTATGACCTCTTCATTCCGAAAATGCTCTAATCCAAACCTCCAGTAATCCGAATAGCGTCAACTCGGAGCCATAATCCGAACAACGTCTCGTTAATCCGAACAGCAATGTGATTCCTGCTACCTAAATGAAGGAATCACTTGGTTTTATGTTCTCTTGAGAAAATGTATATTTTCTGTCATTTGTTCGATAATCCGAACATATCGATAATCCAGTACAACCTCTGTAATTATTATTTCAGATTAAAGAGGTCCAACTATTGTTATAACGATTTGTGATTGCTATAATGTTTGTTACGAAAACTTTTACATAGTTCTCAGAATAGTCATTAAATTCAACTATTGTTTATTTATTGGTATTGAACGCGAATTTAAATTCTAAAAATAAACTTCCTGAGCTTTAGAATTTCTAGATTAGGTTACACACATATCATATATGTTCTCATCCACATAGTTGTCAAAATGAATGAAAGTTTTCAGATTTATACATTTTTTACAGTGTTTATTTTTTATCCAGGTCATGTTTGAGATTTCGGAAACTACTAGTGTTACCATTCCGATTAAATTAGATAAAAAGCTGCTATATGAGTACGCCATATCACACATATGGTCAAAATGAAATATTACTGGTTTTATTTATGATTTGACGGCTGGTAACCGCACTTCATACGCAAAAATATATCACTTACCGAGATCTGCGTAAGCAGAGTGTCACACCCATAATGGGTAAAAGGCGTGATGATATATTATTTATTTTTTTATTTTTATAGATACATGAAAAGAAATACCAAACTCAAACTCAAGAAGAATTATGTATTTACTATACGTGGCACGTTTAAAGTTATGATGCAAATATACATTTTTAAATCGAACCAATAGTACAAAATATATTTATTAAATCTCAAAAATATTTTTCTCTTTTCTACGATATTAAGCAAGTATTTTCAATAAAGTAGCAGAGAAAAAGCTAGTTGTACAGTTCGTTAATTGCAGTTCTTACGATGCACAGTCCGACGAATGCCACGGAACGGAGCTATTTGCTTCATAGTATAATATTAATGTTTAATAAATTAAATATTTTTGGCACTATATTTGAAACATTTAATTTCCTGTTTAAAAATATATTACATACCGAGATCTGCGCAAGGAGAGTGCTTCATCCAAAATAGGTAATTTGGTTTTAGTTTTGATTTTGCTTTTACTTTCGACATTTTGGCGTGAAGACCACAATCGACAGTTTTACCTATTTACTTTATTTGTATCATAAATATAAAACCATAAATAACAAGAAATATTTCTCTACTTCTAAATAAAGTTTTGATCTTTAGCTTTTTCATTTACAATATTTGGCCATATTTGTAAGCATTTAAGAATTTAAATTATTAATAGAGAAAATTGGGTAAAACACTCTAAGTAATTGTTTTGCAAATATTAAGTGTTCCTTTTTTATATTTCATTATTCTCAGATATCTGCTGATTTGAGACGTATCTCCATCAGAACAATTAAGCCCGTATGACACGTTCAATTTGTACATTTTATGTCAATTTTCTGTATTCAATTTTTCTGTACTATTTGTGAAAGTGAATAATTGAAAGAAAATATGTATGCAACGTGTGTCAATTTTCTATAAGACGCAAATGCGCATTTTGGTCAAGAAATTCCATCTACGGTTTGTTTTGTTTGTACTTAACCTGAAAGGTATCGTCAGTTGATGCATAATATTATTATTATTATACTTATATTTTATCATGGACAACGAAAGCTAAACATGAACCACAGCCAACGTCAAATTGCATTTTTTAGCTGCTCAACTGACGTTTTGCATCTTGCGTCTGTGCGCTTTTCTTTGCGCATTTTATATACAAAAACATTGAAGTAAATAGAACTATAGTCCATTCCACGAGACCTTTCTTTAAAGGAACAAATCTAGTTCTGTGATTGGTTAAAAAATACAGTGTACCATTACAAGCATTCAGCGCTATACGCTCAGGATTTTGAACTAATTTATATGCACAACTGTAATTCCACCACCAGTTCGTACACTGTTATTATTAAAGAAAAGAATAAATGCTCGGTTGTTTATTGCATATCCTTATAAAAATATACAGATTTAATGAAATTGTAAATTTAAGCATAAATATTTCTAATATACACATTTTAGAAGCAACAAGATAAAATACAAATGCAGTGGACAATGCTATACCTACATATAACTCAAAATAGTAAAGTATAGTTTGACATTTTACAGTATATACATGTTTTATTTCACATCGAGGACCAATCACAGCACAGGAAACCACGTGGATTTGTGTCCCTTTAATGAAAAGTCTCGTGGAATAGACTATAGTTCCATTCTATCATTGACATCAAAAATTGACGAAAACATTGAACTAATTTACATGTATGATACATTCAATTTTTAACTTTAAAAAAAATTGACATAAAATTGAACCAAAAAATTGAGCTTTATTGAGTATTATAACTTGAATATTCAATTCGTGCATTTGTGAATTGCAGTGATACATGTATCTTATATATATAGTGGGGTGGTAATGAAACAGGCATGTAAGGGTAATGGTTAGGGGTAAGACATAGAGGTACCTTGGCTACCTGCTGCTACTGGACGGCCTGTGTCGCTCGCGCTCTGGGCGATCGGCGCGCTCGACTCGCTCGGGACGGTCGTGACGCTCCCTACGCGCGACGCCCAGCGCCACGTGACGTGGCGTATGCCGGCGCTCCGTTATCGGCGACACCTCATTCGACTCCGTCGATGAATCTAGACGAAATATATCTGTAACACAAGCCCCTAATATCACCCAATAACGTCTGCCGACGAAAAAATTCGATAAGCTCTTGCTTATTTAAACTCACTCCTCTGACTGAGTAAGTTTGGGGTATCTAATCTTTGGTGTCCAAGTGTCAAGTCAAATCAACGGTTTTATCAAAGGCGACTTATCAGTAAAAAATAATATTTTTTAAAAGTAGTCTTTAGCATTGATACCCTTATCCAGAGATTCTTAAACTTATGTAGTCCGTATACCTCCTCTTGAACAAATTTTTTTGCGGGCTTCATCCCAGCCCTAGACATTTTATCTCGTTCTTGTGACTTAATTTTTGACTCAATAATCTCAAAGGAATTTCGTTTTAATACGTATTGGTAAAAATGTATTTCTAGTTATTTTAATAAATAGTCTTACGCATTTATAAAATAATTATATATGTACCAACCAACCAAACACAGTTCAAACATTTATGCACCTGGTATATAATTTTTGAAACAGTAGTATATCATTTATATACGTACTAGTAACGTAATACACATGTACCATGTCGGACATCTCTTGAGAGATCGTAAAATTATATTGTTGGTATGTCACATTGGTGTTGGTACATACCTACATGTATACGTTATGTTACCGTACTTATAGAATATTCACAGTTAATTAGAAAGTTTATATATTTAATCACATATCCAAATAATAATTAATATACCACACTTTTAACGATATTCTAAACACATTTTTAATTCTAAAACCGAATGATTCTCTACATTTGGTAATCGAAATGTATCAACCCCGTACGTCATAATTAATTATTTTTTAAACTTAAAATTGGCAATTTTAAACTGCAAATTTTAAATTACAGAATTAACGTACCCGAATGCGGTGTTTTTCAATATGTGACATGTTGTTAGGTATCAATGAAGTTAACCGAAAAAAACTCGAGAGGGTCACTGCTGTATATTCCTTATTTTGTTTCTAATCATACACGATAATGCCCAACTATCTAAAGGTCTGAATATAAGGTCAGAATATTCGGGTTAATACACTGATAAAAATGATTTTTTGGAACAAATCAATTCCTCTCAAATGAAGAGAAAATTGATTTGAATAGTGCCAATCCGATTTCGTTTTCATAGAAAACATTTGTAGGTTTAATAAATATTCATGTAGGAAAATTAATTTAGGAACATATCAAAGTATTCAACTGAGACTCATTATAGGGACGAAATAATATCGTTTTAAATAAAAACGTTTTCTTTAAAATTAAAACGACTTCTTTTTCATTATTTTTAAAAACAAAAATTAAAATATTTTCAATGCAAGAAAAAGAGGGAAATAAAATTTATATTTAAAATTAATATTTTTTTGAATTGAAACTAATCATTTTGTAAGAAATAAAATTTTCTTCAACGAATGCATACAAAAGAATAAATTATAAGCCAGATATTAATAACTGAAAATCTGAAATATTAAAAGTTACAACAAAAAAAAAAAAATTACCAATACTATGTACTGAGAAAACACTGTACAATTGAGTATAACTGTAGTTGAAATAAAAAACATACACATTCTCTAATCAAAAAAAAAAAAAATATTCTGATAGTAACACATACTAACGGTGAATGTTTATATGTTTATGTTTATGTTTCATAATGTACGGAAAAGATTGAAAGTGTAGCTGTAGGGAGGGGGAAGGGCAAAATAATGAACAAATTAACGCCCACCTATTGAATATCGCTGAAAATAATTGGGAAGAATCTTTTTTTTCTCGTTACCATAGAAATATTTCTTTCAAATCTGACAAAAGTGGTGAATTTTAGAGTAATTCTTAATTAATGACACTAATGTCTACGTATTTCTCGTTACTAAAAG
This sequence comes from Poecilus cupreus, assembly GCA_963942605.1. Classification (NCBI taxonomy): domain Eukaryota; kingdom Metazoa; phylum Arthropoda; class Insecta; order Coleoptera; family Carabidae; genus Poecilus; species Poecilus cupreus. Next base: position 3,889,126 of record OZ012715.1, on the reverse strand, counting down.
CATTAACCATTTTCCACTTAAAATTCTTTCACGTTTAATGAATTGACATTTGACATTGACAGCAATTTTTGAGCAATAAAAGAAAATTTTTAAATAGCCATAACTTTTATGATAATACATTACAATTATTTTTTAAAATTAAAAACTGTTCAACTAAGTATTTCTAATCTCTATTTAAAACATAATTAACCGTTATAGTTTGTAACGACTGTTTATTAATTAATTCAACTTTAATTTGCTGTAACTTTTTTGTTAATGAATCTTTGCCAGAAGTTTATTGAGGAAAAAACATTATTTTCGGCCCCCTAATTACATTTTCAATCTTTTCCGTACGTTATGAATCATCCTGTATTTTTTATTTTTAAATTGCTAACATTTTAATTTTTTTGTGACGTGCCATTTATCAAAAAAATATGCTGCTCCTGGATTTTGCCGCCCTGGGCTATAGCCCCTGAACCCATCCCTAAATCCGTTACTGCGCTAGTGTAACATTTTTAAATTTTGGAAAGCCTGCTCCAACCTTTCTTCCGCACTGCTTGACTAATAGATTAGGTAGCCAATGTCGGCGAATAATACATTCTGATTTTGTTATTGAATTTTTCGTAAAAAAAAATTCAAGTACAAATAATGCAGATCGTACAAGATTATATTGGTAAAATCTATAAAGGATTTTAGTTAATATCATGGGCGTAGACTTATTAAGATCTTGTCGGGGGCATGGGGCAAAATGGGGCAATGAGAAAAGTATAAATGATTTTGTATTATTTTATTACGTAAGCAAAAATAAATATCATTCAATATAAATATACCGAGTATAGAAATGAAATGTGGAGTATAGGGATTTAAATGCTATTTTTGATATTGCTGTAAAGTTTTAGCTATTCACTTTAAAGAAAAATTATAAATACAAAGTTGTTCACAATTTTAAAATGCATGCAATAAAGCCCATTTAGTTAGGTACCTTAATGTTGGTATTTCACTATGCATCAATCAAATTCAAATAAAAAAAATTGTTGTAAGACTGCCGTAGAAAATTTAACAAAAACGAAAAATATTTGACACAGTTTTAGGGTCATTTCTTTATTTAATGCCTGTTTTACACGACGCAATTTATTGGTCAATAAATTGGTCAAGTTTTCTTGTAAATAAATTGCCAAGAACAAAAATGTTGTTATTCTTTTTACATACATCAATTTTTCCGCCAATTTATTGTGACAATATCAGTAGTACTAATACAATATCAGCTGTCACCTATGGTACTAATATTTTTTGTTCAAGCTTTAAGTACAAAAATGACAAACTAACCAAAACACAAATAAATTTGAATAAAATTCCCTAAAAAAATTGTCGAAAAATAGAACATGTTCCAATACATCAATTAATTGACCAATTTATTGTTGAAGAAAAAATTGACGCAAAGTCTCGTAATATACACAACAATAAATTGACAAAAAAACTTCGCCAATAACGGAAAGAAATGAACTGATATTCGACATTATATCATTACAATCTTCTACGTAATTTCTACAGAAAATAATACAACACTGTAATAAATAAATCTAATCAGCTTTTTGAAATCTCAAATGATGTAAATTTAGTATTTCTTGTGTAGAATTAAATTGTTTACTTTAAACAAAATGAGATAACATAATAATCTCAAATATTGTGTTATATCTTTTTTCATTGTCGGGGGCAGTTTTATATGTTTGCCCCCTACAGAATGATTCATTGGGGGCACGCGCTCCCATGCCACCTACAACTCTACGCCTATGGTTAATATTAATAGTACAAAATAAAAGTTCTAATACAATATACGAATTAATCGACGAAGTGTTTCAACGCATATTGTATTCAGTGTTGTATTTGCTTTCAAAACTATATGAATTTAATTGTAATGTATATTTAGTGGATCATAGGTCAGATAAAAAACTAGTTCTCAAATTGTAGTATGGCAGTTGTTAATATAATCTGATAGGTTCATGGACAATTTATGACATATTTAAAACAAGTGCGAAATACAATTTGTAAACCTGTTCGTATTTTTGTATCTATTATCTACAAATACGAGTACATAACACATACACAAGACTGTTGAGACAGCCAGCGAATTTGACAGGCTGCATAGGAATTTAATAGTGGTATTAAATTAACCTTCACTAGTCTAGAGCTCGAGTTTTATGAACATTTACTCTCATGTAGGTCTGCCTGTGGTCTCGATCTGTCTGTACCACGTGCCTAGCAGACTTGCGTGTTCTAGCAGTCGTTAATGTCACGTTTCTTTGCAAACGAACGTTTGAGGGAAAGATACTCGATAAGATAGAGGAGACAACAGCACAATAATTTACACTTTTTAGAATAGTTACGATATGTAATAGATCGCCGATTTCTCTGGTAATTGAAGGACACTTGGGAAATTTGTTAATATACCTACAATGCCAAGAGTAACGATCTAACAGTGCCGAATCACACTAGATTTACAAAAAAATATAGACCTATTGGAATTTGACATGTAGCGATATGTCATCTAGCGTTTTATTTCCGAACACAAAGTAGGGTGAAGATTTCGTTAGAAATACATTACGGCAAACTGGAATAACGATTTTTGAGATTAAAAATGTAGTTAAACACCGCGAAAAATCGAAAAATAAAGTGTACTGTGCAGTAAAAGGGTGTAATAAGTCCCGTAAAAATCTGGACGTTACATTCCATTATTTTCCGAAGCTGAATAAACGTTTTATTTATAAAGTAAACCAATTTGGAGTGCTAAAAAAAACCTAACAAAAGTAAACAATGTGAATGCGTTTACAATAAATATTTTGAATATTTTTTACCAGACGGTTATGTACATCTAAGTAAAATTTTAGGTTTTAATACAAATTTGCTCCGAAATCTTTTCACTTTGTATTTAACTAATTTCAAAAATTAAATTCAAAGTTAATGTTCCTTATATTTGTTCATTTTAGTTATTTGTTTATTTAGTTGATGTAAATCAAGAACATACAACTAACCTATAACAGTACAACAACGACGCAATACAGTTGTTTTCACCCTAACCAGCCATGCAGAAACAAACAACACTCATCACTTGTTCATTTCCTGCAATTTTTCTATTAATTTGATGGGGATCTTCACTTTCATTTAATTTATTCCCGCATTTAATTTAAGTTTTTTTTTTAAATTTGGCTTGCAGGATCTGTTGTAGCGCATTCGCAAATATTATTAATCGTGAGACTCATTTTTTATATTTTATACGCGACCAGTACTAATTCGAATCTTCACCCTAATTGACGTCATCTTGGATAGGCTACGTCCCTGTATTAGATCCCAATATAGGCTGCTAAAATTTAGAAGCTCGCATTTGGGATCTCGAGAATTGTAAGAGCTATGACTTCGATTAAATTAGACAAAAGTTTTCACATTAGTTGGCCAACTTAATTATGTTTTTGTTTTCCCGAAAAAAATGCATAGGCAACTTTTTTTTATTTTTAATTTTTAAATTATTTCTTGAACAATCACATATTGAGAAAAATGTTTTTATAATTTGGTAACAATCCAAAAATAGGAAGTGGTAGTTTACTTGAACACTTATTAGGTTTTATGAACATATCTCGGCAAATGATTGAGTTAGAGTTATAAAAAAGATGTAAAATAAAATTTGCCACAATTTTTATTGGAATTTTTTTTCTACTTTGTACCGCATAAAAGTTGTCTTTTTTCTTTTTTACCTCGCGCTACATCCAACAAGGGAGGTATTGGAATCATACTAAAAATTCGGTAGTGAGTTTTCAGTGAATGGGCACGTTTTAGGGTCCCTAGAATACGATTTATAGTTTCGTGATTATGTCTGAAACATGTCTGTCTGTATGTTTGTCTGTCAATCTGTCTGTCTATTGGTGTGAAAATTTCCATATTTTGTATATAACAATTGTATCCCCTTTAAAAGAGCTGATTAGTTTTTGGTGATAATCCAATAACCGGAAGTGGTAGTTTACTCAAAGCTCTATCATGTTATTTTGAAATATCTCCACATACGAATTACACGTTAAAGAAAATTTAAATTTTGACATTTTCGTTTAAATCTGCTAAACTGTGCTTTTAAAAAAAAAAGAGTTGTAAAATGTCATTTTTTGACATGTGTCATAATTGAAAACTAAATTTTTTAAAGGGATGAACGTTTCTTGATAGTGGTGGTTTGTGTTCCTGCATTTATTTATATTTATAGCGGGAGGGATTGTAGTCCCCGCAACAGATTTTTTTATGATTTTTATATCTTTTAACACTTCTAATATTTTTCTTGTAAATAATTAAATAATAATGTTTATTCACCTGACGATTAGTTTACGAATAATTTTTCCAGAAATAAGTTATGTTACATTGAAATGAACAAATAAAATATGATAAACAAATGATTAATAGTTCACTTAAGTAGTCGTTGTACCATATAACAAATTTAACATCAATCTAATTTACTTATGGTCCATTAAAAACATTATAATTTGTACCTTTTATATTTGAATCATTTATTACCATATGTAATGATTTAGAAATTATTTAAAAATGAAAAATCAACTAAAATAGGTTTTTTGTCCATATTTAGTGACCTATGCATTTTTTCGGGAAATCAAACTTGTGTGGCAACTTTTATCTAATTTGACCAAAGCCATAGCTCTTGTAGTTCATGAGATCCAAAAGGTGAGTCTCTAAACTGAATGAATTTTATATTTACAAAGATCGAAAAAAACATCCAGAGCGCAAGTACTATTTCCTATCAAAGATTTCTGGGGAACTGCTTACACTGATAAAAATGTTTTCTTGTAACAAACAGATTCCTCTTAAATGAAGAGAATAATTGATTTGAATAGTGCCAATTCGATTTCTTTTTCACAAAAAACTTTTGTAGGTTTAATAATAATTCTTGTATGAAAATTAATTTAGTTTTGAAGGAACATATTAAAGTATTCAACCTAGACTCATTATGAGGACGAAGTAGTTTGAATAGGAGTAGTTTTAATTCAAAATGATATTGTTATCGTTTTAAATAAAACGTTTTGTTTAAAATTAAAAGGACTTCTTTTACATTATTTTTAAAAACAAATTTTAAAATATATTCATTTTATTTCAATGCAGAAAAAATAAGATAAAAAAAATAATTTTTTTTCATCGAATGCATGTAAAAGGAAAACGGAAAATTTTCTTGAAACAAGAAGTTATTTTTATGAGTATAAACATAAATAATAATTTTGTTGTTTTACACATTAACGTTACAATAATTTTTTTCATGCATGTTAATATTTGTTGTATTAATATATTAGAAATGATATACAAGAATTCATTTTTACACCTTTTGTTCGAATCATAAAATCTGTCGTCGATTTAGTACGTGCACAATGCGAAATTTCTGGCCGGTTTTTCGCTCATTCATTATTTTCGGGTTGCATCTTAACATATATCCCTAATACTATTCAATAAAAAAATCCAAAGTATGAAATAAGACGTGGCCTTTATTAATGAATTCATTTAATTGGCAGCTGGAATCTTTAAATTTGTTACTGTTTTACATTTTTCTATCTTCAATCGACTACTTATGTTGCCCGAGCCTTCGATTTACTGCAATTCTTACATAAATTTTGAATCTCGTTAAATTTGGTTATTAGGTGTAATCGGGTACGTCTCTAATCCTCAATAGGGGTGGTTATATTTTTGTCGTAAATCCAGGAGTCTGTTTCACTTTGGTCAACGGTTCGAACAGCCAGGTTAATTCAGCTCATGTTCTAAATCCGTTACACTCAACTTTTATACAGTACAATATTTACAGCTACAATAAGAGCAATCTCCCATAACTATATTTACATCTTAAATTTATAACAATTATTGATTGCATAATCTACAGCAATTATTGTGTTAAGAATATATAAGTATTATAAACTAAATATTTATAATCTATGTTGAGCTGAGCTATTAAATTCCTTTGTTGAACTATACCATACCTCGATAAACCGATATGAGTCCGCGACATAAATGAGCGTTAATTCCGCCTATCCATCTGAGTACTTAACGCATACCGTGACTTTATCGTTTGCGTCAGTGAAACATACAGTTCAGAAAAGACGTATTAGGTTTTGTTTGAAAATACGGTGGGAAAACTTAATGGGGTGAAACTGTTGATGGTCTTTTTAGACCAAAATGACCTTAAAATAGGTGTAACTGTTATAAAATGTTCACTAATTACGCTTTTAATCTAAAAAATATTTCATTAAAAAAATATTTTTTTAAGAACTTTACTATGAAGTTAGTATATAATTGGAAATTTCAAACAGATGGCACTGTAGTATGTTTTCGGAAATAGTTATGATTTTTCAAACCTCAATCGTACTTTTAATAAACAAACCCTAAGCCTACACTCATGCTCGATAAATTCGAATCACATTACTCATTTTTGCGTTGCGCTATATTACCAATGTTCAAATTAACAAAATTGTCAAAAATGTAAAAAAAATTATATTGATATTAAACAATAAGATAAAAGTGTATTAAATGAGTATTTTTCCCATCCATTTGCTGTCAAACGAAAAATGTAAGTATAGTTGTGTATAAAAACATGTTTTTTTTTTGTAATAATTTATGTAAATATGTTATTATAAACAACTTTGCTTCATTAATTAAATGCAATAGTTACATCGTATTACGTAGAATCAATTATTTAAATAAATCTCCGTTTAATTTTTGTCATTGAATATACCTACAGGAAACACTACTATCCTCCGAACCCTCATTTCTCAAAGACTCAAATTGGTTTGTCGAGATATAGTCGTTTTAGTACAAAGTTAGATTAGATGCTGCAATTCAATACCCAATAAATTCTATACTAGGTATGGTATACTTCGTTTCTCGTAAGAAAGCGCTAACTAGAAAATTGATTTACACTGTGACCAACGGTCAATTTGGTTACAAAATTTGGCACTAAATTCAAATAGAGTTATTTAAAAGAATATTAGAAATATAATTACATTTGAATATTCCTGATTTTTAATACCATTTTTCTCAAAATAATTGTTATACAACCTCATATCATATTTAATTGCTGAAATCAGAAAAAAATTATCTATCTAATGGACTAAAAAAATATATAAGTTAATATTTAAAAAAATATAATTTTATCTATCGTTTCAGAACTACTGGTTTAATTTTCTGTTTGTTATTTTTATTAAATAAGGCCTTTTTTCCTGGTCATTTTTTGTATATAACATTTTTCACTGAAGTCATTAGTTCGCCCAAAAAAAGCGCTGGTTGTTTCAAAGGAAACAACCTGTATGTCGAGGAATAATCGTTTAAGTGTCAAGTCAGGTCAAAGGACTCTAATTTCGCTGCTGGTAGTATAGCATCGATTAGTATTTATAAGAGAATCTAACAGTCATTTGTTGATTTGATACAGTATTCCGTCAAATTGGCTATTCGAAAGCTTGTGGCTAGGGTGCAATTGATCTCGATAGGGACCTGAGGGAGTAAGTTCTTACCTCTGGAATGTTTGACGGGCACCCTGTAGTTCGTGCCGCCGGACCCCGAACATTCGTTGCAAGGGCTTCCGCTCGTGTCTTCAGACTCCGAGTCAGCTCTATGCGGAGTGCGGTCGCCTCGCATTCGCATCTGCTGTTGGCGGATCCTGTGATCGACTAATCGATATAAAACAAATATTCTGATTAAGGAGAAATACGAGTATACGCAATGAAATTCCTATTCAAAATGTAAAAGAAACACACCATTATACTGGAAATCACACAATGATTTTTCAAGATTAAGGTCAAACATACGCGTCGAAAGAACGAATCCTTTATTTTTTTTTAAACGGAAAATTCTGTATTCTTCATTTTCATGTTCTTTATGGTCCAACAACCTCCATCCGTCAAAATTTCGTGGATTTTTTATAGTGACTTGTACATTGCAATGTCAGATGAAGTACATATTTTCGTTGGGTTCGTTCACTCCCATGAATTTTGTTTCGCAAATTCAAATTTGAATAAATTATTTCTTACAATTATTCTTATCGAAAAACAAAACAATTATTACAGTAAGGTCATTCTAGTATTTATATATGTGGATGAAAAGGATAACTGAAACTTTAAACTATAAAACAATATTCGTTGAAGTCTAGTTGGTCAAAAATTCAGAACTTTGCTACTATGTTTCTCATTCTCATGAAAGACTACAGTAATGAAAATAATTCGTATATTTGTAAATATGATCATCTATAACATACTACGTTTATTTTCAATTTGAATTTACAGTTTTTGAGAAACATATAAAAACTGTAAATTCAAATGAAAAATAATTTTAGTATGTTATAGACGATCATATTTATAAATATACAAATTATTTGCATTACTGTAGGCGTTCAAGGGAATGTGTGGCATATATTTTACTATTTTGAAAATTATGTTCATGTATAATTTGTAAACAAAATTAGCTTTTTAAAATTTATTACAAAACTTTGGACTTTTATCTACAAATGTAGGTATAAAACATTATATGTTTCATTTATTATAATAATGATATATTGTTTCAAAAAGTCATGTTCATCTTGCCCTATCTTCAGCCCGTATGGTTGACCTTAACATAAGTTGTATCAAACCATTAGTTCCCTCAAATATCTCGCAAAATACACACCGAATTGAGGAATCCAAAAGATACGTGTAAAATATCTCTATTGAATAGAACCAAATTTGAACCACCCCTTGGAGGTGGAGAAGAAGGAAATTTTAAAGAAACTCCATTTTTATTAAAAATTTAAATTCTCTAGAAAAGAAGTACGCAATTTTTATTTTTTCAAAAAATGAAGTATTCAAGTTATTTGAGATTGAACATGGCAACCCTTAAGGCTTATGATGATGGTGACACTGATATTAATATCATAGTCATGATGTTCATAGTGATGGTAGTTAGCCCCAGGGCGTGAGGGGGCTGTTCAAATTTGGTACCATTTAATAGAGCCGAAAAATCTTTTTAAGAAAAAATTGAAGCGACGAAAAACTGAAAAGCGAAAAATAAAATCAATCTTTTTAGCTTTAATAACCAAGGTCCCAAACTAATATAAGTAACTATTTTGGGTTTGGGGTTCGTTGATTATTTGGTAGGCGCCGACTTAAAATTAGTTACTTAACTTAGTTTAGGAGTTTGGTTATTAAAATTAAAAAGGTTAATTTTAATATCCGCTTTTCAGTTTTTCTTTGGTTCTATTTTTTGTTAAAAAGTTTTTATTTTTGAATTTTTTTGTGGCTACCTATTTTTCTACTCTTAGGAGTGGATTTTTTTGATTCGGATAACCCAGTACAAAGTTATACATGGTAGAATCAGTTAACAGGTAAAAATTCAGCGGGTGAACAATCAATCATCCCATATTTTACTACCATTAGGGATGAAATTTAGGGGTATAATATTAACAAGGTATACCCGATCAAAAAAAAATTATCAAAATCAGACTACTCGGTGAGAATTGAGAAATTATGCGAGGTCATACATAAAAAATTAAAAACAATAAAAAAATATACATGCCGACTAGAGAACCTCCTCCGTTTTTCGTCGGTTAAAAAATATTGTACACATATTTTTTGATTCTCAAGATATTTGGGGTACGAGTGGTCTGAAATCCTATATAGAAAATCTATTGTAATTTGTTGTATGACATGTCTATTTTTATAACAAAAAAACTAAAGTTTTATAATCATTCAGCCGTTATCATAAAAATATAATTGATTTGGGCATTCCAAGACTGAAACTGCGAATAATTAAATAATGTAATAAATTGTTTTTAACCCAATATGCTTTAGAGATAAATAAAATAAATGTATTTTCAAATCATTTACCCCTTTTGGATATAGCACTAATCAATTGATTAAATCAAAAAAAACCTTAAGAATTTTAATTAATTATTTACTCCAATACAATTATGTTTTATGATAATGGGGTAAATATATAGTTTTTTTTATAAAGCTTCGGACTATGGTTCATAAGATTCTGAGTTACCATATTAACTTTAAAATTAAAAATCTTTGTGGGGCATGCCTTGACGCCTGGTAAGTTGTACTTCACGTGCTAATATATCGACTTTTGTGAAAGCAGAGTGCCAGACCCAAAAAGGGTAAATAGCGTAGATATATATATATATATATATATATATATATATATATATATATTTGATAAAATAATATGATTAAAAAACTCTAGCCTTTTGACTACAAAATATGTACAACTAATAACACTCTTCTTCTCAGCGTATGATTCTAAATAATAATACAGAACATTGAATAAATCAGACAAACAATTCTGTCTATTAATATTAGGCTTATTTATAGCATTTCCCATCTGTCACCAAATACTCTGCACAACAATGCGAAATTAATAATTAATGAACGGTTTATACAATAAATTTTCACATTTAAATTTCTACTCATTTATAGAAACCCAAACAAAACAGAAAGTAATCATTAACACACAATATTCAAGGACTCATTTATATAAGTTTTACTCGGTTTCTGTCCGCCGAAAATTTATGACTCCGAAAGTGAATAATAAAAATGCGAAATAAGAAGATTGCAATTCCCAATTCGAAAGCGCCAAGCGCGTGAAACAGCCAGCGAATTTTTTTCGCTTGCGGCATCAAAAAATTAAATACAGCAAGGTCTATGCGTGCTGCTTTCTGACATTTAGTTTCATAAATGTTAATTTGTATAACAAAACTTAACTTGGCTGAAAGTATGAATTATATACCAGTAACCGCTACCATGAAAAATGTATGTAAATAATCATGGAATTAAATATATTGAACAATAGCTTATTATTTATTGCCATAACGCTGGCTTAATTATTCTATTTCAATTACTTTGCATTTTCTTCCGAGAATATATGGGTTGGCCAGAATAATATATGGAATTCACTTTTATATTCATGTTCTTATATAGGCATGCTAATTATTTATGGAAACTTAATCTAACGATTAATTAAGACATCATCGTATTTGTCATGCATTCATAAATCTAATAATTAACTGTTCATATATTTTAGTTAATTGAAAAATAATTTTGTTCCAACAGAGGTTTTTTGTGTTTATAAAGCTATCTAATTTAATAGTGTTTTTTAAGCAAATATAATTTATAAATGTCAATGATTTGTACAGTAAAAACCGTTATTAGTTATTAAATAAATATGCCAAATAACGATTTTATCTAATTGTGTTAGTTAAATAATATAAATTTAAAAAAAGATTTTTTGCTTTTATAATTAGAATGTACATTGAATTCACAATGTGTTTCTGGATATGATTTTTAAACATTAACGTAATCTTAGTCTGAATATTAACTATATTTAATATAATAAAAAGGGTTTCGAAAGACGCGTTTTAAAATGTTTTAGCACTTAACCCTTCAGTTGACGGGTGCTTTCAAAATCACACCGTTCGACGGGCCGGATTTCTCAGACCCTAACTTTGACGTTTATCCCTACCTTTATAACAAATTAATACACTGAATTATTTATATTCTACTGTTTACCTGATCTATTGAATGAAAAATTGTTGTGAAAAATAAACATTAAATCAAGAGTTACCATTTATTAGGAAAAAATCTTATCTAAAGTATTTATCTGAGTTTACTCGACAGGGGTTTTTAGGGTTCAATTTATTGCCACACACGTTTGTGTAACTATTGTTATATTTTTAAATTTTTCACAGAAACGAGGTCATTTGAGAATAACACGACAAATATTCTGAAATTTTAAGTTATTTAAAGCATTTTAGATCATTGGGTTGTTTTTTTTTTTTTAAGAGATTTCTACTTTCGCACCTATCCATGTATGACATAGCTGGGTGTATTTGGCCAACCAGAAGTTAGTGGTTGTTTTGCATTCATGAAGACATGATACATCTTCGGTGCCCTACAAGATGTAGTAAAATTTAAAGTATTTTTATTGATAACTTCATATATCTGATAAAGATGAGAACTAGATTAATGAAATTTAATCAAATAATTCTTACCAGTGTTGTAATATCGATGCTTGTGATGCCAGTTGCGCTTGTCACCCGATTTGGGGTAAATAATAGCATTGTGATCTTCGTTCTCCAGATGCCCAAAGGTCTTGAACTGCATAGTATAATCCAGGGTAGAAGTCGTAACTGACCTGCTGTTGTTGCCCGGGACACTGAACGTTGCGTATGGGCTTATTTCATACATTCCTGGAAAAAAATACTTAATTGTAACAAGATTGTCAAATTATTGCCTTTCCTGTATCTGGACTTTATTCTATCTATAATATAATAAATGGAATGTATTATGTATTAAGCATATTTATATAGCAAAAGAGATATAGTTTTATAATTATAAATCAGTTTATATAAAAATATAATTGATATGGAGTAAATAATTGCTCTGTGTTTTAGTAAATTTTCAGCTAATTTAAATGTTATTCTTTTCAATTTACCGAACTATTTAGTAATCTGAGGATATAATACATATTTTTACGAAAATTTACCAAACTGTTTTGTTACTTCTAATTGTTTAGTAAATAATTGTGTTTAGTTCTTTAATCATTATGAAAGAACTAAAAAAATAAACATCCCAAAAGGGAAAAAAGGTTTTAATAAAAACGAGTAATTAAATATTAATCAAGTTGTTAATGCCAGTTTTAGTATTATATTTCCCTTCAATGAATAACATTATTATTAATAATCGCACATAGCACACCAGAGGTCGTGGGCTCGAATCCACTAATGTCGTTTGTAATGTTCACATAAATTAACAATCATCCACTCTTGAGGCGGCATATAACCAAAAAAGTTAGTTCGCTCCTCATCTTTGTAAAAAATTAATAAACGTAATCTAAAGTCAAATATGAAAGGTGTACAAAGTAAAGAAACGATGAAAAAATGTGTTAAATTTTTGGGTAAAAGGCTTGATGATATATTTATTTATTTATTTTAAATGTGGTTTATCTTAGACGAATTCCTTCATAAATTTTGTGTTTTAAAAATGATTTAATCCAAACCAATTATATTTTCACGATAACGGATTTATGATTATGAAACTTAAACTCTTTGGCCACAAATATGTATGTGTATGTGCAACACGAAAATTTAGTTTAAAAAAAAATGGTATTAGGGTCAACTAATGTTAAAATGCTTTCAAATTATAGTAACATCCATACATTGTAGCTATACATATTTTGGCGGTTCAATTTTCAATGCCCATAATTTATGTTGGCGTATCTATATTTAAATAAAAGCAGCACGCTTATAAATTAACCGACGATGACTAATAATTTTTAATATCAACATATTAACATTGAAAACCCGTAGTTCCGCTTACAATGCTACATTTATTTCAACTTTTTTAAATTGTGGGTTTAGATCTTAATACCAACTAGTGTCAGTTATTAATTTGGAGTACGTATGTCTGCGTTATTTCAGCGACGAAGGTCGATCGGTTTCGTATTTTTTATGAAGGTTGTTCGACAGAATTTGATTGACAATGCTAACAAAAATTCTTAGAGTGACCTTGCAATAATTTGCTTCTAAGAAATGGTAAAATTATTTGAATGGGCACCGTTTACTTTGGACTAATAAATGGTGTTTTAATTTTACCGGAAGTGATACTGGAAAATCTGTAATTGGTTTTGAGCCACCCGCTAGTTGTAAGAACACAATGATTGCTACTAATTGTATAGAACAGTAAATGCTACACAAAAAATTACACGCTATATAGAAATAATTTGCTTTATATCAGTACACGTTGATCTTTTTAACGCCTTGAGTTTGCTAAGATTAAGGATTTAACTGCTTAAACTAGTGATGGGCATAATCCAATCTATATAATGATAGAAATCGAATGATTTCAAAAATTGAATGAATCATGTTAACATCGTAATTGCAAAAAATGGTTGGCTAAAAGCTAAATAAAGTGTCTAGAATACTTAAAGAGCATCCATAAAAAAGGCGCATGATAAAAATAGCACACGAACTAAAAGACGATAGTTGATTTAAATATTGGGAGCAACTTGAATTTTAGTAGTCATATATCAGAAGTAAATTATCAAATAAAAAAAAAATACTTTTGTGACATTTTGCAGTTGTTTGTTGCAAAATAGACTACTAATATTTTAAAAATATACGATATTCCTTCACAATTGATTATTAAAATTGACATTAGATTTTGTGCGTAGCAATAAAGATGGTATTTTTTAGTTTTGAGTGTACATACCAGTACTTACATTTTATCTTCTATAAAAGGTTTGACCCAGATACATGAAATTTTGTACATCAATTCTTCGAAACCATAAAAAAATTACTACTCATATTAAAAATAATTTACTCAAAAATTTTACGCGATTTTGCCAAAAGTGCGTCTCCAAGTAGCTGTATTTTCTACACCCTTAAAGTAAAAATATCTAATAAAATTCAGGAAAATAGGGCGTAATGGCAATACAAATAGTTCAACTGCAAAATATCACCAAAAAATTGGATTATGTGAACGCGAAAATCGCAAAATAATGTCTTTTCCTTAATAAACTTTACTAAAACTTAATAATCAGAAAGTTATAGAATTTTTAATGAACAGCCATTTATTGAGAACCCGTGAAATTAATAGGGTGAACTAGTAATATCAATATTTTTTTGTTACCATAGAAACATATTTCTTACAAAATTTAATAACTTGCTGTTACTTTAATTTTATTTTATGCACCTAACAAAAGATAATGCTGGTAGCAATAAAAATAAATCCTTTTAATTAAAGAAATCTATTTATTAAATATAAATTAATCATTAAATCAACACCAAAATTATGAAAACAAAAACTAAAAGCACTTCACAAGTAACTTTGACGTTTCGAATTTTATAAATAAATTATAAGATCAAATTATATTCACTTATGTTTTGTTAATTAGTGTATTTCAATCACGCCGATAGCGACTTTTTAGAAATAAAAGAATAAATTAAATGACCGGAGCTTTTATGTTAGGTAATAAATAATTATATATTTTTAACTAAATATTGTTCAAGTAACTCTCAAGTGTCTCCAATTTCATTGTAAAATATAATTCAATACTACAGTTTACAAAACTTATTTTCTGTTACTGTCTGGCTCATGAGTTCTTGTCAATAGTTCAATAACAAAAAAATATCATTTTGGTCGGTCTATACGTAGAACAGAAGAGTATTATTATTTTATCTGCCATTTTATTACTACTTATTTTTAACTCGCAGTTAGACTGTGCTATAGAATTAATTTATTTGAAGAAATAAATTTTTGTTTTAATTTTATCTGTTCTTCGTAAAACGGTTAAATGTTGTGTTTATAGACTCTTAGTTTAAACACAATGTAGCGTATCAGAAACTGTAGAATTTATTGATTTTAGCTACAGGATGGTATTATATTAATTTGATTTAGAATAATTCATAAAAATAATTAATTATACATTGTATTTATTTATTATTAAAATTAGAACTGCTAATAGACATATACTTATAATGATTGCAGTGAGAAAATTGGTATATCACTTACCGAGATCTGAGAAAGCAGAGTGCCACACGCAAAACGTGAAAATGGCATAATGATACATTTATACGTATTATATTTAATTATATGCTTTAATATTGGATTAATTTTTGCTAAATTATATGTGGGTAATTTTAAAAAACTCAATATCTACACGTGAAGTTTTTTTTAGTACAAAAATATTAACAGGTTTATTAATATTTAATTAGTACATATTTAATTAAATGCGCGTTAAAATATTAATATTTGAGTAGGAACTATATGTTACTATATGTTACATTGTCAAATATTTCATTATAAATGATTTTTTCATCTTTTGGCATTTCATGGACGAAGGTAAAAGCAAACTAACATTCTTTAACTGAACTGCATTCAGCTAATTACTTTTTTGACAACAATTCGCCATTAATTATATTAGTGAAATAATTTATTATCCAAGATGAAAACATTATCTATTTTTAGAAATCGACAGCGTTTTATAAAAGTCCCTCATCGATTTGAAACTATTTTAATTTAGTTAATATTTTATGAACGCAAAAAATATCATTAATTTTCGGGAACGTTGTATATAAAAGAATTACCTGATGCATCATCCGCCGCAAGCTTGTCCCCCGTTTTGACAGGCGACGAGGTGTACACTTGTTGACAATTTCTTCTGTTGTCTCTCTCAACTGTCTTTTCATCCACCGCTTCTTCTTCCTGTTGTTCGTCCTCGTCCGGGTGTCTGAAGATGATAACAAATATTCAATAGACTCGAAAATAAAACTGGTGTGATTAAATAATACCTTCGCTTTTTCTGAACGGAATACCAGAGAAAAATTCCACAGATGATCATAATTAAAATCGAAATGAAAGCGATTATAAGCAGAGAGTTTTTGTATTCGTAGCTGCTTGTGTTGGAATCTTCGATGAAGTTTGGAGGGAATGGAATTCGCGCTGTGAACAAATGAAGCAAATTTACAAAATCTGAATCAAACATTTATAAATAAAATAAATATACCAAGTCATTCAACCTATTTTGCATGTGGCACTCTGCTTTCGTAGATTTTAGTTAGTAATATATTTGTACTTGTACAGTTAGGTTACCAGCCATCTAAATCCCTTAAAGATGTTGTTAGAGTGGAAACTACAGGGGTAAAGTTAAACATAAATACGTGTTCTTTCTCAATTTTTATTTGACAAATAACGCCATAATAGACAATGAATTGTTTTTATGCAATATGAAATTTGATTCGCATATTTTTTTATTATATTTCCATACAATATATTTGTATTATACTTTAATAGCATTATGATACAGAATTTCCTTCCGATACAGATTTTTATTTATGGTTAAACCTGAATGTTTACAATCCTTGCTAATAGCGAAAGAAGAGTTATAGCTAACAGATTTGCAATAATACATATTAAAATAAACTAATTTTAAGTTTTTAAGAGGTACTTAAGACCATACTAAAAATTACACAAAAAAAGTTGTGAGTCAATAGATATGATGTAATATGTATATTTGCAAATGGTACATGATAGTGTGCAGAATTATGAACCTGTTGAGTATACATTATGTATTCAGTGATTTAATTTAGTGTAGGTCGATAAACAAATATGCGTCTCCGGATGTTATATGGCTTCAAAAACCACTAATATTGCCCGAACATTCTACTTTCAAAATTATTTTTTACTAATTCTACTATATTCCAATTTGAACTCCTCAAATTAATTAATTTCTGCTACGTGGTAACGCATCGGACTGTGGATCATGAGATCCTCAGTTCGATTCCTACAGGCGACAGTTGCCATTTTAACGTTATCCCTGTTCCCCTCCACCAACACATTTGGGGACCATGAGTTGACTGCTGGTAATCGCAGTTAATACGTGATCTATAAAAGCAGATTGCCCTCCTAAAATATAAATAATAAAATAAATAAAATTTTATTCCTAAAAATTATACAAAAATATTTGCAACGTCAATAATGGCGTTGAATATTATTTCTTACGTGTTACAATAATGAACTTTTGACTAGGAATGTACAATATAAAAGTGTGTGAAGACGTTAGTACTAGTACGTGTTTAGGTGGACGAAAGCTAAAGGTGCATATCTTGAAGCGACGTATATCGATTTGTCGACCAATTCATATTTCTTTACTTATCAAGAATGTATATTTGAAAAAATAGTGGAACGCATTTTTACAGATACTAGAAAGAGAGTACTAAACTATATCTTTCCATATATGGCAACAAATAATATCTCAGCACGGTATAAGAATTCATACAGTAACGACATTGAACCGAACTGCCATACTGGCAGTAGCTGTATACGGTATATATCTAAATAGATATCAGTCGGTTTTTCAGATCATATAAAAATATTTCGTCTGCAAAATGAGAACTACACACACGATAATTTACAAATATTGTTTTGAATCTTTACATTAAAGATTAAGATGACCACAAGCCTGAGCCCATAATTTTGTAACAAGGCGAACATTCAGAATAAGATTTATTGTTTTTACTATCAAAGCGATTTTAAAATATCAAGTTTCAAACTGCGTTTGGGACGTGAACGCATCGAAAATCGCTTTGACAGGAGTTCTTGTTTTCTTGAGGTTAATTTATTGCTACACATGTGTGTTAGAATTTAGTTATCATAAATAGTCATTTGAGTTTATCGCGGCAAATATTCTGAATTATCGGCTTGAGACGCCATCTGGGGTTGACAGATTTACACATCCTGGTCGAACCCTAGATAAGGTTCTAGTTTTTAAGTGTTCTAGTTTTTATGTAATCTTTGTGTTGGTCCTCAAGAGATTTCCTACCCCCCCGCGTACCCGCTTATGGGGTAGATGCGTGTGTTTGGCCAGCACAAATGGGAGTTAGCTTTTGGTTTTTAAAGAGAGCAGACGTCTTCGCACGTCTGCAGTGCTCTACAAGATGTAGAATTTGAGTAATTTTGTTTGATAAATATGTTTTGGTAACTACAACTTTTAAACATATTCATACGTTGTCGTCGTTGTTAATATTTGTATTTGTTTGTAAATTGTTAAATTCACCGTTTTACCATTTCATTAAATACCATTTTTTATCATTTTAAAAGTGTTTGTGTTTATTTATTTGTCAAACCTTAAGTTTGAGACGCGCCCCGGCTTGCTACATTGGCAACAGTCGGTAGGATACCGCGTTAAAGAGTTTTAATTTCGGTTTAAAATTCGCGCGGTATAAAAAGTTCTTGCGTTCCCGTTCCTTCAGTTTCAGTTCCAGCCCGCCGTGCTACAATTTTGATCTAAAAAACTTTCATACTTCGTTCTTTTTGCACGATTTGGATCGTACAGTTATAATTGTACGTTCCAAACCGTGCAAAAACCGAAATGCGAGTCCGAAAACCGTCCTTCTTAACCGCGTTCCAAAATATCAAATCCAATTTGATATTAACTGCAAAGTTTTGACTGTACGTTCCAAACCGTGTGCGTGTGGCAGTAACGTTCCACGGTTTTTCCTATCCAGTGCTAATATCGCCGCCATTATGCTAGCAAACAAACGTTTCCTGTTCTTGATTGCTACTTCAAAACTGATAGTGTGTGGGGCTAGCGGTGCATCGATCTTTATTCGCACGGTTTTAACCGTACTTTCTAAACCGTACAAAAAGAACGAAGTGTGTGGGGCCTTTAACACAAGTATGATTATTAATGTACAACTTAAAAGTTTATAATAATTGTGCCTTTTTGGATGGGAAAGAAAACTTATTCCACCTGTCCTATAAAAATTCTTACAAAATTTATCATAGTGCAAATAAGTTATCCTCTCTGTTTTGTAATCATTTTATAAATTCATGAAAGAAATACTGTGGCTTGATATTTGACAGATACAACTAACATACTTTGCTCTCTTTTCCATAGTTACTAAGATATCAGCCTATTAGTGGAAACTCAGCGACCATCTTCTTGGTAGCGCACCACTGAAATATTGGGATCATAAAATACTTGATGTGTCGTTGCTGTATAAATACTGTGTTCTCAGTATAAAATTTTTGGAAGGGGTAATTTGTCAGCTTGTAACTGCACTCCACGAGTAAAATTATATCTCTTATTAAGATCTGCTATAAGAAGTGTACCAAGCCCAATAACGAGTAAACGACATGACGCTGTTTTACAAAAATAATAATTGGAGAACTTACCTCCAGTGATGGTCAGGGTAGCGAAATTATAGACTCCACTAACAACCCCTGCGTCATTCTGTGCCGTGACCCTCAGTTGATACCATGTGGCTGGAACCAGCTCCTGAATGAAGAGCTTCTCCTCGGAGGCACTGCTCGACACCAGCATCCACTTATCGTCCCCTAGCACCCTATACTCCACCGTGAATTGCAGGATGGGGCATCCCCCATTGGGCCACGCGAACAGGTTCAACTGCAGGGTAGTAGCGTTCGCGAGGAGCAGCTCTGTGTCCTTGGCGATGTGTGGTGGGCCCCCTTTGGTGCTAACGGTAACCAGGTGGGATGGACTTCCATTCCCGACTCGGTTATGTGCGATGAGGAACATGTAGTACGTTGATCCGCATTCTAGGTCTTCGAAGGTATGGGAGAGGGTTTCTGGGGAGAGCTCGAGGGTTTTCCAGTCCTCCGAGCCTTTTTTGCTGCTTAGGGTGTATCCTGCAAACAATTTGGGAGAGTGAGACACTACTTTTACAGTTATACGAACATCACTCTGGGGTCTGGGAAACCCCGAGAAAAAAAAACTAGTTTCCCATAACTGGATGTAATTTTTCTAAAGATTTTGTCTATGGAATATTTGTTTGAGTTTATAGACAGACATTAAACAATTAATAACTTTCCTGAACCAAAAATTTTATTCAGAATACAAGTTTTTAATTTTAGACTATGAGAACAAACTCATAGGGATTTTACATATCGAATATTTGTTTAGGATTATACAAACTGAATTTACAACGAGGTAGCATTGAAGTTATGCGAATGCTGCGCATGTGGAAAATTTGATGAGAATAGTAGGGTTTCTTAGATGAGAATCTGAGAGAGTAATATATCAAAATTTGCAAGAGTAGTATTGGATTTTTATCAGCTATGCGGCAAATAAATCCATCAGAATAATAAGATAAAACTTTATTAGGATGCTTATAGAATGCTGCTCGCTTTATATCTGGAACGAAACTTAATTGTCGAAAAATAGAAACCACGCTATAAACGTTCCGATAATCGCTTTATATTATAATATTTTATTATATTAAAGTTTTTTTATATTATTAAATTTAAAAGTGGTGGTGTTTCGCGCTACTTCACCTTCACTTGATTCTACACTAATTCAAGTTGGATTGAGTTTGAGTTCACGGTGATATAGTGGTAAGCGAAGTACCGTATTAGGTATTATAGCGATTCGCTGCCATATATCGTTAATAACATAATGAACATATTTATGTTTAAGTAATTTAGTGATAGATCTCTATCTAATTATCTCTTTTCGAATATCTTCGGGTAATCAATTATTGGCTGTAATATCTTTGACAGATTGATGTATGTGTCTGCAATTGCAGTCTTGTCCGCGAATGTGATAATAATTAAGTATATATTAATTTTAATGACTGTAAATAAATGTAGTTCTTTTGCACGTTTTTGAAAAATAGAAGGTAATTTTGAAAAAAAAAAAAGAAATATATATGTATATACATATACAGGCTGTTCAATTTAAGTGTGCTACCATTGCTATATTTTACAGACTATTTTAATGACCTTAAAAAATATTTTTGTAACAAGTGGTTCTCAAAATACGGGGTGCTACTTTTTTATTTTAAAACATATATTTTTTATTGTGCTATTAATTAGAGATTTTTTTTCTGAATTCAACGATATAAATATGTCATAGCCTAATATAACGGAGCAACTGATAAAAATGCATTTTAAATTTATATTAATTTGATTAGTATGTAGTTATAATTAAGTGTGCTTTGAATAGAAAACGATTGAAAATAAATATTTTATTGAAACAATGGTTGATTGTTGTTAGCTGACATTTGTCTACAATATAAATTTTTAGTGCAAAATGTATAATATTACTCACGACAAAAAAGTTGATATGTATGACGCATACATTTTGTGCCGTAAAAATGCTCGTGTTGCAGTTATATGTACGGTATCCTGAGAGGGATAGTGTACAACACTGTGCATTTTGACGTGGAAGAATTGAAATATAACATTGAAGTACGGTAGAACATTACGAAATGTTAGAAACAATTTAATTGAAAGGGTTCAGTTGTGTATTTATTGAAATGGGTGAAAATACGAACAATTTTTAGAAATAAAATCAAAGTATTTTTATCTACAGTAGACACCACTGTTAGTATTAAATGTTAATTTAAACTTATTATTAGAACAACATTGTTCCATATGTTTATTTTTAATTGTTTTCTATTCTAAGCACTTTAATCACAACTGCATACCAATAAAATTAATATAAATTTAAAATGCAATTTTTTCAGTTCTTTCGTAATATTAGGATATGCCATGTGTATATCGTGTATCAAATTGGATGATAAGTGGAACATAGTTTTATACAGTCCAATTCTGGAAGGTTGCGAATAATTTTAGTAACGAGTTTAGCGTCTAATTTAGCCATTTTACTACCTAGTTGGTACCTTTCTCTTGCTTATCAATTTCGTATAGCAATTGTAAGATTCCTAACAATTCAGAACTGAACTGTGATTTTCAGATAACGCAGCGAAAAATTAAAATAGAAAATTTACACTACAATAAAAAAATTAAGATCATAACTTGTTTGAACTGTAAAATATCACAAGGAAATCATGGTGTAATTTATTAAACCAAATACTTCAACTTATTTTATTATTTTCAATGTTTCATATTACAATTATAAAGTTGAAACTTGATTTTAAATAATATCTAAAATGAATATATTTAACTATTTAAAACATAATATACAAGCGCGATAGCCACAGTGGATATAATGTAAAAAAAATACTATTAGAAACTTAACTAAAATTAAAAATAATAATAATAAAACAACCTTGCTTATTAACCATTTTACTGGTTACTACTTAAAGAATTGGACCAATTATATTTCAGCTCATACAATGAATAAAGCAAATATTTTCACAAATTATATTTAATTATATTTAGATAAATTGGAGAGAACCAGTCCATTATATTTTGTAAATCACACATAACATACGATATCGCATGTAGGTTAACATATTTACAATACGCAAGGTCATCGTTAATTTATCTTTAATAATTTCACTAATACGAAGGTTTTTCTAAAGTTTAACATAATTTTATTGTGTTTATATATGCCGTTAAAACACGAGATACGATCCGTAAACAATGCAAAGATCATAAACAAATCACTGAACTTATCTTGTTGAAAATCAACGTAGTTTAGAAAGTAAAATCGAAAAATTTACATAAGACTGTGAGGTTATGTCTGTTGAAAATTGAAAATGCTGACGTTTAAATTAAAATGTGTACAGATTTATTTTGGTGACAACCGTAATTATTTCTACTTTATTTTTACGCTTTCATTAAGATTGTAATTAAAATAGTTAAATGTTACGCAAGTGGATATAGTCGAAAATGTCACGAGTTGCTTTATATTTGTTTCCAAATTTTGTAACTTCCATTGATACTGTCGATAATTTATAACAATGAATTCAGGAAGTTAACGAAATTGATTTTCGTCGACCATTCGCAAGAAACCACAGATTTTAATTAGAGCAAACCGATAAGCAAAATGAGCTACACCATAAAATATAGCAAGAACGAAAGTGTGTGCAAAATGGTAGTTTTTGTTTTCCACGCATAATCACAAATTTCAATAGTGCATTCTAGACCACAGTGTGGCATGCAAAATGGTTAAATGGCGCAGTAACATATTTTAATAAAATAGGATAATCCCCGAACTAACTGGCAAGTTAGTGCCCATGCACTATTGAATAAAAACTATCGAATTATTCGATAGTTGGCAACTATTCGAATAAATCGAAATCTACAAAATGATTCGAATAAATGAAATAATTTTTTTTTTCGAATGATTTATTTGTTCAAAGGTTCATATAAATATTTACAGTCTTTCAAAAAAACTAAGTTACCAGTAAACAAATAAATAATAAATTTATAGCAGTTATTAGATACTTATTTATTAATTTTTATGGTAAATAAATCAAGTAAACCAATGGTATATTAATTTTGTACCCTATTGTTATTATGGTATTTTAGTTAAATAAAAATAGTTAACATTCAGTCCGTTTTATACAGGGTGTCCCAGATTTAAACGGCCTAACTTAAAATTAAGATTAAACACCTAAAAATAGGGGGACAAGTTTATTTGAGCAAATGTCCGTAAATGCTTTATTCCAGAGATATTCATGTTTTTCTTATTGAGTAGCACAACTTTAAAAAATCAACTTCATAACGAAATATCCACTATTATCTTATTGATGTGAGACAGAATAATTAAATTAAATTAATAATACATTGGTTATTATCTAATTTTAATAGAAAATTTAGTTTGCTTGCACTGATGTCAAAGAAAAAATGAGAAACTATCAATGAATATAAAATTTTTTTGTAAGATGCCATAAAAGGAAAAGTCTATGAAGAACCGATAAATAATTTAGACTCACTACGTAGAAAAATTATTCAACTTTGCGAAACCATATCTCCCGAGCAGTGTCACGCAGCAACCAAAACAGTGGTAGATCATTGTAGTGCTTGTTTACGTGTTGCAGGTGAACATTTTCAACAAATATTATTAAAAAAAATAGTTTATGAAGTTATGTTATTACATTATTATTTTAAAGAATAAATTTCTTTAAATTCATTGATAGTTTCTCATTTTTTCCCAGACATCAGTGCAAGCAAACTAAATTTTGTATTGAAATTAGGTAATAAACAAATTATTTTTAATTTAGTATGTAACATCTCAATACGATAATATTAGATATTTCATTATGATGTTGATATTTTAAAGTAGCGTTGCTCAATAAGAAAAACATGAATATCTCTGGAATGAAGCATTTACGGACATTTGATCAAATGAACTTGTCACCTTATTTTTAGGTGTTTAATCTATGGATTTAGTCAGGCCGTTTAAGTCTGGGACACCCTGTATAACTCGATCAGTCAACAGATATTTCCAATTTTATAATAGTGCCAAACTAATAAATTTTATATACCTTTTTCTATTATTTCATTGCCTTGATTTAAGGATTTTTTTTTGCTAGATCCAGTTTTTATACATGTACCAGCGAATTTGAACTTCTGACTTGTGGAGTAAATATTTTGTTATTATATAACATTTTAAATAAACTAAGTGAGCAGAGCCGACCTATAATACTTTATCCCGGATTCAAGTTTTCTAAATAAATTATTTGAATGAATGAATTTATTTGAATAAAACATTCGATAGTCCGAACCATTCAGTTACTAATTACTCGATAGTCAAATTTATTCGATAGTGTCCATCACTATTGCCAGTGACAAAGTAATATCTTTTTTACTTTCCGCACATATATGTATTGTCACTAGGCAAATACTTTGATAGTTTTCAACAGAAAACCACGTTTTATGGACTCTAGAATATGATTTCACTGTTTTCGCGACGATCTGCGTATGACGAATTTGGAATTCACGCTAACTCATTTATCTTATAGAAATATTATTTTAAAATTTTATCATTTTTAATTTAACATTTTTGAAATATAATATAGTTGGTTTTTAGTAGGTTCAGAATAATTTTTAATAAAATATATAATATAAAATAAAAATAAATAAATATATCATCACGCCTTTTACCCATTATGAGTGTGGCACTCTGCTTACGCAGATCTCGGTAAGTGATATATTTTATCGTATGAAGTGCGGTTACCAGCCGTCAAATCATAGCCCCCAAGGATGTTAGTGGAGGAGGAACCACAGGGGTAAATTTAAATTTGTAACTGTCGGCAGTGGGATTCGAACTGAGGATCTCACGATCCACAGTCCGACACGTTACCACGGAGCTATTTACCCCATTAAATATATAATTATTTAAAATAATAAATATGTAAAAAATAAAAGAAAATAAAATAAAAAAAATAATTAAATTATTTGGGTTATTTGTAGAATTAAAGAATATCAAGTACATTAATGATTTCAATTTGAGGATAAATACCTTAATTAGGAGCCACAGTAATTTTTAATTTACTAGCGATCTGTTATCTTGGAACGATATTACTTCAATGCGTATGAGCTTGCAGTAGATAATGCAACTCTAACTCGATTATTTAATATTCATTTCCTATTTCGATGTATTATAGTAGCAATAGTAATAATTCATTTATTATTTTTATATCAAAAACGATCTAATAGTAATAAGTTAGAAGTTGATTAGTTGTTAGTAGCAGTCACGTAGCAGTCCATCAACAGGAACAGGAAGTGGTAGTTTCCTTGAAGGCCTATAAGTAGGATTGCCAACTGCCCACCATTTCGGCGGGCGTCAACCATTCAGTCTATATTATTCAGTGTGCTGTCGGCATTCTTTGGTGGACGCCATTTGTCCACCATTTTAAAAATGACAAATAATTTCGTCACATATTTTTTGTTTCAATATAAATTTTGTCAAATAAAAGAAGCAATTATTGTAGGTTGAAAAGTAGCTAATTATCATGTGGTGAATTATTCAAACGCAGAAAATATTCATTTAAAATAGATGTTTAATTGTTCCTTCCAAAGTTGAGTAATATTTAAATTTATTAACTGTATATTGCAGAATTATTTATTTATTTGAAGTTTATTTTTGTTAAGTGTATTAATTCTTTATTTAATATTGTAGTAAATGTTTTATAAAGATATACTATGTTCTCCATGCTACACTTCACAAGTTTGCAACCCTACCTATTATTTGAAACTTATCCTGTATTTAGTACCGAATTTTTGATAAACTGCGAATATAAGATGCTTTTTCTAAAAATTTACCAATTTTTTTAGTAAATAATTCTAATTGCTTAGTAAATAATGATGTTCAATTTCTAAATTGTTATGAAATTTTCAGAAAGGGCATCATATCGTCAACTTACAGAATAGTAAGGTAAATTCCACGGTGCTTTTTTTACGTGTACTGTACTAAATTAAATAATATAAATTAAATTAAGTTGTAAAATTCTAAGGCTAAGAATAATCTAAAAAATTAATCTAATCTCTAATCCCTAATGTAATAAGAATATATCTAAATACATATTTCGAAAAGTAAGTTATCTTCAACAGTAGAAGAAGCAGCATAAAATCAAGATTTCACAACTTGGAAACCAAGTCAGTGACAGGATTCAATCTTAGATTAATAATAATTTGTTTAATCAATATATAATTTTTACAATTACGACAATATTATCGCATTATATTAGAAGTATGAAATAAATTAATACTGTTTATCTTATTAGTTATTAACAGTATAATAGCAATTGTTGCTTAATTTTTATTGTAAATTATATTTATATGACAAAATTTAATTTCATTACTAATGTCAAAATAATAATTGTTACTGATATTTATAGCATAAATATGATATTACTTCACTGAAATAATAGCAAAAAATCTTATGCGAATACCACATAACCTTCTAGTAAATTTTAAATAGTACAAAATCTAGGAGAAAGTTTTATATAATAATTTTACTTAATATTATACTACATTTTTTAGTTTAACAAAATTTAAATGCAACGATAAATTTACTGAAATATGTTCAAAATAACTTGATAAGCCTTCAAGTAAACTAGAAACTTTGGTTGATGGATTGAAACCAAAATCAAATTAGCTCCTAATATGAACATTAAAATCCTAGATGTTAAATTTGGAATAATATCGTTATTTGACTTTGAGTTTTTGTGGACTAAAAAAATCGTATATGAATGTGCAGGAGGTAAAAACTTTCAAATATAAATTATAGCCAATAGTTGTATCTTTTTGAGTATAATATTCCCTATTAATTTTAGAACGAAATACTTCAAACAAATTTTTCTGATAATTGCTCTCGTCTCGTCTAGCAAAATCGAGGCGGGATTGATACTCTCCTATAGAATTTCTCGAAATTTCGAGACGAGATCTCGTTCAGGCGAGATCTCGCGGCATCACTATTTATGAATAGTTTTAAATTACACAACTTTGTCACAGAACGTGACTGACATATCCTTCGTAACTAACTCATAGTTGACTGGACTGAGACCGTCAATCAAATCTACTGAATCTTCAGTTATTCAAACTGAGTTTTGTCAGTTGCGCGCTGCTTAACTGATAAATTCAATTGTTTCTCGAATAATATTCAGTAAATATAACTGAGGTTCTCAGTTATACATTGTATATGTTACTGTAAAAGCCTGTAAAAGTGTGCGGTGGAACAGAAGTAGGTGCGTTCCTGTCATCTGGTCCAATTTTTGATTTTTGACTGGGTTTTTCGCCTTCTTCTACTGAGATTTACTGATATTTGGTTTCAGCACCTCACATATAATAAAGCTAAGTATTATCTTTCATTTATATTCAAATTTAGGTTAATTTTTATAATTTTGCATAATTTTTTGACGTTTTTTCATTTTATTTACATTGGTTACGGGATAGTTACGGGTATGTAATTGTATATTTGAGTGTATATGTTATAATTTATTACCTTTCTTTCTTTATCAAGGATAAGCCTGGTAAGCTACCTTGACTCCTACTCTTGTACCGAGAGAACCCGTTTCTTTTTCAATCTTTCATTTTGTGAAAATGAAGAATAAATGGGCGAAGTTTGATGAATGTAAGTTTGCTACGTGGAATGTCAGAGGTATAAATGGAAAGAAAAATGAATTGATGTCTGCAATGCGTACGTATAATGTGGATGTTTTATGTGTAAGTGAAACGATGCAGAAAGGTTGTGGCGAGGAAGAGGTGGATGGAATGTTTTGTTTATGGTCGGGTGTGTGTGCGAATGCTAGAGCGAAACATGGTGTGGGTATGGTTGTAAGTGAACGAATGAAAGCATGTATTAGAAATTATGGTTGTATTTCGGAGAGAATTTTATGGTGCAGATTAAAGGTAGGCTTTCATAGAATCTTCGTTGTGTCCGTTTACGGCCCAACTGAATCTGAAAGTGATCTTGCAAAGGATCAATTTTGGAATTTGTTAGATAGCGTGATTGATGCGTGTGATCCTGGCGAGAAAGTGATTGTTTGTGGTGATTTGAATGGTTGGGTGGGTGTAAAGAGTAGTGTGTCTGGTAGCGTGTTAGGTAAATTTGGGGATTCTAGAGTGAATGATAACGGTAGGAAAATAGTCTCTTTTTGTATGGAGCGGAACCTCTTCATATCCAATTCCATTTTTAAGCATAAGTTAGCTCATATATATACATGGGAGAATGTAAGTACGAATAGACGTAGTGTGATTGATTTTGTTTTGTATGATGAGCGCTTGAGGAGTTTGGTTGTTGATACGCGTGTGAAAAGAGGGGCTGAGCTTGGAACGAATGACCATTATTTGGTTGTGTCGCGTATACGTCTAGGTAAGTGTTGGAGAATGAGGGTACAAGGTTCTGGGAGCTTGTTTCGTGTGAAATCCAATGTTTTGCAGAATGAGGATGTTCGAGGGTTATTTGTAGAGAAATTGAACGAATCTTTGCCTGAATGTGAGCCTAATTTTGATTGTTGTATAAATGATGTTTGGGTGAAATTTAAGGGCATTGTCCTTCAATGTGCGAAAGAAATTTGTGGTGAATGTAAGTTAGGCTGTCGTTCGAGGAATGCATGGTGGAATGAAGAAGTGAAAGAAGCGATTGAGGAGAAAAAGAGGGCGTATTTGAGATTTTTGAATGTGAAGGATGTACCAGGAACTTTGCGTGATGAATGCCTGATGGAATACAAGAGGAAGAATAAATGTGTTAAGAGAGTCGTAAAAGAAAGTAAGGCACGTTTCGATGAATTGATGAGTGAATGATTAACGAATGATTTTAGTATGAATAAGAGAATGTTTTGGCAGACTGTAAAGAGATTGAGAGGTGGGAGTACAAGACCAGTGAAAGCAATTAAGAGTGCGAATGGTGAGTTGTTGTGGAATGAGTCACATGTTAGGAATAGATGGTGTGAGTATTTTAAGGAATTGTATGGTGGTGTAAATGGAGTGAATAATAGGGGAGGGAATGCAAGAAATGCTAGAAACGTTGAATGGGATATAGATGAAGGTGATGTCAGCTTTGCATTGATGCGTCTAAAGAATGGTAAGGCTCCCGGTTTGGATGGCATAACAAATGAAATGTTGAAATATGGTGGTGAAAGATTATTTGATTGGTTAGTTTATTTGTTCAGATTTTGTTTGAAATGGTGCGTGGCTCCTGATGATTGGAAACGTGCTGTTATTTGTCCTTTATTTAAAGGCAAAGGCAGTTCGAGTGAATGTACAAATTTTCGAGCGATAAGTTTATTGAGTGTGGTAGGGAAGTTGTATGGAAAAATATTAATTCATAAGGTGCGAGCCTTAACAATTTCGAAGTTAAGTGATATGCAAGGAGGTTTTTTGCCTGAGAGAGGTTGTGTAGATCAATTGTTTTCTCTTCGAATGATTGTTGAGAAGTCACTTGATAAGAACAAAAAGGTGTTCTGTGGCTTTCTCGATTTAAAGAAAGCGTATGACAGTGTTCTTCGAGAGACTATGTGGGATGTACTTGTAGAGTACGGTGTGGATGGTAATTTGTTGGGAGCGATTCGAGCGTTGTATGAAGGAAGTGAGGCTGCGGTGAGAGTTGATGGTAGATTGAGTGATTGGTTTCGTATAGATGTTGGTGTGAAACAGGGTTGTGGAATGTCTCCTTGGTTGTTTAATTTGTATATGGATGTGTTGTTACGAAAGGCATTGAATGGAACTGATGGTGTACGTATTGGTGGACGTATAGTGCCTGCGTTAGCTTATGCGGATGATGTTGTTGTGTTGGGTGAAACTGAGGAGCAATTGAGAAGAATGATTGTGAGCATAAATGAAGTAGGGAAAGGTTTAAATCTGCTATTGAATGTCGATAAATGTAAAGTGTTGGTGTTTGAGAAGAATGATTTGGTGACTGATTGTAATGTTTCAGTGAATGGTGTGAGACTGGAACAAGTGAATGAATTTGTATATTTGGGTAGTATGTTTTCGAGGGATGGACGTATTGACCGGGAGATTGAAAGGCGAGTGTCTGCAGGGTGCAAGGTATTGGGTGTTCTGGGTACATTTGCTCGAAACGTGAATGTATCTAGAGATGCTCGATTGAGTGTTTATAATGGTGTGTTAGTGCCTACATTGATGTATGGTTCTGAATGTTGGGTGTGGATGAAGAAGCATGAACGACATATAGCTGCTGTGGAAATGAGATATTTGAGAGGAGTATGTGGGTATACGAGACGTGATCATATACGGAATACATTGGTGTATGATGAGTGTGAGATTGAGAAGAATGTTGTTAAGAAAGTGGGAGTGAGTCAGTTGAGGTGGTTTGGACATGTTGAGCGAATGTCGAATGAAAGGTTGGTGAAACTAATATATGTGGGTGAGATTGAAGGTGGCCGATTGCGCGGGCGTCCGAGGAATAACTGGTTGGGTATGATTGATGGTTTGTTGCGTGAACGAATGATTCCGAGTGTGAAGAATAAACGAGCATGTATGAATCGCACTATGAATGTGGACGAGGCGAAAGTGGTGTGTCAGGATAGGAATGTTTGGAGGAGATTGATTGTTGGTTGACTGTTTTTCTGGGTTCGTGCTACCCCACTAAGTGGGACATAGCGTGACGTTATGTATGTATGTATGTATGTAAAAGCCTGTATATTGGTTAATCTTATGTTTTACCGGTAAAGTTTAGGATCAACCGGCATGAGTTGGTAAATGTAATTAACTAATTTATGGGCTCTGACAGGTTAGGTTAGGTTATTTACCGTGTCTTTGAGGTAAATTCTAAGATTTAACAAGGGAATGGTGGTAAAAATTTGATATGAATGATGATCACAGAACTGGTGGACTGTACCATTAAAAGTTATTTAATCTTAGGTTTAACTGGAAAATCTAAGGATTTACCGTAACTCGAGCTTTTACAGTAACATATACAGGTTGTTCATTTTAAGTGGTACATTATTGCTATTTCGAGAACTATAAGAGCTACGAGGTCCGTTAAATTAGCAAACAATTTCTATATTATAAGACAATTAAAATGAGCGAAAAAATAATTTTTTTAGACCAGTGGTTCTTAAAATGCGGGGTGCAACTTTCTTATTTTAAATAGCAACCTACTTTTTTTATTTGCTTATTCGATTCAGTGTTTTTTTCTGAATTCAATGATATTCATATGTAATGACCAAATAATACAAAATATTTGAGAAAAATGCAAAATTAAAAATGTATCATTTTTATTTAAATATGCATATACAAAGTTTGCCATTGAAGAAAACAAATAAATCAAATGCAGAAATAATTGAAAAAACTGTAATTATGAGAATAATTATTAATTTAGTACAATACAGAAATACAAAGGTACACTTAAAAAACTAATATTAAAAATTGTTTGATTTATTTGTTTTCTTCCATGGCAAACTTTGTATATGCAAATTTAAATAAAAATGATATATTTTTAATTTTGCATTTTTCTCAAATATTTTGTATTATTTGCTCATTACATGTGAATATCATTGAATTAAAAAAAATACTGAATCGAATAATAATTTGTTTTCTTTCATGGCAAACTTTGTATATGCATATTTAAATAAAAATGATACATTTTTAATTTTGCATTTTTCTCAAATATTTTGTATTATTTGGTCATTGCATGTGAATATAATTGAATTCAGAAAAAAATACTGAATCGAATAAGTATAAAAATAAGTAGGTTACCATTTAAAATAAGAAAGTTGCATCCCGAATTTTGAGAACCACTGGTCTAAAAAAATTCTTGTTTCGCTCATTTTAATTGTCTTATAATATAGGAATTATTTGCTAATTTAACCGACCTCGTAGCTCTTATAGTTCTCGAAATAGCAAAAGTGTACCACTTAAAATGAACAACCTGTAAATATTGATTTATATTGTCGTAGTGTATTTGAATTTTACATTTTGAATAAATTCGACCAAATTGAGGTGCGGGTACGGTTGAAATATTTTTCATGGGTACGGTTGAAATATGGTGTTAACCATATCTCATTAGTGCGACACGTAAAAAAAAGAGATGCAAGTGGTGCAGGGTCAAGGGTGAAAATATGTGAATGGGGTACGTAGTTTTTAGAAAAATTCACGAACGTATACTCTCGAAATATCTTATTTTTTAAATTTTTAGAGAACTTTTGTATGTTACCTATAGTTTATATAATTTATGACGGATCCTTTGACTGTAGTACTGTGATTTTTACGTAACAAAGCTGTGTTAAAACAATATATTTTCATTTTTGTATGTTTCAATCAACTCCAACATCTGTTTAAAGCGACCCCTGTACTGGGGTCAGTTGAAACAAGAACAGACTTTTGTTTGCATTACTTTAGCAGAATAACTGTTGTGCCTGGAATAATAATTAGTGTATCTAATTAAATAAAAATAATCACCCTTTGATTCGATGTTTTCTTTTAAAAATCCGTCAAATATTAAAGATGATATGGTCGATAAAAGCAAAACTGTTAAACCGTACCCAGTCTCCCCCTACATTAATGACACATTAGTAAATATTGGTGGTCAAGAGGCTAAGAGCGCTCAGTCTGTAATCGGTCGGTCGGGATTCGCGTCGGGATTCGCGTCCCGTACGATCCATCTCGAATTATAAAAATAATTATAAGTCGTAGCTCTACTGAACGGCAACAGATGGGTCTGAGTGATTCGGAAGTCACTATAAGCTTTGCAGTTGTCTGTTGGCTGACCATCAGCAACTTCGCTCTTGCCTTGTTTACACGGGCTTATAACTAATCATTAGTACTATTCCTTTTACTAATCGCTTAGTTGACTAAGTGATTAGTGACTGTTCACACAGGACTCGCTTTTTTAGCAGTTAGTGACTAGTTCTACTATGGACCGAATTGTCAAACGTCGTGTTTTTAAATATTATTTTCACAAAACTATATCATCGTTGATAAAAGAGCTTGAAGGGGAGTTTTAAAAAATAGAATATGGATAAGAAAAGAGATATTCATGGAAGTTCAATTGGACTTTCAAGAGAGCTAGCAACGGAGGATCAAAGATTATTATTATTATTATTCAACGAGCTGATACCAATAGAAGATGTCCTATACCAACAAGAATCAAATTAGAAGTAGAAAAATTTGTGGTAGAGTAGCTACTTGTCACTAGTAAATAGAAACCATTTCTATTCATTTGCACTTGCAACTCTCCTGATACTAACCACTTGTTCAACATGTTTACACGGCACAGATTTTGTGCAAGTGCTTAGTACTAATGATAAGTACTAAGCCCGTGTAAACAAGGCATAATGCAAGTAAAATATTCGGTTATTGAAACTGGTAAAATTCTGGCCCTACGCTCTGCGATTGGAGAAAAAGGAACAAATTATTAATTATGATAGTAAATATTACATGTTAGCTGAAACTCACGGTATGTGTGGGAGGTAATACATATTTCTCAAGTTATTCAGACGGAGCAATCGACAATACTCGCTTTGCTGCAATTCTGAAATTCTTACATTCAAATTTTACACCTGCTAAATTTGGCTACATGCATATAGTGCAATCGGACACGTCTTTAGTTCGCGCAATGTTCTGGGCAGGGCCAGTTTTTAATGTTTGTTCCAAACCCCCCCGACTGGATATACCTGGAGTATCCAGGAGTTAGATTCAGTTCGGTGATCGACGCGGTCAAGTCCAGTCAGATTCTAAATCCGTGTAAATCGGTTCTGAAGTAATACAATATACATACAATTCTACTCAGAAATATATTTACATCTTTAGTCATTTATAAATGTTCAATATTATTAATTGTATAATCTACTGCAGTTATCGTGCTTCTAAATGTTCATAATCTTGGTTGAGTTGAGCAATTAAATTCCTTTGTACGTATTTATAATTCCAATCAGAATTATATTTACATCGTTAATAAATGAAAAATATTCAACAATTATTGATTGTATAATCTATTGCGATTATTGTGTTTCTAATTGTTTATAATCTCGGTTGAGTTAAGCTATTAAATTCCTTCATCGAACTGTATTAGTCGTTCTAGTCATAACACATACGCGAATGTGAAAACAGGGTAGGAAAGAAATGTAAAATGAAGTATGTAAAACAAAGTCATTAAGGTGAAACATACACTATCAAGTTCGTGCTTGTAAAGTAAACGTACACAACAATCAAGACAGGAAATGAA
This sequence comes from Poecilus cupreus, assembly GCA_963942605.1. Classification (NCBI taxonomy): domain Eukaryota; kingdom Metazoa; phylum Arthropoda; class Insecta; order Coleoptera; family Carabidae; genus Poecilus; species Poecilus cupreus. The sequence continues at coordinate 3,854,251 of OZ012715.1, read as the reverse complement.
CTGGGAGTTTTTAAAACAAGAGGTAAATATTAATTCAGGTGTAATATGTTATGTATTAAGAATCAGTGCTTTTATAGTCAATGATTTGATATTTAACTAATCGATTTTTGTAGTAATATAATTTGTTTTTGTGAACTATTACAATAGTTAAATTCAATTGTGTTTGTCAGTGTGTCTATACGTCTATCAATATTCAATACATATGAATTTATATCCTTTGAAAAAGAAACGTGTCCAAATGTAGCAGTAACAAATCGACAATTTAAACTTTGCTAAAATAATTTAATAAAATTAAATTATACCACTAAACCTTAAAATCATTTTATGTACAGGGGCTTGATTGTTGATAAGAACAACATAAGAACAAGGGACAGGAAAAAACATTTCTGCTGTTTGTGAACCAATAATTTTCTTTTAATTCGAAACATAAATGTTTTATATTGTGCAGAAAATAAGATACGATTAGTAACTTGAAAACATTGCACAGCGTGGCTATAATAAATATTCAAATTTTCTAAACAAAATCCGAATAGCAGAAAAATAATACAAATTAAAAAAATTATTGCACTGGATACTAGATAATTAAAAGGTTTCACAGTCAAAATTATTTGAAAAAATGTAAATATAGATAATATTTCTGTATTGAAGCAAGAATAGCATATTTTGTCGTATCTTTTACGCTTATAATTTGTTGTAGAACTCGCTCAATTTCATCCTATAGGGTCCAACATAAAAAGTATAACTTTAGCTTCTTTTATAATAATGTCGTATTTTGGCTTTTGCAAATATTTTTATTTTAGTTTTTCATTTTATTATGTTATACACTACGATGTTCTTAAATAAACTTTTTTGAATAAAAATCGTGTTACGCTTAGGTAAATTTTGAAAATGAGTATCTCTAAATATTTGTATATAATTGATATTAAATTTTAAACGAATAGTTAAAAATACACACGTTTATAACAGGTTTAGTTTATAATAATCGAAATATTTGTTTAAAATAGTAATAAATAGGGTCAATGTGGATGAGAAGTGGTAACGTCATGAGATGAATACCTTAAGAGAATTGATTGCTGGTAGAAACTGTTTATGAGATCTTGCTTCCATGTTCAGTTGGATGTTAATGCTATCTTAACAACGTATAGCTTATTTTAAGTATAAACAGTTTTATATAATGTATAATAGTTATTAATTAATTAGTATATAACTATTTTTTGTACAGCCAGTATTTGTTACCCATGTGTAAATACCTATCATAATAAATAAATAATTCTGAAATAAATTGTGAAAATCTAATGCTAAGAATAATATAAAAAATATAAATTTATCCCCTAAGCCTTAAAGTTGGATTCAATCTTGACCACTGGTTAGATTCACAAGTTGTGTAATCTTGGTTGTATCCCTCTTTTTGTTCTACTGATGATGACAACTAAGTTGTCGAAATACGTTTTTAGAATTTTTTATTAGGTTTCTTTACAACTTTAAGTCTTAGGGGATAAATTTAAGTTTTTTATAAATAATTTTGATTCCAGGTCGCTTACCTTGAATAGTGGTGCCCCCATCATCAGACTGTTTCCATTTTAACTTCACGCTGTTCGTGGTAGTGTATTGGACTTCCAAAGTGGGCTGACTTGGAGGTAGCAGAACAACTAACGAGTAAGTTATCTCATCTTCACCAAATAAATTCTTTGCTGAACAAGTGTAGTTGCCCGCCAGCGACGGATCTGCGCCTGAGAGAAATATCAACATTTTAGACTATATTACAATTTTAATCCAGATATTTCTGGGTTGCTAACGACAAAAACGTGTTCAGTTAGATAAAACTTTTATTCGTAGATCTCACAGTTTGAATTTGGCAATAGCTATCCACCGAAATATGAACACTCCCTTAATAATCATTTGTTTTGAAATGTCATACTTATTTTAAATGCGGCTTCAAAACTGTTGACATATTGAAATTATAATATGTTGACAGTTTAGCTTGTATACCTTTAGTTTAAGAGGAATCTACGACTACTTCGTAGAGCGCTAAAATACGCTATACGTATTATACATTTCTAAGAAATATATGAAAAAATTTTAATAATATCTTTTCAGTAGTAGTTCTAAGGATGTGTAATCTACTTAAGTTGATATTTAATTAATAATATTTTTCATCCTTTTATTATACTGCTAACAAAAAAAAACTTATCCTCACATTCAATGATTGGTTATTCGTAACATATATAAAAAACATTATTTCGAACCATTTACGTGACAAGATACATATTTTAACTACTGAATTTTCTATAATTTATTTTAAGCCGTTTATTTTAATAAATTGTGAACGTCTTTTTTCGTTATTTTGTTGCACAGAAACTAATCACGCTCAGGGCCGTATTATTCATAAGGCAGTGTAGGCAACTGCCTAGGGGCCCCGCATCGGAAAGGGGCCCCGCGGACCGAGAAACAAAAATTTGAAAATGTTTCATCGAGGAAAAATTTAATTTGAAGATTTGTCTCAGAACCGTTCAAATTCATTGGGATAATGGCGATTGAAAATGATACATTGGTAAAGGTCAAATTTTAAGATCTTGTAAATGATTTTGTATCTAAAAAAGTTAGAAGAGTTGATATTCAAACATATATTGTATTTTGTATTGTTTAGGGTTTGTATTTGTTTTGGGTGATGGCATAGCTTAATGTAGTAAAAAATAGTGTAATTATGTATTTTGTATTGTATTTTGGTAGAAAAAATGTATTTTGGGAAGTTAAAAAGGGTAAAGGGGCCCCGAGAATAGTATTGCCTACGGGCCCCGAAATGGTTAATCCGGCACTGATCACGCTACACTCATAAGTGTTGACGATTAATGTAACGTATGCCCATTTTTGAATCGGATGGTTTATACGAGATTCGCGGAGCGCCTAGCCAGAGATTCTTCTTAATAATGATTATTTATAACAGTCCAGTAAAATTCTGCCCGAAACAGACGCCAAATCCAGAAAAATAGATAAAGTATATTTTATTTCTCACTGATAAAAATGGTTTCTGGGAACAAATAGATTCCTCTTAAATGAAGGGAAAAAATGATTTGAATAGTGCTAATCCGATTTCGTTTTCAATGAAAACTTTTGTAGGTTTAATAAATATTCTTGTATGAAAATTAATTTAGTTTTGAAGGAACATATCGAAGTATTCAACTAAAATTCATTATGAGGACGAAGTATGAATAGGAGTAGTTTTAATTCAAAATGATATCGTTCCAAATAAAAATGATTTGTTTAAAATTAAAACTTCTTTCTCATTATCTTTAAAAACAAAATTTAAAATACATAAATTTTCTTTCAATGCAGAAAAAGACGATAAATATAATTTATATTCAAAATTAATATTTTTTTGAATTGAACCTAATAATTTTTTAAGAAATAAAATTTTCTTTAACGAATGCATGCAAAAGGAAAACTGAAAATTTTCTTGGAACAAGAAGTTATTTTTATGAGTATGAACTTTATTCCTTGTTGCCCGTACATTAAATATATCCAAAATCTAGCATGCTACCTACATGTTGTATAAACTATGTTACAAGAAATAAATTGCTAAGTTGATAAATAAACGAGATATTCGCTGGTTTCAATTGAAAATAAGAGCAGTAAAGGAGGTATTGGGAAGGGTCAAAATTTTCGATAGTAACTTTTCTAAAGATTAATAAGCACATTTTAGGGTCTCTAAAATACGATTTCACTATTTTCACGATGATGTTTGTGTGTCACATCATATTCAAATGTCATATTTTGAATTTAAACTCGTACGATAACTATGTTAAATTTTTTATCCCTCTAGCGGCGAAAAATCGAATATTTTTTTTAAGAACATCATATCGATCGGAAATTTTCCGCTCTACAACTTTGTCTCCTTGACATTTTCCTCTAAAATAAAAAGGAAACGTAGAAAACAATTATTCGAAAAAGGACCATTTTTCAACCTTTAAAATCAAAATTAGGGTATGAAGCCAAAGGGGTAGCGTGCCAGATATCAATTTTTCTAGATTTCAATGCAGAATTTTACTGGACTATAAAGCAAACAAATAACTTAATAATCATCTCTAAATCAGGATCTTTGAATAGTACATTATGTAACAATTTTTATGAACTTCTCTTTACAGACGATTTTTTAGGAACGAGCGAAGCGAGTTTATAAAAAACAAGTATCTGAAGAGTTTATAAGATAAGTGACATAATATATTTTTTTGTAAGACCTCAAGTTATAACAGAAAAATATAATACTTTACTAATTATTTGAACATATTAATAGTAGAATTATTGAAATCTCGTAGTTAGTAACTCAGTTGCTAATTGCTATAGCTTGTCAATTACCGTCATAATTTCCGATCTCGAAAGCGTAGCGGCTAACTTAAAATAAGTATACTATTCGCAAAATTTTTAATAACAAAATAACAAAATATTGTCTTAAGACCGAAAATTTTGTGCGCTAAATCTAGAATTTTCTGTATATTGTGGTAAATAGTTCAATTGTAACGTATCGACATGAAATTCATAAAACCCTTAGTTCGATTCCCACAATCGGTAATATTACCACTTGAAAATCCTGCAGTTTCATCTCCAATATAAAAATTTAAATATTTGGCATATCTAAAGCAAAGTTTCACAAAAACAATGAGTACTAAATGGCGTGATAATATATTTGGTTATTTTTTAAAATTATTTTTGCTCTTATATTACAAGCTAATAAAATTATTAATTTATAATAATGGACTAGGCACTGTAAAAACATTTCAATCAAATATATTATTGCGCAATAAAATTATAGCAGGTATTGAAATAAGAGAATTATTGCTACCACTAAAATCAGGTCTGTGCTTCAATGATATTTCAAACAATAATAATATTTTATGCGCTTGAAAACATACAAAAGCCATAGGATACGTCTTAATACAATGAATAAATTCATATCACTGTGAGAATATACAAGTAAACTAAATTCACAATCATAAATACATACTTCAATACAAGTTGAAGTATTCGTCAACACTATAATAATTTATTAGTCAACGCATTAAACTTCAATAATAATTAATTGGTAAATAAATATAATTTGCTTGGAATAAATCAACATCAATGTTATGTCCTATTTCGATGTACTTTCTTCATCTATACAGTGCCTAGGTTTTCGTCGTGTAATATCTATTCTGTAGATTTATGATTTCTTAGGTCTTTTGTAAGTGATTTATTGTATCAAACTCTCTCCCACATATTCTGCATTATCTATTATCATCTCTTGTAATTATTTCTTTTTTCTTTGTTGGCTATTTTAATTTTTGCAATTATTTTCAGATTTTTATTTTCTTTTGTAATATACCGGGTGGTGCTCGGTAAGTGCGAACATAGGGATTTAACATGGGATATTAGTTTTATGCAATTTCCTGCTCTCCTGTACATTTTACGGAAAAAAACTGTAGAGGGAAGATTTATTCAGAATTAAAAGTTACCTAAGAAACTGTTTTTACATGTTTTATGAAGTTTTTGGTTTAGCCGTAACATTAAAAATAAATTTCGAAATTTCTGTTACTTTGTAGCAATAGCCATGACTTTTGTTTTATTTTTATGACAAATGCGTTAAATGTCAATTTTTGATGTTTATAAACGTGAATCTATCTTATTGATGGGGTAAATTGCTCCGTGGTAACGTGTCGGACTGTGGATCGTGAGATCCTCAGTTCGAATCCCACTGCCGACAGTTACAAATTTAAATTTACCCCTGTGGTTCCCCCTCCACTAAAAACTTTGGGGGCTATGACTTGACGGCTGGTATGTTGTATGTAGGTATATTAAATAATATTGTTACAATTATTACTTCATTTACTTTGTTATGACGTGTTCAAATATTATTATTAGTATTGATTTCATACATTTCTTTCTCATTCAAATATTGTAATTTAAAATTAAAAAAAAAATTGAAATTGTTGATAAACTTGAAACTGATTTATTATTAAATATGAAAATAAAACTTTGTTCTAAGAATAAAAAATGTGAACTTTTTGATTTAATTTAAATTATTAGATTCACGTATAAACATCAAAAATTGACATTTAACGCATTTGTCATAAAAATAAAATAAAATTCATGGCTATTGCGACAATGTAACAGAAATTTCGAAATTTATTTTTAATGTTACGGCTAAACCAAAAACTTAATAAAACAGTTCTGAATAAATCTTCCCTCTACAGTTTTTTCCGTAAAATGTACAGGAGAGCAGGAAATTGCATAAAACTAATATCCCATGTTAAATCCCTATGTTCGCACTTACCGAGCACCACCCGGTATAGTGGTCTACTTGTAATCAGAAAATTAAGAAAACAGAAAAATGTAATACTTTATCTACTTTATTTGAATATGTTATTTAGCTAAATTGGAAAATGTTTGATAATTATTTAAAGCTCGTATTTATAGTGTATTCCGAAAACGAACAACGGTCACCGTGGTAAAATTTTCAGGTTACCGGTAAGATTTCGGAATGCGGTTCCTGAAATTTGTGGTACTTTTTGCTTACCACGAGAACCGCGCACAAATAGCGATTAGCGCGGTAAACATCTGTCAAACAAGATAACTTCAACAATCATTGTTGAAATCAAACTCATCATCATCGTCTCCCTCAGCTTTACTACGACCGTTTAAAACAAACTCGTTAAAAATATGACACGTCTTCATTTCACATTAAATATGTCCATATTCTGACCTAGATTTTATGTCTTTCTCTTTCAATTGTTCAATGTCCGTTTTTTCATAAAATTTTGTCCCTTTTACTTCCCATTGGTTCTTTTCATTTATTATTTATCATTTTCTTGATATTTCTCCTCAGTTCGAATCCCACTGCCGACAGTTACAAATTTAAATTTACCCCTCCACTAACATCTTTGAGGGCTATGAATTGACGGCCGGTAACCGCACTTCATACGAAAAAATATATCACTTACCGAGATCTGCGTAAGCAGAGTGCCACACTCATAAGGGGGTAAAAGGCGTGATGATTTTTTTTTTCTTGATATTTCTACCCAACAATCATGTGCGAGACTTTTCCATGGTGTCCGTCTTAGTTTCTCTTCATTACTGATTGCTCTATTAAGTGCTTCTACCTTCGTTTTGTATCGTTCTGATATATTTTGATTGCATTCTTTATATTTTGTCTTGTTCTCTAAAATCACAAATTTCAGCTACATACTTCATAATACTGGCAATCAATTTATCGAAAAGTAATAATCCTAATTTAAAGTTGTTAATAAATTTTTTTACCCTACAGCCCCACATTTGTTGAAGGACTGTTGTAGCTTTCTTCGTTAATTGCTTCATATGTTCATTCTTTTCTCCATTTCTGTCAAATGTTTACCCCAAGTATATAAAAGTTTTTACTATTTCTATTTCTGTTTCTTCCTACAACCATGTTTCATTTGCTCCCCTGCTCATTCCTTTATTGAAAACAACAATATTTTTTTCTGTTATTAAAACCATGGTTTTTTTTTCTTTCGGTATACTTCAAGTATCTTCATTAAGGCATTCATTTCTTGTATCGTTTTTGCAAATACTATCAGGTCGTCGGCCGACGAAAATGTCCAAAACTTTTTACTTCCTATTTTAATGCCTCCTGTCTATCTTTTCAATATCCGACATGTAAAGAGATAACAAAATTGGATTTAATAAACATCCTGGTTTAACTCTGCAGGCATAGTTCTAAATTCTTCTCCTTATTCTCCGTCTATTTTCAGAGTATATTTTTGCTATTCTAAATACTTATGTTTCTTCAGTGTCGGATCTTATCAATATGTCAATCATTTTTTTTTTCCTAATTATGTTGTCAAATGCAGTTTTCAAGTCCGTAAATAGTACATGTAATTTTCTCTTTTTCTTACATATTTTCTATTTTACATTGCGTAATTTAATATATAAATGTTACCCATTATGCCTCTCCCTACTTTATTGTCCTTAAATATATTTGTCTCTTCTGCTTCTTCAGTTAGTTTCTAAAATCATGGCGTATATTTTATATGCCGTGTCGACCAATATTATATCGCTGTAGTTTTTAATTTTTTTCTCTGTCTCTGATGAAACGATTACGATTAAGATTAATCGTAATCGCCGATTAAGAACATTTAAACGGTTAATCGTAATCGCCGATTATTAACAACGATTTTTAACGATTATTAAAATGCGCATTCTCTGTCTTGTGTTTGCACTCATTTAGTTCTGTGATTTGTAGCTTATTGATAATTTTTTTATTTATTTTACTTACAATACATATAAATAGTATTACTTAGACCAGAATCATAATCATTTGGCCCATTTAAAATCATACAAAGGAAAATTGTTTAATTCACCATATTTATATCTTAAATTCTATCATTGTACATACACATAAAGGGGAAGTATTATGTTTTTAATTGATTTGATTTTTGGAACAATACATCAAAAGTAAGTGGTGAACTATTTGAAGATCTATCAGGGTTTTTGTGCATATCTTTGTAAATAAATGAGATAGAGTAAATTTCATTGGAATTTAAAAGATGTAGAATAAATATTACCTATAATTTTTATTTGAAACATTTTTCTATATTTTGTCATCAGATTCAAAAACAGTGTGCGTGGTACAAGTCATAGTTAATACCTTTGGGCCAAATGAAACCTTTATGTTAGCGATGATTGTTAATTTGTTATTATTTCAGTTGTGTTTTTTTCTTAAAATATTCTTAAAAATAACGGAATTTAAGTAGCAAATAAATTGAGTACAATAATCTTCTTTCTATAAGATTTAAAAAATTATTGTAAAAGTCTTGGGTCAAATGAAATGATTCTGGACTCGTATATACAAAACGGATGCAAGTGATATAAATTTTGTAGATACAGATGTATTGAAATTGTGATTGTTTTGCAAGACTGGTTTTTTCGCTCTAGTGTGGGAATAAATCTTTAAAATGTCGTAAAAAAGAAAAAGGAATGATGTTTGGGCTCACTTAAATACATTTTTATTATCTTTAATATACACTTAATTTAATTATTATTACCATTTGATTTTGAATTTTCGTTTTTTGTTTTTTACAATAAATAGTATAAGATTATTTCATTTTCTTTCCGATTTATTTATTTATTATATTTGCTATTATGTTACAAGCCGAAAAATTATTAGCAAATAATAGTAGTAAAAACATTTCATTCCATATATTACAGTGCAATAAAATTACGTTATAACAGGTACTGAAATAAGAGAATTATTGCTATAAATTCCTTGGTGATTAGTATGCACTAACAACAGGTGGAATTTGCCAATATTTCAAACAATAGTAACATTTTATTTGTTTGAAAACACAAATACACAAAAAGTTGAAGTATTCGTTAGCACTATAATAATTGAAAACATTCAATAATAATTAATCGACTAAATGAACATAATTTGCTTGGAATAAATCAACAACAATGTTAGAGCCTATTATTTCAGAAAGGATAGGTTTTATTTATGAATATGGCTGTCTAATAATTCTTAAATGGAGGTTTGTGGATCCCAAGATGAATAGAAAGGAAGGATCCACAAAATTTTAAAAGTTTTGGTTTGTTTTTTATATTTCATTATAAATCGATTTATTTAGATAAGTAAATGAATCATCTCGTACGTAAAGTGCGGTTATCTGTCGTCAAGTTATAATCCATGTTGTTGGCTGTAGGGTAAAATTAAAATTATTATTTACAAATCTTACTACTAAACTATTATAGTGTTGATGATTTTTTTAATACTTGTACTGATGTTAGTTTTGATATATTTTGTTATCGTTTTAGAAATTTTTAAACTCGAATTGAATAAATATTGACAGTCAAGGAGACCGTCTTAATCTTTATGTCCTTGCGGGCCCTTTTAGATTTTTTTCTGCAACCCCCACAGTTTTGTCAAAATACTATTACGAGACTTTATTATAACATAAATTTTTTCATGAAGTACGTTTATCAGCCCTCAAGTCTTGGCTCTAGATTTTGAACTGAGGGCGCCATGAACCACATTTCGATACGTAATCACTGAACTATTTACCTACCCTACACTTTCAACTTAGTTTTTTTATTAGATTTTTTTATTTTGCTATTTTTAATTACAAGTAGTGTAAATGAAATAAGTTATTGTGTGGTAACGCATCGGAATCTGAATCATGAAATCTTCAGTTCAATCCCCACAATTAACAATTTTTCGGAAGATATTTTCATCACGTAATGCGACGCATTCAAAATACTGTAAAGTTTGAAATTTGTGTAGCAATTTGTCCTTTATTTTGATAACGATTCTCAATTGTTTCACTCAGGCAGTGGTTCTCAATCGGGAGTACACGTAAACCAAAATTTTTACACTTTTTATATAAAATTACGGATTTGATTAGGTTTCCATTTAAAAAAGTAATTATTCTTAATTAATATATATTATAAATTATAGGTACAACTAAGTATCTATTACATTCATGACTATTTTTAATGCTAGGATTATCTGGCTTTGTATTATTTATCTCGGTGATATTATTTAAAAAATAGATACATACTAGCGTCGACCCCGCCTACGGCGGGGGTCTCAGCTAGGGCTCCGCAATCTCTGAAAATCTCACAAAATTTATGTATATAATAATATAATATGCGAAAGGTGATTAGTATTGTATAGCGGTTCGACCTAATTTACAGGTCGAATCCCTACGCTCCTCGACCTTAAAGAAAATTTCAACTTAAATTAGGGTCCAGCTAAAAGTATGGGATAATAGTGGTTTGTTAATATCTCATATGAGATCATGCAATTGATGAAGAAAGGTCATCACTTCGTTCTTCCCTTTCATGTAACTAAATTGGCGAAGAAAGCTCGTCACTTCGTTCCTCGCTTTCATGACATTAACATTGTCAAATATCGTCACTTTGTTCTTCGCTTCCATGTCACTATGAGAATTTGCGTGTCTCCCATATTTTTCATTGCGGGAAGTTGTGTGTCTCCCATGTTTTTCATTGAGGGAAGTTATGTGTTTTCCATTGATGGAAGTTTTGTGTTTACCACTGAAGAAAATTGCGTATTTTACCTTTATGGAAAGTTGAGTGATTTCCAAAGAGGGAAGTTGTGTGTTTTCTATCGAAGGAATTTGTGTATATTGCATTGAGGGAAGTTATGTGTTTACCATGGTAAAAAGTTGTATGTTTTCCATTGAGGGAAGTTGTGTGCTTTCCATTAAGGGAAGTTATGTGTTTTCCATTGAGGAAAGTTGTGTGATTAGCACTAAAGAAAATTGCGTACTGGAAATTTGAGGAAAGTTGCGTGTTTTTTATTGAATAAAATGCATAAGTTAGCTTTCTAGTAATTTCTACAAAAACAATTGCCGATCGCAATCATTTGTGATAATGGATGTTCTTCACTAACATTCCTCAACTTACTGCTCCAAAAACATTCCATTTAAAATCCCACAAGTCAGGTTTCTATGAAACAAAAAAAAAAAAATACAATTGCCGATCGTAACGATATGGAATAAAAAAATTCGTCACTGCTGTCCTTTATTTCCTGCCATTTCTATGAAAACAATTGATAATCGTAAAGATTTGTTTTAAGGTTGGGTCATCACTACGTTCTTTAACTTCTCACTTTTATAAAATTGCATTTGCTACCCTACAAGTCAGGTTTCCATGAATTTTTAGAAAAAACAATTGCCCATCGTATTCCATTTCATTTCATTTCATTTTAAGAAAAAAAAAAAAATTCATATTAGTCGGTCCATATTTTTGACAATTCATTAGAACATGTTTATTCAAGACTTTTCATTTGATACCAAACACGATATATTTTTGATGACTTTTAGATAAACAATCGACAATCGGTCAACTTCCATTTTTTTATATAATCATTTATCTCATCTCTTCGAGACATTTCTATTGATACCCTATAAATGATTAAAAAAATTAATCAAACACAATTTACATTAATATTTGATCATGTAATAAAGACTCCTGTCAATCTGACACTTCTATTGTCATCTAGTCATTTTAAAAGTATCTACAGTCAATAATAATTTGCATCCTACATTAGCTTTATATTTCGCGGTTTTACTTTATTTTACTAAATTTAATCGTGTAACACCCACTTTTCTCAGGACGTCAATATACAATCAAAGCCAAAAATTTTTTTCAACTTTTTAAAAATTTTTTAAATTAGCGTTTCAAAAATTTGCTTAATATCAAACACGTTTGTTCATTTATTCTAAACACAGATAAATTTACAAAACTTTTCCAACTTGTCTACAATTAATGTAATTTATATTTAAAATTTGAAACTGAACTGTCAAAAATGACAAGTTGTCATAGACGTTCATCTTAAAAATTCCACGGCCACCACACTCTTAGTTGATTTTGGTCCAAAAATGCATGTTTTTTCAAGATTTCTTGCACATCATGTGTAGAAAAAATGTGATTTCATAAAAAAACACGTAGTACTAATCAAACTCTAAATATCTATGTAGGTTTCACTAAAATCTATGAATCCTTGTAGGCTCTAGCATTGGAATGTTGGAACCGACCGTTAAAATCGATGGAAAAGGCCGTGAATTTAACTTTTAAATTTTCGCGTACATCATGCATAGGAAAAATTTGAATTAATAAAAAGCACGCAGTCCTAATCAAACTCTACATGTCTGTGCAAGTTTCACTTAAATCCGTCAAACCATCTAGGCCCTAGGCTCGGACAAAGTTTCGTGATGAATCTATAGATAGGCCCCACTAGCAAAATAGTATATGGATAATCCTTTTCAATTTTATTATTCATTTTAGAATAACACCAATAAAAGGATGAGAACCAATGGATAACAAGACGTAATGTATAATTTTGTAAATGCTACATGTACTGTGCAGTATTTTAAAACTATTTTATATAGCTTAGTATAGGTCGACAAACCGATTTGCGTCCCTTGATGATGTACCAGCAGTGTCGCCCATACATACTGGCTTCAATTATTCTTTTATAGATTTCACTTTATTCAAGTTATAATACAACGATAGCTAAATTATTTTCATTTCATTAAATTGTATAAAATGCTCCAAATAATATATGCTATGTGTTGCAATAATGAACTTTTGACTCGGAATGTACAATTTAAACTTGTGCAAGTAGACGTAAATACAATTCATAGAAATATTTGTTAAAGCACATATTCCCGCTATGGACGCACATCGGTTTGTGTATCTATATAAGACATTTGTTTGTAGGATTCAGATAAATATACGAGTCCAAATTTACATGATTTCGCCCATATCAAATTTTTCGTTTAATTCAAGAGAAAAAAAAATGGGTATACCTGTTATCTATGGTATTATATTATAATTTAATCGACGTTTCGGCTCAGATTGAGTCTCCCGCAGAACCAAATGAAATTCACACAATTTAATCAGTATTTAATTATACATTGGTTTTTGGAAACCAAATTCTGACAGTTGTTTAAATTTTATCTGGCAGTTGTTTAAATTTTATCTGCTTTGTCATGTGGTACCGAGAATTTGGTTTCCAAAAAAACAATGTATTATATTTTAAATACTGACTATATTATTTGAATTTCATTTAGTTCTGAGGAAGACTCAATCTGAGCCGAAATATCGAACTTTATGAATTATACATATAATAATTCCATAGCTGACTGGTGTTCCTATTATTTTTTCAATTCCAATTGGTAGTCAACATTCATATATAAATTTTCGTTTAATGTTTTATATAAATTTAAATAAAAATCAAACCCCGGATAGAATCCATTGTGCCCTGTTTTTAAAAGGTGCATAATAATAACAATAATAATGATAATACACCCAAGTCACGCCGACTGCCTGGGTGGCTGCCCCGACCTTCTGGTCTTTCATCAGCGCCTATTTTCACATGATGTTTTCCAGTGTTTATTTTCTGGAAGACCGTGAAGCAGGTCAAAGGTATCCAGCTCAGCTGAGGTAGTGTACTTTAAAGCGATTTCAATAACAGTAATAATATTATGTGGCCTTTTAGTAGACCTGGTTTATCTTCAGACGAAAATTTATAAAACCAAATAAAAAAAAAATAAATAAATAAATAAAATGCGAAATCATCATGTATGGACAATCGAAGAATGGGGTCGTTTCCTACGGTCACAAAATGGAAAATAAATCATTTATATTATGACTAGACCCAAAAAACCGTACTAGATATAACAGAAGTTAAAAAAATATGAATAAATACACTGCTCAAAAAGAAAATCGAGCCACCTGGCCGAACCAAGAAAATGACTGTTTTTAAAATGTGGGGCATTTCTTTCAGGGACATGTTAACCAAAATCTGGAAATTCCCTCTGGAGATACATTCCTCCTCTACGTTTCAAAGTATTATGCCGCGTATCTATCTTTTTCTATATTCTTTGTACTTCTTTTATTATGGAGCTGTCAGATTGTCGATATATCAAAATGGATGGCTACATATTTGAAGGTTTTTTTTGTTTTACTATGAATTCGTAATTTTAAATACGTACGTAATCTATTATTTATTTCTAACTAATAAATGCTACTTTAGGTCCACCCAACGAAATTAAAGACATGTTGAATGACATAGGTTAGAAAAATTCCAAAATTTATCAGTAGTAATCAAACATTTGACTAATATTATTCATGTTTCTTCCTGAAATAAATGGAATTCATATGTATATTTTAATTAGTTACCAAGAAAATTTATTTTAATTACATTTAAATAATTTTCCGAACAATAAAGTGGAACAATTATGTGACTACAATTACTTACAATTCCTACTGTTTGAGACCACAATATCATACGTCACAAAATTTTTAAAAAATCTTTGTGCCTTATTGAATAACAATTATGACTTTTTAGAAGTGCAGATAGTCTTCAGTTCAGATATAGTTTCATAAAAAAAACCGTGAAAGACTTTCAAAATTTTGGATACTAAAAAGTTTTAAAAAGTAAAGATAGAGCTACAGAGTTGTAAAATCGATATTAGGTATAGCAAATGAATGTAATACAATAAAAAAAAGTTTCCCAAGAGTATACTTTATTATCTAAGTTTAATTTAATGTTAAATGTGCATAAAAATATTTTAAATAAATTTAGAATTTAGTAAATAAAATATACACTGTATTTTTTTCTTTAAAAAAAAAACACTGTTTTATACTTGTCTTTCTTATGTTAAACATTAAAATTTTAAATGGATGAACTCATGTGGATATGGGGTCGTATTTATGAGTGCGTCAATAAATCAGGTTGAGATAGAGCCACTGTATTAAAATGTCTCAAGCAAAACTCTTTTAGTCAGAAATAAAACAACGACAGTACAATAATTCTCCGAATTATGAGTACCTATGTATATCAAATAAAATCTTTATGAGCTTCGGAATTAAATTTGCAGTCAGCAAGACTAAATTCTCGCCAAACACGAAATATTTTCCTTGCGAAGTTACACAAGATACTTATTTGCGGCAGGATGTCATTTTTTTTGAATTTAATAACTCGATCATTCTAATTTTATTTCGGAACTGAGCGGCAAATTTTATATTGCATATCGTAAGAATTTCCTTATTTACTAAACTGAATTTCAAAATTGATTTATAACTGTATTGCGCAGACCGCACAAGGTTGACTGTTATAAAAACGATTTTATTTCATTTACGCGCATAGTTCATGGTTGCGAGAGCAGAAAATGTATTCATATTTTCAAAATAAAATGGTTTATTATACTCAGTATCTATGGATTGATTTTATTATAATTTAACTAGTATTAATAGGATCAAACTTACAAGTGAATTGTTAAAAGTACGTACGAAGAGCATTTTGCTTAAATTTCATGCGCTAATATTGTTATGCTTTAGTAAAGCAGAGCAAAGCGAAATTATTCTCGTATTTCTTTTCGCCTTGCAGCAAAAATACGCGACGAGGACAAGAGTGAGAGTGAGAATGTTGGGAGCGAGACCGACGTAACAACTGCGAGAACGAGAGTCTCACAATTAAAATTTTAAAATACATTTAAAAATAAATATTTGCACAGGGATAAATAGCCGACTGACGCTACTTTTACTTTATCGTTATGCTTATCCATCTACTAGCATTGCTAAATTGAAGGCTGGTAAATGCACTTCATGGCAAAAATAAAATATTTTAGTAGATATGAACGAAAAAGTAATATTTGTGTTTTTCATTAAATCATTTTTTATTCTCATTAAATTAATAGTTCCGTGCTAATGCATCTAACTGTGGATCATTAGATCCTCAGTTCGATTCTCACTGCTGGCTATCGACACTTCTATCTTTACCTCTATTTTTCGTCCTCCACAAAGAGGGATGATTTGTCGTTCGGTATTTATACTTCTCGCGCAAAAATTCATATATTACATTAGAAGATCTACGAAAGTGCCAAAGATGACAATTAGATAAAAATTACTATATTTACAGACCATTTTAGGGCTTCCCAAACTATTGTATGAGTAAAGATATAGACGAAAATGTATAAAATCATTTAAGAAGTTACAGTGTTGCAAATATGAGAATGATAGTAATTAAAGTCTCATTTACAATTTAGAAGAAGAGATATAGAATATTAATTTGATTTCATTTTAACATAGTTCAGCTTACGCTGTTCTTACACCTAGCCTTCCTAACATGAAGTGCACAGTAAACTTATATAATAATGTACATAATACATAAAATAACATTTTAAAGCGAAAGAAATAAACTATTGTTTCGCACATATTAAAATTAACATACATTTTTTATGCAAGAACGAGGTTATAATTATAATTTCGACTATTATGAAAAGAGTCCATTATACTATCTTTCTATTTTGCACCTTTTATGCATTTTTTAAATAAAAAAATCATAGTTTAAAAATTTTGGGTAATTTGTGCTAGTTCGTGATGTTTGAAAACTCAATTATTTGAATTTAAAATTATCAACTTACTTAAAATAAATAAATTTATCATCACGCTTTTTACCCATTATGGGTGTGACACTCTGCTTGTGCAGATCTCAGTAAGTGATATATTTTTGCCTATGAAATGCGGTTATATTCCCCAAGGTTGTTAGTGGAGGAGGAACCACAGCGGTAAATGTAAATTGGCAACTATCAGTAGTGGGATTCGATCTGAGGATCTCACGATCCACATTCCGATACATTACCATGGAGCTATGTACCCCAACTTACTTAAAGCAAAAATGAGTGTAGATGACTTTTCGTGTACCCCACTTGAAACGTAAAAATAATAAAATTACCGTCAAGAATTTACTTCCGAATAATTCCACACGTTTGAAGAATGATGTGAGAAAAATAAAATACAAGCTATATCAGAAAATGTATTCCTTGTATATTTGAAATTGAAACGTGAGAAATTCAAAACGTCTACTTCATGAACAATGTTATTATACTTTTTGGTATTATAATATTACAGCAGAATCTTTAACCTTAAAAATATAAACTGAACTGCACTATAACAACACTCGAATGAGGTGTTAATAAACTCTTTTATTTGCTTTGCTGTAGAAGCAAAATAGAGAAAAAAATACTGTATTTAGTATAAATCCTCTTCACGCGACTCGCCTGAAAACGTGGCGAGATATTAAAATATTATGTGAGGTTGATATTGCGAATCTAAAACAGATTCATGGCCAATATTTTTAATTTCTCGGGCGGCCTTGCCTCGGGTGCATCGCAAATTTACAGTTTATTGATTATTTGATTTGATAATAATCATGCTGTAATTAAATACTATCTCAAATATATTTTTATCTGTTATTTGAACCATGTTTACTGTTACATTATAACTGCTCAAAAATCTAACCATATTTTTAAGTTACCATTGCCCTAATGCGAAATATCATATTACAAGTGAATTAATAAACTTGTTTAATTTCATAAGTTTTATACGCGTCTTGATTTCACCGTATGAAGTAACGGATAGAAATTTTTCTTTTTGTTTGTTACATTTAAGTTAATTTTAGTGACCTTATTAAAATTACTGTTTCTAAGTAATTTATTTTTGTAACGCGTTAATTAATTTTTTATCAATTAATTTTTTATCAGTGGAAAATTAGGTTGATCGATTATCAAAATTAACAATTAAAATTATAGTAATACGTGCTGCAAATAATTAAATTATGATACTTTTATTTTTATTTACACAAAAAAGTGAAAGAATTTAATTAATGACAATAATAAATTAACATTTTTACTTTCTCATAAATATAACAAAAATGAGAAAAACGTTACAATTCTAGAACGTTTATTAATTTTCAGTTTGCGGAATTAATTATTTTTTCGGAAATAAATGGGAACGATCTAAATTAATAACAACATTTCCTAAAATTAGCATAAAAATGCAGAGGTCACTAAATTGTAAATTCAATGTCACATTTACCTTAAAGTAAAAGTATGAAACGACCTTAGAAATTGTTATTCTATATCCCTGATATGCGCACAAGGTATTACAATTTCACACATTGTGGGTGTGTTGTATGAGTTTCTCTGGGATTGTTTGCATGTGCGTACAGCTCAGTTGAAGATGCTATCAGACTAAGACTTGTCTAAATTCACACGTCCTAGTTAGGTATGTTTCGTTGCTTGCAGGCATTGTCTATTTGCTAATATTTTATTTTCGGTGAAATGTTCTTATTCCTTTCAATATGAAAAATAAAAATTGATGGGGGAGTAAAATTTTAGGAATAAGCAAAATTATTGAATTCAAATGGAAATATGTAAATAAGCCAACCTTAAAATTATGCTGCCGTCTTAATGTAAACCGTTCACTCGAATATACACGGGTTTTTATAATTTCTGAAATTGTCCAAGAATCAATTTTATTTCGTTATTTATTAATTATGAATTATTTTTTTGTCATAGGTGCTCTATTTTATTACTGTACATCTCGTCATTAGCAGTCGCTGATTTTTGTACAATATCAAATATGTAAACACTAGATATTTTTGTGGCAACAGTTTTTGTTGTTAATTATTTTAGTATGGCTATTTTTTGACAGGAATAAAATTGTAACTATAAATTTTACATTTGAAGTAATACAGTAATAGAGACAAATAATTATATTTAAATATCATTAGAATAAAGAATCGACAACAAACATTTTTATTTAATTTTATAGTATACAATTCTTTTTAGAATAATATTTGTTTAAATTGTGTAAAATTATTATTTAAAAAATCTGATGTGCGCAATCCAACTTTCCGCCTAAATAATTTAACTAAAATAATAATTTTTAAACGATGTTTTTAAAATAAAAATTACAGCTAATATTATTTTACGTATTTTTAATATAACAAAATTTAACATAAATCAATTTTTTATTGATATGTTTAAAAAAAAATATAGGACTTCAATTAATTTATACTTCCGATCAACTCGTAACTAGAACTTTTAAATTACAATTGGAAATTTGACAATGATATTAGATTTTGAGAACAAAAAAAAAAAAAATCGGCTTGCACAAATATACTCACACACGTCGTAGTAAAGTAGTGAAGTCATGACTGTTGAAAACTCATAATCGAAATTTTTGACTCGTCATTATATCTCCCTTACATATGTGTGCGGGATGTAAAAAAAACGTGTTAGAATGTAGTTGACAGGGCAATAGTTCTGAGAGTCCCCTATTTTATTAACAAAAATAAAAATTTTATTATTACACATTTTCGGTAAATTATTTGTGAGTTTGAAATGCAGTTAAGTCATGCCTTTCAAAGATGTTAGTGTAAGTGAGACCCCAGGGTTCTAGTAAAAATTAGCGACATTGACGACTGTGGGAATCGAACTGAGGAAACCAAGTTCCACAAGCTACACAGCTATTCACTCCATTATATATATAATATATCATCACGCTATTTTTCCATTTCTTAGCATGGAACTTCGCTTAACAGATCTCGGTAGATGCTACATTTTTCCGCATGAAATACGGATACCAGCAGTCAGAGCTGGGTGTACTCGAGTGCATGTACTTAAAAGTACTGTTTAGAGTAAAAGTATTGTACAATTGTACTCTATACTCATACTCGATAACATTTTTAAAATGGTTACTTTTACTCGTACTGGCGATATTTCTGTCAAAATACTCGTATTCAATACTCTAATACCTATCTACTTACAGTACAGTCTTGTTTTATTAAAAGCAAATAAAGATATAATTCAGTAAACTTAATTTTTTTATGTTTTACGTGTATTCTGTAAAATTTTGTTATTATTATAATAAACATAATAATTAAAGAATTATTTTTTTGTTATGTCTAAATAATTTATTTACTTTTAATATATTATAGGATTTTATAATGTTACGTTCGTGGGTTATAAACGTTTTATTTAAATAATAAAACTATTATTATTAATAACAAGTAATGCATAATTATTATAATAAATAGTAAAAGTTAATTAACACTAGGTATATAACACTAAAATAACAAATACAAAAACTTATACACTAACACTTATCACTACTATAAATAAACACTATTATTTATATTAACTAGCCGAGTGATATTTATTTAAGACGATATATTTATATTCAGACCGCGCGATATATTTATGTTCACAAGCTCTTCATAGTAGCTTCGGAGTCGACTAAGTCATCTGACTTACTGAGTCTGAGTCAACTAACTGACTGGCCGACTCAACTCGACTAACTGAGTCCGAGTCATTTAAACGACTGACTGACGGCTGCCGGCGATTCCTTTTATATACCACGTTCATTGTTTCTGGAAGCTTCGGGAATATTCCCTATTGTGGAGCAAACGACTTGTCCGAACCCGCTAGCGTTACGTCATTCACTCGGCGGCGCGACGTAGGCCGGCAAGCTTCAACTTGTCGCTGCCGCGTTCGTTACAATAATTATATAATATGTCAAGACTTATAAATATATTTTTTATAATTTGATCCTTTTATTTCTCTAATAATATAACAACTATTCTACAATCGTACAATCCTTTGTGTTTCTTGTATTAATAACCTTAACAAACCTTTATTGAAAGCACATAAATAATTTTAATTTTCAAATTAAACATGGATTCCATAAAATTACCTACTCTGTTAAACAAGCATTTTTTTTTTTAGTTTTCATCTTAATTAATAGTTATGAGTGATAGTTCATAATTTTGCAATAATCCGTGTGTTTACGTGTACAATTACTTTTACACTTTTGCCATGAAAATTGTCAAAGTACAAGTAATATACTTGAAAGTACATTTGATTACTGAGTACTTGTACTTGATACTCGAGCATTTTTATGTGGTACTTTGCCCAGCTCTTCCAACCGTTATGAAACGCCCCCCAAAGAGATTACTGGAAAGGTTACAGCACTGGTTTTAAAGGCATATATAACACTATATTTCGAAATTTATTTTAAACTTCAATTGTAAAACATGTATTTTAAAATGTTTCTTTTAATAATGTTTTAAAAGCTTGTTTATAAAAATGTTACAAAACTGTAAACTCAGCTTTTAAGATAGACCACCAGATATTTAAAATTTGTATATGAAAATGTAAAAATTAATTCTTTTTTAATTCATTTTTTTTTTCAAAACTACTCGAAACTTTTCATCGCCGTTTATTAGTTAAATTTAGTGCTTTTGAAAGTGTAGTACTTGTGACGGCTGTTGACTGTATATTACGAGAATTGTTTGCAAAATTGTAGTTTCAGTTTCAATATCTAAATTGAATGTAATATGAGAATATTAAAAAAATTATTTGTCAATATTAAAAGTAGAGTTCTGTTTTAAAATGGTTTTAATCAATATTTTAGATTGTACAAATTGATCAGTTTGTAACCAAATAGTCGATGAACAAAGTAAGCATTCTAAATCATAGCATATAACTCGAAAGCCATAAAACTAGATAGAAAATGAGAGCATAAATAAACCACTATTCTTGGTAATATTTGACAGACTCAGATGCAAAATAATGTTGTTATAAATATTCAAGACATGATTTATACTGGAGTGAAAATTTAATTTTTAATCTTGTAATAGAGGATTTCATGTTCATACGTGAGGCACTTTTATTAGAGACGTAATTCTGTTTACGAGCACGTTACAAGTAACACAAGTTTTTGATCGGTTCAGATCGTAAATACGCATGTGACATACACATACAGCAAAGAATAAATACCTCGTCTGTTGAGTGAGGTACAGCAACAGAAACCAACATTTGGATGCTGCATGCTGCAGGGTTAAATGAATATATTTAAAATATGAATTTAGGGACTTAAAACCAAAGAAAAAGATCCGCAAAATCGCGGTTTTTAAGAGATATGGGCTCGTAATCTCACATTGTTATTTAAAATCATACTCGAAATGGTGAGGTAAAAAAAACCATCATAGATGGACTTTAGAAGATGCTAATATATCCGTCAAAGAAACCATACAAGAACACCATATCGATGTTTTTAAAATGTTTGTTACGTCCAAAACTAAATAAGTTTTAATGTAATTGTTTGTCTTAAGTATTTCAAATGTTAATTTCATTACTATATTATTCCTATATTGGCTGGTCTATACTGGATTTAATTTACAAATTTAGGTTTAGAAATTTAATTTTAAAAATATAAAATACATAGAAACACCTTTATTGGTTTATGATGGATTTATAAATTTATTGATTTATAATTTACATTTAAAATATCACCATATTTTATATTCTAAATATAAATTTCCAAATCCAACCAATCAACTTGACTGGGAAACAAAAAATAATTTTGCCAACAGTCAAATGTGTGAAGATTGTCAATCAAACTGATATTTTTGTGATCATCATAAAATATTGTTATAACATGGATGCGGAGAGTGTTAAATATGATAATAATTTAATATCTTTCATTAAAGAATATCACATATGACAAATTAAGGTTATTTTGTTGTTGTTTAAAGCATATATCAAAAAGCGAAAGCGTAATCTGGATTGGCAGATTTCAAATTTAATAAATTCAGTTTGAACCAGTAGGTAAATCGTAAATTTCAAATCTTAATTTCTAAATCTTAATCTGTAAATTAAATCCAGTATAAACCAGCCATTAGGATTATAAGCTACTTTTAAATTTAAAGATTTTAAATTTTTTTGTTATAATTCAACGTTTCGACTTACTATACGTATTTCTTCGCCAGGAAAACAAGTGAACAACATAAACCAGTAAATAAAAACAGTACGTAATTAAATAAATAATTCGTTCCTTCCTTTTTATGGTACAACAGTCCTAGGAGGACCAGGGCTCAAGTACCGTGGTTTGTTTCTTCAGCAATTCGTTCTAAATCCCGAATAGTAAACCCCGAATTTCCAAAATCCAGAATGTCTAAAATTCCGAATTTCAAAATCCCGAATGTCCAATACCTTGAATTTGTTAGATACTAAGAAATAATTTACTGAGTCTTTTGATTTTTCTCACTTTTCATACGATATCATATTTCTACTTATATTAGTTTTATTAATTTTAATTTTTCATGTTAATCTGAAAAAATAATATTTTTTATATATTTACTTGACTTAAATTTTAAAACTGGTTTATTTTAATTTCAATTTTATTTTTTGTATTATTTAGAACATAAAAGTGAGTAAGATACTTATTCAATTATTAGCAGTTATTATTCTTCTTATTTCTCTCCCCTATTAATTGATTAAAATAAAATTTATTCACTGATTCAGATGGAGATATTAAATCTCTTCAACTTTTATTTGAATAATTTTTTCTCTAAAATTATTAGGGAAGCAGAGAATTGCATATGTATTATTTAACAAATGAAATGCTTATGATCGGTTGAGTAAGTCACCACCCTGTATAAATATTTCGAAAAAATAATTCAAATAAAAAATCCCGGTAACATAAGGATAGCAGTTACATGTGTTTACTTTCAAAAATGTTTAGGTATTAACGGCATTATAAAATGGATAACCTTTAATTTTTTTATTGTTATTTACAAAAAAGAAAAAACTATTGACATTTGACGAATTATTTTGGGAATTACACAAGTCTGTCACATGTAAACTTTTTTTATTTTATTTTATATACATGCCAAATTTTAGCTTAATTTGATTTTTTCTGAACTTTTATACTTTGCAATTGAGAAAAAGCACAAGAGACAGTAATTTATTTCAATATGAAGATAATTCGGGATTATGTGCATTTGGGATTTTGGGCGTAGGGATTTTGAACATTCGGGATTTTGGGATTTGGGATTTTGGGCCGCTCCTGTTCTAAGTCTCTCTCACTTAAACGTTAAGAGTTCCTTAAAATTCTAACTAATCCTTAAATATAAAAATTTCGTTGCACCAGCCAAATTTCAACAATTAAATTGACTTCAGTAATCCTAAAATTAATTGGCCACTTAACGTATACTTAATAAAGGAACTGTCAATTATTTATATTTGTGGTGAGAAAGAATGTTAAATTATTATGATTGATTACGACGATGATGATATGGATGATTTGGAAGATGTTCGATTTATAAATAATCGTCCGAGAAAAATATATGAACGAGCTAATCATTTTCGGATGGACAATTTTTGAACGATTTCGTTTTACCAAAAAATACTACAAAACTAGAATCGTGTTTCTGTGATTGCTAATATCACTAAATAATATTATTACAAATTTATTAACTTTCTTGGTAATCCTTCTCGATAAATTAATGAATTTTCCGAATGTTTGGAACGCCATAAACAATAAACAAATCTTGACAGTTCGTTCCTAGATTCTAACATTATAAAATGAAAATTTCGTTAACATTAGAATGCCCGGACAGGTCAAAATGACCGTTTATACAATTTAAAAAGTACTTAGTCACAAACATTCTGGGTTTTCTAAAGTTAAGTTACTAAAGATTCTTCTTCGTTTTTGAAATTCAGTTTTAGATCTCTAATTTTAGATACAGAATATAGAACTAAGCAATGCCTAAATTCAACGTGAGCAACAAACTTAAGATATAAGGGTTCCTTAATAATAAGTAATGCTTAGTAAAGTTTAATTTTAAGGAAGGGTGGTGCAACTGGGCATAGAGTTTCAATCTGTGCGACGGCCTTTTAGTTACTAGTGTAACCAAAGCGGCATCAGAGAGTGTTTTATGCGCCCAGAACTACATTTAAGGTGAACAAGTGGTCAGCCTATAGCACCCGAGTGTTATTGAATATCTGATATTGCGATATTTTAACGGCATACACACTTGCAGGCCGGTAGATTCGAACCCCGACTGAACGGGCGTCGTACGTCACATGTAATATATGAAGCTTTAACACGCTCGGAAACCGCTCCGACTAAAATTAACATCAAAATAAAATAAACAATTAATGATGCCTTTATTTTGAATCAATGTATTCCTCTGTTTATACAGATTTCTATAGCGAGTGTGTCATTGGCACATTTCTTTCTTGGTATAATTCTTGTTTCTTCAAAATTTATATTGTGCAAAAATTCAAATGGCACATTTGTGTTCTATAATTGCTGTTTTTATCGTTCTGCTAGTTTATCCAATGTAACATTTTCCCCATTCACATGGAGTTCTGTAAATTCCAAAGGTCTGAAGCTACTTTTGATTTTAGGTGCGAACTTAACGGAAAACACATTCTTTATATATTGTATTTTTGTTTTATATTTAGATATAGTTTTTTTTTCGAACGATAAGACTCACCCCAAATTTATGATACGATTTTTAGAATAAAATATTTTGTTAAATAATGATTTTTGCAATTAGAAATTCTTACTTAATTTGTATTTATTATTACAATAATATCTTTTATCGCATTATATATCCCGCACTTCAGAAATAAATTCGTAGGATTTTTACTAATTAATATTAATAACTCGGAAATAAGCTAAAGTAATAAATCAATCTATCAAAGAGATTCCAGTGGTGTACCAATAATTGTTTGCTAAGGTGTACTCGAAAAGATAGAATTCGATAGAAATCGACCGTTCAGTTTCATTTCAAAATTAAATTACAGTCAATATTCCACCATTCTGTCATTATTAATATACAGAAAATAGTTTTCTTCTTTATAAATGCTTTAGAAATAGAAATGTTTCATTGATATTGATTTGATATAAGTACAAAAAACACTATTATAATAATTTTCTAAAGGAAAACTGTCAAAACTACTTACTGTGAATATTAAGATGGCCATCTGGAGTGACTTTATAAAATGGACTGAAGGTAATTGGTCTTTCTCGATGTAACCATAGAGTTCTTGGTCGTGGGTTTCCAACAGCAACGCAGGGTAGAAGAACATTCGACTTTACCGCCCTGAAATTAAAAACAAAAGATTTTGTTGAAGAATTATTGCATGCAAATCTTTGTGTTAAATATAATAACCAAATTACTTTAGTATGAACGACGCATTTAGGAGGAATAACTACGTTTTGGCTTCGTAGTAACACTGTATGTATCGCATCGGACTAAGGAACGTAAGATCGTCAGTGCGATTCCCATAGCTCACAATAAATATCATCACATTCAAATTACCCCTTTGGCTCCCACTACCTCAGCCGAAAAAACTTAATTTAGGTACATCACATACCTATACTTGCTATAAGCAGAGTGTTACAACCAAAATTAGGCAAATGGCTATACCTATTAATTTTATTTATATTTGACGCTTCTAAAAGTTCCTAAATTACTGCTTCAACTAAATTTTCTATCACATTTATTTCTTTCACATTATTTGGTAGCCTTATTAAGTATGTAATAAAGTTTGATACCCTAAAATAAAGCTAATCAAAATATAGATATTCATACAAGCGCCCTTAGTGTTTTATCTTAAATTAGGTAAAACAATTTTTCAATGTGGCCATATAAAGTCTGATGTGGTCAACTTAATAAAGTACTTTTATTTTCTATTAATCTATCTACTACCCAGTATTTTTTTTTTTGTGGAATACTCTATCTTTTCGAGTCCCAGAGTTGCTGCGCTAGCTACGAGGTTTCTCATAAGTCCAACCCTTTCATATTGTATTAAAATACAGATACTTTAATCAATTCGCACCTGAATGAACTAGAATATAGATCATTTTAATTTATTAGCTGCCCATGATTTTAATATGCAAACGCATAAATATTACAGCTTATGGATATAATTTTGTTGCTTATCAATTTTATAATTCTACAGACCAAGTAATAATTTTGTTTCATTTAATTTTGAATACGCATGAATATTAAGCTGACCTAAATGTGTTTACTTACTGATGCAATTTAGTTTATTTACTACCAACCTATTTAGTCCCTACCAACAAAAACATTGGATGATGTCCAAATGATTTAATTTGATTTAATGATTTTTTTTTTGCACACCCAATATTTAAATGGCGAAATTTTAAGTTTAATGAAGTTTTGTTTACTAAACTGACATATAAAATAAAGATGATTATTTGTACAAAAACGATTGTATTGATAAACTAACACTGCACTTCTGCCTACATAGAAGTTTCGGTCTCAATAAAGAAAAAGAAAAAGTGTGTTCCAATATGGCAAATATGCAATTCCATTAAAATTGAAAATTATAAGAATGAAATATTTTTCACCATTGCTGTATTTTGGTAGTATAACTTGTTTTCGAATTATACATCCACTATCTCTAGTCTATCTGTAAATAAAACTGCTCCTTACCTGGCGATGACTTGACTAAACGATGCAATCCTACTCGGCGCCTTAACATTTGTCGATTGCGCCACTATAGGCGTCGGTTCTCCTTCCCCTACACTCGTCGTGGCGGAGACCCAAAACTCATACAGCTGCAGCTCCTTCAAGCCCCTCACCTCGAACATGAGCCCCAGGGTAGCGGCTGCTGCCGAGGAGGTCACGCTGGCTTCCTCGACACGCACCACGTGGTTCACGTGTTGCCCCACGCGGCCTGCTTCGCGGGCATAGACGGTGTAGATGCCGATGCGACCGTTAGGCCTACTGGGCGGAAGCCATGACACCAGGATGGAGTCGCCGGTTAATGCGGAGGCTTTTATGCTAGCTGGCGGGCCAGGGACTGGAAAATAATACAGGATTCATTCACTGGATAAATAATTAGACGTGTAGAAACTACAAATATTAAAAAAAAAAAAAAAATAAATCGTGAACTCGACAGTGTTTATTGCAGAGCTGGGCAATATTAAATATTTATATACTTAAGTATTAATTTTTGTTGTCACTCAATTATTTCTTGTTACTTAATACTTGAAAATTTTAAAACTTGTACTTAAGACTTATTTTTCGTTTATTAATGTTAAAAATTATTCAAGTATTTTTTAAATAATTAAGTATTTCGATATTTCTGAAATCATGTAAAATGATAAGTATTTCAAAAATTTAAGTAATTTTAATAATGCAATTTTTATTACTGTTCCATATATTAGTTAAAAAAAGTGTTTACAGCTTTTTTCATGTTAAAACTCTTTATTTTATTATTTTAAAATATATTATAGTCTGAAATTAGTTTGTAGCAAATCTAGTAACAAATATTCTGCCTAAGAAAAAAAGTACTTATTTTGAAGTAATTTCAACGAAATAAAAAAACTGGAACTTTATACAAGTACCTTAAAGCTTAACTTGAGAAAGTACTTGATAACAATTATAACCATCATTAGTACTGATACTTGTATTTTGATTGTAATACTTGCCCAGCTCGGGTTTATTGTAAAGTGTAAAAAATACTCGAAATCTCAGTCATACAGCATTTATTCTTCTTACATAACCGACGTTTCAGATTACACTTAAACCTTCTTCAGTGTTACTAAGATCTTACAACAAACAATCGTGTAATATATACATTCGTAAGCAATCATTCAGTTTTTTGTATGCACGATGTTTTAAAAAATTGATGATTACTTACGAATGTATTTGCTACATTCCTAGTAAAAACTCAACGAATGAAATAGTATGAAGAGTTAATAAACAGATTTCTGAAAAGATTTTTTTTTATTATACCTGTATCATAATCCGTGTTTAAAACACGCTACAGCCTGCGTAAACGCGATATTAAAACACGCTGTGCTTTAAAGGTTGCTAAGCAACAACAAAAATAATTACTTATGATATCTGTCAAAACTGTCATGTCAAATTGTAAAAAAATGAATATACTTGGAAACTATGTTCATTTGCTATATTGTGCCAAAATGACAGAAACTATAATAGGGTTAGTAATTCATAATTTAAGATGCTAATAAGCTTCTTAAAAATAAGTTAATAGTGGTATCTATAAACAGTTTTTATCCAGTATATTGCGATAGAATGGCGGAAATACACTGCTTCTGTACACAGAAGAGATATGAAAAGGGATCGGAATTTAAGATCTGCCTTCAAAACATAATTTTTTAATGCTTTTCTCCAAAAGAGAATGATGTTTTACCTACATAAACTTATTTGATTAGCTTATGATGGTCCAAGTCATTCAACTATCTTGAATGCATGAATTGCCCAATTATTAATTGTTTTCCGAAAGGTCTACACTACAGACTCTACGGAGTGTAATGTCAGATTAAATCATGCAATGGGGAAATTGCGTAGATTGAGTTTCGTAATTTACTTTAAATTTTTAAATTATTTTGGAAACAAATTGTGATGATGCCAGTGTCATGTTGCAAGATATTTATGAATTTTCAAACAATATTGTCATTAATAACGTGAAGGATACAGTCGTGCGTGAAAATATTTTAATCAGCTGAATCTCGTACATCAATTAATAATATAAAAAAAGTAAATAATTTCCTAACAACAAAAATGTAACAAGGAAATTTGAAGCGTGTGTGACAACAACAAACAAATGCTAATTATTTATTAACATTAACGAAACGTGTTTAACATACAATGGCCGTGGCATCTATGAAAATTAGACACTTGAGATCTTGAGAATGTCGCAACATTTTTGGTACTTACCATCTTCTTCTGTGTTGCAATACAGGGACGGACTCAGGGCGCCATCGCCTGCGTTGGTGTAGGCCAGGACTTTTATTGAATAATTTGTAAATTTGTGTAAAGCGTGCAAGTACGTCTCTGTACTTGAAGTTCGTTTGATTTCGCCTCCGCTTGACACATCCGCTAGAAAATACAAAATAAAGTAACATTGCTTCGTCGTAACTTGAGTTAAAATTATAAATTCAAATTTACATTCCACATGACGTGCGAAATATAACTTACAAACCAAAAAAATCTCCTAAGGATTTTGAATGCCATGAATAAGTTAATGCATTTTTTTATTTTTAATTTCAAATAACTTGAATTGTAGGCAAATTATAAAAGTTTTGTAAATTTATTTGTGCTAAGAATGAAGGCAAGGATATTATACCGTTTTGCTAAATCTTATGAAGACAAGTAATACAGTAAAAGTTGACCATAAAAGTTGATAATAATACTACACAAAATGACAAGATGCGTCGTAATGATAAAAGTTGGTATAACGTGACTATTATTTGGTTAAAAATACAGTAAAATTGTTCCCGTTATCCTCGATGAAAAATTTAATTCAATTTATTTTCTTTGTGCTCCACAAGATTTCGCATATTAACTAATCGAAATTAAAACTGTATTATCGTAATATACGAAAAGATACACGGAAAAAAGTAACGCATAATTTACCAAACTATTAGATCAGCAGAAAATATAAGATGCATTTTCTGAAAATGTTAAAACAATTAAGAAATTAAACATGATTATCTATTAAGCAATTAGAAGTATCTACAAAATAGTTTGGTATACCTATTTTCAGAAAATGCATCTTGTATCCTCAGTATACTGAATAGTCTTTTTTTTTCTCGTTCCATTATTCCACTAACCCTTATTTTATGCAATTGTTTGTTTTGTGGTGTATAAAATGAAATAGTTGCTACTTTGTGTACAACTTGCTTTTTTATTTTACATCAGAAAGTTAAATAGTTTGTTGTAGAAGAAAAATTTCTGTATTTATTGACACTAATAT
This sequence comes from Poecilus cupreus, assembly GCA_963942605.1. Lineage (NCBI taxonomy): Eukaryota > Metazoa > Arthropoda > Insecta > Coleoptera > Carabidae > Poecilus > Poecilus cupreus. Next base: position 3,823,325 of record OZ012715.1, on the reverse strand, counting down.
TTACAATTTTTCTCTACCTGAAATCGAAATAGTTATGGAAATGTTTATTGGTAATTTCCTTAAAATCATCAGTGCATAATCTAGCTACTACGTCGGAACACATACAACAATCGGTTAAGAATCATTGGTTAAGAGCAGAGGTTCCAAACCTGTTTTTCTCGTAGCCCACTTTAAAAATTTTACTGGTTTCGGTGGACCCCCTGCTGTTACATTTCTACCATATTCCCAAACTCGTCAAAAAATGTGAAGATTAGATCTAACGATGGATTGTACAAGTAAAAGTCGATGACCTTAAAATACACTACTCAAAAATTGGAGGTTTAAAAAAAAGAAAATTAATGCTAAATAAACAGGCTATCTGATCCATATGCTGGCCTAACTGAAAAAAAATAATTTCTAACCCGTGGACCAAAAAACAAAAAAAAATAGAAGCAGAAAATTTGCAAATATTATTTTTTCCAGCTATTTTTTAAGATTGCATGAGAACCGTAGCTCCTAAGAAATTTTTGCAAAAATATCTGAAAATTAAAATCTTTAAACTTCAAAATGATTTTTTTAAAACGAAATACAGCCTATGGGGTAAATAGCTCCGAGGTAACGTGTCGGACTGTGGATCGTGAGATCCTCAGTTCGAATCCCACTGCCGACAGTTACAAATTTAAATTTACCCCTGTGGTTCCTCCTCCACTAACATCCTTGGGGGCTATGATTTGACGGCCGGTAACCGCACTTCATTCGAAAAAATATATCACTTACCGAGATCTGCGTAAGCAGAGTGCCACACCCGTAATGGGTAAAAGGCGTGATGATATATTTATTTTATTTATTTATTTATTTTAAATACAGCCTGTCAAAAATCACCGAAAAATTTGGAATTTTTTTCCCTTATTTTTTTGAGTAGTGTATTACCTGCCTACATTGATAGGTAAAGCCAAGCCAACATTTTTGTTCTTTACTATAGAAACCAGATAAATTTTCCTGGATCCCCCCATACAACTTATCTTACCGTTTTCGCTGGCGATGGGCCTGTAGAAAACCTTGTACCCTTGAATGAGCCCTCCATGTTGCGAGGCTGGTGGTGGATGCCAAGACACCTTCATGCTCTGGGACGTGATCTTGGAGCACAAAACGTGCTGTGGAGAGGCCTCCGGCACTACGCATTATGGACAAAATCACGGAATCACGTATGAAGTTCAATTTTCAGCTAACAACAATATATTCCATTTAATGATGCCGTGTCAAAGATTGCTCGTAAATTTTTGGCTCGTAAATGTAAATTTGTGTGACAGTTGTGAAAGTAATTCACTAGGGTGGAAATATTGTAAATATGGAGTAAAAACTTTATTAGCCTGCATGCAAAATAGTACGCGGAATTTTCCGACAAAATGTATACTTTTGCTAACATTATTTTTAAATATACACAGCAAGGGTCATATAAATGCTATATAAAATATTTCAAATACTATTTCGTATAGGGTGATTAAAAAGTAGGTTTACAACTTTGCTGGATGTGCATTTTTATTAGATATAATTTTTATTTTTCGTACGAAAATGTAACAAAATCTCACTAGTATAAAAACCAGTTATAGGTTGAAAGTTATCAGTTATTTGTTGACAAATGTAGAATACAAAAGATGTAACATTAAGAATTATTTTAATAAAATTAAATCAAATCCCTAGGCCTGATAATTTAAACAAAATAACTACACATTAAAGCAGGCGTATACAATCTATAACCCGTCGGTCACCAAGTGACCCATTTCATAATTTCAAGCTACTCATTTGAGTTCCACAAATAAAAAAAAACACCTGTGATCTTCAAACATTTCGCAATAATTGAGTTATCAAAAGAATAAGATATATAAAATTAAACAAACTAAATCATTGTTTTTATAATAATTAGAATTTTAATTTTTTTTTTTTATGAAGATGAGAGGCGGACTAACTACTATGGTCATATGCCGCCTCATGAGTAGATGAATATGAATTTATATGAATAACACAAACGACCATGCTCTTCAGTGGGATTCGAACCCACGACCTCTGGCGTGCTAGGCTAGCGACATAGCCACTACACCACCGAGATCGGCAAATTTTAATTTTGATTCTTTTTTTATTGACCCGAAAAAGTCTTCTTAAGATTCACATTTTTAATGTTTAGCCCTTATTCTGGGAAGGCAAAAATTAGTAGTAAAAAATGAGATTCCCAAAGTTTCAGCGCATAAGAATAAAATTAACCCGTGTATGTACGGAGTTGAATTTTCTCATGTATTTTAAATAGGAAAATACCGTTTTTAAACAACTTGGGAAATAGTTTTCATAATTTTATTCTGTTCGAATATCCAGATAATTCTAGCAAGAAACGGGGCAAATTCTTTAACGGTGGCTTTGAATTTCATCTTTAGAACTAAGAGAGATAAATAAATTTAAAAAAAACTTATTTACAAAGCCAGTGGTGAAGATTGAATTGGTCTTAGTTCTACTGATTATGAAAACTTAGTTCTCGAAGTACATAAATATAGATTTGTTGTTTATATCTTATAGCCTTGGGGTTTGATTTTATTTTATTTAATTTACTTGGGAAATGTTTAACAACAGAGATATAAAACTGAAGGAAATAATTGTACTGAAAAGAGAGACCGAGAATACGATAAAATTTAAAAAGGGAACTTCCAATGAAACGGAAAATAGCAATGGGGAATAAATATGTCATTAACATTGTTACAGAGAGACTAGGACAGTACAACAAAATAAACGCACCAATGTAACAAATGTTAAAAACACATTCCAACAGTGACGATACTAAGATACATAACGAGAAAGAAGACAATAAATATTATGTTGATAACTAGATTTAGTTGTGGTAATGAGAAGTGAAGTAACAAAAATGATTATCAGCTGACGAAAGAAGGTGTAGATTATATGATAGGTACTGGGAAACTAACATTTGAATCAAAATTGAAGAGAGCTGAATAGACCCATAATTTGTCGAGTATTAAGTGTAAACATATTTTTACACAATCATAAGTTTACATGAAATTAGTATTGAACTATGTGACTCTAATGCCCATATTCATAGTCGATGTTCACTTTTGTACTTGAGTATTACTTCGCCAAGCTTTACTCCGGTCGTTCTCGGTCTCAAGCACACGACATGTTTCATTGTCGAAACTTCGTGAATTCTCGGCTAAGTACTAACTTTAAAGTAGAGACTTGGAGTATTTTTTGTTGTTGCGTTGGGAATATTTGTAATTTGACAGTATGACAGTAAACTTTATATTCAAAAATCTGTTGTGGGCACCACAATGCCTCCAGCCATAGATTTCTTATCTAACAATGCAGGAACGCGGACCACTACAATCAAGAAACGTGCAAGAAACGCTCATCCCTACAAAAAAAAAATTATGACATGTCAAAAAATTACATTTTTCAAGCGTTATTTTTTTTCTCAAAAAGCATAGGTTTGCAGATTTAAGCGAATATGCCAAAATATAAGAACGTGTTGTATCTCGATGGCGTAGTGGCTTTGCCACTAGCCTAGCACGCCAGAGATCGTGGGTTCGAATCCCACTGAAGAGCATGGTCGTTTGAGTTCACACAAATTCATTATCATCCACTCATGAGGCGGCATATGAAAAATGTTGCAAACAATAATTGTAGATAATAAATATTTGGAACATTATTTTAATAACAAATATTGTCATTAAACCATAGTTTACTAAGATATTTCAAAATAACTTTGCACAATGACAGCTAACGTCAAAAACGTCAATTTTCAGTTATCAAATCTATCTAAAACTAAAAAAAAAGCATCAAGCATTACTCAAGGTTGGTCGGAGCTTGACTTGACTCTGAGCATGCGCGAAGTATTACTTGCACACCAAGTAGCGACTATGAAACAAAATTTGATACTCAAGGCGTACTCAAGTATGAGTCGAGGCGAAGTATTGACTGTGAATACGGGCATTAGTGATAAGACTGTTGCATTCATTCATTTTATCGTTTTCGGTTTTGGGTTTATTATCAATGTGTTTTTGTTTTTAGATTTAAAATTAATCTTAGAACACTAAAATTGTCACATTTACAATCTGTTTCACGATTCTAAACCTCTAAATGTTCCAAAGAAATTCTTCAGATTTTGATGAATAGAATTTAAATCTGTAATAAATAATAATAATTCTATGTTTGTGCTTTTGTACAGTATGGAATGTTGATTACAATTTCGCACTAATAACACCAATGAAGAATAACGAAGCAACTTATTTACTGCTTTATTTACACAAAGTAAGATTAAATCAAACTAGTATGATTGTATTGGGTTGATGTTAAATTTAACTGAACAAATCAGTACAAAAGATTTGAATTTTTTAAAGAAAATAAAATGTAGCGGTTATTCATGTAGACTAGGTACTCGTATAGAGTAGAATTAAACAGTAATTTCCAAACATATGTATTTCTCAAAAAAAATTTCCAGATCATAATTATATATTACCAAAATCAAACCAAAATAAAAATCTCTAATATAGTATCGAAATTCGAAGAATATGCCGAAAGGCATGGTATCAAATCATATTAGCAGTCGATTGGGCACAATATCAAATTTCGAACTGTATTCCAATCTTAATTTTAAAACTAATGAATAAATTTGGAAATTCATTTCAGGAAAGTATTATTGTTGAGAAATAATATTCTGGTAAAAATATTTTTTGGGAAAATGGTTTGGGAAAAGTGGGTCCCTACCCTATTATAGAAGTAATTCTCTGTTTATTCTATTCTTTCTTATTGTTATTAAATTTAAAACAGTATTAGAGATGTATGTTTTAGTGCCACCAGAAATTTTGAGCAACGTTACATCGGTAACTGTAGTTAAGAGAATTAATTTATTTTAATGAGAAAATTGGGAATAATTTAGAAATTTCAACATATTACTCTGTTGTTGAGAACCGTGAAATGTTTTGTAAAATTTAAATTGCAGTTATGAATGTTTTTTTTTTAATTTCACATTACAAATAAAATATTGCATTTACAAAAAAATCACTTTGTGTCATAGTCCGTGAATTACTGGTATAACTAAATTATTCTATTCTTAAATACCGTCAAACGGGATGTCTTCGGACTTAGCTTTGAATTCGGACATTTTATTCTTGTCGCGTATTTGGAGCTAGGGAAATTTAATAGTTCATGTTTAGCGTCAAATTTTTCTCCCCACATAGGTATAGTAAACTTCATGACTATTTACGTGTAACATGTGGTATCATAGAATTATAAGTATTTATACTGTTAAATAATATTTGAAATAGGGATAAGAATTTCACTATTTTAAAACTTGTTAAACTGTTATTGTGTAGGCGTGACACAAGTAATTATTTTTTAATGAAATATGTATATATATATAAAGTTGACCACCTGCATGCACTTTCAGATTTTGTTTATTTTTACCTAAAAGGAATTATCATTCACGTGTTACAGATTTTTAAAGAAAACATGAAAGACGCGAGGGTGATTTCGGGCGTACAGTGGAAATATAAGGTGTAACTCATATACTAATTATGAAAAAAAATATTTATATACTGCCATGATGACTGTTCAGCTAAAATAATGTCTCTAAGGCAAGCCTACGAACAATATGTTATACCAAAAAATACACTAATTTTTTAAGGTCAAATAGCACCATAAATGGTACATTCATTTATTCTATTATTAAAGACATTACGACCGTTAAAAAAATCAAATTATTGCTGTCTTTAACAAGCCAAGTGAACTTAGACGTGGTGGCTATAATTTTTTTTTAAATCTCTGTTTTAATTTATAATTATTTTTAAATCTACTCATGTACCATTGAAAATATGATTAATTTTAACAGAGCCGTGATGTTGTACCTAATTAAAGAGTTGCTTTTCTTTTTCTATTCATGCCAAATAATGTTTATACATTAATACAAATATTTTGTGCAAATAAATGTGTCTTACTTTGTGTAGATTATTGAATTTGAAATATATGTACCTATTTCAACAAAAAAAAAAGGTGTAATAAATTATTATAAAACTTTAAAAAGATGATTATAATTTTTTTAATAATTTAGAGTCTGAATTCATTCATAGAAAGGTACAATTTCAGTTTTCTGTGCGTTTTAAGTAACTGTCCGAATTCACCACAATTAATGTATTAAATATATAAACTATAGTGGAAAATTATGTTTAGATATAAGTTGCAACACCATTCTTAAAAAAATTCAATTTATTTCATAAATAACACAGTTAGTAAAGGAAATATCCTGAAATTGTCCGAAGATACCCCGTTTGACGATATATGAGTCACTGATCTCTAAATATAACTGGATGATGTATGAGATAGGCCACCGTGTAACTATTAGAAAGCCGCCATATTAAGAGAAGTGTAGTGTCTAGGTAGATATGGTTTATCATTTCAGCATAACAATTGTGTTAGAGTGAAAATTTTGGTAAATTGCGAATTTGTTGTTATTATATATATATATATATATATAATATTTATGTTGTTCAGTTCTGATCCATTCTTTTTCCAACATGGCACCGTACTGTCGATCACATGCATACTGCCCTCGATCTACTACAAGTTTTATTTGGATGAGTTTCTTCTACTCGTATTCCTAATGATAAAGAAAATAATCGAGATGCCCCATGTGCATGAAACACCATGTGTATTGTGCTTGTATATTAAAATATACAGACTGTCCCAGACCACCCGTACCACCGTGTTTATCGTTTTCGGTTTTGGGTTTATTATCAATGTGTTTTTGTTTTTAGATTTTAAAATTAATCTTAGAACACTAAAACTGGCACATTTACAATCTGTTTCACGGTTCTAAACCCCCAAAGTGATGGTGAAAAAAAAATTTTTTTGCGATCACAGCGCATTCTGTCCACAGTAGAAAAATCTTCCAAGTAAATTCTTCAGATTTTGATGAATAGAATTTAAATCTGCAATAAATAATCTGATATATCCAGCACATAACCTCCCGCTTATACAATTTTTAAGCGGTGCAAAATAGAAGAAAAAATTTAAAACAAAAATTGTAGTTAAGATTATTTAAGATCTTCTTAATTATAACAAAATGTATTCTAACACAATTATTTACTGAGATATGCGCGAAACATCTTATAAGCATTCAAGTAAACTACCATTTTCGGTTGATGGTCAGCCCCCAAAATATAATCAACTCTTAATTTTGAACATCCGAGGTCTAAATATTAAGATTGTAAATGATATTGTCATTATAATGTGGTGGGCATTAAAAAAAATCAAAACGGTGCAAAATATAGAAAAAAGTTTTAAATATAAATTGTAGCCAATACTATTCTACATCTTTTTTATTACGACAGGAAGTACTGGAACTAAATTATTTACTAAGATATACCGAAAAAACCTACCAAATCTTCAAGTAAACTACCACTTCCGGTTTATGGATCGCTACCAAAATCTAATAAGTTCGTAACCTCAATATTAAAATTTTAAATATGAAATTTCAAAATGATATCTTTATTAGATTTTGAGTAATTTTGGACTAAAAAATCGTCACACGCACACACACACACACACACACACACACACACACACACGCACACACACGCGCAGAATACACACGCACACACGCACACGCGCGCACACAGACAGAGGTTATCGTGAAAATAGTGAAATCGTAATCTAGGGACCTCAAAACGTGCATATCCGGTGAAAACTCACTACCGAAAATTTTGACCCGTCACATTACCTCCTTTACATATATATATATATATATATATATATATATATATATATATATATATATATATACGTGCGGGAGGTAAAAATAGGGGTTCCGATTTGAAATCTCAAAGTTACCCCCCTGCCCCCACAAAGGGGGTTGTGGGCGGTTCAATTTTGACGTCATTTGATAGAGAACATCAACTCAAATCAGTATCATGGTGAGGCCCTAATTATAGAACATGTAGGTAATAAAGTATTAATTTAATATATTATCACGCAAGTTACTCATTTTGGAGTGGAATTTTGCTTGCGCAGATTTCGACAAGTGATATATTTTTATTAAGCCACCTCCAAAAGATGTTTAGGGAACTCAGTATCTCATGAACGAAGCAATTTACTCTATGGATAAATAGGAAATTGTAGTAACAGTGTCTATAAAGCACAGTAGCGCATTAATAGTGCATTCTAATTATGTACATAAAAAAAATGTAAATTCCAACTTGACCAAGTCTCCAAAATAGAGTAGAATTAGGTGGTTGTCGAGGAGAGAGGGAAGAAAAGAATTAACAGGAAAATATATTTAATTTTTTTCTTGTACGGAGTGTACAACAGAAATATGGTATATAGGGATTTTAATGACATTTTTTAAATATTGCTGTATCTTTTTCCCTATTAACTTTACAGCATAAGTACTCATTTTGTACGTCCGTGCATGTTATTTTTCCTTTTTTTGGAAGGGGCTTGTTCCCCATTCCACCCCGAACTTGAGGGTCGCTATTAGTTATAAGGTTAGCAGCAGACTGTTGACGGGAATTTCGTATTCTACGCTTTCTGCACTCAAAACAAGTCAGAGTCAAAGAAATCAGTTTTTCTTCAATTAAGACCACTGGTCGAAATTTGTATAATTGTTGTAAATAGTTGGTGTAAATAAAATAGTGTACATTTAAAGTGGCTGATTATTCTCTTACTAACATTCTACCTTCGTGGTAAAACACATTTGGTTACCTAAATATTAATGTTTCAGTTTCACGATATATCAATCAAATTAAAATAAGTAAATTTATTTATTTAAGTCGAAAAATATTTGACATATCATAAAACAGTTCAGTACAATATAATGTAATTTATATGCCTCTGAACCAAGACGAAAGGAACTGACGTCAAGTTGGAGCTATTTTTCCGAGATTAAATAAAAGAATAAAATTTTATGCATTTTGCTAATGTTCCATATAAAAATTGTATGCAACATTGGTCATTAGAAATACTTTAAGTTATAAAGCTACCTTCAGAGCAACTCAATTATCAAATACAATTAACAGTTACACTTTAACTTCAGAAACCAATGCTGGCGTTCACACCAACAAATTTAAGGCGTTAAATTATAAGTTATTATTGAGAAACTTGTTCCCTCAATTTTACATTTACAATTAGTGGGATAGAGATCTCATGCTCTCTCATTTTTCTGTCAGAAACGTCAAACAACATAGCACCTAACTGCACTATTATCCAAATAGAAAATATAACAAACATTTTTTTATATAGGTTTTACAAATAAATTGTCGTACTTGAATAGTGTTTATCACTTCCACTAAATGCTAATACTAATATCAGATTTTGAATCGATATTTTAAGAGACTTCAACCGATTATTAATGGGGTCCTTCACGCAAAATGGTTAATAAATAATATATATTATAATTAGACCCAAAAACATCGTACTAAATATAATGGAAGTTTAAAAAATATTATTAATTTTTGAGATATTTTAGTAATTTTGACATCAAAGTATTATGTTTTTCTACTCAAGCTTATCTCTTATTCTTTCCAAATTCTTTGTACTTCTCTTATTATTGAGCTGCTAGATTATCTAAGTGACAAATAGTTTGCACCTAATTTGAAGATTTTTGTGTTTTTTTTTTAATTCATAATTAAATCCACAACACACAACAACAGTGACGTCATAACATTTTAAAAAATCATTACGGCTTAATGAATAACAGGTAAGACTTTTTAAAACTGCAGAAAGTCTTCAATTTAGATAAAGTTTGATATATTTTTTTTGTGAATGATAATTGTAATGGATAGTTGAATCACTCAGCTTAAAAGTTAAAAATAAGTTCTTACCGCCTTCCTGGGTAGTACCAACAACAGGTATGGATGAAGGTCCTGCAGATACACTGTTAAATGCCCTTACAGTGACATCATAGCGAGTAAATTTCCGTAGACCGGTCAGTTGAACCTTGGTTGTAGCCCAACCTTTAACTGTCATGGATTTCGAGTTGTTGATTGGACTGCCCTGTTCGTTCCAAGTCACGATATAACCCAGGAGCTCGCCGTTCCACGTTTCCCGAGGGGGTACCTAATACAAAATAAGCAGTTAGGGCTTTGCTTGTAGCTCTTGAAATATCGGGTTTAAATCCTATAACCTGTAAATTTGTTTTAGCGAAGTGAATCAAATGTTAATTTATAGTTTGGGTTGCCGGATGATCAGAATATAAACTCATGCTCAAAATTATCAATTTTTTTGTTGCTATTATTTGTACATTATTTTAAATTATCGCCCATTATTCATCTTAATATTATTCACTGAAATTTTTATAATAAACTGTTTTTCCTAGTAAAAGTGAAATTAAAAAGATAACATTTACAAAAACAATGAATTCGTGTAATTCAATTTTATAAAATATATATACCTAAATGAAAATATACATTTTGATTTGTTGATTCTCAGTCAAACATATTTTTTTTAAATTAAGTACATAATTCTTGAACTGTACATTTTAATGCCTGGCCGACACGCAATTTTTATTAACAAAATTTCGATTTTATGTTTATATTCTCGGTATGTAAACATTTTGTAAACTTTGACAGTTGTCGGCAACTGGTAAATTTATAACATAAATTATTTAAATAAAATCTAACTCCTAAGCTTTAAAAATTTAAACAAAAAACCTATATACGTAGGTATTTAAAGAACTAAGTAACCAAATAGAACTAAGAAGAATCACTCACGATTCTATCTCGATTACTGGCTTGTTTAACAAGTTTTGTAAATCTTGATTGACCCCTCTTAGTTCTACTAATTATAAGAACTTAGTTCTCGAGTATGGATATTTTATTTATCGTTTTAAAGAGTTGGATTTTACTTTAGTAAATTAGTTTTTAGTATTAGTTTGATATATTTATTTTAATAACAAGTATTTTATATTGCGAACAATAGAGTTGTTATGACTAGGACATCGGATTTTGCATCTATAATCCAGTGTTTCTTAAAATTATGTTTTACGCGTACCATTTCTAGAATAGTTACAGGACCACCAACTTATAGAAGTTAATTGGTGTACTAAAATTATGATAATATTCCGAAAATGATTACTATGACACTTGACTTTATTCTTTTGTAGAAAATATATTATACTATCTGATCCATAACGTAGAAGTTTGAAAGTGTAGACAGAGAGACCCAAAATTACTTTTAACAAAAATTCAATAACCAGATAGGTATAGAAAATAAAAGTTGCACAAATTAAAAAAGTAGTTTGTGTATACTGTATAAGTAAATGATGTTTCAAATTGAAATGTAGGATATTTGATAGTTAATTCAACAATGTATAGTTAAGACAATTAATAAAAATGTAGTAAGATAAAAAATATGTCTATTTAATTTTTTCAAGAATTTCTGAGCACATTGTTCAGAGCCACTCAATAAAAAGACAAAACTAAATTTAAATGTCAATTCATTTAAACGTCAAAATTAATGGTTATCTGCTTTAAGTTCTGTTTTTATGACTTTAGAGTTTATTTAATGATACAATTGCATTTAACCCGTTAAGAACAAGGTCTGAGATATCTCTGTACATACAATATGGTCCAAAACGACCGTACCCGAGATAACTCGGCCGGTCACATATTGTACGTTCCATTATATATTTTCCCGAAATAACTCGTGAAAATTATCTTATAGCAATATTATTATATAAAATCAACTAAGAATAATATCTATTGTTCTCTATAACCTACGTCGTTTTTGTTTTATAGCACGCAAGTGCGTTTGTTTATCATTTTTACATTCTTATCTCTTATCACTAGATTTTTAGTGCATTTATTTAAATTTAAAAAAATCGGGTTTAATAAAATAAATTCCAAAATCAAAAGATTTGGGTATGATATAATTCAATTTATAATTTGGACGGGACGATAAAATAATGCTATTTCTGGTGCTTCCCTATTAATTTTAAAAGAATTTAAAACTGCTGTAACTGTCTGGTTATTTAATTTTCATCAAAAGTTTACAAAAGAAAACATTTTTAAGACGTGCAATAGTAGAGCTGTAAAATTCATTTTAGAAGAAGGTGATAAAATATATTAGTATATTTTATAGTGTTAAAGAATAAAGAAAAGTTTACCTGCCATGATAGAAATAGCTCTCCTTGACCAACAGATTTAACTTGAAGATTTTGAGGCGCATCCAATGGAGCTGCATAAAAATTAAATAGAAATAAGTAAAACAATACATTTCTCTAAGAAATAAATTTGACTGCAAACAAAAACATATTTATAGAAGTTCAAGTACCAAAAACTTATATTGCATATTAATGGTAAATTAATAAAAAAAGGAGAAAATCCTTATGTCGTTTCTCGTAAATGCAAAGTTGAGAATCCGACAAGAAAATGAGAAATGCTTATTTAGCATCAGCATGTTTAAGTTAAACCGAAAAATAATCTGCATGAATAATGAGGCCGAAAACTTTTTCTGCTGATTGTACACACACAAAGTTTTAGATAAGGAACACACGAATTCATCTTTGCTTTACTTTATTTGCACAGATTTCCACACAAAAACACTTTAATCCAAAAAAATTGCAAATTATTTTCTTGATATTTTATCTGCTACCAACTTCACAACTCCGTTCGGCGGGTCGCCCAACTTATTTAGGAATTTGTGATTTAAATAGGAAGTATTTTTGTAAAATAACTATGACTGCTGTTATGCCTTATTTGACAATATTTTTAATAAATAAATTTTATTAGAAAATAAAAAATAAAATGAAATAATCTGGTTATGTCAACACACAACTTTCCTACATAAATAAATCTGATTTTGAATATTTATCAACTTACTTGAGATATGTTTGACATATATCATGTGTTTCAGCTAAGATTTAATATTTACCAATCTGTCATTAACGTATTAAAACTTATATTAGTTATATGATTATCCTACTATTCCAGATAAAATGCAACATACGATATCAATTTACTTATCAATAAAATTTACTAATTAATAAACAACGTAAAGATTTGTCTTCCAATAATCTAAATAGAGAAGTTTTGATAATATGTAATTGATTTGCTAAAGCTTTCATACACTATTGATTATTTTCCTCTATTGCAAATAGTAAATTATTTTTGTTTTTCTTTTCGCACTGTTTTTAAATTTTTTGTCTTTGCTATGATTCATATTTTTAAAGCACACTTCACTTTCATATTTTATATAAATACATATTTTCGACACTGTGAAAGGATTTGATCTAGAGCATATGTGCAAATACAACTATAATTAGAATTGAACCAAGTAACCATCGAATTTTTTCTTTATAAATAAACATCTTTAAAGTATGAAACAAGTTCATTTATCATGTACAACCTATCATGTATTTTGTCTGGAAGAGTTCTACGTACGTATAAAAGGTATCCACAGTAATATATTAATAATTAATACAGTAATATATTAATGACAGAAAAGTAAATATTGCATCTTGAAACTGAAACTTATGGTAGAATAGATGTGTTAGTTATTTGTTTGTTCGCATGGCAATTATGGTTATTGAAATATAAAAATTGAAAATATAATTTAGTTTATCTCAAAATCTGGGGCAGATAGAAGTATTGAAGTAATATTTTTTTTTAGTCCAAATATTGCTGCTAACATCTCTCAGATGAAGCTTTTGGCATTATTTTGGGTTTTCAGTAAGCTTTCACTTTTGTAATTAGATCAAAATGAAATTTGGCACTTAGTATAGTAATGTATTTAGCCTGCTATTCACGCAACCAAAATAACGGCTTAGTTTGAATGGAAAAGAACACTCAGTCATTTTAATTATTCCGTATCATAATGAAAACAATATTTTAGTATATTAATTATTAATAAACATTTAACATGTAACCATAAAAAAATATAGATATACTAACTTTGATATTTATTACTTCTATTTATATTTTCAATAAAAATAGTTGCTTCTTAAGTTCAGAAAGTTAAGTAAAGATGTAGTGATTTTTTAAACTCTACAGGGGAATATGATCAAAATTAATACATATTCATAACATTTACGATAATCAATCATTAAAGGGTAAAGTGTTGTTACATGATTTTCGTTGTTAAAAATTCGTGGTTTTGAGGAAATATCAGTTAAGTAACAACAAGATAAGAATTATTTGCGTTTAAAAATTCACAAGCCGCTTTCATAAATACCTTTAAATGGCTCCGAATATCTTCTGATATCATTTGTATTTTGAAGAAAATTATAAAAAACATGCCGAACTTAATAAATTGATGTAAATACATTTTAACATGCATTTAAATGAAACTTAACTGTCTTTTTTTCCTCAAGAAATGTATATTAGATAATATCATTTCCCTAAATGAAAATATACAGAAATATGTGTCAAAATCCGCACTTAACTTAATTTGACCAAAAAAGTTACTTAACTGGTTTTTCCTCAAAACCACAGAAATATATTTTTTTCTAATTTGCGTCTATAATGAAGCTATTACCGCACCCAAACGAGTTCTAAAATAGTTCATTGGAAAGTTTAATAGTGCAGTACCTACAATTTACATTTACCGGTTGGTGAGACTGCTGAAATATCAAATGTCAAAATTTTAGATTTTTTGGTTAGTCCTTCAGATGAGTGTTTCAATAAAGCCTGGAAATTATAATATTTCTAAATATCCACATCCTTATATACTTAAACAGGACCTAGCCTTAGAAAAAACGTCTACAAGTAGATGGTTTGAATTTCGAATGTTTTAATTTAAAATATTCAAAAAATAAAATTTTTGATAGCTTTTATTTTATTTTTCTCACAGTATTCTTCAAACTTGTAAAATTGTTTTTCATAATGGGATGGAACCTGCTGGGAAGTAGGTTTAGTGCTACTGTCTGAACGATTTTACTTGGCAAATAGAGAGAATAGAATAGTTATTTTACAACCTTTTCTTCCTTAACACAGTATAAAAACCTTCCGAACCGGAGTTTTTAGTAGACTTACACTCAAGCACTTCTGTTTGCACATAGGCGCGCAAATATTTTCTTACTGATAATAAGAAAACTACAAATGACTCATTTTATAAAATATTAATTTCATGTATTGCATTATTTAACATGTTAGTAATGTTAACGTATTGACAAACATTACATTTTGTAGGTTAGTAGTATATTGTTATTTCAATTAATAAACGTATCGGATCATGAGATCCTCAGATCGAATCCCACAGCCGCCAGTTTCATTTCAAGTTTATCCCTCCCTCTTATTACACAAGGTACCTTCATAAATACCTTAAAATGATTCCGAATATCTATCTGATATCATTTGAATTTTAAAGAAAAGTATAAAAAACAAGTCGAACTCGACAAATTGATATATACATTTTAACATGCATCTAAATAGAACTTATCTGGTTATGTTTTGTCCAAATTACGCTAAATATATATCAGATAACATTGTTTTGAGGTCACTAAATGAAAATATATATACATATGTATAAAAGTCCGCACTTAATTCAATTTTCCCAAAAAAGTGACATAACGGGATTTTCCTCAAAACCACAGATATAATAAAAACAAAATAAATTAGCGATTCAAGTTTTTCATTTTTTTTAACTAATTTTAAATTAAAATTTACTAAATAAGAGATTTTATAAATACTTAAGCCAAATTCATTTACCCTTGCTCAATACTAGATTATTTTCGAATTTGCTCCGTGGTAACGCATCGAACTATTTATTTTATGTTTGTCAATAGTTTTTCAAACCAACAGTGTTATTGAGCAGAGAATCAAGTATGATAAAGGAATGGTGAACACGGCTGTAATATTAAGCAATTGACAAACGCCAATTAGAGTTTCTTTTTGAACATTTGAACTTACCTTCTTCTTGAGTTTTGACAACAACCGATTCCGTGAAGGAGCTTTGGTCAATGTTGTTGACAGCAAGCATGCGCATTGTGTAGGCCGTGGCTGGAGAAAGCCCTTTCACCACTGCCATTTCTCTTCTTTCATCTTCGCTGCTGTGTGCATTCAAACAGAATTTAAAAGGTATTTTTGAAAAGACATCGTGAATACTGAATAACACAACAAAAATGTACATTTCTTTAAGTGGAAATAGGCGAATTAATATGTTTTTTTTTTGTAATAGTAAATAATAAATAAAATCTGAAATAAATCAGCTTTGAAACCAGCTCACTCTGCATAAACATGATAGCAGGGATTTTATACTAAAATATATTAATCCAGATTCACATAGGTGTAATAGTGTAAGTAGATAAATGACGCGATGACATTATGTTTTGTTATTATTGTTCTACGGAAACGGAGCTACTTTGGCCTATTGTGCCTGAAGAACAATGAACTTTGTAACTGTTGACAATTACAAATATACAAAATTAACATCAATTGAGTCCCGTGATGATATTATTATTATTAATTATGATAAATAATGTTCATTCACAAGAGTGACCACTCAAAAAAGTTTGTACTTCAAGAGCATGTACCTACTCGGAAGTGCAAAAAAATACTTTAATACTAAAATGTTTGGTGTTGGTGTGCTCGTAATTAAGATTAGAATTTATTTTATTAAAGTAGAAAAAATCGGAATGAATAATCTATCTAGAGAAATATGCTTTCACGAGAAAGGGAATAAACTATTTTTAACTTCATCCATTATAGAACAACCGCATTTTAATATGGTTTTCAATACATAACTTCTATTCCAACATACTATAGGCGTGTTTCTTCGTCTTATGATTGTGATTTTCTAAATTTTGATTCGCGTAAACATGATTCATTTGAATCATGATTAAAATGGAATACCAAAGAAACAAGTAAAGATGGATCATGATTTAAACTCAATTTTCATAATTGTTTATATTAGGAAATATGTGGAACATTTCTTGATGTTGCATAATAAAATTTATATATCCATGAATTAAGCAAAATTCCTTCCAGTTTTGCTATACTTCCCGCCATTTTATTTGTGATTCGAATCATAGTAATCGCGAAAAAAGTATGATTCCGAAAGGAAAGGGGATTACAGTGCACAAAAATGAAAGCAGGGATAACAAATAACGAACGAAGAAACATGATTCTTCTTAATCATGTTCAATTTGATCACTTTGATTATGAATCATAGTTCAAAGAAACACGCCTATTATGATATGAAAATATTCTTACTCTAGGGGTGCAATGAGCGCAAGTAGCGACATCTCGTAACGATTTGAGAAATAATACCGCTTTAATTAAATTAAATATAATTATATACAGAAGCCTCAAAATATGTGTACAGGATGTATCAGACCACCCGTACTCCCAATATCAAGCGAAATACCCATCAGATTGAGAGATCGAAAAAATACTTCTCAAATATTTTTTCGACCACTATTAAATGGCACCAAATTTGAACTGCCCCTCACCTCCTAGATGTATAGAGGGTAATTTTGAAATCTTCAATAGGAACATCTCTTTATTGCAGGTTCGGACTCTCCAGACAAAAATACATAACTTTTATTCACGATATTTTTCCAAAAACATTCATTTTAAAACATCGCAAACTATAATGTTATTTAATGTATATGATGTTGGTGATAGTGTAATGAACATCATATCATCACCAAGAACATCAGTTTGATTTGTACATCGGGAGATATTTGAGGGTACGGGTGGTCTGAAACACCTGTAGGTATATGTACAAAAAAATTAAATCACGAGATTCTCTTCATGAATAGAACAAAGCTAGATAAACCAAGATTACATAATTTGTTAACCAAGCCCGTGGTCAAGAATGAATCACAATTCAATAATGATGAGAACATAATTTTGAAAATACGTTTATAAATTTTTGTTTGTATTTTGAAGGCAAGCTAAACCCTTTAAAGACGGAATTAATTAACAAAAAATGAAGATTTGAAATAAATTTAAACTATTTAAACAATTATTTAAAAATAAAAAACCATTTTAGCAAGTAGAGAAATATCTTCTAACAACAACTGGAAATATTTACGACTAATTTAATAGATTCGCAGCCACCTAGAGCTAAAAAAGTAACTACATATTTACGTGACCATATGGAGACGCTAGGCGTTGAAGGGTTTATCTGATCATATTTAAAATATGCAGAATTCATTAATTTCCGAATTAAAGCTAAAGTAAAATTACATTAATAAAATGATATTACAAATTACTAAAGAAAATTTTGATAAATATGTTTTACAATAACAGTATATGTTAATTTTTCGGATTGGCTCGTTCATTGTAATGAAACAGTTACATCTATTACAGAATATAGTATTTTCTACTTCCAGGATTTAATATAATTTAATAGGTGATATACATTTGTACTCCCATGACAATCATGTTGTTCATTACAATACATATTTTCATTGACTAAAGGCACAATAATCAAACAACCAAAGAAATAAATGTAAATTCTTCGACAATAACAACTAATATTCATGCAACACTACCAAAACTAAATTTTACTAATTATACTATATAATAATATAAAGATTAATTAAACGTTTTCACTTCATGTACCTTTTTTTTTTAATAAAATTCATTTTAAAAGATAGTTCTTTTAAACTATTACAATCCTAGGCAAAATAATATACACCGAGCAACAGCACGCAAAAAACTGATTTCCCATGTTAATATCCTATGTACACCTTTAAGACAGACACACGGTATATATAACTCGTGTATAATGGCAATAATTTGAAACTCATATAAAATAATATTTTTGCATATCATATTTGATGATATGTTTCTTTCGCACGCGATAAAATGTAGAAAAGAAATCCTGGTGAGTTTTCTGAATAAATGCAATAAAAAATAATCATAAATTGAGTTCTTTATAGTATTTTTTATATTTTGTTAATATTTAAAAACTGCTATACTCAAAAAGTTGATTTTGGAAACATTGGAATGACATTTAATCACTTATTTGAAAGTTCATGTCAATTTTGATTTATAAACTTTAATTGAAGCAAATGTTATCTAGTGCTTAAAAAAAATTATTGAGTCAAAATGAAGGCTTTCTAATTTCGATACGCAATTTGGTTTCACTACGGACGCAAAATATATAAATGGTTTTAAAATATTATATTTATATTGTACTGTATAATATGATTCTTTATTGACTTGGTTTTGTAAGTGTTCTTACCCGTTATTTTGAGTATTTGTTTTATTGAGCTAGCGTATCATTGATTGTCAATCTTTTCATTTCATTTTAATTATAGTAAATCATAATACATTAATAAAAGAAGTAGCTAGACTGCTAGATTATCGCGGCATAAAATAAAATTTAATTATAAAATAAAACACAGACTGTGAATGAATATAGTTATATTAACCTGGTGCTAGCAACGGAGTTCGCCGGTAGGGTGACATTCATAGCTCCTGTGTGGTCCCAGGCATCATGGCCTGTCGTTAAAGGTTGGTACTGCACCAGGTATCCTAGAACAGGGCTGTTGCCGTCGAATGGCCTTCTCCAGGTTAGACGCACTGACCGGCTGCCCACTTCTACCACCTCCAGGAGCATTGGAGGGTCGGGACGCTCTAAAAGTAAGCAATTTAAAATGGGGTCATACACTTTTACAAAAAATCTGTTTTTTACAAATTATAAAAATTTAGATCATTTCAGTCACATATTATTGAATATTTCTTATAATTTTTTAACTTTTCATTCATAATTTCCTCTATAAAGATTCATGGTTGCAAAATCGTGACGTAATCTTGTAATAGAATGTACAGTATGGCAAGGCAAAAGAGGTGTTGATAACAAATAATAATTTGCTTTTCAGGGTTGTAATAATCACTTATTATTATTAAAATTAACCCTCCAATATATTAAATTAGATATTAGTTAATTATAACATTTTTAGACAAAGAGATTAGGACGTGTTAAAATAACTATGCTTTGATGTACTATACCTTGCCGCATGTCAATAAATTATATTTATAAAAAACTCTCAGCAAATAACAATGACAGATGACAGTCAATCTGACAGTAGGTGTAGTTCCTCGCTCTCCGCAAGAGCGTGTTTCGTAGAATTACCAGATCACGTAGGTGCTGACGTCACAAGCGAAAAATTTGAAATGGAATGCCAATTACAAAAAATCGTATTTTATTATTTATATTAAAATTAGTATCTATATTTATAATTTTACTCAAATTTACAGAAAAAAAATTTAATTAAAAAAAGGTGTATGACCCCATTTATATTAAAAGAATACGATAAGATATAATAATAAAATAATATAGTTACCTACTTCAATTTTAATAAAATATCTGTGTTTGCAGCAACTATACATATATTTGGAATATAATTTTAAACATTTGCAGATCGATCGTAAAAGACCCCGCACAATCCTTATGGAAAATTGGAGTTAGTGAAAAAATAATGATTATTATGAGTCGGTCCCATTATGAGTTTTGCTCTGAAGGTCTCAAAGAACATGTTTTTCATAATTATAAATAATTTCGCTGACACCCATTTCCCATAAGGATTGTAAGGGGTCATTTTGTTTTGCATTTATTATTTTTTATTTATTATTATTGTTGCCCTAGGGTGTAGTATCTACCAAAATTATTTACGTAGTTTCTCATGTTGAAGTGGTTTTCTTTTTTGGTTATCGTGTAACTTCTCTACATTAAAGGGATGTTATATTTAAAGCAAATTATTTTAAACATGTTTTAAACACAGCCTAATATTTTAATAAATGTTTTAAACTGTTTTAAATCGGGTGTTAAGAAGTGTTATGAGCATGTTTAAAACAAAAATCTAAATAATTTTTCCCCTTTTTAATTAAATTTATTAATTAAAATCATTCGCTGAAACTTACAGACTATAAAATGTCTCTAAAATATTTTTGAGAATTTTTATATTAATAAACCTAAAAAATATTTGCCTTTTGCGTTTATCAGATTTACATTTATCCCTGACTTGAGTCAAGGCCAAGGTACCATGCGAATTCAAATCGGTATTGTTTTCTGATCCTCTACCTCCAATATTTATTGCAAACTTCCTGGTGGGGGTGGGGGTAAATATTTTTGAGCATGTTTTTTAAACGAGTTCTGACTGGTTTGTTAGGCTCCTTAATTTCCTCGAAATATGTTCAAATAACGTATTTCTTGACCCCCGAACTGGATATAATGTACGTTCAGAGTTATAGAAATATGTAATTTAAACAGAAACATATAGACTAAAATAAAATATATTTAATGAGCATTTGACTATGCTATTGGGCTTCCAAAATTAAAATACGCTAACTAGTGGTAGAAAGCTAAACTAACCAAAGGGTACATAAATTTCATTGTATTTTGAAATAAATTGTTATTTTTTAAACATTAATAACAATAGTAGTTATTTTAAGAGTATTCCAATGTAAGTATAACATTTGTTTAAGCCGAATTATTTAAATAAGTGGTAAAAATGAAAGGTTCATTGTATTTGTAGAATATAGGTTAAGACTGAATTTTCTCCTAAAAAACCTATAAAAACAGGAAAATTTGCAATCTGTATGGTAAAAGTTCTGCTGCCTATAAAAGCAAACTACCAATACTAATGCAAGCATTCGCCATCATAAGATATCATACAAAATGAATTTGGCATGTAGCTTTTGGGAATTGTGATCAACGCCATCTCTTGATGATTTGGATGCTCTATATGAACTTATTATAAATTCCCGTCCTCGCACAGAAAGTAACATCTTTTGATATAAATAATATTTAGTAAAACAGATGAACTGTTTTAAATAATAATAAAAAACTCTTTTAAACAATAAAAAATATGTCTTGTGCAACAAATTTTTTTTTTCATTCGTGCAAAATTTACTTCAAATTTTATTTCTGTTTTTTATTTATTGTTATTAACGCGGCCTCAACTGCTACGGATATATGCCGACCTATTTTCTACCTCTATTACTACTACCAGTCGAATACTTTTTCCTTAATCAATAATAAAGTTAAAAAAAAAAACAAAGTTTAGTAATATTTTAAATCTAGTACTTCAAATTTTTTCTTAGTTAGTGTTTAAACAAATTATATCAAGAAGGGATAATGGAAGCTAAAAATAATATTATTGATGGTTCTGTTTCATGAATCTTAATATTATGACCAACTGTATCTACAATATTGAAATTTTAAACTGGGTTAAATAGTTGACAGTTACAATTGAATAACAGATGACAGACAACAAGTCATTAAATTATCAGTACATACAGTTTCTTTAGATTATAATGGATATTTTTACAAGTCTAAACTTTATTAGTTGTTTCCGAAAAAACTACTACAGGAATGTTCGAAATTAATAAAACATTCAACATAAATCCAAACACACTAAATTGGGAATAACTAGAAAAGCCCATTGTGAAAGAAATGGATTTTCAGTCCTAGAAGTAGAGAGAAAAAGACAGAAAGAATACAAAAACAATTCAACAAAATTCAAGATACAAAATATAATACCAAAGTAATTATTAAAAGCTATAAATGTCTCTGCAATAGCCTTATTTAGATGCGATAATGAGGAAACAAGTGATTGGTTGTCAGCAGAAGAAATGAGATGTAGATTATGTAGTAGAGAACAGGATCGCCTAGGACATTTAAAACCGTATTACAGAGAGATGGAAAGAGAAATTTAAAATAAAATTTACTTACTAAATAAACAAAGAACAGGAAAAGATGGATGACCCAGTTTTAGAAAAAATCGGACAATATAACTTTTTTTTAGGTTAAGTTATATACCGTACGTAGTGGCCATTCAAGATATACGTACCCCCCCCCCCCCCGCCATCGTGTACGTGCACATCATGAACAGCCCCGTCCCCCTCCCCCTCCTTCTGTATAAAGCTTAGTTCACATGTAACACGGTGAATAAAGCTAGAAAAGCGATTCGAAATAATTACAAAATATGAACAAAATTAAATTATCCAAATAAATAATGATGTACATACAATTTTACCCCATCTCTCCCCTCCGCACTCCATACACATCCAAGAAATAAAATAACTAAATTGTATGGAACTTTTGGTTCATATTTTCCAAATAAATTTACGGGACACTAGACAATGACAAGAACCTTCTCAAATGACAATTGTATATTGAAAAAATGCTTCAAATAAAATATATGCATACCTTTACTGTTTAATTAGTAGTAATGGTAAAGAACTTTTCATAAAATGTTACAAATAAATAATTTTTATTTTGTAAGGGCTATTTTATTCCTGATTATTAATTTAATAATTAGGATTGTATACTTATATATTCATTACTCGTATTTATAAATTACCATTAGTATTTATTTGTACAAGCTTTTTGTTTTAAACAATAAAATTATTAGAGTTTTAAATAATTTTCAAATAATATAAATAAAATATATAAATATATAATTTTCAAATGAAATTAATTTTAGGAAATATTGTAATAAAACTGCATAACAATAATTATTAAAATTAATCCTTTGTATCGTGCATTTAAACGACTAATAGTTAAAATAAAATGAACTTTTTAAAACAATTCTATTATATTATAATAGCATGTGATAATATTGCGATAAATTTAATAATGTTAGGATTAATTTATAAAATACCTGGTGTATACTATCATTTTTAGAAATTATACAAAAATTATTGATAAATGATCACTTGCTTTAGCGAATTATTCCTATTGGTTCAAGTGACATTAGAAACTGACTCTGAGCAACAGCATTTAGTTACTGGCGTATCCATATAATTTGTTATGCAGCCAGCACTAAACTGAAGCTGTACAAGTGGTCAGATTATAGTACTTGTAGTTCTTATATTAATACTATTTTAAAAGTAATAAGTTTACCTTATTTTATATCCGTACGTCCCTGATTAGACAATAAAATTTTATACCTAGTTTATTTGATGCATTTTTTTCCAATAAGCAACTATTTAAAATTTATTTGAGAAAGAAGAATTTGGTAATAGTTATTTACACACCATGTCCGGGAAGACATCCTTCCAATGCGAACGCTTACTTGAATAATGAGCGAGATTGCGAAGGCTTTGTTTGCGCGAATGTGTAGATGACCTCTTTCCTCAAGAGGTTTGAATAATGCTTTTTGGAATGCACGAATTGTTTTTAAAGAAAATAAAATTTAATCGAAACACTCATAAATTTACAAATTTTAAGCAGTAAAGTTACAGAAAACGGTTGTTAAAGAATTTGATGTGAAATCAATTTGTACGAATTTTTATCTTTAAATTATCGATAGTTTGGCGGATTTTGGTACACGAAAATCGGTGTACATTTTGTGAACAAAATTTTGTTATTTTTAAGATGATTTAGCTGTAGAATGATTGGGGAAAGACAGTGTTTTTTGTATATTTTACCACACGATTGAGCAATTTGAAAGTTTCTGGTTGTCATAGCGTGTGTCAAATATTTCCAAGGATGAACCAGGTTCATTGAACCTATACTCAGAAGAATAATCAATCATATACCAAACAATATAATACATTGAATTCTTTATATATTTATGTAAAAAAGTACAGCTTATCTCAATATCTGTAAATGTTAACTCTAGTACTAGACAAAACGTGTCTGGGAAAAGAAGGTTAATTCCAGTTATTTACAACGACAAGTAACTTTACCGTACTTGCGTATATACATCGTACCATACCTTAGTCCCAGCCGAGTTCCCAGCGTATGTATTTAGGGTGCGTATTGTAAACATCAGCACTACACATTTACCATCACTATCGCTACTCTTACCTTGCACAGCCAAGTAGATAAGATGCTCACTCCTGCCGAACGCGTTCTCGGACTGACATCGGTAAACACCCGAGTCTTCGCGGTCCGTCCGAGCGATTGATAGCTGAGATTTTAGACCATTCTCGGATTTCATCTCCGTTATAGCGAATCTGTACAGTGCAAACAGTACAATATTACAACTATACGCAAAACCTTACAAATGAAATTAGGGACAGTTCAGTAGCAACGGTGGGCAAGAGTAGGCTGGGGGGATTCGCCACGGGTGCACTATTCTAAGGGTGGCGTCCGAGTATCAATTTAAATATAAAATATAATACTTGAAATTTAGAGTACTCAATAATTAAATATTTTAAAGTCCAACCGTTACGTTAATGTTATCATAACTGCCCGGCTAGCCGACTAGCCGAGCAGTTATATGCCAAATAACGCCCTGGGGCGTTATAAATTTGACGTTGCTGCTATGGGCATATAATACACAAACACTGACTTCTATTTGCATATTGAAATAAACAAATTGGTATTGTAAACAAATAATAGCGTTACATAGTTCTAGTGTTTGCAAGCTAATAGATTAATGTCTAACAAAATACAATGATAGAAAAAAATCGATAAAAATCCTTTATAAAATAATATATCCGTCGGACATTAAACGTTGAACGCACCACGGGCGTCAACGGCACAATAATGCCTTCGGTCAACGTACACACCTCGGACCAGAAGCCTTCGGCAGCACACTGTTGACCTTTTCCTTATAACGCCCTTGATACGTTAAATACTTTCATGTTTATGTCTAATTAATGCACCTTTATGAAAAATTATAACAAGGGTTTTTTTTTTGTTCATGAAAATCAATACACGCAACTTGTCGTATGAATAGTCACAAATTTACTATTATATGTAGAGATTTTTGTCGATTAATATTATTCTAGCTACGCCTAATCTTTAATATTGCTGAGTAGAAAGAGAAATCGAATCGGTTATTGAACATCTGTACAGACTGATTCAATAAATAAAAGATTATATGAAACTACCTGATAGACGCAGCAAAAAGAAAAATGTAAAAATTTGCGAAATGAATTGTACTTTTACTAAATTTACAATCGTTTATATTATATATTTATATTTTATACGTAAATGTTATAATAATAATAGTAAGTGTATTATAAAATTATCTCTTGACAAAAAATTGTTTGTATAGTATATTTACTGTACTTTGATTTGAACGCACTTGTCTTTGTAATTATTTTGCATTTGGAGTGTATAGTTTTAGAGTCAATGGTTGCACTTTAACATATTATTAGTATGAGAGAACGCTGAACGTATGTTTTCTTATATCCGTATCCGAACAGCCTCTGCAGACTTTATATCCGCATTTGAACTTCACATGCTTAATTGTAAAAATTGTAAATTCGCATTCGACCCGCATATCCGAAACCGATTCGCATACCCAATTTTTATAAACTAATACGATATTTTTTTATTAGAAATACTTTATAAAAAAATGAAGAATTAAACAAAAACAATATTATTTGCAGTATTGCATGCAAAATACAGCGGTTTAAAAGAATAAATATTATAATATCTACTTCCCAAAATGGCCAGTCTTCAATGGAAGAAGGAAGATTGTAAATGAGCAAACAAATTTAGGATACTGCAATTTTACCATTGTCAAAACGTTTCCCAATAATAGAACAGTACAAAAATATCCGCTTTTGTTCCGCATAAAATGTTTGTAAATTTCTTCGAATTAACAAGAATCGGCGGATATTCACGGATTATGATGATGCATTTAATTTATTTGATATTTAT
Organism: Poecilus cupreus; assembly: GCA_963942605.1. Taxonomy (NCBI): domain Eukaryota; kingdom Metazoa; phylum Arthropoda; class Insecta; order Coleoptera; family Carabidae; genus Poecilus; species Poecilus cupreus. Next base: position 3,796,781 of record OZ012715.1, on the reverse strand, counting down.
ATAATACAAGGCAAGTGGTTACTTGTTTTATTCATAACAAAACAAAAAAAACCTTAAATATTTGAACCAAAAATGTGCAATTAATTTTGCAATATTTTTTAATTTTACTTTGATCTATGAACCATATATAGTATTTATGTTTTATTTAATATTTTCGAGCCTTGATTAATATGTGTCCGATTATTTGCAAAATAAGTGTAATATTATTTTGGATAAAATTATTCCTGAATCTATGTACATGTCGTAGGCATTTAGAATAATCAGGCATTTAGCAAAATGCCGGCAATTAGATGAATTTTACTTCATTCTTCTATTTGACTAGCGGAATCAGGCAATTAGACGAAAAATCGAGCATTTCTCTATTAGCCGGGGGCGGTTTAGGCACTTAGAAGAATCATTCATAATATTGTGAAAAATTTTATAAACAAATTTCACTTATTTGTTACAACAAGGTGCCGATAAATGACATCGTGAATTACATAAAATGCCCGCTTTGAAGCAGGCACATCGTTTTGTTTGGCAAAGCTGCAAAAAACCTTTTTTATGCGATTATTATAAATATTACTGAAAATGTATGTATCTGCATTATAAGTATTTCTACCAGGTGCTCCATTTTCGCACAATTGTATGCAACTTTGTATTTTTAAATGGAACATCCCATATATTATTACAACATTTTAAAGATCTTATGTTTCTCTTTAAATAAGTTCTTATTCAATATAGTCCTAAAATGATCAGTACAGAAACTATTCATGTTCTTATGATTGAATAATCGCACAGAAAATATGCCATAAAAGTGTCTGTGAATGTTTAAACAATCAGATTTGTTGCTGTCAGATCTTTAATAATTATTATTTACTATTTTCACTTAGTTAAACACATTTTTTTCGTTATATTTTGTTTAGTTCGTTGAACTAATGTCCAATTCGAACATTTTTTATAAATTTATTTATTGTTCTTAATTTCATGGCATACTTTCTGTGTGTGATTCTTCATTAATAAAAACGTGAATAGTTTCTGTATTGATGATTTTAGGACTGTAATAAGTAAGAACTATTTTAAAGAGAAACAAAAGATCTTTAAAATTTTGCAAAAATATGTAGGGTGTTCCATTTAAAAATATCAAGTTGCATATCATAATTTTCGATAATATTTTTAATAATCGCAAAAAATAAAATATACAGACCGATGGACCACCCCGTATATATATATATATATATATATATATATATATATATATATATATAAATTTAATTCTTACCTGTAGTTGTTAAGATCCAATCTATTTGCGTTATGTGACCAAATTACTTCAATTGGACTATCCCCATATACTTGACAGACCAATGTAGCAGGATCTCCCCTTTTTGACGACATATTCTTAGCAGGAGTATCAAATCTTGCTGGTTCTACACATAAATTGTAACGAAATAATGAAAAACTATAAGTGTAAATTTTTAATGGAATATTACCATTCACCCCAATGTAAATAACTTTAGTGAGGCCAGCACCGATTCCGTTGGTCGCTCGACAGAGGTAGTGGCCTTCATCTTGAGGGCCCACCACCTCAATCCACATTGAGCCATTTGCAAGGAGAACGGTTCGGGTGTGGATGTTCTGAATAGGCTGATAGTCCATCGAGGCTTTTCCTAAAATACATTAATAATCATTTGCCGTTAGCTTTGATTATTACTCCATATAGTAGGGACATGAAAGTGGTTCACATATCCTTTACTGACTATAAGATTAAATAATAAATACACAGTTAAAAATGTCTTCTTGAAATAAACAGATTCCTCTTAAATGAAGAGAAAAATTTATTTGAATAGTGCCAATCCGATTTTGTTTTCATTGAAAACTTTTGTAGGTTTAATAAATATTCTTGTATGAAAATTAATTTAGTTTTCAAGGAATAATAATAATAATAATAATAATAATAGTATTTATTAAATGCCTGAAGGCCAACCATATACAAAATAACATATAATGTAAATAATATTAACAACTATACCCATGCATCCTTAACAAACTATAAATATTGTTAACAAAATAATCTTAACTAATCTATCTTAATAAATACTGTTTCAGCTTATATGCAAAATGTCTATTATTAAATATACTTTTTAAATTGCTCGGTAACTTATTATACACCTTTAGACCTTTATCGTATAAACTATTTTTTGTACTTTCTTTATTTTTCTTGGATACTCGAAAATCTTGTTTATGTCTCGTATCATATTCATGAAATTCATCATTTCGCTGAAACATCTTTACGTTTTTTTGTATTTCTTTATGTAAATAAACTAATACCCTAAATTCCAAAAATACTTTTATTTCTAACCAACTTAATTTTTCTAACATAATTTTAATTCTAGTATATTTATTACAATTTAAGATAATTCTCATGCACCTATTCTGTAGCATTTGTAATCTTTGTATACACCTTTGATTAGTTATGTACATAATTGTAGCACAATACGTAAAATGCGGTAGTATCGTCGTATTGTATATTACTGTTTTAGCATATTGTGAAAGTCTGTATCTATAAGAAATTCTATTTAATACTCCTATTTTCTTCGCTAGTTTCTTAATAATATAATCAATATGTTCCTCAAATTTTAATTTCCTATCTACAATTACACCTAAATACCTATACTTCTCTACCATTTGTATTGAGATCTTATCAATTTGTACCACATTTTCAATATCATCACATATTTTTTTATATATATTATTGTTAGCTAACATCATATATTTACATTTTTCTATATTAAGTTTTAATTTATTTATTTTAAAGTATTTCTCTAACTCGACTAAATCACAATTTAACTTTTGAATTACATTTTTATAGCACTTATCAGAGATATATAGTAACGTATCATCCGCAAATAGCTTAATTGCACATTCTTTAGTTACTTCAGAAATGTCATTTATGTACAAATTGAAGAGTAGTGGCCCCAAAACACTCCCTTGTGGCACACCGGAATCATTCGGTACACTGTCACTTAAAACTTTACCCCACTTCACTTTTTGACTTCTTTGGATCAGATAACTTTCAAACCACTTGAACGCTACCCCTCCTATACCCATTCTTGATAATTTATTAAGTAATATTTGCCTATCAACAGTCTCAAAAGCTCTTTTGAGGTCTAAAAACACAAGTCCTACAATATTGTTTTTGTCCAAATCATTCTTCCACTCATTCACTGAAGATTGCACTGCCTCCTCGCACGATAAGTTTTTACGGAAACCAAATTGATTTTCACTTAGTATTTCGTTTTTATTAATGTAGCTTAGAAGACGATTGTAAACTAATATTTCTAATATTTTGTCACAAGTAGGAAGCATGTTAACAGGTCGAAATTCACCACATTTAACAGTTTTAGCAACTTTAGGTACCGGCACAATTACTGATTGTTTCAATGCACTAGGTACAATACCATTCTCCAGTGACATGTTGATCCAATTCAACATAGGGAAGCCGATAACGTCAAATAATTCTTTAATTATTTTTAAATTCAAATTATCAGGACTGGTTTTATTTTGCATAGTTGAAATACATTTTCTTAATTCATTTAGCGTTACTGGTTCAAATTTATTTATGAAATTATTTTCGCATTTTGCTGTAGCATTTGAAATTACTTCCTGAATTTCTGGAATTGATTGATTTATTTCTTTTATACTTTTAACATAGTATTTATTAAATTCGCCAGCGATGGTTACCGCATCAAAAATTATATTATCGTCAAATACTATACCTTCTTCTTCGTTCTTATTATCACACTGTAGAAGATTTTTTAAAGTTTTCCACATTTTGTTAGGTTGAGATTTGCAATTGTCTATATTTTTTTCAAAAAAAATACGTTTTTCTTCCCTGATTTTATATTTTAGTTGATTTCTTGCTACTTTGTATTTTTCCCAGTCTACTTCGTTATTTGTAGTGCAATATGCAATGTATTTTAAATCCCGAGTTTGAGATAATTTTTTAATATCTTCGTTGTACCATAAGTTTTTGTTTCTTTTATACTGCCTTACTTCTGTATATTGAATTACTGTATCATTTACATTTTTATAGAATTTTTGGAAAACATTATTTACGGAACTGCTTTCACGTACCCAATCAGCACCAATTAAGTTAAGTGCCACCATTCTATAATCAATGTATTTTTTTGTACACAAATTATTTTCTTTATGACACCCATTCTCTACCTTATTAGCATTTACGATAATGTTTATAATACTGTGATCGGTAATTTTAGGTGTTTTCCATACTTCACATAGTAATTTATAGATATTTGTAATTACTAAATCTACTGTTGACTTTGAATCATCTGTAACTCTTGTACATTCATCAATCACTTGTTTCATTCCATTTGAGCTTATAATTGTATTCAATTTTTTGGTATAAAAATATGCTTCGTCTTTACAATTAATGTTAAAATCACCAGTAATAATGATATTCCCACAATAATTATTAAAAAGGTCTTCAAGACATTGCGATAAAAAATCAAGAAAAATATTATGACTTGCACTTGGTGAATGATAAATTATACCAATTAATGTTTTATGGGAATTCATTTCAATTTCTATTAAAATTACCCAGTAGTTCATTTGTACAGAGACTGTTTTTAATATTTTGTACTTTACTTCTTTTCGTATGTATATTATTACTCCTCCTGTGTATCTACTCGTTGAGTCTTCTCGGATTATGTTGTAATTATCAATTGTTATTTCTGAATTTTCTATATCATTAGTTAAATGTGTCTCACTTGCACATAAAATAAGTGGTTCACTAGATTCGATTAGTTGTACAATTTCTTGATAATTAGCATAAACACTTTGAGCGTTCATATACAAAATGTTGGTTTTATTCTTTATATTATTCTGTAATTGCTATGTTGCATATTCTGTTTTCTTCTGAACCGCATTATATATTCTTTTATAACAAGGACAGTCCAAATCTGTTACTTTATGCTCAGTATTTAACGTTAAATTGTACTTAGCGTTTGCTTTAATACAATTATTACATTTTTTCATTTCTGAATTACAGTTTAGTCCACTGTGATTCCCTGCACACACTGAACATACTTGAACTTTACTGTCACAATTTTTTGCTACATGGTTAAAACCGCAACAATTATAACACCTCTTTATGTAAATATAATCATATACTCTACCTCTTGACCATCCTAATTTTATTACATTGTATTCTAATAACATCTTGTGTGTCAATTTGTCAACTTGTAAATATATATAAAAACACAAAGTATTCAACTGAGACTCATTATGGGGACGAAGTAGTTTGAATAGGCGTAGTTCTAATTCAAAATGATATCGTTATAAATTAAAATATTTTGTTTAAAATTAAAATTTCTTTTTAATTATTTTTAAAAACAAAATTTTTAATATGTTTATTTTCTTTAAAGCAGAAAAAGACGATAAATAAAATTTATATTAAAAATTAATATTTTTAATTGAACCTAATAATTTTATAAGAAACAAAATTTTTTTCAACGAATGCATTCAAAAGGAAAACTGAAAATTTTCTTGTAACAAGAAGTTATTTTTATGAATATATAAAATAGCATTTATTGCAACTCGTTTTACCTACAAGTTTTGTAATATTTGTAGATGTTAGGTTAAAATTCAGTGAAAAAGCAGTTCAGTTACTATTACAGCATTATTCAATCAATTTAACTGAAAATTCAGTTATATACCATTTAAAACTCCAAATTTCAATTGTATTTACTGAATATTTGAATTATTCGAGAAACTGAATTTATCAGTTGAGCAGTGCGCAATTGACATTTTCTCAGTTGCAATAACTGATAATTTAATAACTTTATCCCTGTGATATATTTTTACGCGTGAAATGCGGGTACTAGGCGTCAAGTCAGGATCCCCAAAGATGTTAGTGATGTGGGAAAAGAACCCCACGGGTAGAATTAAATATATCGATCTCATTACCCAAAACAATAATAATGAATTAATTAAACAAGGGATAATAGCTCCGTGGTAACCAGTGTTGTGACTGATCTAGATCAACTTGTAAGATTTTCGATCCGATTTAGATCGTTCTATGTTTTCTGATTTTGATCAAAAACAATAAGATTTATGATCTTAAAAAAGATCAGATATTTCTATGAATACTGCAAGTTATCAGCCAGTGTTACAAGCGCATATTTACACTGATAAAAGTGTTTTATTGGAATGAAGAGAAAAATTTATTTGAATAGTGCCAATCCGATTTCGTTATTCGTTTTCATTGAAAACTTTTGTAGGTTTAATAAATATGTATGTATGAAAATTATTTTAGTTTTAAAGGAACATATCAAAGTATTCAACTGAGTCTCATTACGGGGACGAAATGATATCGTTTTAAATAAAAACGTTTTGTTTAAAATTAAAACGATTTTTTTTTATTATTTTTAAAACGAAAATTAAAATATTTTCATTTTCTTTCAATGCAAAAAAAAGGTAAATAAAATTTATATTCAAAATTAATATTTTTTTTAATTGAACCTAATCATTTTGTAAGAAATAAAATTTTCTTCAACGAATGCATACAAAAGGAAAACTGAAAATTTTCTTGAAACAAGAAGATATTTTTATGAGTGTATCAAATTCTACCAAAAATATATTAAAATTCCGCTACCTGTCTACCAATTTTTTTTTTTTTTTGCTTAATTATAAAATTCCGCTACCTCTGTCAACACTTTTGGAAAACGATATATAATAACTTCTTAGATTTTATTTTGTAAAAGTAATTTGTACTTCCTTTTGTTTTGTTATTAAAATTGTCATTGAAGAATACCTACTTTTTTATATACATAACATGAACTACTAATTTTGTGTTCTCTTAATAAGAATTAATTTTTTTTTAAAAAAATGACTGATCCTTTTTTATCTAAAAATATCTTTTATTCCTGATCTGATCTAAATAAATAGATCCGATCACAAAAATTGATCTATGATCTGATCTAGAACACATCAAATGTGATAATCTTGATCAAGAAATGATCTGTCACACAATTGGTGGTAACAAATCGGACAGTGGATTATGAGATCCTTAATTCGAATCCCACAGTTGACAGTTGTCATTTACATTACCCCTGTGGTTCTCCCTCCACTAACATATTTGAGAACTGACTTTGACGACGCACTTCACATATAAAAATATATCACCTACCGAGATCTGCAAAAGCAGAGTGCCACGTCTAAAACAGATAAAAGGCGTAATAATATTCTTGTTTATTAATTTCATTAATGTTCAGGAAATGATCAGAATATGAAATTATGTTAAGGTAACAAATAAGTTATATGTTTTAAAGGCGAAAGCATCGTTGTACAAAAGTCTATTTAATTTAGTTAATTGTGCACAAAGTACAAACGTGACGAATTTCTTATAATAAAATATTTTTCGCCTCAAACATTTTAATTAACTAAATACACGAGATAAATTCTGTTTCTCACATTTCATTTATTTCAACAGTGCGCAAATACAATTAAAAACACGTCGCCCAGCCTTAATTGGAAAAATTTAAATCAAAACTATGAGCATTTAGTAGATTAAGTCGTAGCACTGGTATAAGTATTTACAGTGCGATATTTAATTTTTGCAGCGGAGCGTCGGAAAAAACTTCGCATTTTACTCGTGGGGCTTGAGTTTTTCTGCTGTCTGTCAGTAGCACCACATTCGCAGTGTTCTGTTTAACTGCCCCTCCAGTTTTTTGGGTTTATGTTAAAATCGTTACGCCCTACCATCTCCTGGTATGTGCTAGCTAAAGTGATGGATGCTATAAAGTCGATTATCGATTACAGGACTGTATAATTCTACTCTTCAATTTTACTAACATGTTAACAGTGTGAGTCTCCGAAATATGGATACACCCTTATTTAGGTGTAACAGCTAAACGAGTCACCTCCATTATTTTCTTTATTATTACAGATAAGGGCAAATGGCTCCGTGGTAACGCTTGGACTATGGATCATAAAATTCTCCATTCGAATACCAGTCGACACTTTCAAATATTTATGAAAGTAATCGATATTTGTTTAATTAAAAATAAATAATTATTAAGAGTATTTGCTTCTTTTTTTTTAAGAAGTATATCAAATGAATCATGTTACTAGGTTAACTCCATGACACTACCCCATGTACCCTTTGGGGTACGCGTACCCAGATTGAGAACTATTATTTTTTTATGAAGATGGTAAGCGGACTAACTACTTTTGGTCATATGCCGCTTAATGAGTGGATGATTGTCAATTTATGTGAACAACACAAACGATTTGAACCCACGTCCTCTGGCGTGCTAGGCTAGTTGATCACAACGGGTTTAAGGATTCTCTTTACTATACTTCCTTATACGCATAACGAATTAAAAAACAAAACAAAACTAACAGTCAAATTTAAAAAGAACCACGGGAGTACCAGTTTATAATAGAAACTAATTTTTTTAACCAGTGGTACTCAAGTAACCTAAAATTAAACAACGAAAACATCGCCACTTCCTATTAATAATTTTCAGTATGATTTCCTTTACAAAGTCTATAAATAGTTTCATACAATTCAAAATTAATTTTTTAGTTCTTTACCGTTAGCTTCTCTAACTTGATCCATTAAATTTTGTTTTGTTTTGTATGTGCTGAAAATATTCTGTTTTAAAAACATCCCCTTAAAAAATCTAATATTAATTGATATATTATTGCTATCAGGCAATTAAAAAATTTATAAACATTTGACTTTAGCACATGTTAATTATCTATACTATATGCTGAATAAAAATTCTACACTTTGAAAATAACAACTTATCTTCACTTCATTTACTCATTTTAGGTATGGCAATTTACTTTCGTAGATATCGGAGATATATGTATTTTTTCTGCCAGAAATTCGGCTACCAATCTTTATGTTACGACCTCTAAATATGGTATTGGTGGAGGAATTACAGGGGTAAAATTTAAATTATTCACATTGTCAAATGTGGGATTCGAACTGAAGATCCCCGTTGCAAAATTCAATGCGTTGCCAAGGAACTTTTTCACACATTATAAAACGATATTTTAGTTTTCTTTGAATATATTGATAATTATTGTCGATTTGTAAAATTATGATTTTATGAGTCCCATCAATTAAATCATCGTCAGTCTATTTGTTCAAGTCATCATGCAATATATGAAATATAGAAAATGGGGTAAATAGCAGCATAGTAACGTATCGGACTGTGGATCATGAAATCCCCCTGTGATTCCCCTTCAGTAACACCTTTGGAAGCCATGATTTAAAGTCTGCTAACAGCACTTTACGCGCAAAATATATCCCTTACCGAGATCTGCGAAAGAAAAGAAAAAAAAAAAAGAAAATTTTACATACATATAAAATAATACGCCATGTACATAACTATTTTCGCCAAATATTTCAGAATAAATATCATTAAATTAATAAATGAGCACAACGAAGAACGAAGGCAGTAAATTAATATCGCTTTTTTTGTTAAGAAAAAAGAAATAATTTGCTTGCGCTATCAAACTTATTTTTATTATAAATTAATTATTTTATAGCGGGCTTTGATTATTTATAAAACAATGGTTAAAATAAAAACAAATAGAGTATTTTTTATAAAAATGATTAATATTTACGTGAAGCATAATTTTTCAAGTGCTTTTGTGCAAGGCCACAATCCGCAAATATATTAATCATCTCGCACAAAACCGCGCTATTTTATCTAGCTTTGTTTCATTTCACATTTCATAAAAAAACCTGAAACGGAATAATGTAGTTGGATTTTGTGTAGTGAGTATTGATTTTTATTAATTGAGTTGAAATGCATTATCAAAATTCAGTGAGGCGAAAATGTACGGTTTTTATGAATTTGTTAACTCGTTCAAAATAATGACCAAATCAGGATTTTCCAATAAAATCTATACTTTCGGCATGGTATGTAATTCGCTCTGCTACGCTGCATTGAGCAGGATATCAATCATCATGAATAAATGGTGTAATTTGCGAAATGAAACAGGGGAAATTTTAATATTACACTATTTTAAATATTTCATTTAACGAAGAAATTAATAGGTGCGCTCGTTCATTATGGAATCATAAAACATTATTTCAATAAATATGATAACTAAATTCATTTTTAGTTTATATATTAATTAAAATCGCAAAGTCTGCATATTTATACTGCTAATGAAGCACTATACATATATTATGAATACATTGGTTTACAGCACGAAACAATCTCTATGATTTTTATTAGGCCTATTCACAATAATACGATGGTATTAGCATCAGTATCAAAAAGGATGTTAAAAAATACAATGATTGAAACAAAATATAATTTATGTTATTATTCTGCCACTAGATGGATTTTTTGTTTTATATTGACAAACTTTATGCTATTTTTACCGTGTGAGTACAATTTTTAAATGACAGAACGCAATAGAACAGTAATATTAAAAAACTGTATTACACACGAGTCAAAAAAAATAAAAATATTTCCTATAGTTAATTTGTTTTCCTGCAGTTTCACATCCTCTCGCCTAAACATCTAAACGGTTAAAAAATGTAGGGAAAATATGAAATAAAATTGCAGATTATGTTATTATACACAGTGTTGCCACCAGGCCAGTTTTCACCCGGACAAGCCGGTTTTAAGGTTCTTGGTCCAAGTCAGTTATTCATTTGTCCGGTCATAAAAATTATGAAATTTTGCATTTAAAAAAATATTCAATGCATGTTGAAACATTTACATTTTTAATTTTATTTACATTTATTTATATGTATACATTCGATATTATATCTTATTTTCTTTGTTATTACTTACTTTGTTATGAATTAATAAAATTGATTTATTGTAGTACATAAAAGATTGATTCTAATAATAATAGTATATTATTCAATGAACATGTAATGTATGCTATTACTCATGAGAATGAAGTTTGATGTAAATAATTCGAAAGAGTAATCGCCATTACATGCGAGCAGAATATTTTTTTTTTAATTTATTTTATTGAAATTGAAATTATAAGATAAGTAGAATTTTTGCTCTGACAAATGAAAAAATTATTCGTTTATCAACATAGATAAATTGTAGCAACCATCGCAAGGCTATGTACTGTTGTAACAAAATTTTGAAGTGATTTGACATTTAGCAGAATATCTTACACCAATCATTCAGATGTAATTTAAGCTTAAAAAGAAAATAAAAGTATGAAAAATGAGAAAACTATTGGTTAAAAGTAATTTGATTTTACTCTTTTGACAACTGTCAATAATTATTTCATTAGCAACAGTAACAATGGTCATTAATTGATAAACAACGGTTGAATTATGGGTATATTATTTGACAGTTGTGGATAAAACTTATTTACGTGTTCGAAGAAAGAATTGGTTGTTTTTTGCTTACATACTCGGGACAACAATTTTCCAAAGGTGGCAACACTGATTATACATCTTTATACTTTAACAAAATTTACCTTAACTCAGTCGTTTACTAAAATATGCCCAAAAACCCTATAGGCCTTTAAGTAAATTATCTCTCCCGGTTCATGGTCTCTTAAATATTAAATTTGAAAATAATACACAGACGTCGTCGTAAGAATGGTGAAATTGTATTCTAGGAACCTAAAAATGTATTTATCCGTTGAAAACTCACCATAGAAAATTTTGACCAGTCCCAATACCTCTCTTATATAGGTACTTATATGTGAGGGACGTAAAAAACTTACAAGTCTTCAAGCAAACTACCACTTCCGATTTATGGATTGCTACCAAAATCCAATCAGATATGAAATTTGAAAATAGTATCTTTATTAAATTTTGAATTATCATGGACGAAAAAAAAAAAATCGTTGCATACACGTACATATATACATCAATGTAAAAATAGTAATATCATATTCTATTGATTATAAAACGTGATTTTCTATTGAAAACTCACTATCGATAAGTGCCATAGAGTTCTAGAACCCAAAGGTGATAATTGAAAAGAAAAATTAACTGTTGTGGGCACAACAATATCTCCCGTCATAGATTTCTCATCAAACAATGCAGGAAACGGACCACAACTATCAAGAAACACTCATCCATTCAACAAATTTAGCTCTTATGGCACATGTCAAAAAGTAATATTTTTCTGGCATTGTTCTGTTTTTCTAAAAAAGCACAGGTTAACAGATTTAAAGAAAAATGTTAGCAACTAATTTTTCTTAACGTTTTGTTAATCGTAAATGGTGAAATAAAGAGAAAAATGTTTCAAATAACAATTGCAGATAATAATATTTGAAACATTATTCTAATAACAAAAGCTGACATTAAAACATAATTTACTGAGATATTTCAAAATATCTTGATTGGGCTTCAAGTAAACTGCCACTTCCGGGTATTGGATTATCACCAAAAACTAATCATGTCTCCTCAAGGGGATACAATTGATATATACAAATATAGAAAGAAAGTAATTTTTGAAAAATCGTAACTCTAGAGATCCCCACAGACCGACAGACAGACAGATTGACAAACAGACAGACAGACTGACAAACAGACAGACAGACTGACAAACAGACAAACATGCAGATAAACAGACAGGCAGATAGACAGACAGACACACACGCAGACATCATCGCGAAAATATTAAAATCGTATTCTAGGGAACCTAGAACGTGCTCATTATCTGAAAAGTCACTACCGAATTTTTAGCATGATTCCTATACCTCCCTTAAAAAGGATGTGGCGGGAGGTAAAAATTTGGCTCCGGGAAATTGTTCCTGTTTGATATACCAACTATATGTTCGGTAGGTAAATAGTAAAGTATCCAAAATTTTCAAATTAAGAAAATCTAGTTCCCAAAAAAATGACACATTTTGAATGTAACAGTGACTATATTGTGTGATATCATTTGATCTCTGAAGAAGGCTCCAATTAGGGCCGAAACGTCAGACCGTTATGATTAAATAAACATAATAGTAACCATTAAGGCTGGTGTACCCATTACTTTTCCATTCCATTTCAAATTAATCTTTAAATCTGTGATTCTTTTAATTAGTGACCAGTCCTTCTTCAGGGTTGTGATAATGTTTCGTATATCTGTGGCCCTTATTTGAATCCCTACTGGAATTGTTTATATTTGGTTGTATACATAACCTTCGAATTTAAATTTTTAATGGTAGAAAACAGTGAAAAAGTTTTAAATAAAAAATGTTGCCAATATCATTACCATACTACATCTTTTTGAAACTAACAAAATTTAACTAAATTAATTATTTACTGAGACATGACAAGAAAACCTGAGTGGTTATCAAGTAAAGTACCACTTTCGGTTGATGGATTGGTACCAAACTTTAATCAGCATGTGAATTGAACAACTAAATTCTAAATAATCTTTTTAGATTTTATTTCGAGTCGTCGCGTTAACGAATAAATCGTTACACGCAGACGTCATCGTGAAAATAGTGAAATGGTATTTTAAGGTCCCTAAAACGTGCATACACATTGAAATTTTTCATTTGTCACAATACCTCCCTTACATATACTGGATGCAGAATTGAAATATGGAACATAGGGGCTTCAATGCTATTTTTGTGATATTGCTCTAAAATTTTTACTCATTCACTTTACAGCAAAAATGTAAATACAGAAGTTGTTCAGAATTTAAAAATTCATGCAACGAGGTCCATTTGGTTACCCAAATATTAGTATTTCACGATATATCAATGAAATTAAAATCAATATTTATTTGGAAAATTGTAACACAGCCATGGAAAATTAAACAAAAACGAAATTGGCATTCCATAAAACAGTTTTAGGGTTATTTATTTATTTAAGCGAAATAAATAAACTTTTAAATTCGTTATTATATCATTACAATCTTCTACGAAATTTCTACAGAAAATAACAACGCTGTAATAAATAAATCTAAATCTGTTTTTAGAAATTTAAAAAATTTTTCGTTTTTGTTTAATTTTTCATGACGGTATTACAATTTTTCTAATAAATATTAGTTTTATTGTGATTGATATGTCGTGAAATACTAACATTTTTGTAAACAAGTAAATTCTGAACAACTTTTGTATTTACACTTATGCTGTAAAGTGAATAGGTAAAAATTTATAGCAATATACATTTCAATTCTACGTCCGGTATATGCCAGAGATAAAAATATTATTGATTTCTAAGGTTATTTATATTTTAAAATTGCAATCTTATAGTCTTACCTTGCCCCTTGAGCCAATTAATCTGCGGATGTGGGAACCCCTTAGCGTCACAGTTTACAATAACTGAGTTTCCCAACAGCGTGGAAACATCCTGGGGTTCGATGGTCCATTGTGGAGCAACTGTAAACAAAATACATCACTTGAACTTCCAAAACTTCAAAGAGTTCTCTCCACTTGACAGCTGCTAAGTTTGTTTACACTTGCACAGGCGTAAATATAAAACGATACCTTCTTGCTCTTCGCGTGTGAGGGGAGCGTGCGAGGGCGAGCGGGCCACTTTTATGATAAAAAATGATGGGTAGGCTTCATATTTTTTATATTTTAGAAAGTGTTTCGATCGAGAATAGCGGGAGGCGAATCGCTCGCCGTGAGTTGCTGGAAATCTGATGTGCTGTTGAGTCGTTTGCCCGGTTGAGGTTATGTATTCACGAGGGGAACATTTTTTGCAGAAATACGAATTTATGATATGTGGTTTCAATAAAAGTGAATTTGCAATTAGATGTCAGGTGGTTTGTATGAAAAATTCAGAACGGTATATTTTCATTGCCAGGTATAAAGTGTCATGATTTAGTCTTAGAAATTAGAAAATATTAAAACAATTTTGACGTGTCATGCAGAAACAAAAGTACTGTATAACTATGTATATCTGACATGGTATTTCTATATAAAATATTTAATAATCTGATATATTCAAACAACAAACTATCTCTCTTCAATAAATATGCTTGCAGCAAAAGAACAAGATCTAAAAATCTTTTTTACAATTCCATCCTCTAACACCAATAACCTTAAAAATTCACCTTCAAATAGAATTATGTACACCTATATACATATTGATTTCTTCTACCTTTCTTTTAATAGTTTTAAACAAGCTAATGACTTTATCCTAATTTTGGTTATGTTACATTATGTTAGCAGTTAAGTATTTTGTAAGTACGTCTTTTTGCAAATTATTTACATTTTGTGCAATTTGTTAATTGTAATATGTGAGAACCTGTTATTGGTACTTACGTACTGTTGGTTCTCCTATTCTTTCTAAATAAAATTAACACCCGTATTCTCGTTTAATCATTTATATGTTTATATGGTGAAATAGCACTACTTCATACCGTGTTCGAAATAGTGAGGTGATGTGAACTTTAAGAAATTCCAGGTATAAGCAGGGACGTCGGAAGTAATTTTTGTCAGGGAGGGAGGAGAGGCGAACTTGGAAGAAATTTCTTGGATAGAATTTAAAAATTTGAACTTACTAATTTTTTAGGTACTGTATTTGTACACAAAAATAATGCCCTTTTGTAGTGAGACACTTTTTTATTCTTTTTTTTACATTTCACCATTTCCACTCCATTTTTTCCACTGACCATATTCACCCCTGACCATTTTTTCCATTAACCAGGTTTTCCACCGACCATTTTTTTTCCACTATATGCAATACTTTTTAAATAGAATATTGTGGCCAACGGTACGGAGATACTCTCAGTAATTTCGCTCTCGCCTTTTCTAAACATCTTTCATTAAAAATGAGTAGGTACTGTGATTCGGTTTATCGAGAGTGAGAAGTTGGCTTAGGGTTTGTTTGTTAAATGTGCGAGCGAAGCGAGCTTACCTACAAATAATTTCCATTAAAAATGAGTACTGTGATTCGAGTTTGTCGAGCATGAGTTGTGTAGGCTTAGGGTTTGTTTATTAAAAGTGTAAGCGAAATAATCTTACCTACAGATAATATGCTTTTGTCAGTTGAATATTCATATTCTTTAATTTGTTCGAACGAATGTCAAACTTAAAAAAAATGAAACTTTTGAAATGGATAAAGATATTAGTGGAAAAAAGAACGACAGGAAAAGTTGTCAGTAAAAAAAAACTGCAGAAAAAATCTAGTGAAAAAATAGAATGCAAAAAGTATCGTAAAATCATGCACTTATACTATTCTTAACCTAATATTTGATTAAAATAAAATACAGTTTCAAAACTGAAATATTTCTAAAATTCTTTCATTTTCTACCCATATGCTCTGATCTTGGGAGGCGTCGCCCCTCCTGATTTTATACAGAGGGGGCGAACCTCCCCCCCCCCCCCTGATCCCGACTTCCGACGCCCCTGGGTATAAGGTAAAATCAAAGAAATGTAATAAAATTCTGTGCGAATATTTGAATTCCACAAACCATTTTAAATGTCGACAAACTGATATGCGTCCCTGAGAAATGTGGCTTCAGAGCCCGCTGGTGTTGCTTGTACAGTCCGGTTTCAAAATATTTATATTCATAAATTACACTTTATTTAAATTAAAACAATATTAATAAAGGATGTTATATTTTATTATTAAAAATAATAATACTTGGTGTATAATTTTAACTAATACAAACAAAAAACAATCTCTTTAGCTTTCATTGCTCTAATTATTATATTACTATAATTATACACTTTAAAATAATATATATTCTATTTACTGTTTCATTAAATATTAATACATGCTGACCAATCCTTTATATAAAGCTGTAAGCTTTAGAAAACAAATTATTTTTATTATATTCTATTTTAAAATTGCTAAAATTATTTACAACTTTAGTTTTCGAACCAAATTTGATTACTTGTGCTTTACTATAATAAACTTTTTACTGGAAATGTACAATTTAACGGGATTTTTTTTACGAAGATGGGAAGCGGACTAACTACTATGGTCATATGTCGCCTCATGAGTGGATGATTATAAAATGGAACACAATCGACCAGTGAAAACTTGATGAAAGGATGCGATGATCGACTGATGCGGAAAATTGGAAAAAATCAAAACCACGAACTAGCAGTCACTGTTTTTATTGAATATTTGACTGCTGGTCTGTTGTTTTGATTTTTTTCAACCATACGACCATGCTCTTCCGTGGGCTTCCAACCTACGACCTCTGGCATGCTAGGCTAGTGACTTTACGCGATTTAGTTTGTATGATATTTTAAATTATGGTATGTTATATGCTATATTCAGTGTTTTCTATGAATGAATTTTTTTAGAAACTTTTTATATTTTACTTATGTAACTGAATTACGTTCTGAAAATTTCTATAATTTTGTATTTTCGGACGAGGGATTCACAGATGATCATGAATTTTTATTATCTTGTTTTTTCGTTAAGTTGAATTGAATTATAAGTACACTGCTGAAATCCAGAAGAAAATATCTTTTTTAAATTTCAAGTACCGTCAAACGGAGTGTCTTCGGACAATTTCATGACATTTTCTTTATTAGCTGTGATATTTAGGAAATAAATTGGATATTTTTTGTTAGATGTAGCAACTTATGTCTAAACAATATTTTCCACAATAGTTTATATTTTTAGTATTTTAGTTGTGGCATATTTTTTTATTTTTATACTGTCCGGAGTCACGCCTTCTTTTGGGGTGACTTCGGACGGTCACTTAAAACGCACAGTAAACTGAAATCGTACCTTTCTATAAATGAATTCGGATACAAAATAGATAAAAAAAATTGTATTCATCTATTTAAAGTTTTATAATAATTTCTTACACCTTTTTTTGTTGTAAATAGGGACACACATTTCAAATTCAATATTCTACATAAAGTAAGGCTCATTTATTTGCACAAAGTAATTGTATAAATGTAGTAACATTGTTTGGGAGTAATATGAAGAAAAAAAAAAAACTCCTTAATTAGGTACATAATCTCAGCTGTGTTACAAATGAATCACATTTTCAGTAGTACATAAGTAGATATCTTTTTTTGTGGCCGAAATGATTTTAATAATAGAATAAATGAATTATCATTTATGGTGCTATTAAACCTTTAAAAAATAGTGAATTTTTTGGTGTAGCATATTGTTCTGAGGCTTGCCTTAGAGATATTTCTTTTAGCTGGACAGTCTTTATGGCAGCATCTAAATATTTGTGTTCATAAGTAGCATATGAGTTACACCCAAACCGTTTCATATATTACCGCGGCATGTCCGAAATCACCCCCGCGTAGTTGATGTTTCTTTAAAAAATTTGTAACATTTGAATGAAAATTCTTTTTAGGTTGAAATAAGCAAAATCTGAAAGTGCCAACTTTGCATATATTTCATTAAAAAATAAATACTTGTATCACGTCTACACAATAAGAAGGTTAACAAGTTATCAAAACAGTGAAATATATGTACCTATTTTAAATATTATTTAACAGTATAAATACTTACAATTTTATGATAACACTTATCAGGCGTAAATAGTCATGCAGTTTGCTACATATGGGGAAAAAATTCGGCGCCAAACATGAACCATTAAATTACCCTAGGTCAAAATGCACAAGTACAAAATATCCGAATTCATACCTAAGTCCGAAGACACCCCGTTTGACGGTAATAGGTAGTCAAATTATAGATTTAAAAAATGTAAAAAGTTTTAACTATATAACAATTTAATAAATTTATATATCTACAAATATTTGATAATGCATTTTGAGAACAATCTTCCAAAATATGTGTAGTTATTTTAATTTTTGTAGCATAATCACTTTTTGATAACCTTGCGAATTAGATTCATTAAAGCTATCCTAATGTATAATGGTTTTTAACACATGAAAGTAATAATTAATTATAAATGAAGTAATACGCATAACTAGCTATAAAAAATAGGTTTTATGCATGAACTATATTAATAAATCAATGTCAAACACGCTAAAGGCCACAGAAAATATATTTTATGGTATTAGGCAAAATTATGGAAAATAGTTATCATTTTTATTCACTTTATGACACCACATTAAGTAAGTATACATCCATTAATAATAAAACCACGAGATCAAAAGTACCTACGAATATATTTCTCCTGCGTCCAGAGTAAGACAGGTGTCTCAAAATTATGAGCATTATAAAAGCCATCTATATACGTATACTGCAAAGATTAAAGGCTGCTCTATAAGGCGTACCACTAAACCAGAGGTGGAGATGGACCTAATTGTACAAGGGGCAACAAATTTGTTCAGAAAAAATTTTCAAATAAAATCTATTTGTTTACTGAAAAATACTTTCTGAATTTCTTCATTTATGAATGTATGGAATGTAGCAAGTACAAATACAAAATGTATTATAAGAGAATTGTATTACTTTATACTATTTTAAGCATTTTTATGTAAAATAATTTTAGAAAGGTGGGCAGCAATATATTGTTTTGTATTAAAATTTTACTTATTTAAAATATACTTCAATCAATTATTTTTATAAACTTATACCTTTTCATTCTTTCATTGTTCAACAAAGTTTCGCATCGTCGAACGTTTAAAAATTATACAGTACAACCAAGCTAAATTTAATTGTGTCGTGTACGTTTTAATTTTATATTTAGAAATAATATATATTATTACACGAATTAACATGTATGAAATAAATAGGTTTAATGTTGGTTTGAAGGCTCTAGAAATTTACTAATCAAAATAATAAAATTACTTTTAACTACTGTACAAATTCTTTACTTGGCATGTGGTATTTGAACGCATTTATGTGAATCGTCTAACCTCAAAATATTTTTGCTAATTTACGTTGATCGGCAGGCAAATAATAGTCAAAAGTTAAAGATTACCCTTGTATTAAACAAACAAATGTATTTCTTCGTTATTCACGAATGGGCCGGAGCACGTGTATCACGGGTGAAATATTAGAAACATGTACTAAATTTAAGAAAATTGTATGTTTAATTTTACAGTAAATTAAGTACGTAAATTCATAGTTTTATTATATTTCAAAATATATGAATATAACAAAATGCCATGTATCAAATTATAATAAAGGCTTTGTGAAATTTGTTACAAAGAAATAGGATTTATACTCATTCAATATTAACTAGGCTTGCAACGAATATTCGGCAACTATTCGGCCAAATACCGAATAGTTTAGAATATTGAGAGAAGTGGAATTTTTGGGTATTTCATTCGGTAATTTTTGCCTAAAATAAAATAATAAAAATGAAACACATACTTATACTGAGATAATATGTATAATATAGCATCGTAGTAGCGGCTAGGCAGAGAGCTAAGGAGGGGTGCTATTACAGATCGCATGAATAATTCACGCCAAAACAGTCGAATACTATTCGCCGAATATTTGGCTATTCGGCCTATGGCCGAATACACTATTCGTTGCAAGTCTAATATTAACACATATTTAATTTAATTTTTTAAAATTTATGTGCAGTATTATTTAATATAAAGTTTCAATATATTGTCTATTATTATCAAGATACAATTGGAAACGATGGAAAGTAGCATTTAACGTCCGTAGACTCAAGGCATAAAAGCTTATTAACTACATAGTTAGTTAAAGGGTTAAAAGTGGCTGACACAATATTTCAAATATTTTGTTGTTTAAATTCCATTATTTATTGTTTACTATTTCAATAAATAAATATATTAACACATCATTTACCTATTTTCGGAGTAACATTCTGCTGTCGCAGATTTCCAAAAGTAAATTTTGTTGTGCGTTAAATTAAAAAACCAGCCGTCGGGTCACGTCCCCAAAGATGTTAGATGTTAACAATTAATTGTTATATAAAAAAACTTAAATTTATCCCTTAAGTATAAAGTTGTAAAGAAATCTAAATACGTATTTCGATAAGTTGCCATCATCAGTAGAACAAAAAGAGGGATCAACCAAGATTACACAAATAATTGTTCGTTTAGGCATTAAATATTGTACAAATTTGATATTGAAAAGTCATAATTTTTATGTTTATTACATGCGTATTCTTTATTCATATTTAATTGTTAACATAATTTCGGCTAACTCTGTGTTAGATGATCGTAGTCTCGCTTTTTATAATATTATTTAGTAACCTTAGACAGAGGAAACACGTGGGTAACAAATAAAAATTATTACATACTTGCAAGCTTGGCCATTGTTCAATTTATAAATGTCTAAATTTCCGGGTTTGAATCACTTAATTTTTTTAATAGCCGGAGCATAAAATGAATTTTTTACATGGTCGCCCTTTGAGAATGCTATGCCTACGCCATTGAACGGAAGAAGATGTCACGAAAGCGAGATGGAGAAAATAAAAATAAATGAACAAGTTGTCAGGGGCCATAATATATCTTACTACGACTTTAAATTTTGACGCCGTGTCACGTTTTATCTTGCGGTTTTTCACTTAACTTTAAAAAATGCTAAAAAAAACATTGTGTTCGCTGTTCACTATATTAACTCATTCGCGCAAACCGTAAAAACGCCTTTATATTAGTAGTTATTACTCATTTGGCGTTATTAATTATTAGTTGTTTGTTAATAAAGTCTGTTTTATGAATAGTTAATGAAATTATGTTTCTAGACTCGCTCTGGAACACACTACTGTTTCTAGTTACTTTGAAACGAAGTTTATAAGATTTATGACGCAGACTTATCAACTGAAATGAAAATTTCACAATTTTTCTGGAAAGCAGATTTTTCTTCCAGATAATATTATGGGATTTTAAATAAGAATGCAACTTTTGCGGTCAGAGTTGAAACTACAATAATGGTAGTTTATATTTAGATGAATTAGGTGCTTTCAAATGAAATCGCAAATAACAACATAAAATTTGTAACTGTTTATATTTGACCAAATCTGCGTTCAAAACTACCCAATTATCAATTACAGTTGCGTTTTGATTTACGGGAACCAATCCTGCTAATTTTCACAAAACCAAAATTGAGATATTAATTTATGAATGCTGATTGAGAAGCATGCAAACTTCAAATTTTTCATTTACAATTGGTGCGATAGACATATTATGTTTTCTTTGTCCTCTCAGAAAAGTCAGATAACATAGTACCTAACCACAGTTTTATTAAATAGATAATAGACATGAAAATCATTACATAAGTTTAGCACAAATTATATAATTTATACTACATACTTCCATACTTGAATTAAAACTGTACAATTAAATTATTGCAATAGTTTCAGATCACTTCAACAATATTTCGTTGGATATCACTTCTACTAAGTGTTAATTCTAAATTAAATTCATATTTTAAATAGGTGCTCCAACTAATTGTAATTGGTAATTGACAATGAGTGACTATATAATTGTTCATTAATTTGTTGGTTACATGGTTTTAAATTATTTTTGAGCAAAATGTGTCAAATAATTTTTTTGAATCATAGGTGTTAACTGAACGATTGAAAGGGGAGTGTCAGCGCTCTGAGCTCGAAACGTGAATGTATGTACCTAGAATTTCTCGATTAAGTGTATACTCGTAAAATGTTTTGATGGTGCCTACATTGATGCAAGGTTCTGAATGTTGGATGAAGAAATATGAACGACGTATAACTGCTTTGGAAATGTGGTATTTGAGAGGAGTGTGTAGGTTTACGAGACGTGGTCGTGTACAATACGTTGGTGTATGAAGGGTGTTGTTAAAAAAGTTGGAGTAAGTGGAGGTGCTTTGGCCATTTCGAATGCATATCTAATGGAAGATTGCTGAAAGTATTATTTGATTTGGGATAAGCTATTGTATGGTCGTATGATGATTTGTTTTGTGAATGAATGATGAATGTAGAATACAAAGAATGATGTTAGAATCGTGGGAGT
Organism: Poecilus cupreus; assembly: GCA_963942605.1. Taxonomy (NCBI): domain Eukaryota; kingdom Metazoa; phylum Arthropoda; class Insecta; order Coleoptera; family Carabidae; genus Poecilus; species Poecilus cupreus. The sequence continues at coordinate 3,774,014 of OZ012715.1, read as the reverse complement.
GAGCAAGTTGATAAGGTTTGGACACTTCGGGCGTATATTTAATGAATGATAGTTTACTCAGATGTATGAGGGTGAGCGATTGCGCACAGGAGGTATGAATGATGGTTTGGTGCGTGAACGAATAATTCCAATAGATTTGTTTGATGAGGAAAAAATGGTATGCCAAGATAGGAGTATTTTGATATTATTCGTATATACTCGTACGAGTAAGTGGTTCTCAGTTTTGATTCCAAAGTATCTATAAATACTAATTAGATGTCTTGATAGGAATAATATGAAGTAAATAGCTTCGTGGTAACACATTGGTTTGTAGATCATAAGATCCTCAGTTCGAGTCTCTCCGTTCATTAACAACCGCACTTTACTCGTAAAAATAAATAACTTATCGAGATCTAAGAAAGCAAAATTTTATATTCAAAATGGGTAAAGGACGTGATGATATATTTATTTATTTTATTATAGCAATGATTGCAAAAGATTAATTAATCCATAAAATTGAGGTTAAATGTTGAAAAACGGTATCTAGATGTTCTGAATATTCGTTTAAAATTGTAAATTAATGGGTAGGTAGGCTTTGCAGCTTACAATGACAGGGTTCCATTAAACGATTAGAGAATGACGGCAATACTCTAACAAAGGAGATGCAATATACAGTAAACCGCAGCGACATTCAGTGCATTACAGGGTCGAGCTATCTTGAATAAGTAAACTTTCCTATAATTAAAGTATGTATATGTGTATAAATTTGTGAAATTTTTATTATAAAAATGATTCGTTATTTAATTTTTGAAACTGCATTTAATTCGCATTACAATTGAGATAATATTTTTTTGGAATTTTGCGGGTAGCGTTAATCGTTAGTTTCATAACATGTATTATCGAAAAAGGATTAATATTTATGCTATACTTTCATTTCAGGCAAACTACATTGCGTACAATATTTCTAATATTATATTTGATTAAATTGTAAATATTACGTAAATATATATTGACTATGAAAAATAATGTTTGTATATCTTATATAACATATTTATTTAGTTACAATTTTTTATTAAATAATAATTTATTTTTCATTTATCATTTTATTATTTATATTTTGTGTCATTAAATGCATATACAGTATGTCTAAATTTCTATTTGTATCTTGAACTATAAGATAAATATATAATTTATATTACGATGGGGCAAATAGTTCCGTGGTAACGCATCGGACTGTGGATCGTGAGATCGTCAGTTCGAATCCCACTTCCGACAGTTGCTAATTTTAATTTACCCATGTGGTTCCCCCTCCACTAACAACTTTGGGGGCTATGACTTGACGGCTGGTAACCGCATTTCATACGCAAACCTTATCACTTACCGAGATCTGCGTAAGCAGAATGCCACACCCGCAATGGGTAAAAGGCGTGATGATATATTTTTTTTTATTTGTTTTTTATATTGATACCACTCAATAAAAAAAGTTGGTTTTATGCCGAAAACTTATCATATAAGAAAATATTTAACTACACCACTGGTTAGACAATATAAGTGTTTTTCCTAATGATTTATAATATTTTTTCCAATATACTGTTTATGAATTTAAATTTTTTGAAATTTACTCTTTTTGTCATTATGTAATGAATTTCGAGAATTTTTGGAAAAGGAAGCAGGTATTTTTGATGACTTCTTAAGAATACAGCAAAAGTCCTATTTGACTGAATTCGTAGCTCTTATAATTCCGCAGATAACAATTATTGTTACGTACTGAAATTAAAAAATACTTTATAAATAGATACATGGTAATAAATTTATCCCATGTCTGAAATTCAATACAAAATTTCACATATTTATGTAATAATATTTACATTATTGAATAATTATTTACGAGTGTTTCTAAATTAGTTCAAATTTAAACAAAATATGCAAACTGAACACTTCCCAGCAAATACAGTGTTGACATACATATAACTGTTATGTAACATGTAGAGAACATTTGCTATGATACATTGTTACTTACATGATACATAAATATTATGTATTATCTGTTACTTGAATGTTACATATCGCAGCTATGTACAAGTACAGCTTTCTTGTGGTGCGGTTCACGTCAATATTTTCTTTCTCACTTTCTCCCACTATTGCAAATCAGCAAAAGTGAGAAAGAAGATAGTGACGTGAACCGCACCACAAGAATGCTGTTCTATAGTTGTTGCATTACTCAATTCACCTAGAACCAATATTTATGTACCCGATATGTAACAATTACAGAGCATGTATTACATAACAATTTATAATTTATGTAAAAGATACGTAATATTAACGACATGTTCTCCATATGAGGAATTTTACATAAATGTTATATTAAATGAATTTGTGCTGACCATAATGCGTAGCAAATTTCCAGGAACGCCATCGCCGAGCACATGTTTCTTGTGTCGTGTACTATGTTTCAGCCAGTTGGTGTACTTGTTCTTGTTGTTATTTTAAGTGATTATTATAGATTTGGCCAATATTTGTCTTTGGATTTAACATATACTTCAATTTGGTCAGGGTAAGTTTATTTTTTTGTACTTTGATGTTTGCTATTTTAAATAAAGATGGTCATAACCTATATTTACTTATGCTTTGGTCTTTCATTAGGGTACTATATTTCATAATTCTTAGTGGGAATGGTCTGAATAAAAACTTATACCGAATTCAAATTCAATTTAAAGCATGATTTTCGATTTTACACAATAACTATAAATTAGAAGGCTCTCGAACAATGAATATTTTAGAAGATTTTTTATAAAATTATTAACCGTAGAGAAAATGTTTCTGCATACACTAATATTACTATTATTTAGTAGGCATACGTCAAATTTATACCCACAACCTAAAATACATTTTGTTTTCTTAATTTGTTTCAGTAAATTTATTGAATAAGTGTTTGAAGAAATATTAAATAAATAATTAAATTACAAGAGCTAGAAAATTCTGGTGTGACATATGTTTTGATCTTGTTTATTAAAATAGTAAATAACGAAAATATATTTTAAATATTTTATTACAGATTTTAGAGTAAACCAACTGGAGTTACAGCAAAAACTATGTGACTAGTGACCGCCGAATGGTTCCGTCAGACACAACAGCGACTTAAACGACAAAAACAAAATTCAAACTGACATTCAGTTATACTGTGAGTTCTACATATATAACATGGGATTTGAAATTTTCATGGTAATTAAACAGTAAATATATTATAACACGATTTCAGTAAAATGATGTTTCACCATGTATACACAAAACAGCTTCATTATTTGTTTATTTTTGAGTATTTGTATTAGAAATATATTTGTTTTCTATTTAATTTAATTTTTACGCACTATATTTTATCTATTTCATTCCCAATTCCCACATATACTAAAAAGTACGTTCCTGTTAAGTAAATCTGCTATGTATAGGTTATAAAAATATACTATATAACCGTAACAAACTTTTGTAAGATTACTGCCTTATAACATTTGTTACATAATTGTCACATAACATTTGTTACATAACTGCCATCTTATCTTATTCACATAACTGTGCCGTAGTGACAAGGTTACATGTTGCTGACTTAGAAAAGTACATGAACCGTACATTTATGTTGCATGCCATGTAACAGTTGCCATGAATGTTACTTGTGTTATATCCACGTTACATTATGTTGTTTGCTGGGTTGGACTACACGTACAAACCTACATAATAAGAGGAGAGGTAAAAATAAACAGGTTGAGAATACAGAGCATTAAAATTTTAGGAAAAAATAATGAATAAGGAAGAGAACTCAGTTTTAGCACAAAATTTTGGAAACAGGTAAAAGAAGAAGTTATAATTGTAGGGCTGCGTAAAGAGGATAGAGTCAAGACTTAAATATTATGATATAAATGGATATGAAACAGGTACGGATAAATGTTATAATAAAACATAGAGATAACCAGAAGCAACAAGACATCAAGAGACACTAACAATGAGTACTTAATAGCAGACAATAAAAATGCTCCAAAAAAGTTGCGCGGAGTAAATGAAAGGCAATATGGAAGAAGACGCTAGAAAATGTGTTACAAAGATAAAGATAGCTTGAGGCATAAACAAATGTGAAAAAGGAGTGGAAGAAAGAAACTAGTGGAAGACATTTCTAGATGATTCAATAGGAGCAGAATACTAGACAGGAGGAAATATAATTAAAGGCAAATAATGTATTTTTATTCTATATAAGTAAGAACAATAGTTATTTATGAATCAAGGCACTGAAGTTCAACTTTTTATCACGAATGTGTAGTTTATTTGCCGAGGCCCGCGGGCCGAGGAATATAAACCATGTGATTGATAAGGAACTTCGGTGCCGCGGTACATATTAAATTTTATTTGAAATCTAGAATTAGAAAAAACTGTAAAAAATATTATGTAGGTTAAGTTTACACATCTGTCAGTTGTCAATTGTAACTGACATTCAGTGTTGCCAACCTCAAACATTGAAGTTATCGGAAATAACACTCAAAATTATGTGTTTTGTGCTCAATTTCTTTATCGGAATTAATTTGTTAATTCTTCTTGCACATATTGTGTCGTTTTACGTATAAATTTACTACAATACGTCATATATCTGTCAAAATTATCGTACTTGTACAATAATTATTTTACGGTTGCCAACACTGCGTTACTCAAAGTCGTTGTATAATGGGTTACTTTAGTGACGATTTCAGAGCTTTTAATGACGATTTTTGAGCACTTTAGTGCCGATTTCAAATAAATAAATAAATAAATTTAGTTCTATTCTGCGACGAATTGAGTCCAGTCTATAGTGTACATTGTAATCTCCGTAAATCCCAAAGAATTCACTTATCAATTTATAGGAATTCCTGTATAGAAAACTTGCAAAGATAATTCGTGAAATTCCCAAATATTTAATCCTTCAAATGTAATTTTGTCACTGGTCAAATTGAGACAGGCCTGCTTGTAAAGTTAAAGTGCTGTTCTATTGTCTTCTCTCCTTCACATCATTATTCCAAAGCACTTCAACGTCACCGATTTAATCTACATAATTTACAACAGAAAATATTTGTAAACATACCTTTAACCATAAGTTGTGCAGTGTAGTTCGCTCTCGCGGCGCTGTTGCTGGCGATACAGGTGTAGAATCCGCTGTGCCGTGACGTCACCTCCTTAAATATTAACATGCTGAAGAACTCTGCTGCTCGCTCTTCAATCTGTCAAACCAAACTCGGTTACAGTATCTGCATCGTCATTGTCAACATGCACACTCTTTGGCGTCAATGCAAGCATGCATTTTATATTGAGATAAATTATTTGTGAGGAATTTTTATACCTAAAAATGATGAAAATTTGATACATTTAATACACTTATTGCTTCAAGTTCAAATAATGTAAACAAATATGAAAATGGTGTAAATAGTTCCATAGGACATCGGATCCTTTTGGACTACCGTCATCGATAAAATATTTCTCTGGCTTTCCAAAGGAAAACACCTTGGGGAGGGAGGATTTGACGGAGAGTAACCGCATTTAAAGTACATAAAAATATCATATGTCAAGATCTGCTCCAAGCAGAGCAATAAAAAAATTAGTAAATGACGTGATGATAAATTTATTTAATTTGGTATCAATTGCTTAATCTGATGTCGAATTTCTAAACTAGGGCTAATGAAGTGACAAAATGACAAATAAGTCATATATATTATAAACAGTGTTGTGACTGATTTAGATCACTATTCTAGATCAACTCGTTACATCTTTGATCTGTTTTAGATCGTGTTACGTTTTTTGATTTTAAGAATAAGATCTATGATCTTAAAAAATGATCATGTATTTTGTTCTAAAATTTGACTCTCAATACTAAATTAAATCAATTAATTATTTATATTGTATATCTTTTGCAAAAAATATAAAACAACTTGTTTATTTTATTTTGTAAAAAGTAATTTGCATTTTATTTGTTATTAAAATTGTCACCTATATATTTTCTTAATAAGGATTAAAAATTTTATGAAAAAAAATTACTGATCTGTTTTCTGATCTAAAAGAAGCTCTGTTATTCCTGATCTGATCTAAAAAAATAGATCCGATCATAAAAATTGATCTATGATCTAATCTAGATCATATTAAATGTGAAGATCTTGATCTTGATCGTTTTTAAAACGATAATTCACAACACTGATTATAACTAGACCCAAAAACATCGTACTAGATATAATAGAAATTGTAAAAATATTATTAATTATTAAGATATTTGAGTTTTAAAAATAACAATTCTTATTTCAAAGTATTATGTTTCTCTGCTTAAACTGCTCTCTCACACATCTACTGTTTCCAAATTCTTTGTACTTCTCTTATTATTGAGCTGTCAGATTGTCAACGTGTCAAATAGTTGGCACCTAATTTGAAGATTTTAATTTTGTTTTGAATTCATAACTTGACGGTTGGTATAAACCGCACTCCACACGGAAAAAATGGATTGGTACAATTGCAATATTTGTCTTATATATAGTGACAGCAATCTATATATTATTACTGTAACAATATGTATACACCCTCAGAACAGAAGTTTAAAATATTGCCTAAATAGAGTGCATATACACTCAAGTATTGAGTTTAAAGTGCATTGCTCTAATTGAGTTCTTTTTTAATCATTTAAGATTATTTTAAATTATCATTTTTAAGAGTATTTTTATAATTAATCTAAGAAAGATTAAATTTTAATTTTGAAAGATGAAAATTTATATCTTTTAAAAGTTTATAGAACTTCACAAAAATGTTAAGAATAATTTTTTTCACAAAAAATACACTTTACTATAGTAATATTCACTTTTAAAATATACAAATTTACTCTATAATTCTAATATTTTCTCTTTCAAAGTTAAAATTAGAACCTTTTAATTACATAATAATTTTTACAAGAAAATTGGAATGGAAATTAATATTATGGGATCATTCATAAATGCAAACATATGAATTTAAGAAAATGATTTATTATTTGTATATTTATATTAAATATGAAAAAAAAATTTTAACATCTAATTAAATAATTTTCCACCATAAAATTTTTCAATTCTTGAGAATTCATTTACAATTTTTCAGAAGTCTACAACCATTATGTAGCGTTACAGTTACATGTAGATACGCGACGGGTGGTGAATATAAGGCGCATGCGCAGAAAACAAAATACTCCGGAAAGATAACATTTTAATTTTCTTTGGAGTTAATTTTGCCCTTGTTGGGTAAATTTTTTTAGCTACTATAAAAGTAAATTATTAAAATTTATCTTACAAACGTACAATTTGTGTAAAATTTACTTTAATAAATCAAAAGGGTATAATACAATATAATCGACACTTGATGAAACGAAATTATACTCTTGTAGTGCAAACTTTTTAATCTTAAAGATGAAAATATTTTAGTCTTCATTTGAGTACTTTTATTCTCAATTCGAGTAAAATTTAAACTATTTAACTAAAATATACTCAAACTTCACTAAAAATAATTTTACTTCGTAGAAGAGGAAAATTTTTGATCCTGTTTTGAGAGTGTATATTTATTTCTCAGCAATTATACATATTTATCATAATTATTAGTTGTTGATTTGAATACATATTATATTTTTAACAATATACTATATTTAAGATGATCTAAATATATACTGCAACAATATTATAAGAAAACATAAATATTTAGATTGTTGAAACAGTAATCGAAAATAATACCATATTATTAATATAAATAAAAATATTTTTATTGTAAATATCTTAATTGTTGTCATTATACGTAAGATAAATATTACCATTGTAGCAATCTAATTTTTTTCCGTGGGAGATCTGCGAAAGCAGAGGGTCACACCAAAAATAGGTATATGGCGCGATGATATATTTATATTATTTATTAAATATAATACATAAAAATAAATAGAACATGCTGTTTTATAAATTGGATTCAATTGTTAATAGCGACATTATAGGATTACACAAAAGACAATTTTAAAGAAAAGCATATTTAACTCAATAATAACTATATTTATTCCCTGGTTTTCACCTATAATTATTTTTTGAGTAGCTGAATTCTACTCTATAAGAAGTTAAAATTATAAAAAAAAAACTTTTTTATGGCACACAAAAATTAATGTAAAATCGCTTGAATTTTAAAATTGTTACAAATCAGAACCTTTTCTAGCATTTTGCAGACAATTATTCTTAAATATTTTAATTACCAATATTTCAAAGAAAACTCAGATTTAATATTCCAATTTAATAAATGAAATTCAATGAATGTTCGAAAGCAAAAAATATTTCTTATTTATTTACTTTCAAAAGAAATGCATTTAGTTTATCTTGTTCAGAATCAGATGATGTTGACTTTTAACTTCGTACATAGCATTCACAATTTCTGCGTCTGTATCTGTGTACCCAAACTAAAATAGTTCATGTGAAAATCAATCACGATTACATACTTTGTCCCAAATATTTTATTCATGACATGCATTCGGTTGTTAATGGTCTACATTTAGCTTAGCTTTACGTAAATACCGTGAAAGAATTCAGTCATTTGTCATCACAATGCTTTTAATAAATTCATCACAAAACAAAATTGAGTTATTAATTGTGAACACGGACATGCAATAAAAGAACAAATAGAATTTTTTATAAATGCTTATTGACATCGAGATAAAAATAAATTTTTCCATTTTATTATTTATTATTAATGAAAAATTGCTATTCTATTGTCTGCGAAAAATCTAAAAAGGATTTATTTTTTCGCGAAATTTTAAAAACAATGAGATTTTTGTCGAATACGCGTTATTAAAAGAAGAAAATTTCTTTTATCTTTTCAAACAGATTATTACCATCATTAGGAAGAAATTAAGCACAACAGTGTAATGAATAATTATGTGCCACAGTATTGCGAATTTGTGATCAAAGAAATAATGCGTTATATGCCTAAATAGCTTAATATGCGATGTCTTTTAAAAATTTCAATTTGCTAATGAGAGAACGCGAAAATTTAGACAAAAAATTGTATAAAATTTTCACCCAGATAGTAATGAAAAATTTACTCTGGCGTGCTACCGTCTTGTAACTTTACATAAGGAAATATTTTGTTTTTTATTTGTGGACTGTGCTTCATAAGATCATCAACATCATTTTAAATCCAATTTATGTATATCAATAAGTTATGTATTATCCTTCTTTGCTCCATTTCCACAGCCAACAAAAACTGTTATTTTAACCTTTAATTCTAGATGTAGTAAATATCAATTTGCAGAAGTAGTATTATAAAAGACAAAAATAATGAATGTTGCAAAATTTCATCTTAATTTTTTAATAATAGGAATAATTAATAACATGTTAAATATTAAATAATTAGGCAACGGTTTGGCAGGCAGCGTTAAAACCGGATCAATCGCTAACGCAAATTTAGCATTCTGCTCGCGTTCAGTAGTTAGTAGGGTAACCCATACCAGATAACACTGCGTGTCGTTGTCACACCGCCGAAAACGAGGTTCCGAGGCGGCATATAACTTCAGCATTTGAGACCGCTTAATAATAATAATAATAATAATTAGATTATATGATTTGTTATATGTGTACAACGATTCTTCCATATTCTAAAGAAAGTGAAAAGGTGTTCAAATTTTGAGGGCATACAAGGTGTTCACTTTGTTATTATAAGAGCTATGAGATTGATTAAATTAGTAAGACAAAATGTAACAATACATTTTCAACACAGAAAAATCAGTAATAAATGTAGTTCAATTACTTTTACTGTATTATTCAATCAATTTAACTGAAAAATTCAGTTATATACTATGTATAACTGAAAGTCTCAGTTGTATTTACTGAATATTTTAGTTATCGGGAATCAGCTGTATTTATCAGTTCAGTAGAATAGACTGACTGTCTCAGTTCAATCAACTAAGAGTTTTTTTTGCAAAGAAATTGAAATGTCAGTCAAGTTTTGTAAATATTCGTAAATATTTAACTTATGAATATACAAATTTTGTATATATATTTTAATTTTATTTTAACCTGCAAGTCCAGTGGCACAAAAAGTGTTAAACTTTGTGAATTTTGGGCTGAGCATTAGCATATCAATACTTTGAAACTTCTTCATACTGTACAAGTACAATATTGTCCTCTGTAGTCTGTACAAATTACGAAAAGAAATTTTTAATATTGTGAATAACAATAGTACTATAATTGTATAGTTTCTGTTTCATGAATTATAAATATGAGAAAATAAAAACGAAACGTTCATCACATCAAGTTAAATTTTTCCTACTTAATTCAGGACAATAATGAAATATATGAAAAATTCTATTTTTATTTTTAAAAGTATATTATACCCGCATAAATTGAGAGATAATGAGGTACTAATGAGCTGTTTCGAAGACACAGAAAAGTTATTTTTGAACATCTTCACTGGCATTTTACTTGAATTTTTGTACGGGATAATAGAATTCAATAAAGAGGTTAACAATATAGAGAAAGATCATTTGTATATTACAAGTTAAAAGAATGCTAGTATGAATGGTTTTATTTTCGCAGAAGATTCTATTTCATATAATAATTTAAATAAAATACTAGGGAGATTAGTAATGTTCATGTTTTAAAGAAAAATCTGAAAGAATTAACATTAGAATAGATTAATTTGTTTTGTTTTGCGCAAGCACTTTACTTAATTATACAATATTCTTGTTGAGAATTTCTACTTGATGTTTAAATTTCAAATTGTGTAAAATTTTGCATATTTTGTATATACAATAATTCCAGAAAAAAATTAAATCACGGATAATAAATATTTAAAAAAATGATAAAATTAAGTTTAAATAGTGTCATAATTTTCTTTAAATTTTATACACTTTTTATGTTTTATTAAAAAAAAAAATTGGAATTTTATATTAATTGGTAATATTGGTGTGACTTTGAAAATCAATGGTTTGAATTTGAAATTGGCAACTTGTTTGAAGCAAAAGTGAGTGTAGTAGACATTTGATAATTTTTTACATCAGACCAAAGTCACCAACCTTAAGAATATAAATTTTACTGTACTACACAATAATTGGCTGAGCTATTAAAGAACTATTTTGGGTGTAATCTCTTACTCAACTCTGTATAATGGATAAATTACAGGGGTTCAGTCATAGGAGAATTCAATTTATATTAGGGAAGTTGTTTTTGCGCAACCTGTATTTGAACATAGATATATGAAGCTAAATTTAAATCATGTAAAACGTAATTAATTTTACGAGTATTTGAAAAATTATCTTTGATCTGTGTGCACTATATTATATGGAATCTGCTATTTAATTTCCTAAAATATTGAACTATGCTGTACTATTACTTATATTACTCTATATTATAATTCTAACTTACTAGCCCTAATGTCAATAAAATATATTTATATTATTTTTAGGTTCCTTAAGCGAGCTCGATAATGGATTAAATCTTAAATCAGTTTTATAAAAATTTGGAACAGTCTGTTAGTAGCGAATATTTGACATCCTTATTTTTCCAGTTATCTAAAATTACAGTGCAAAGTATGTGCTTTGCTGTATTTAACTAGCTAAGTGAATGGTTTTCCCGTTTTCCTGCAATCTTTTCTCATACCATTAAAACTAGAAAATGTGGAAATGGGGCAATAGAAACTTGTGTACCTTGCTCAAACGAAACTTAAAATGTATTAAAAATGGCCATTTTACATGAACGTTAAGTAAGTGAATTTTTATTTGTATTTTTTAAATTTTCATTTAATTCTATTTCTTAAACAATACAAAGTGCAAATGCAATTTTGAAAGTAATAGAAAATAGAGAGCAGGTTTATGGCAGACAAAATAAAAGTTACGGCTTTGAGAATAAACTTACTGGCTGGGAAAAAAGCTATAACTCGAGATGCCTTCTCTACAAACCAAATGTATACGGACTTTTTCAGATTTTTTTTTTTGTTAAAAGGTAGAATTTACTGCGAATATTTAAATAAATTATTATATTAAAATACGCTTTGCATTTGTGCAACCGTAAAGAGTATTCAATAAATAAAACAAAGGTAAAATACAATAAATTAAAACGTTAAATAAATAAAACTAAATTTATCAATTAAATACACAAAATATTTAAATTTTCGATCTTCATTAATTATTTAATAATAAAATAAATATTTCAATGAATAATTAAATTATTTAAAATTATTAAATTGAAATTACATGTACACATTTTTGTAATAGAACATATGGGTAATTTAAGTATTATTGGCAACTGTTGTAGGTTCTGTGCTCACGAAGGAGAGTTCGCGGGTTCAATCCTTGCTCAGTTCAACTTATAATTAAAGACCTCTGTAGAATAAGCAAGAAATACTTCCTCTTATGTAGTGTATCAAATAAAGAAATAATTTATGCATGATCTTCATATACTATATATCAATGGGTGCATTGATTAAGTTTACAAACAGTCACCTGTTGTTTTAGGTTGTGTGACAACGGCACGCAGCATTCCCTGGTATGGGTTTGCGCAAAGTGGTCACCTATCCAACTGCTGACCGCGGGCAGTGGTGCTTAACTTGCGTTATTGAGTTATCGAATCTGCTTCAACGCTACCTGCTATGGTCGTTGCCTTATAAAAAATTATTAGCAATATTAAATCAATTTACCCAAAATATTGACAAATAGGCCGTAGGAATAGAAATAGTTCAATAAGGAATTTTGATCCGATCAAAAAGCGCACAAAAAATAAGATTTTCAAAATCTGAAATCGTGAATATTATCTATGTTGATATTAAATAAAAGGAAATATCTCTTAGCATTAATTGCCATTTTTTGTATCTAATGTAAATATATAAAGTTATAACAATCTTTTTTTCGCAGATTTTATTATATCATGATTTTATATATTTTGCGGATGATGTTGTTGTGTTGGGTGAAACTGAGGAGCAATTGAGAAGAATGATTGTGAGCATAAATGAAGTAGGGAAACATTTAAATCTGCTATTGAATGTTGATAAATGTAAAGTGTTGGTGTTTGAGAAGAATGCTTTGGTGAGTGATTGTAATGTTTCAGTGAATGGTGTGAGAGTGGAACAAGCGAATGAGTTTGTACATTTGGGTACATTAAAAGGCGAGTGTCTGCAGGGTGCAAGGTATTGGGTGCTCTGGGAACCTTTGCTCGAAACATGAATGTATCTAGAGATATTCGATTGAGTGTTTATAATGGTGTGTTAGTGCCTACATTGATGTATGGTTCTGAATGTTGGGTGTGGATGCAGAAGCTAGAATGATGTGTAACTGCTGTAGAAGTGAGATATTTGAGAGGAGTGCATATGAGACGTGATCGTACACGGAATAAATTGGTGTATGGTGAGTGTGAGATTGAGAAGGATGTTGTTAAGAAAGTGGGAGAGAGTCAGTTGAGGTGGTTTGAACATGTTGAGCGAATGTCGAATGAAAGGTTGGTGAAACTAAAACATGTGGATGAGATTGAAGGTGAACGATTGAGTAGGCGTCAGAGGAATAACTGGTTGGATATGATTGGTGGTGTGAAGAATCAACGAGCATGTATGAATCGCACTATGAATGTGGACGAGGCGAACAAATGTTGAAAAGTGTAAATGACAACATTATTCAAGAGTCATCCAGTATATATGCAGCTTCTTGCGAATATGGTGCAGATCAAATTGGACAAAAACTATTGCCACAAAATTTACAAAATTATGTTAATACTTTTTTAGGTTAGAAACTTTTATAAGTTTCATACTAGGTTTAATTAAGATAATGCAATTAAAGAAACATTTTCGTACTAGAAAGGTCTTTAAAAACTAGATTTAATACTAGGCCTGTGCACTGAACGCGTATTCTATGTATGCCAACCTAATCGTGATCTTATTTGCTTTTCGATTTTATTTGGGGTTTCATATTTTAATGATATTTAAATTTTATTTTCAATTTACGTTGAATCCTCGATCAAATTTCTTAAATTTAGTTCAAGTATCTAGCCAAAAAAGTATAAGCAAGAATTAGGGCCAGATTGGAAACGATTGAAATTTATACAAAAAAAAACTTAAATCAATTTGACGGTAATGATTAAATCAAACTTGATTACTGTGGTAACAAAAACTACAGAATTTAAATGAAAAATTGTTATAAAAGATTCAACAATATGATTAGGGTATTCTTACCTGTAGCGAAGCCGAAACGGGCGCATTATCCTTGTACCATGTGAACTGGATGGGCATGTCTCCAGAAGTGACGCTGCAGGTGACCTGGGCTCGACCACCCTCCGTCAGACTGCTGGGAAAGCTGAAGGGCTCTAAGACAGGCGGACTATGCACCACTAGCTGCATGTCGCGTCGCGCCATCTCACCACTGCGGCTCATCACCGTGCAGGTGTAGCCTCCTGCAAGAAGACGAGCAATAGAATAACTACGAAGTGCATTTATAACATCATAACACCCAGTATATGGGGATCACTGATTTCTCTATATCACTACATTGGGCTTAAGCCGCTGAGGTGCGCTCCCAATGGGAGCATTTGAGCAAAGCTTATCGTAGATGGCTACAACGGACTAGTGTCGAGTTTGGAACATACTCTCTAAATTTTAATTCATCTAACGATAAATGTCTTTCTATTTAATCCTTCGGAAAACAATTCAAGTTTGTTTTGCTTATACAGACACAACAGAAACGAATTTTTATTTATGTTCAAACCTAACCCTACTTGTGTTGGCGCGAACTGTCAATTTTCATTACAAATTCTGCAAATTTGAGATACACTTTATGCTAGCGCTACAGTAGCATTGTGCTAGCGCGCTGTACTACGTGTACGTATTTCACTACATATATTCAGAAAGTACATTAGTCTAGTACTGCCACTAACTCGCAAAATAACCACCAAACCAGTTGCGGATCTAGGTGATATCCTCTGGGGGGTGGGGGTGGGGGTAGTTGTACACAAAATTTTTTTGCTAATACATATTTTGTATTACAAAAATAGGAGCATACAAAAATTAAATCACGTGTAAGAGATAACATAGTTCGAATCAAAATAATTTTGCAAGACATCTAAAATTGGTAAACATCAAAATTCTTAAATATTATTGTCTGATAAATTGGTTCTGTTAAAAGAGTTTCAAGATCGTTGAGAACTTTTGCAATATCTAAATAAATGAAATATCACGGATATGGAGACAGTACATATCTGAGTTAAAAGAGAGATGTACTGCCACTATAACTGTGACATTTTATTTATCTATCAACAAGTAGGCGTTACTTCCCTTCAATATTTACAATGTCCTTAAAAAGTATAGAGAATGATTCGTTAGCATTCGATCTTTTATTATTTATTATATTTATTCTGTCTTTTATCAGATTTTCAGCATCAACTTTATCTAGATTTGTCTTTTGATGGATATCGGAGAATAAAATATAGAGAATAAATGTATGAGTGGAATAAGCAAATAGTATCGCATCAAAATCATAGCTCAAATATATAATGATTATTATTCTAGCTGTTATCTTTTGATGCGATATTTCTCTTTTAGTCCACTGAAAAAATTTATTCTCTAGTTTTTCAACCTGTGGGTTGCGACCCCCAGAGGAAACGCAAAGCCTTATTCAGCGGGGTGCGAGTAAAAGAAAAAGGAAAGAGTTTGTAAGACCTGCACTACAATGGAAAAACTACAATTTCAGTTAGAAGGCTGTGCCTGTATATTTTTTAATAATTGTCGAAACGTGATTCTGTTTTTGAGACGCAAATATCTAAATCATTTTCTAATTGGAGTCTATTTCTCGTTTTAATTGTTATGTTCACCATTGAAGAGAACATTAGTACAAATAGGTAGGAATTTGGCGAATGCACAGTACACTTGACTTTTAGATCAATGTGGGTCTTAAAAGGAACAAATTTAAATACATAGCCTTTAAAATCATTGACATAGTTTTATTATGTTCCTGAGTGTACGCCAGAATTTTTTTAACTTGTGAAGGAGTCGTGTATTAAAAAAGGTTGAGAAACACTACTCAAGTTTTTCTGAGATTGGAAATATCAGCCCTAAGAAATATATTTTCTAAATCTCAATTTCACCCGTTCAATTGAAAACGCTCTCATATAGCAGAATATGGCCTATATCCAATCTAGTGTTACATAGAAATCAGTGGAGGGGATCCATAAAAACATTGAACAAAAAATCAATATCATTCATCACTCCTAGCAAGGCACACGAATTTCTCCTCGTCTAAATCCATTCAACATTTCTATTCCTCAACTATCACGAAATCTCGCACCATTATCTTCGCCCTCATGTCTCTATTTCATCAGTCTTTTAATAATTGGAAAATTCTAAGGCTAAGAACAATCCTAAGAAAAAAAAAAAGAAATCTAATCCCGAAGTAATAAGAAAGTATACACGTATTTCCCTAACTAAGTTATCATCAGTAGGAGAAAGAAGAATAAAATCAAGATTATACAACTTGTAAAGCAAGTCTCTGGTCAAAATCCAACTTAAAAAATAAAACTTCCTTCCATATAAATGTGGAAAATGTTACATTAGATAGACCAGCAGAACAACAAGAATTTTAGATTACAAACGGGCCATTCGTCTTAACCAACCAGAGAAATCTGCTATGCTAGTCATGCCACTGAACTTTTGCACAAAATAAATTTTGAAAAAACCAAAATTATGTCAAGATCGGCATGTGACTATGTACAGTGCATTAGAATGAAGGCTATGAGTTGAACAATACATGACTTCTTCTGTTTTATAAGTTGGTTACTGTTTCTGTTGACTTATTATTTCATTCGTTTGTTTTCCTGACGAAGAACTACGTACAATTATTCGAAACGTTGTATTTAATTAATATTTTATACAGACCTTAAACAAAAAATCTTTAACTAATTTAAAATGAATTATTCTTGATGGTTTTGCAGTTTTAGATTTCATATAAAAATAGACCTGAAACTACCGAGCCATATTATTTTCTGTGTGTTGACAATTCCAATTCTACTAAAAATATTTAAATTATCTTATGTAGTTTTAATATACATATATGGTATTTATTTAGAAGTATTAAAATAGCTTCTTATATATTCTAATAATGATAAAAACTGACTGATGAGTATGCTCCATTGTTGTAAAGTATCTCTTTCGATGTGAAGAATACTGACATTTCTTTGAGTTAGTAGTCACAATAACTAGTGCATCATATTGGAATGGGAAAACGTATACAACATTTTTGTTGCTCTACTGCATTCAAAGAATACACTATTCTGTACCACAGTATACAAACCTGAGTCAGTTACTGGATCCAGGCGACTGATAATCAGTGATCCGCCCGAAGCTGAGTCTTCTACCCTATGGCGAAGATCTCCAGGTAGTTCTTGGCCTCGTCTTTCCCAGCGAACCGAACTGATTGGGTATCCAGAATATGGACAGTGTAGAGTAATATCTGAGCCCGCTACTGCTACCACTGGACCAATTGAACGGATGAATGGAGACCCTGGAAAATAACAGAGTTTTCTAGTAGATTTCAAATTCTGAAAGAGATATAGATATAGAAATAAAACAAGAGAATCAGAATAAATTGAAAATAATTTGACAGTTTTCGAAAACTTGTTGTTATGCAATAGTCATGAAAACCCGTAATTTTTGACTGGTTATTGCCAAATGGCAACAAGTTTGAGAGACTGCAGAATTATTTTCTAATTTATCGAACTTTCAAATTATATTTAATTAGATTATTTTCGATCATGTGTTATAACTTATAAACCACGGTCATACTAACTGTTAAGAAAAACTAAAGCTACAGAGTTAATTCCCGGGAATAATCTGTAGAGCTTTATTCTCATTATAATAATAACAGGATTGCTTAAAACTTTGACATGTAAGAAACAAAAACACATTTCTTTGGGTTTAAGAAATGTTAAATAATAATAATAACGTATATTGATTGAGAAGAATACATTAAGTATTTTTAGAGATAGGTATGCAATTTTTAATTTGGCTAATCATTTTAATACATCTATTTCACAGATTACTTGTCAATTTTCACGAAATTAAAAAGTAAAAATATCATTGAATCATTTGAAACAGTTAAATTTTTACCCTCCATCTGCAAAACTGTAGCGGAAACGAATCACTCTGGAGCCGGGATAAAAAAATCAGGGAATTAAAAAAATGTCAACACGTTTTGCACCGACTTTAAATTGATTTTTCAAATTTTTCTGAATCAATTTAAATCTGTTTTCGTCATAAAGGTCATTTTTATTATTAAAGGTGGATCGTTACTCTTTTACATCCTGCACATATCTGTTAATAAGGTATTGTGACGAGTCTAAAGTTTCGATAGTGAGTATATTTTAACGGTCTTAGAGTACGATATTCATATTTTCATGTATTGCTGTGTTTGATAGTTTTCGTCCCCAATATTTTAAAATTTATGATCATATCATATTGAAATTATATATTTAGAATTTGAAAGTTACGAGTTGATTAGATTTTGGTAGCAATCCACCAACCGAAAGAGGTGTTTACTTATAAGCCTGTCAGGTTTTTTGGGCATATATATTTCAATATTAATAATAATAATATTTGTTCTCGAAAGTAGAATCAATTACGGGGAGCTAACAAATAAAATGATTAGGTAGAATGTAAAAATAAAATAACAAGTAACATGTTTAAAATACAAAAATTTATATATAAAATATATTTGATATGCCGCTTTATTATGTAAATAAGCGACTTTCTTAGCTCATCTGTTTTAGCACTTGGTAAGTAATTAAATAATTAAGGTTAATTTGCGTTATATTTTGAAAGGTATAGAGTAATATTAGCTACAATTATTATTTGATTTTTTTTCTATATTTTTTATACATATATCATCAAATATATCATCACGCCTTTTTACCCATTATTGGTGTGGCACTCTGCTTACGCAGATCTCGGAAAGTGATATATTTTTTCGTGCGGTTACCAGCCGTCAAATCATAGCTCCCAAAGATGTTAGTGGAGGGGGAACCACAGAGGTAAATTTAAATTTGTAACTGTAAGCAGTGGGATTAAAAGGTTTAAAATTTGTTTTTTGACATAATTTTATTATTTTTGTAATCTATTTGTTAATAAAATGTGTCTATTGCGACATCAGGTACATTGAAAATTAGTTAGGATTTACTCGATGTCGTTCTTGTTAGTTTTCTTAATATTAATGTTAAACATTTTTCTGTATTTAATTAGCTTATCGATAGTGTAATAATCTTAATAAATTGGTAATAAACTAAAAAAAATTGATTAAGGTCTGCTTGTTTCTTTTTACAATACGCTTCTCTGGATTTCCAGAAAACTGACTTAGCAAGTCTAAGTGATGTTATTAATAGCAGCAACTATTAAAATTAAATATCTAGTTAATAAATTATAAGTTCGAAATACATACATATCTACACATGGAATGTCTCGTATATTATTGTTAAGTCAAGTTATTTGCCATTGTTTCAACATTATATATATATATATATATATATATATATATATATATATATATATATATAATTTCTGTAACCACTATTTACCTAATAGGTGTCCTTGAAATAAAATAAATAAATAAATAAATATATCATCACGCCTTTTACCCATTACGGGTGTGGCACTCTGCTTACGCAGATCTCGGTAGGTGATATATTTTTTCCTATGAAGTGCTGTTACCAGCCGTCAAATCATAGCCCCCAAGGATGTTAGTGGAGGGGGAACCACAGGGGTAAATTTAAATTTGTAACTGTCGGCAGTGGGATTCGAACTGAGGATCTCACGATCCACAGTCCGACACGTTACCACGGAGCTATTTACCCCATTATAATTAATGAAAATGAGTATTTTTTGGTCATATTGTTTAGGGAATTATCATAAAAGTGGTACAATAGAAGCTGAAAGGATATTACTGGTTAATTTAATCTCTTTATATACGTTTTGGAGATTATACAAATGAATATAAATCGGATGATCAAATGGGAAACGTAATATATTCAAATTATTATATCATTGGACATATAATTCTGTGAATAGATTTCACAGAAAACCATTAGTTTTACTACTATTAATATAAATGGTGCAGAAATTGAAACTTGAAATAAATTTCCGTTGTACAAATTCAGGTAAACAATATAAGGATTATCATTACAAATTTGCAATAATACATTACGCAATTACACATTATGAATATATAAACAATATTATTGCTAATTATCAAGTCGTCGAAATGTAGATTTTCTAAACATTAACAGCAAAATCTATAATTAACATTGGTTTGACTATTACATACGAAAATTATCCATTTAAAACATAATTAGCAAAGCAATTGCAATATCCTGTGACAATAGTGTCTGTTCAAAATAATTTCAATGAGAAATGAACCATTTCCTAACAGTCTCTTTAATAAAAATTCCTTTTAATTTTATAGTTTCAAATTAAAATAATGAAATGTTGTTGTAGCAATTTATGTTTTGAAAATATTATAAATTTGCTTTCTATTATTGTTTCCAAATCAACTCAGAATGGAAGTTCACAGTTGTTGCATATTTTTATTTCCGTAATTATATTTATTGGTGTAATGTAAACTTAGTGATGCATATTGTAATTCGAAATAAAACAAACATTTATATAACTACTTGTCGCTTGCAAAAGGGCAAACAATGGTTTTAATTACAACTGTCACTGCTAACGCAAATGCTTACGTCTGTAATTGTCAACTACAACGGTAATCTAACCTTTATGTGTTATTTAAAATTGATATTATTTACATGAAAAATAAAATAGATGACGTTATATGACGCCGAACAAGATGAAACTGGCATAAACTAGAACTTTGGAACACTTGTACATATTTGTTAACAAAATAATCCGTATATGACAATATTAATCAACTAAAATTAAATTGTGAAAATCAAATCTAATTATATAGTTGGTTCAAATGTATCACTAATCAAAAACGATGCCCAAAGTTAATCAATCTTATTTTTAAACCTGTGTATATGCTTTTTCTATCGGATGTAAATTGCTCCGTGGTAAGTGATATCGCATCGCGAGATCCTTAGTTCGAATCCCACAGCCGACAGTTTTCATTTTAACTTTACCCCTACCCTCCACTAAGAACTTTGGGAACACGGTTTGACGGCTGGTAATTATCGAGATCTGCAAAAAATTGAAAAATAATAATGTAAGATATCTTTCTCCATATATCACGAAAGTTTGTTGTTGCATTTGAGTAAATCTTTTTTTATTTTTATTCAAATCAGTTTTATTATATTAACGATAATACTTTTTATAAATCATGGGAACTGAAATTTGTATTTAGCACCTTCCACTGTTCTGGTAGATGCTCTATCGTCTTTCATTTCAGATTTTTATTAATATTTCAATATTTCTCGATTTTTAAAAACAGTTTAGTACCACGATAATTTTCATTGCATAGCGTCCATCAATATTAGTAACTGTTTTAAATAATATAAACTGTTGAATTTAATTTTGTTTTTTTTTATGACTTGCCAGGAAACCCCACCGTTCTCCCAAAATAGTGAGGAAAATGTGTTTTTCCTCTCTAGTGAGGAAATTATAGCAGTGTGCAATAGTTATTTAGTGATATATATATATATATATATATATATATATATATATATATATATATATATATATATATATATATATATACTTTAAATTGCTTTATATTTTTCTTTTTCTAGATTAAATAACAATTTGACAATTTCAATTTATATTTAAAATTGATACATTGGCAACACTGCTACCCCACATTGCATCTGATAACCTAACTTTTAACGTGTTAGTTATGTTCTCAAAGTGTATTTTAGATCCAAGTAAAACGTTTTTGTGAAAAAAATGTTGTGTCTAACGCGAGAGGAAAGCCCTTTTTCCACTCTCGCACGAATTGCCAATCTTCGAGCTCGAGTGGGAAAAAGAAGCGCTTTCCTCTCTAGTTTGACAAGTAACTATTGTTATTATCAACATAACAAATTCAGAGAAAACCAACTTCCTCAAGCAAATAATGTGCTTTTTATCACTCGAAATCAGGCATTTATGTTACTACAAATATAAAAACCAATCACATCTATTAGGGTGTTTTGATTTTCGCATCACCAAAACTTTCTACAAATAATATTTAAAAAATTCTCGCACCTCTCAGACCTGTCAGATGATGATATGAACCCGTGCCTATAGAAGGCTCAATATTTGCTTGTATTCTGGTGTATAACTTTCTCAGTGTTCATACTGAAAACATTTCAAGATTTTGTCAATATTTTTGAAGAATCAGTCAAATTACTAAAAAACTTCCAACTAAGTTAGTGTACGTAACAGTAACCACGTACCATACCCAAAAAATCATTACAAAGCATAATATTAAACCGGTGAAGTATTTATTCAGGGCTGTATTAAAAGTTTTCCGTTTTTCGTTGACAAACAGCAAACAGCAAACATCGAGCAGCCTAACACGTCTAGTGTGAAAAGTTTAAGAGGTCGCTTCGGCGTCTAACCCTGTCAGGGGATCACAGCAGTGAGCAGGCGGCGTCACGGCGTCAGCTTCCGATAAACCGGAAGTCACAGATCGATTCCCTTCTCCATCCCCCTGTCGGTGCCATCAACAGGGGTGCATGCACGCATCGCCTATTTAATTGCGATGAATAGCTTTGGAGCGAGGGAAGAACTTAAATTTAATTGAATTTTTAAGTGGAACTCCGACGGTTACGAGCTGGACTGTTGGGATGCTGCTGGCTGCTGGTTGCTGGTTGTGCTGCTGGAGCCGGCTGCGGCAAGGGCAAGGGCCAAGGGGGCACGGGGGCTCAGGAGCACGTATTAAAGTTTAAAGTAATCGAGTGGTATCATCCGATCGTGGATCTGAGCCGTAACATCCCGATTCGTCTCGCACAAATTTGTACCGCGAAACAATCAATCAACACGTATGAGGCAGGAGACTTCTAACTGTAGTACTGGTTATCTCATTAGCCAGAGTTCGTGGGTTCAAACATTGTTCTTATTAACTTATAACAGGGTGTTTAAAAAATAGAGGTCACGGATTTAAGGGTAGATAATACATCTCAAAACAATGAAAAAGTTCATGTATCCGGAAATACATAGTTTCACATTTTATTTCTGTCATGTACAATAACAGACTATTTACTTTACTTTTAACATTACAATAAAATCATAGTGGCCGTTTACAATGGAAAATACTCAATTATAAATTATAAAAAATGTTCAAAATGTCCACCTTGAACTTCATTACAACATTCTAATCTTCGTCTCATAGAATAAAAAATTCGTTTTGAACGGCCACTATGACTTTATTGTAATGTTAATAGTTATTAGTCAAACTAGAGAGGAAAGCGCTTCTTTTTCCCACTCGATCTCAAAGTTTGCCTAATAATCGCAGCGAATGAAGCAATTTGTGCGAGAGTGGAAAAAGGGCTTTCCCCTCGTGTTAGACACAACATTTTTTTCACGACATGTTTCAAAAAACGGTTTGCTCGGACATAAAATACACTTTGACAAAACAACTGACACGTTAAAAGTTAGGTTATCAGATACAAGGCGGGGTAACAGTGTTGCCAATGAACCAATTTTAAATATAAATTAAAGATGACAAATTGTGATTTAATCTAGAAAAAGACATAATTGTAAGACAATTTAAAGTATGTATATCACTAAAATACGGATTTTCAATAAAATTAGGCATTTATTTAGAATTTTTACAATACATTTTTGTAAATAATATTAAAATTGGTAACACTTCTATATTTTCTCACTATTTCGGGAGAAGAACGGTGAGGTTTCCTGGCATGTCGTGAAACAAAGTATGAGTTGTATATGACAGAAATAATATATTAAAATCGCTTTAGCTATGAAACTAAGCATTTCCGGATATATGTTTATATGAACTTTTCTTATTGTTTTGAGATGTATTATCTACCTTTAAATCTGTGACCTCTATTTTTTGCACAGCCTGTATTTACCAGAGTATTGTAATGAAGGCTTTATACAATTAATGTCGTCTATTAGACAGAGGTTAAAAAAGGTAGACAAACAAAAGATATTATCACGACAACTTCATGTTTGGGTGTGTCTTCCGCTTGGGTCAGTTTATATAACACAGACATTATAATGTGACAACGAACTATTCAACTATTTTATAATGTTTTGCCTGGGTTTTTTGTTGTTGTTTCCTTTTATGCTTGAAAGCTTATGATTAGTAAGTATAAATATGAATATAGCTCTTGATGATGTACTGTTTTCACGACTGTTTTTTGTTTGCATTTGCATAGTGATGCAATTGTTCTTAAAACCAATAGATGCCATACAACCATACAAGTTATCTGTTTCTACATAAGCCGGTAAACTAGAAGAATCAATAATATTATTTGTACTGTATTTGTACTGTTTTGAAAATTGTTATAGTTTTTTAGCATAATCACATTATAGCATCATGCGTGTAAAATGTAAGCAAAGTTCTTTATTGTTAACATAAAAAACATTATTTGGGAATATATGTCCCGTTTTAGATTTATAGTTCCTCATATTTTATTTTGAACGAACTAATCAAGCTGTAATTTAGATAAAGACAGGTTATGGATATCGATAAAATAAATTTTCAAATAATGAGGAAGGAGAAAAATGTGAAGTAAAACAGGGTCACTTGCTTCTACTAAATTGTTCTATGGTAAAAAATGTCACACACTAAATTTTTAATAGCATACGTTAAGAGAATTTATTTATGAAGTTCGTTTCTAAAGTATATCCAAAAATAGGATCTTTGTGAACATATAGATACCATAAAATAAAATATAGTATTTGCAATGTGATCTGTTCTATAGGTCGACAAAATTGTATGCGTTTTTAAGTGTGGCTTTTGATGCCAGTAACATCGCCTGTAAATTGTGAGTTCTAAATTTCCTTACACAAATACTAATCCATTCAATTTACAATACTACGACAAATTAAAGAAAAAATTTCCATTTCACTAAAGTATTACGGAATGATACAATAGTATATTGAACAACTAGTGTTACAATTAGGCATTGTAACACGAGTTGTTCATACTACTTTTCTTATTTTACGTTCATAAATTCAATAAAAATCGGGGCCTATTGGGTCCCAGGCCGCAACCCCGACGCAGGGGCTCCGATTAAATAATTTTACGTGTGCAATGACAGCCCCAAGTTTGACAGACTGTCAATTTTACAAATTATAAATTCCCCAAAAACAGTTGCACAAAATTGAATTTTGTAGCATTGTTTTTGAGAAAAACAGTCTCACAAAATTGACTTTGTGTACGTGAAATAGGAAAAAATATTTGTAATATCAATAATGCCCTCGACTATTATTTCTTTGATGTTGCAAAACTAAACTTTAAAATCTGTATATACAATTTAAACTTATACTAGTAAACTTTAGCGCTCTTATTTATGTACTTGGGTGGGCGGAGTAAACGTGTATTGCTGCCATGGACGCATATCAGTATGTCGACCTGACTTATCTCAGGACATTACTAGATTTATGGGTTTTAAGGATCCCGTGGATAATTTTTATTTGGTATGATAATAAAATTTTGTTCATATAAAAACCAAACAAATATTAACAATTTCCAGCTACTCAAAACCGATGTTAACAAATTAAATTTGGGGTTAGAGAATTATGTTGGTACCCCTTTCACGTATTTATATTACAAATATTTATTCTTGAATAAATGAATTTATTATCAAGCAAATTACCCATTTTGGATGCGGCACGTTGCTTTTGCAGTTTTACACGATTCAATTTATTGGTCAAAAAATTGTTCAAGTTTTCTTGTCAATTTATTGTTATGTGTAATACGATTCTGCATCAATATTTTCTTCATTAATAAATTGGTCAATTTATTCACGAATTAGAATATGACCTATTTTTCGCCAATTTTAATCATTGTCAACCACTTAAACTTGTTTACGTTGTGAGTTATTTTATGTCCTTTTACTGTTGGTTCTTTTATTTTCAATATTGTAATAAACATATTTTCGTCCAAGATGCAAATTGCCTTGTCTTCTTGGTCTTCTATATACACAGTGTCGTGCAGATCATTTTAAAAATGATCTAGATCAAGATCAAAATCTTCACATTTAATGTCCTAGATCAGATCATAGATTAATTTTTATGATCGGATCTTTTATTTATAGATCAGACCAGGAATAAAAGATTTGTTTTTTTAGATCATAAAAGAGAACAGAAATTTTTTTTTTCACAAATTTTTTAATTCTTATTCAGAAAATAACACAAAAATTTAGAAGTTTAAGTTACATATGTAAGAGAAGGTAGGTAACGAACAAGTGATAACCAGTGTTGCCAGTATTAGCGGAACACCGCTTAAATCTCATAATTTGACAAGAAAAAAATTGGTAGAGGCAGGTAGCGGAATTTTAAAGTATTTGTGGTGGAATTTGACAAATCTACGCTGGCAACATTGGCTGATAACTTGCAGTATGCAGAAAAATATCTGATCTTTTTTAAGATCATAGATCTTAATCTTTTTGATCTAGATCAAGATCAAGATCAGAAAATATAAAACGATCTAAATCAAATACAGCTACTATCATGTTGGTACTACTGAAATTACCTTGATGTGTGTAAAAAGAATGACAATATATTTGTTCCTGACAATTGATTGACAAGAAAACTTGAGCAGATTCTTAATCAAAAAATTGCTATATATTTGTGCGCGCACCAGCCGTCAAATCATGGTCCCCAACGATGATGTTAGAGGGGTCGAATAAGCACTAAAAGTACAGAAAACGCACGGGACGAATGTGTAGGAGTGTGACGGTATCGAGATGGGTTTACGCGGAGTTTACGACTCACCGTAAATATTGAGTCGTGCCGAATGCACCGCCGATCCCAGCGAGTTGACGGCACGGCAGCTGTACAATCCGCCGTCCTCCACGCGGACGTTGCTGATGTTCAGGTGACTGATGACGTCGCCTGCTTGGTCTACGTACTGTCCAATCGCGTACCTGCAACAAAACGATAAAAAAGTGGTTAGTGTACATCGACATGTTATTTTTCAGATCTAATGGGATCCTTTACTATAAAAATAAATTATGAAGACTGTATGCAGTTTTAAAAAATCTTAATTGTTATTCATTAAGTCGCAATGATTTTCTAAAAATCTAATAATTGTTGCTGTGTGTTGTTGATTTGTGTTATTCGGTCAAAACAAAACGATAATCTTCAAATTAGGTGCCAACAATCTAACAGCTCAATATTAAGAAAAGTACAAAGAATTTGGGAAGAATAGATGTGAGATGTGAGATGAAGGGAGAATTTTAAGCAGAGAATCATAATAATTTGACATCAGAATTGCTTTTTTTAAAACTTAAATATCTTAATAATAGTTATTTGTCAAAGGAAAGCGCTTCTTTTTCCTCCAGTTCGTGAGGCATTTCGAACGAGAGTGGAAGAAGAGCTTTCCTCTCGTGTTAGACACAACATTTTTTTCACGACATGTTTCTAAAAACGATTTGCTCGGACCTAAAATACACTCTGAGAACATAACTGACAGACTGACACGTTAAAAGTTATGTTATCAGACACAAGGCCGTGTAGCAATGTTGCCAATGAACCAATGTTAAATATCCTTAATAAGTTGTCAAATTGTGATTTAATAATATATATATTATAAGATAATTTATAGTATGTATATCACTAAAATAAGGATTTTCAATAAAATTTGGAATTTATTTATAATTTTTATAATATATTTTTTGTAAATACCATTCATATTGGTAACACTTCTATATTTCCCTCTCTAGAGAGGAACAACACATTTTCCTCACTATTTCGGGAAAAGAACGGTGGTGTTTCTTACCATGTTGTGAAAAAATAATATTTTTTTAAACTTCTATTTATTTATTTATTATAGACCAATCCTACAGGATAGAAATCCCAATTACAGGACGATTATCACATAACACATATAGAAAATGTTCGATACAGATATTTAACAAATATATGTAAATTCCAAATCATGACTATATGGTCATGTGATTTTGGAATCATAGTGATATAATAACTATTTTGTTATTTTGGTTTAAATAATTAATTGACAGTTCAGATTGTGACATATGTTCAATTAAAGATTAATAACGTGTAATTTAATTATTCTTTTCAGGTATGATTATTTTACTTTACTTATAAATGTAATATTTTATAGTTTATTGTTTAAACTTATGTTTATTGTAATTCTTTTCAGAATAATAAAATCAGTTTATAAAAAACCAATTTACAAATTAAATTACAACGTTTGTTAGAAAGGATGGAAAAAAATAGTTTTTCCATATTATTAAAAGAAGTGAAATTGATTATGAATTGGCTGGTATATCTGAAGATAAACATCTATGGTGTTCTTTGCCAGTTAAATACCAAAATTTAAATGATCACAAATTATTATCTGCTAAACCAGCAATTAAAAGTGCGGTCTTTGCGATAAAACCGATTAATGGATATCGTCGTATAGGAATAAAGATAGATGAAAATCTAAAGAGAGAGTATTTTGATGAAGATGATAATTTATGTTACAAGGACCTTCCATTAGAAGAAAATTTGTGTACAGCAAACATGAATTCGATTTTTAACATATCAGAAGACGATTAATGGATTCAACTTCAGTTCTGCCCGGGCAAATATCATAATTAAAATTGGTAATTTAACAAATACTTTAAATACTTATGTGGTAAAGAACAATCAATTTTCCTATGATTTACTACTTGGCCTCGATGCTATCACTAAGTTCAAACTTATGCAAGATAATAATCTAAATATATTACAAAGGAATGATGATTAAATTGGATGATATAGAAAATAAATCAAATAGAAGCTTACATAAGAAAGATGTAATTAAGAAATTTATTGAAGAAGAAATAAAGAAAAATAAATTAGATGAACAAATAGAAACTAATTTTATTGAAGATAGAGATGTAAATGAATTTAAAGTAAATTTAAATCATATAATAGATGAAAATAAAAAAGTGCAAATTACAAAGTTAATAGAGAAACATAAACAAATATTTGCTAAAGGCAAATTTAATATTGGTCAAGTAAGATCAAGAGAAGCTGAAATAAAATTAATAAGAGATGAATATGTAACTTCACGTGCTTATAAATGTTCGATACCAGATGAGAAAGAGATTAAAGACACAAATTAAAAAACTGCTAGAAGTAGATTTGATAGAGAATCGGATTCACCTTTTTTCATCTCCAGTAACACTAGCTTATAAAAAAGAAGATGGTCGCAAGTCAAGGCTATGCATTGATTTTAGAAAATTGAATAAATTAATAGTACTAGAATGTTATCCATTTCCCACTATAAATGATGTAATTGATAAAGTATCAAATGGCAAATATTTTACTGTTATGGACATGAATTCTGCATTCTGGTGCATTCGATTAAAAGATAAAGATAGAGATAAGACATCTTTTATAACAAAATTCGGAATATTTATGCAAAGTACTCCCATTTTATCTAATATTATAAGAAGAAATGATCTAGATAATTTCTGCTTTAACTACATTGATGACATATTGCTATTTTCTAGAACATGGAATGATCATATAAAACATATTGGAAGATTTTTAGAAGTTATTGAAAACGAAGGTTTTAAATTAAAATTGGAAAAATGTACTTTCGCTGCTAATTCAGTTAAATATCTTGGTCATTTTATACAAGAAAACAAAGTATCGCCGGCACAAGAGAATTTAATTGCAATTAAAAATCTTAAAAGACCAACTGATAAATCAGGCGTTCGTAGTATATTAGGTTCAATAAATTTTTATTTAAAATATATCGAAAATAGCGCAGAGAAGTTTGAACCGTTACATAGATTATTAAAGAAGAATGTCGAATTTCAATGGTCAGATGATTGTGAAAAAAGTTTCAAATTAATAAAAGAGTATTTATGTTCCTCACCAATTTTAGCAATTTATGATGTAGAAAAAGCGATATATATCGAAACACATGTAAGTTATAAAGGTATTGGTGCAACTTTGAAACAACCACAAATTAATGGAATGTTGCATCCGGTAGCATATTTTTCAAGAAAATTATCCGAGAAAGAAAAGAAAATGGATATTATTCATCTAGAATGTAAGGCAATTAAAGAAGCAATAAAATATTGGCAATTTTATTTAATTGGTCGGGAGTTCAATATATGTAGTAATCATAAACCATTGGAAAATCTAAAAACAAAGTCAAGAACAGATGCAATTTTAGGGAATTTGGTTCATTATCTGTCTAAGTTTAATTTTAAAATCATTTACAAAGAAGGAAAAGAGAACATATTAGCCGATTTGCTTTCAAGACAACCAGTTCTAGAATTTTTCGAAAATGAAGATGCAATTAAAGTTACCAATTTAAAAGAGTTGAACGAGATAATTAACGATCAAAAAGATAATATTAAAGAATTAAATTCCGCAAAAAGAACTGAAAGACATCATGACATCACTTTTAAAAAATTAAAAGATAGATCTAGAATATTTGTTTCTGTTAAATTCGGTATGAAACTAATAAAAAAGGTACATGATTATTATGGTCATATTGGTGTAGCGCAATTAAGAGAAAAATTGAGACCATTCTATTATTTTAAAAATTTAGACAAATTAGTAAGCGAATTTTGTAAGTATGCATGGAAAATAAAGTACGTAGGAGCAGACAAATAGTTTTAATGTCAAAACTGGGTCCTGCGACTGAACCATATGAGATAATGTCTATCGATTCTGTCGGTGGTTTCGGAGGTAATAGGTCACCTAAGAAAGTTATGCACATTTTGGTGGATCATTTTAGCAGACATGCATGGATTTCAACTACAAGAGGTCAGTGTGCAAAAGACTTTATAAATCTGATAGATCCAGTTGCAAAAAAGAACAAGATCAAAATCATATTAGCTGATCAATATACGGGCTTAAATTCAAGCGAACTTAAAAAGTATCTAGATAAAATGGGTATCCAATTAATATTCACCTGTATAGATTGTCCGCAATCTAACGGACTTAATGAGAGATTAAACCAAACATTAGTAAATAGAATACGGTGTAAGATAAATAGTGGTGATAAACGTGCTTGGTCAATAATAGCACAAGAATGTGTTACAGAATACAATAGAACAATACATAGTTCAACAAAATTTGAACCAACATATTTATTATTTTGAAAACAATCAATCATTTGTCCAGTAGATATAGTAAATAATGTTTATAATAATCTAGCTGATGATAGAGAAAGAGCATTTCAAAATTCTATGAAAAATTTTGAAGCAAACAAAAGAAGAATAGATAAAAACAGAAAAATACATGATTTTAAGGTTGGCGATCAGGTTTATGTTGAGAATGGAAACAAATAAAACAGATAAAATAAGAGTTGGACCAATTACGATTCTAAAAAGAATATCATCTTCATTTTATGAAGTTGACTGTGGTAAGAGGAAAAAGGAGTCGAATTGCTTTCACAGTAGCAAGTTATTACTTTAATCACCAGAAAAAGTGACTTGAGAGGGGAAGATGTAAATTCCAAATCCTGACCATATGGTCATGTGATTTTGGAATCATAGTGATATAAAAACTCTTTTGTTATTTTGGTTTAAATAATTCATTGACAGTTCAGATTGTGACATATGTTCAATTAAAGATTAATAACGTGTAATTTAATTATTCTTTTCAGGTATGATTATTTTACTTTACTTATAAATGTAATATTTTATAGTTTATTGTTTAAACTTATGTTTATTGTAATTCTTTTCAGAATAATAAAATCAGTTTATAAAAAACCAATTTACATATAATTATACATTAGACAGATACATAAATACGTTCACACAAGATGTTCTTTCCAAAATATTTCGGATTTCGACTTCAGAAAAGGAACACAAAATTCAAGTTATTTTTCTAGAACATTACAACAACTAACAACTTTGGGGGCTATGACTTGACGACTGGTAACTGCATTTCATACGAAAAAATATATCACTTACCGAGATCTGCGTAAGCAGAGTGCCATACCCATAATGGGTAAAATGCGTGATGTATTAATTTTATTTTTATATTTATAGACAATTATCCCAAAATGCGTAAAAGATGTTCTCTTCAAAATGTTGTTATTACCAATTATTCTTGAATTCGAATACGAAATTAGAATATTAATTAGATCTCGAATACTTGCAAACTATGAATAATGAACACCACGAATAATATTTTATTGTTTCAATAGCCAATAAACTAAAATAAAGTAACAACTTAATTCATCATTACTCTACACATTTTTGGTGAGGGACTCGTTTTCGAAGGGCTCAATAAATGATATTTCATATTTGCTTATAAAGTGCGATTACCAATCGTCAAAACTCGACTCTCAAAGATGCAAATGAAGAGGAAGGGTATAAATTTAACAACCTAAGAATCATTATAAAAAAATAAAAGAAAAAACTAATTATTATTATTTTACTGTCTAGTCGTGATCGAGATGTAGTTTTTTACGTGCCGAAAAGAGATAATAGTATTTCTTAAATTGACGTTAATATTAAAAAAATATGAAATTCCAATACTTTGAGAATTCTAGATATTACAGTATTCGCTCATTTGTCATTAAAAATATATTTTAACTATGACACATTTATTTATAATACAATTGTAAAATACTTTATTTTATTTTATGAATAAATTATATTTTCGTACATTTTTATAATTCAATAATTATTTTTTTTAGATTCGTTACAAATTTTATTACCCGCCAATGTAAAATATATGATTGCTTTCATCAGCCATAGATGGCGTTAGTGCAGATACTATGGACTACATTTGATAGTGAGTTAATATTATTACCTAAAAATTGGATTTTTGAAATAAAAATTTATTCAAATGATAATGCAGCTGTAGATCAAATTCAAATGAGAATACTACCCGAAATTACGCAAGTAGTAAAGCTGGATTTATAGTTTACAACATAACATAACATAGCATAATATAACATAGCATACCATACCATAACAAATTTTGCAGGTTTTATAGTATGAAATTTTGTTATGTTTTTAAAGAATAAAAAGAAGAAGAAGATTGGTTCAAATAATGTTCAGAGTGTTCAAGTGCGATATTTAATATTGTTTTAACTGTAGCACGGCGGGCTGCGACTGGATAAAGGGGTGTTGACAAATTAAAACACGAACAATTTTAAAATGATAAAAATGATATTTAATAGATGTAAAAAAACGGTGAATTGAATAGAATAAAAACAAATTACAAATAAATCAACGACGGCAACGAATGAATATGTTAACTTAGTTGCAGTTACCAAAACATATTTAACAAACAAATTTACTTAAAATTCTAAATGACGTGAAAAGACGTCTGCTCTGTTTAAAAACCAAAAACTAACTCTCTTCTTGTGCTGGCCAAATATATGCATCTACCATACATCTACCCGGGGGCAGGAAATCTCTTGAGGACCAACACAAAGATTGTATAAAAACTAGAACACTTAAAAACTAAAAACTTATCTAGGGTTCGACCAGGATCTGTAAATCTGTCAACCCCAGATGGCATCTCAATATCGATATATCGATATTTTTTCTACTGAATATCGTTATTCGATATATCGATATAATATCGATACATCGATGTAAACGCACAGCCCTAGATATAACCTAAAATTTGAAATCAAACAGGAATATGACAGCTGCGAATCCGAGTGTTTCCGATAGTGTCCGAACATAACCGGAAAACATAACATAGCATAAGAAATAAAATTTGGTAAGTCCTTATATTATACTATGCTGTGTTATGTTATGCAAGAGAACTATAAATGCTCTTACGTACTTGCGTGTATTTATATTTTTACTATGCTATGCTATATTATGCTATATAAACTATAAATCCAGCTTTACTGTTAATTTATTACTAACTAAATCAAAAAGTAAGTACCCACTTGCAAAGTTGACGTTTTTGTGGTAAATCTTCTGGTATCAAACACAAGACGTTTTTATACGTGGTAAGGATGTAAATGATTTTAATTTTCTTCAAATTATCATATGTTCAAGTGCTATTTTTCGAGTACTAGACCCTAACTCATCCTGAGCACTGTCGGTGTTCTACCACGATCTAGAACTGTAGGCTTAAAGGATCCATAATCTCGTAGATGTTGAACAACTTATACATACAAATGTACGAACATTCATAGATAATGATTTGGAATACGTTCCATATAAATTTGACGGCCTTGTGCATCGTTTCTCAGAGCTGCACTATAAACCAGAACGATGTCTATGATCTTGCTATTCGTAACATCAGACTTTTGACAGATTATTGCCCAGTTGCACCACTCTCACTTAAACGTTAAGTGTTCCTTAAAATTCTAAGTAATCCTTAAATATTAAAATTTCGTTGCACCAGCCAAATTTCAGCACTAAAATTGACTAAGGAATCCTTAAACTAAGTGTCCGACATTGGCCACTTAACGTCTACTTAACAAAGGAACTGTCAAATATTTGTATTTTTGTTTAGGAAAAATGTTAAATTGCTTACGACGATGACGGTATGGATGATTTGGAAGATATTCGATGTATAAATAATCGTCCAAGTATAATATATGAACGGTATTTGGGGCTTTGGCATTAAATTGATAGGAGATAATTTCCATTCTCCTTCTTTCTTTTTATTTGTCATTGGATTTGTCGTTTTATTTTCAATAATATTATTGTGTTCTGGAACGAGATGTAATAGAAATAACGTCTTGTTCGTTGTGAAATTTGCGGATCTTTTTCTCTTATTTTCATTTTTCGGTTCCATTTTAATACTAGAATCGTATTTTTGTGATTGCTAATATCACTAAATAATATTATTACCAATTTATTACCTTACTTGGTAATCCTTCTCGATAAATTAATGAATGACTTGAACGTTTGAAATGACATAAACAATAAACAAATATTGACAGTTCGCATTAAACTTACTAGATTCTGACATTAGAAAATGAAAATTTCGTTCACTAGAATGCTCGGAAAGGTCAAATTGACCGTTTATATAATGTAAAATGTTCTTAGTCACAGACATTCTGGGCATTCTAATGTTAAGTTACCAAAGATTCTTCTTCATTTTTGAAATTCATTTTTAGATCTCAAGTTTTAGATACAGAATGTAGAACTACGAGTAAGTAATGACTAGCTAAGCAATGCTTAAATTCAACGTGAGCAACAAACTTAAGATATAAGGATTCCTTAGTTTTAAGTAATGCTTAGTAAAGTTTACCTTTAAGGAAGGGCGGTGCAACTGGGCATATAACTTTTGAAATAATAGTTATTAACCCTTATTTGAGCGCGCCAATATTTGTAACATAAGTTGGCGCACGGAGTATTTCGTGCTCCCTGTTTAAAAGCTTGTTAACTTTCCGTATTATCAAAATATGAAACGGGAAGAAAGTTTTTGCCGGAAATAAACGTAAATAAATTGTAATTAATAAATAGATACATTAGCATACATAAAAGATCAAAATTAAATTTACAATGCATCTTCGATAATAGTTAACGTAAATTTACGTATTTAGATATAATAGTTATTCTATTAATATAAAATGTCTTAAATAAAAACCTAAATACTGTCATCAGAAAGTTCCTGATCTGTACATTATATTGTGCAAAACGTGTGTAGTTTGAACAGAATAAACGTCCATAACTTGCAAATACTGTCATTAACAAAAAATATCTACTGTAGGAAACTGATATATTAAGGTCAAAATAAAAATAATAATTTATGTTATTTGTCAATTTTTAGTTAATTTTGTCAATTTGTTAAAATATTTATCATATTATTTTGAGTATTTTATATTTCATTCAGTATTATTGTATTATATGTTTTATGTTGAAAATTTATATTGTCTCAACATAATTGCCCTGATGAAGGATTAAATATCTCCGAAAGATTGGCAAATTTAAAATAACTATTATTCAGCCCTCTATTGACTACTACCCTACGAAACTCCACTTTATATATATATATATATATATATATATATATATATATATATATATATATAACATTAGTTACTGTTTTAAGTGTTTTATCGATTAATTTTTTTTTGTCAAAATTTAATTTAAAAAGTTGATAAGTGACATTTGTCAAAATCAATTATGTCATTGCTATTGCTACTGGCTCAAATTATTATGAAAATATTTAAATTTAACGTGTGAGGTTGAAAAATGCTAATAAAAATGAGAGTTAGAAGAAAACGCTATATAAAGACATATGATACTCGATGAGTTATAAGAATGGTTAAATTAATATACTTACTTCTGTTACAGCTTAGGAAAAGAATTTACTAACATGTGCTTTAAAAGGTACCCAAAACACAATTACAAATTGATAAATTCGAGTTTGTTATTGCCTGAGCCAACTTCAATGAGACGGCACTTCTAATTTCCATAATTTCTCTCAGGTTCGTAACAGATACTAGAAAATTGCAAATAACATTATTTTATTCCTATGATTATTGCTAACATTTTCCACGTGACAGATGATTTAGTTATTTGTTTGTGCTCATAGTTACTATTGAGAAATGTTTTAATATTTTTGCCAAGACCAAATAAATGTAAGTTCTTGCTAATTCCCTTTATTTTATTTAGTTAATTTTAATAGATAATACTAATATTAGGTATAATAATTTCTCACTAAATAGTTACTTTTTCCTAACAATTGGTCTATGGTCTATCCAACGTTTAATATTTGTCTTTATTTAATATATTATTAACGTTTTGACAAATTATTTTATTTTTTCCTGTATTTGTTTACTTTGCGACGGACGCCAACTTCAAATTTTCTTATTTAAACTTGAGTCTGCGTCGTTAACTGTTACTACACAAATAGAAATCAAGTTAGTAAAAATGACACAAAAAATTCCGTAAAAAAGTATTTCTGTTAATCTTACTGTATTATTTTTGAAAAATTCAGTTATATATTATTTATAGCAAGAACCGCAGTTGTAATTGAATATTTTGGTTATTCGAGAAAAAACTGAATTTATCAGTTAAGCAGCAAGCAACTAACATTTCACAGTTAAAATAACTGAAAATTTATTCGAATTGACAGTTCGATCAACTAAGAGAGAAGATCCCGTAACTTGAAACTTTTCGTAAATTCTCGGCTTGTATAGAATTTTAATTGTTTAAATATTTTTTATAAACTTTTCAACATGTATAACGGCGAAAACCTCATCTTCAATTTCATGATATTTATATTTCTTCATATTATGTGTAAGAAATATAAAAATGTGCTATTGCGGTCTCTAAAGATATTAGTAGGTATAGCTAATAGAGAAACAGAGAGTAGAATGTGGGGATCAAACTGAGGATATTATACAGTCCAATACGTTACTACGAAGCTATTTACCTTTCTTATGTGTAAAAAATGTTTATCAATAGATCAAATTCGTCCATCATCCTATAACGCTAAAGTAAAAAACATAAAAATGTTGCCAAGAAAAAGAATATGTCTTCAGATAGTTATTCGTTCTAGGTGCTGTAATTTTCAGGTGAGTTGAGCAATAAAGTAAAGAAAAAATAATAAACTGGTATGGTTAATGCAAAAGATATCGGTATCAGTGGACGAAATCTTAATGTGATAGACTTTTCAGCTTTGTTTCCAGTCTCGAGAAAAAAGGGTGTAATTAGAAATAATTTATTTTCTCGCTAGCTGTCCGTAACCGTATTTCAGCGCAATGTGGCACCTCGGAATTTTCAGATCGTTTACAGTCTTTGCGTATATTTAAATTTTAAAGAGGCTATAGGACATGTAGGCGAAATCTCAAGAGATATATCGTCTAATAAATCATTTGCCTGTTTTAGCAGATATGCGCTAAAGATTTAGTTATCTTTTATTTATTACTCTAGGGAGGATTTGCACACACATACAACCCCGCAGTCGACGACACTGTTTTTTTAAACATGGCGTCATATAAATAAATAAAATCAGGGTTGAGAAATGTACATGCGAAGCAGGGAATTTACAGCAGTGCTAAATATTTTGCAGCTGCAGAATTTGAAGCAGACCTGCTCTAATATTTAAACATCAAATTTTATTGCTTCCGTTTTGGAAAATACATACATATATACCGAACATTCATGTTCAGTAACTAACCTTACAAATTACAAAATGGCTCAAAATTATGTAAATTAGAAGTGCCGTCTCATTGAAGTTGGCTCAGGCATTAACAAACACGAATTTATCAATTTGTAATTGTGGTTTGGGTCCCTTTTAAAGCACCCGTTAGTAAATTCTTTTCCTAAGCTGTAACAGAAGTAAGTATATTAATTTAACCATTGTTATAACTTATCGAGTACTAGATATCATATGTCTATGTCTACAATTAAAATTCTATGCAAGCCGAGAATTTACGAAAAGTTTCAAGTTACGGGACCTTGTCTCTTAGTTGATCGAACTGTCAATTCGAATAAATTTTCAGTTATTTCAACTGTAAAATATTAGTTGCTTGCTGCTTAACTGATAAATTCAGTTTTTTCTCGAATAACCGAAATATTCAATTACAACTGCGGTTCTTGCTATAAATAATATATAACTGAATTTTTCAAAAACAATACAGTAAGATTAACAAAAATACTTTTTTACTGAATTTTTTGTGTCATTTTTACTAACTTGATTTCTATTTGTGTAGTAACAGTTAACGACGCAGACTCAAGTTTAAATAAGAAAATTTGAAGTTGGCGTTCGTCGCAAAGTAAACAAATACAGGAAAAAATAAAATAATTTGTCAAAACGTTAATAATATATTAAATAAAGACAAATATTAAACGATGGATAGACCATAGACCAATTGTTAGGAAACAGTAACCATTTAATGAAAAATTATTGTACCTAATATTAGTATTATCTATTAAAATTAACTAAATAAAATAAAGGGAATTAACAAAGAACTTACATTTATTTGGTCTTGGCAAAAATATTAAAACATTTCTCAATAGTAACTATGAGCACAAACAAACAACTAAATCATCTGTCACGTGGAAAATGTTAGCAATAATCATAGGAATAAAAAAATGTTATTTGCAATTTTCTAGTATCTGTTACGAACCTAAGAGAAATTTAAATGTTTAATAAAATATTTCTACAATAATAGTTTCCATAAAAACAAACAAAATCTGACATAAATGGCAAGTGCAATTATGAATCATTCAAATTTATATGTAAAAGAAATTCGTAAGGATCAGCTTCTCTTTACTTACAACGTCTAAATTAACAATCATTTTGTTCTTTTTATATTCGTCGGCATTAATAACTAATATTTATTATTTGGAGATTTTGGGAAAAAAATCCGCCAGATGGATATCAAAATAAACATTGCAAATCAGCTTGTTATTTAAGTTAAAATAGGTTGCCTCTTGGATTATATTTTCTCCATTGTCATTCGAACATAGATTTCTTGACGACATTTGCGACTCTATTCGTAGATAAAACATAAATAAATACATCCTAACACCATTTATCCATTTTCGATGGGTCACTCTGCTTTCTAGATAAGTAATATATTTTTATGCTTGAAATATCAATACGCGGTTACAAACAGTCAAGACATGTCCTTCAAAAATGTCAATTGAGGAAATTTTAATTTTATCAACCAAAGTTTCTATATTAGTTATTAAATTAAACGATTTATTCTTATTTAAATAATTTGACCAAATAATTCGAAATATACGTGTTTTATACCACTTCAAAACAATGGTACTCACCCCAATATAATGTAGAAATGTTTGATAACTGACGATTTCATTAAAATAATTTTATTATTTCAACTACATACAAACAATAACCATTACGTTGTGTAGCTAATAAAATCTAGTAATTTACATCGTATGTTGGGTCTTTATTTGTTGAACACGCATACTCATTTCAGTGCTTTGAATGTAATAATAGTCCGTCAAATGGCCTGGATCCATATATGGCCACAACGCCGCCTAAATCCACATACAGACTCCAAACATTAGCTGATTATTTCGAATGAATTAATGGGACTGCAAGCCTATTTTTAGCAGAGAATTGTGTCAAATTCTACAGTAATTTACTCCCGCTAAAATCAGATATTGTTTAGAATCTTCCTAGTAGAATGATGGCAATTTGTGATTTAGAACGAATTGCAAATTTTCACTAATGCATGAATTAATAAATACAATTGATTTTTTATTATGATTATATGTATTTCATGAAATTATATTCGTATTTTTGCACAAATGAACTTGACTGATTTTAACAAAATATATAATAATATATATTAGAAAACAATTAATATAAAAATTATATATATATATATATATATATATATATATATATATATATATATATATATATATATATATATATATATATATATATTTCACAGTGCAAACCTACTAAAATGCCACAATACCCTTTGAATTTAACTCGAGTAAAATAATCTGACCACTTGTACACTTTAAATGTATTAATGCTCAAAGAGAAATCGAGTCAGTTAAAATGACACGAAAAATTCAGTAAAAAAAGTATTTCAGTTACTCCTACTGTATTATTCTATGTTGAATTGTGAAATTCAGTTGCATTCTATGTATAACTGAGAACTTCAGTTGTACACTAAGAAAAAAAAAGCACCGTTCAATCAATTTATCTAATTTTAATTTTCTCTAAACTGAAGAATTCAGTTAAGTAGCTGATATATCAATAATTTTTACTGAATATGGTAGTTAAATATTCAATTGCTTTATTATGACATGAAATGACATCTAGGTTATTTTTGATTGCTAGATATTAAATATTATAATTATATTTAATATTTAGCACAAATTAAAATATTTTAAAACTTTTATAACACAAAAATTTGAACAAACCAAATTTTTGCGAATAATTTTAAGTTGCGTTAGTTGATTGAACTGGAACCTTCAGTTCATTGTACTGAATTTTCAGTTATTTCAACAGATAAATGTCATTCATGCGCTAATCAATTCAGTTGTTTCTCGATTAACTAAAATATTCAGTAAATACAGTTGAGGTTTTCAGTTATACATATTATATAACTGAGTTATTCAGTTAAAATAATTGAATTTTTCTATTTCTCTGTGCGGCCATGAAGTAATTAAAAGGATCTCATGATTCGATGTTTATTCCATTGTTATTTTAATTTAGATATACTAAAAACGAATTTACTAATTTTGTTATTATATTGCACACACCTATTCCGAACTCCGATTGATCGGATTATTTAATAATAATTATTAATAATTATCCGGTATTTTCTATTTAATTCTAGTTATACATGTTTCGTTACTATGGAAAATGTATTATATGACATTGCGTGTCACCATAAAACACACAGTTATAAAAAATTTATTGTCCTAATGCTGTTGATATATTCATTTAATTATGACATATCTAAGTGTTAATATGGATAATGGTTTTGTTAT
This sequence comes from Poecilus cupreus, assembly GCA_963942605.1. Lineage (NCBI taxonomy): Eukaryota > Metazoa > Arthropoda > Insecta > Coleoptera > Carabidae > Poecilus > Poecilus cupreus. The sequence continues at coordinate 3,732,522 of OZ012715.1, read as the reverse complement.
TACATGTAACGTGAATTATAGTTCACATAATGCTATTTGTGTCCACTAAACATGTGCATACATTACAGTCATTACACTGACGTTTCACAGAACTGATATCATCTGTTTTATTATAATCATTGCGAAATTTAATATGTTGTTCTCAAAAATTCTAAATCGAGTATAAAATAACAATGTTGACAGGTCTTGTAGTTTAGAGTTTCTCATTTCATTATTATTTTTGAATATATACAAGCAAAAGCAGCAAGAATTTTAGTAATGTTTGGCGTGAGTGTGTAAATATCCTACTTTGTTGGGTAAAATCTTTGTAATCACCAAGTAATTACTTTTCTGTACGTAGTATAACAATGTATAGGTATCATAACAAGTGTTAACGAGTACAGCTTATAAGTTCCATGACATTCGGAAGAAATGAGTTGATAATGGTCATAATTGAAAGAACGATAATGGAAGTTTACTGCACATTTCAAACAATAACTCAATATATTCCAAATATGGTATCAGCTACTGAAAAATGGTTCAATTAAAAGTTGTTAAGCAATAATGTTTCAACTAAAAAATATTTTTCGTAATATTCTTGTATCTGTTTCCAATTTTTAGATATACTAAACATATTTACGAACTATAATTACTACAAAACACAAACAAATAACTAAAGCATCTCTTTTATATGTCAAACATATATCAATTGTAATTATTAAATTATCAAATATAAGTTTGTATGTATAATAAAGTGATGAGGTACCCACACCATATTTTTTATCAGTTATATGTTTTTTTCCTTAAATAATGCTATTTACCGAAAGGATGAAAATATGAAAAAACTTTAAAATAGTATTGCAAAATAGTACATTTAAAAAGAACATTATTATTATTTCATAGTTTTGTGTTATATTTTAAACTTGGTAGAGTATGTTTTTCATAACGTGTGTTATGTATTTTATATTATGTATTCAGTGTTTTGATTCAATACATATTTCCACAGAATCAAGTAATATAAACAGTAATCAAGTAGCATAGGAACATTTTGCTATTATGTTATATTTAAATGTGGTGAATAGTTCTGTAAATTCCCTCTGTTGAGAAGATCGCCACTTTTAACTCTACCCTTATAATTTCTCCTCCATTAATATTACTGAGGGTCGTGGTAACCTTACTTTAAGCATGCCGAGATATGGAAAACCAGAGCGCCACACCAAAAATGAGTAAATGGCGTGATGATAAACTTATCTATAAGGTATATTAGTTATATTTAGTAAGTTATTATAATAAATATAATTCCCTTTAGTAAATTAAATATTTTTGTATTTTTTTCGAAAAAACCATAGTATTAGCTTTAGCAATATTGAAATTTTACAGATACAGTCCATGTTTAGTATTGTAATAAAGAAAAAAAATATATTCTATTTAATGAACTTATTTTCAACTATTAATACCATATTCATTAAATTGAATATATTTCCAACTATTAATACCATTTTAAATTATTAGTTTGTCATAACTCAGTTCGAATCCCACAGGTAACAGTTTCCAATTAAAATTTACCCCTGTGGTTCCCCCTCCAGTAAAATCTTTGGGGGCTCTGATTTGACGGCTGGTAACCGCACTTCATACGAAAAAATATATCACTTACCGAGATCTGCGTAAGCAGAGTGCAACACCCATAATGGGTAAAAGTCGTAATGATGTATTTATTTATTTTATTTGAAAACTTTTTTTCGTATCACTAAACATTTAAGGATTATTATTATTTAAAGAAAAGCGCTAACTTAATCTTCTGCACATCTAATGACCTATGCAATATGTAGGCAAAACAATATGTCTTGCGAATATAACGAATTCCAATTTAACTCTAGTCGTAGTTTGTATAGTTCATGAGGTCCCCTATATATTAATTGTTAATGTTATTGGCGGGTTCTAAAATAGTCACACAATTCTGTGCAGTGTAAGTAGTTAATTCATGCATTAGGCTCTATATAATTAAATAATAATAGTAACATGACTAATTTTAGCGTCCCCAGAGGCCGTAATGGGAAGTACTTTGTGTTTATAAATTACCAATAAAAATAAGTAATGTAGGTATGTTTCCTGTGATCTCCAGCTTATTTAGATCCAGAAGAAGATAATAAATTACATACAAGCTTTGTTTTCTAATGCAAATAAACATATTTAACAACGTAAGCAAAATGAATATAATATTAATGTTAATATTGCATGTTTCTTTATTACGGAAAAATTGGAATTATTTCGAAGCAGAAGACAACGAAATTTAATTGCAGGATCCCCGATATTCCACCTAATCGATTTTGGTGGAAATAAATTATACAATTCTTCAATTTTAATGGTTCAAAATAAAAATTTTCTTGTGGCCTGACAAGAAAAATTATTTTTTTCTGCAGAAGAGATCGGTCATTTCTTGACGTAGGTTCCGTGCTATTTGTCATCCAAATAGCCCTGGTAGCATAAACTCTTCATTTAGTATAACCTTACAAATTTATTTTGAACTCTGTCTACCGTAATTCCAATATTTCACTGGTGATCGCGTTAAGGTGATAGATTGAGGTCTGAGACACCCGGGTTCAAATGAAAATTCCGCACTCGCCACTAGGGTCCATGGATCATGAAACTTGAAAGTTGGTAACTGAACCTCTCGACAAAAATTATTATTGTATGAAAGTTTACGTAACTTGTTTGTATATACTTCTAATTAATTAGTAAATAATCGTGTTTAGTTTCTTAATTGTTATGACACTTTCAGAAAATGCATCTTATATCCTCAGTTAATCGAATGTTGTAACTGTGCAAAACAATTTATATTTTTAAAAAGCCAGCTGAAATACAAAAAATAAAAAATATATCATCACGATTTTCACCCATTTGGGATGTGGTCCTCTGCCATCACAGATCTCGGTAAGTAATATATTTTTGCATATGAAGAGTAGCTTCCAGTAATGGTCCACAAAGATATTAGTGGAGGGGAATCATAGAAATAAATTTTAAATTGCAACTGTCGGCTGCGGGATTTGAATTGAGGATTACACGATCCACAGTCCGATGTGTTACCACGGAACTGCTGAAATATCATTGTCTAAATAAATGAAATATCAAATTTCGCTAAATAAAGGAGATGGAACGTGCTATTCCACGTTTTTTAGGTAGGATACAAGGAATTTAATTTTCAAACGTGAAATATGTATCACCAACCAATACAAAATTCCCTACTAAAACTACTATATTTTACTTAAAGAGAGCATAAAAGGCCCAAAAAATAGTATATAGAACTCATTTTCTAATAGCTGATTATTTGATAACACGAAATAAAAAGAGAATTATGAAATTCATTCTTTAATATACAATTTTGCAATCATACACAATCTTGTAAAGAAAACACGCGGAAGTGACAATTTTCAATTTGCGCAAACCTGTGTTAAAATATGCAAAAAAAAAATAGTAGCATTTTTCGAATATTCTACAACAAAAATATCTTAAAATTATAAAATTTAGTTCATAAAATGTTACACTTAAAAAGTAAAACTCGTGGATATCATCCAGAAAGGTTTATTTTAAAAATGCATCCTCGACTAGTTTCAATGTCACCACGTCTTCATCAGGAGGTGAATTTCATAATAAAGCTTGAATTACATTATACTTTTTTCATCTAGATTTCCGTTCGAGTTTCATTCGAGAAATTCTTAGCCATTTCTAGTATAATGTAAATCAGAAATTTCCGTTCGTTTTTCATATTAGATTCTAGTACAGAAATATACGCTCTGCTGTATTTTTCTATTCGAGTTTCATACTAGATACGGCTACACTTGCCCACTATTGTCAGAATTTATGCATACCAACATGTTTATTTTGAGGCGCATAAACTGTTGATGTTTTGTCATAAAGGTCGTTTGATAATAGCCCTTTTTAAAAAATTATTTTCAATGTTATCCATCGTTTAAATAATTTTAACAACTATGTGTCAAAATGCATTAATTCAGTTTCAGTTCTAAAATTTGTCAACTCGGTCTACTTCGGAAAACGTCGAAATTACTCGATTTCGGACAAATTATTTTAAAATAAAGCATGTAAATCGAAGGAAACTCGAAAGAAAAACGTACCAGACGAAAAAAGTATAATGTAATTCAAGCTTAACAATTACAAACAACAAATATACAGATGATTACACACATATGAATCTCCTCATCATAAGTGAAACAATAAATAAATAAAAACACAGTTAGTGGGATTCCATATTTCATTATCATCCATTTTCCGGCCAAAAAAAACCCTTGTTTTTAAAGAAAAAAAACATATATCAAATGGGGTAAATAGCTATGTGGTCACGCATTGAACTGTGGTTCGTGATATCCCCAGTTCGAATCCCACAGCCGACAGTTGCCAATTTAAATTAACCCCTGCTGTTCCCACTAACATCTTTGGGCGCTATGATTTAACGGCTGGTAACCGCAATTCATATATCACTTACCGAGATCTGCGTCAGCAGAGTGCCATATTCTTAAAGAGTAAAAGGCGTAACGATATATTTATTTTTTTATATCATTAAATTTCTAAGCAACCGGTGATTTATATAACCTTTCTAATGTAAAAATTGTAAGCTTAAAAATATTTTGTTAAAAATACTTTTTTCTACGACCACTACTGAAAGTATGTCATTACAGAACAAACTACAATCAATATAAGTGCGTTGTTACGAATAGTGTTACGTAATGTTTATTACGTAACACTTGAGAATGAAATTTAAGTTGGAATTACCGACTGTCACATTACCAATATAATTAAAATTTGATGCATCAAATCTTAGATTTAAATGTTATGATAAAATTTTATAACTAAATTCATATTTTGGTGGGTTTATTATAAATTATAACACCAATAAATATTTCAATAATATATGTAAAGGGGACTATGTCTCGTCATGTATCCCTACGCTCAATAATTGTCGTTTATTTTTATAAACACAAAGTTTGTTTGACATTTAGGTTATGTGCGTGATTATTACCTGTAAACTGGTAATATTTTATAGTCTCCCATCTGCATCTATAGTTTATAATCTGTGTTTTATTGTGAGGTAAATATATACTACTAAATATTATTATCCTTTACTTATATTTATTCATATTTTAAGTAAGAAATGTCAAGCGACAGTGATATTTCAATTGGAACACCACTGAAGATACAAGCTAAAGCTAAAAGTGCAACAAATAATCTTTTGGTGACAAAATCTCGACAACGATACGAATTTGTGTATTAAAAATTCATTGATTAGAGAAAACAAAAAAGCATAATAAATTTCTAGCTATTTGAATATTATTTTTAATTTAGAAATAGTATTGAGTGGTCATAGAAAAAGTATAGTACAAAACTCGAGATGTAAAGCAATTACGCCCTCGTGAAATTACTAACTCGCCGCTACGCGGCTCGTGTGTCAATTTTTTCACTCGCGCGTATATTGTTTGTTACTTTTCTCGTTATGTAATATACTATTTCCGTTACATAAAGCATTACATTCTTGTGACTAACTAGATATCATCCACGCATACGCGCAAATGAAGTTCCTGCTTCATATAAGCTCTCATCAGAAAAAGTGTCTTCCCACATTCCGTATGTAAGAATAACTATTATAAACCTGTGCGTCATCAGTGGGATAAATATCGCTTTTGTAACGCATCTGACCATTTTTACCTATTAAATTCACTACAAAGGTGTAAATACAAAAGTTGTTCAGAATTTATAAATGTTTGCAATAAGGCCTATTTGGTTACCAAATTGTTATTATTTCACGATATATCAATCAAATTAAAATCAATATTTATTTGAAATATTGTAACATGGCCATGGAAAATTAGACAAAAACGAAAATTATATGACATTTCAAAAGCAGGTTAAAATTTATTTTTTTATTTAACGAAAAAAAAAAAAAATGTGATCTCTAAAATTCGCCATTATATCATTGCAATCATCTACGAAATATCCATAAAAATTAATACAAGACTGTAATAAATAAATGTAAATCTGTTTTCTGAAATGTTAAATATTTTTCGTATTTGTTTAATTTTTCATGGCCGTGTTACAATTTTCCTAATAAATATTGATTTTAATTTGATTGATATATTGTAAAATACTAACATTTAGGTAACCAAATGGGCTTTTTTGAATGCATTTCTTTCATATCGAATAACTTTTGCTGTAAAGTGAATAGGTAAAAATTTACAGCAACATAAAAAAAAAATGCATTGAAATCCCTAAATTCCACATTTTAATTCTATACCATACAGGGCGTATGTTCACTACTAGTCTCATTTTTTTTTTTTTTATTAATTTGTGTCATAGGCCTGAAACTATCAAAAAGAAGAAGGTTCTGTTTAAACTCTACCATTCTTATTTGAAATATTTCCTCGTAGCAGTAATGAGTTAAAAATTAAAATTGTTTAATAATGAGAGATAATTTAATATTTTCTCCATATATTGTGACATAAGCACTATCCTACATAATGCATAGGCAAAACAAAAATATTATGAAATATCCTATGATTAAAACAACTTTTGTTTAATCTACATCTAGCCATAGTTTATATATTTATAAATATATACATATATTTAACTCTAGCCCTCTAGGAAAAGGGCCGTAGTTTAACGACTGGTAACTGCACGTCACACGTAAAACAATGTATTTCTGAATCAATTTAATATGTGTGGTTTGTTTGACGTTCTTGCTGTGAATACTCCGAAAATGTTGAAAGTTCCGATTTAAGCCTGTTAATACGAGTCGGAATCGTTGTATGTTCCGGTTTGGTTCAAGCCACTGTCAAAAACAAAACAAACTTCCGTAAATTTAATTAAAAACAATAAAACCCATAGAGCATTATGTTATTATTTGGAATATAGATACGGTTTCTTATTTTCAGTGTAGATGATATATTTGATACGTCAATAACTCAATTTTTCGTTTCAGTCACGTCCCTGAATAAAACACGATATTTTCAAGACCTATTTTTGTTATCGATACTTTAAAAAAAAGTACAAATAAAATTTATTTACATCTGTAGTTTACGTGCACAAAATTCAAACCAATATATTTCATAACTTGTTTATCTTGACTGCATTACATACACAGGACATGTGAGCATGGAACAACATGACATAATTAATTAAAAACTATTAAATCACAAAAAACTGTCTGCGTTCTGTCGTTATAATCCATGATCCTCGAACAATAGCATTTTTGTTTATAAAATAAAAACTTTATGGAATACATACATGGAATTAATGCCAATTACATTTGATGTTATACACAATTATTTCTTTGTATTAATTAACTTTACTTTTCTGTTGTCAAATATTCGTAAATTATATTTGCGAAATGTTGAATAATTGCAAATTTTATTTGAAAAATTTTCCCTGAAAATACATATTTAGAAACATTTAATTTAATTTATTTAGTTATACTAATCCAACAAACTTAATTGTTCCTTCTTTTTAGTTTTTTTTTTTTTATGTGCTTAGTACAAGGAAGTATTGGGCATCCAAAATTAAAAAACGCTAGCTAAGTGGTAGAAAGCTGAACTAACCATAAGGTACAAAAATATCATTGTATTTTGAAATTAATTGTTATTTTTTAAAATTAATAACAATCGTAGTTATTTTAAGAGTATTCCAATGTAAGTATTACATTTGTTTAAGCCGTATTATTTAAATAAGATGTAAAAATTAAAGGTACATTGTATTTGTAGATTATAAGTTAAGATTGAATTTTCTCCAAAAAAAAACCTATAAAACCAGGAAAATTTGCAGTGTGTATGGCTACAGTTCTGCTGCCAATAAAAGCAAACAACCAATACTAAAGCACGCATTTGCCATCATAAAATATCATACAAAATGAAATTGTCATATTTCAATAGGGTAAATAGTCCCGTAGTAACGCATCGGGTCCTTAGTTCGAATCCCACAATCAACAATGGCATCGTTTTTAACTTTACACTTGTAATTCCGTTTCTACTAACATTTTTGGATATCACGTGTGATTTGCTAAATGTCCGTATATGCTATATGCAGTAACTATTGAACAAGCAAAGGGTAACTAAAATACAGACAGATTGTATATTTATGTAATTAAATTATATAAATTTGAATTTATCGCCATATGTGGTTCCTCATTTACAAACATTATTGGAGGTCGTTATGTGTTAGCTTGTAACCACATTTCATACAAAAAATGGGGTTTGAGACCAAAATTAATTTTTTTTTATATATGATTATAAACGAGAAAATAAAATATTCGTGCCAGTATTTTTAAATCGATGAATTTTTTATGGTTATAGAGAAATTGAATATTAAAATTAGGAGGAGGGATATGTGATGTAATTTTGATAGGGAAATATGGATATATTTGAAGCAAAAGAGACAGATACAAATGCCATCTGTTGTAATTTCAAATATTGTCTATTTAGAGGCAAGTTCTATGTATTTGTATTATTATATAAATAACAGATAATAACACAATTTTTGTTTCTGGGTTACGAGTGCAATTTTTTCAATGGTTTATACCAAGAAACTATGTAAAATCAGTAAAATTCGTATATTTGTATGCCAAATGTTTTAATGCAAATAAATTACTGTCTTTTTCACAAAATCATATGAATTGGAATAAATTTATGTATTTTTTGTTTATTTAATACATAGAATTGAAAAATAATATAATTATATACCAGGATCAAACAAAACATTAAAAATAATTGTTATTCAAATTTTTAATCGTAGAAACTATAGTTTTATTCGAAATTATTGCTGTACGTAAATGTACTTGCAAAATATAAGCTATATCACTAGACATCTAATAAACGTTAGTTTCAAAGCGCTATGACCTACCTCAATGTACGCTCTATTAATTTGACGTCACGTAAATGGTGCAACTAAAATTAATGTTGGGTACAAATACCATAAAATTATAAGATGTAGTTTTTATTATAATGTAATAAGTTAATTAATTTATTTTGTTTGAAATTGGCACTAAAGTGCTCAAAAATCGTCATTATAAGCTCAGAAATTGTCACTAAAGTAACCCATTATACGACGATTTTGAGCAACCCAGTATTGGCAACCGTTAAATAATTATTGTAAAATTAGGATAATTTTGGCAGATATGTGGACATACTATAGTAAATTTGGACGTAACATGAAACAAAATTTGCAAGAAGAATTAACTAATTAATTCCGATGACGAAATTAAGGACAAAATACATAATTTTGAGTGTTATTTACGATAACTTCACTTCTCGAGGTTGGCAACATTGACTGTCAGTTTCAATTGACAACTTACAGATGTATAAACTTAACCTATATTATTTTTTTTACAGTTTTTTCGATTTTTAGATTTCAAATAAAACTTAATATGTACCTCGGCACTGAAGTTCCTTTTTATCACTCACATGGTTTGATTTCCTCGGCCCTAAGGGCCTCAGCAACTAAATTCCATATTCGTGATAAAAAATTGAACTTCAGTACCTTGATACATAAATAACTATTATAATTTGTATCTTTAAATTTGACTCTGCTCTAGAGCCCTATTTTCTTAAACAGACATTTGCTCGAAAGCAAAATACCGCATCCAGAAATAGAATAATGCCGGGATGATGATGTTGATATAAATTTTAGTAAAGAATAAATTCTATAATATACTCTATTTCTCCATGCAAGTCCATTTATTATTCACGCAAAAAATAATCTATTTAAAGCAGCAACAAAAAATCAATAACAGAAAAAGGCGTTTAAATTTGTGCTCCAAATAGTAACCATGATAAATACATAAATGTTAATACCTTTGTCTAGTTACCGCTACCTTGTTCCTGTAAGTACAAATTGAGCTGATGTGTGTTCCTATGCGAATGTGTGCTGTAGTCGTGCAGGTATGCACATATTAGTTCGACGTGTGCATTAATTAATTACCATTCAATGAATTAAGAGGAGTTTATGGTACGACTTGAATCAGACAACGTATTTTGGAAGTTGATACTTGGATAATGGAATGAAATTATCGTGTTTGCCAGCTGCCTGCTCAGAAGATGAATTTAATGCATTTCGAACGCAAATTGTGTTGATTTCCCGTCACTGTTTCGATATTAGTATCACATAACCTCATAACATCATACAACGATACAAATGATATAAAAGAATTTTTAGATCATTGGAATAGGTGCCTCAAGAACCGTTTTCATCAAAATAACGTAAAATGGAATACAACTTTATTCTGCAGTGTCAAAATTTAATACAAATTTTCATAAAAAATCTAGACATTCCATTCTACAAATTTTTAGCAACTTGCACTATTAAAAATTTAAAATGTTAAGAAAATTCAAAAAATCAGGATTTTCTAACACAAAACACTTTCAAAAATGAAAAACAAAACAAATTGTGCGTTGGAAATATTTTGGGTCCGCTTAAATACATGGTTAATTTTTTGATAATAAAATTTCTATTTTGTGTTACAAAATCCTGATTTTTCAAAATGTCTTAACATTTTTAATTGTTAATTAAACTTATTGAATTCAACATCTCACGTTCTAGATAGTCGAAGTTGCTAAGAATGTGTAGTATGAAAGGCTGTAATGTCTAGATTATTTATAGAAATTTGTATTAAATTCGGACACTTCAGAATAAAGTTGTATTCCATTTTATGTTCAATTTTCATTATTTTGATGAAAATAGTTCTTGAGGCACCACACTTTATGTTAATTATTCCACAGATTAGACAAAAAGTATTTAAAGGTGCTTTATATAATTTTTCTGACAAGCATTTGGAAAAATATGGGGATAGTAGTTTTAATTAAATGATTTTTTTATTAAGCGGTCTCAACTGCTGAGGTTAAATGCCGCCTCGGAACCTCGTTTTCGGTGGTGTGACAACGGCACGCAGTGTTCGCTGGAATGAGTTTTCGCAAGGCTTAACTTGCGTTATCGAGTGATCCGGCTTTGACGGTACCTGCCATTCCATTGCCACATAAAATGATTAATTTACTAGTTAGTGGAGGATTACATTAGAGTATAGACAATAATATTTATGGATATATAAAATATTTGTACATTTGAATTATTGAAATTATGGCGATGATGAAAGAATAAAAAATTAAATTAAATTATTCACGGCGTAATTTGTAGGTATTGCAGGTACTTGGCGAAAAAACAAAATTTGTAAAATTCGTCTTCCTAATAGCATTATGCATTAATTGCCATTACAGCGTATATTTAAAGTTTGAATAATCGTATTTAAGCTTGTGACGCACGTTGACAAATTCGGGCCATTAGATATGTAATATGCATGTGTTCATATGTTCATATGTGCCTGTGTCCGCTATCGCTATGTAACTGTATGTTGGCTTGTATTTGTACTCTGCGGGTTCATGATGTACTTGTTAGCATGAGATTTTATGCGCCCATGTTTGTGTTTATATAATAACGTTGTAATCAATCATTTGTGATTGATATTCTGGTCAATTAACGAGTTCTTCAAATTGTACCGCTACTGCATTCGATATTGGATACAATAATCGCACAGGAAAATTTTTTATGTGGGTCACCTTTGGGATCTCGAGATCTATGAGAGCTATAACTTAAATTTACTTCATTAAGTCAGTAAACTATATTCCCTTTATTCTGCAGGCCACAAGAAACGAACAAAAAAATTAAATTAGCGGTTTAGTAAATAATATTTAATTCTTAAATGATTGCAGAGGGAAAAATAGTTTTATTTAGAAATATTAGACACCAAAACTGGTTAAAAAGAGGAAATAATATAGTTTTTATATAAATAGTATCAGAGTTTTCCAAATTTTTACTTAGCGTTTAATAGTTTATTAGATATAATTTTTTTTTCTTTATAATGACACCAAACAGGCCACTTTGCTATTCTCTTCATACTTTTTTTACTCCCGTGTTTTAATATTATGTGTTACGTTATTGACATTAATTATGATACAGATTCCCATTTCGATACAGCTTATCACTACGATACAGATTTTCATTGACGAATAACAGAATATTCAAACAGTCAATTAAATAATTTTAAATTCGTCGACATTATTATAAACTTGTTAAATAATACTTGTACCTCTTTATAACTTCAAAATTTGAGAATTATAAACAAATCTATAATAAATAGTTGAAAATATTTTCTTTGATAAGTTTTTTTCGAAAATCGAACTGAGGATCATACGAGCATAATGTAAAAACCGATGCATCACCACCTATACATTATTTATGATTTAAATTAAATGTTCACTTCTAGTTTATTTTAAGTGTAAAGATTATACTGTAGTAAATAAAATATATACGGAAATCTACAGAAATATAAATATTGTTTTATAATTAAAAAAAAATAACATAGAATGAACTAATACTACTAATAGACAAATAAATAAACAATGTATTGTGAAAAGTAACACTTTATATTTTGGCACTCTGATTACCGTCGTGTATATTATTTAGCTGTAGCGGCTACTGTCAATTCAGGTATTGATTTTTCTAAATTTACAGATAGGTCATACCTAACTTGTGACGTAATGCAAAATTTACCTAACAAAGTTTGGGCAGCCATATTGTTTTCATTTGAAAATCGCCGCGGGCTAGTACATGTACCGAATTGTTACATATTTAACGCCACTGCGTATGAAATGTATGGAACATTTTTATTAATTTGACGGAAAGTCAATACATTACAAACTAACATATTTAAACTAATAACCAACACGAATTTTGCTGCATAATATAAACTTTAATTTTAATAGTTGATACAGTATGGTCGAAAACTGCTCATTGTACAGGATAGCCCAACAGAAAATTTGATTGAACTAAGTTATGAGGGATGGGGACAATTTTTAAAGCTGTATTCACATCACGAAATTAATAATTATCATTAGCGGTTAATTTTATTAGTTTCATATACGTATTTCTCTTGTAGTGTTCTTAACAACAATATTAGCTCCATCGTTAATGTTGCACTAGTTTTTGTTAGCGCAAGTAAAAATTTTGGTTAGTAGTTTCCGGTTACGACCAATCAAATGAAAGAAGAAAACCTTGACAGTTTCATTTCAAAATTTGTCTTTTGTTTGTTAAAATGAAAGCTCATACGAAAAAAATAGTTGATGCTTGCGATATTTCTATTATATTGTAAAATTAGAATATATAAAAAAAGTAATAGCAATTTAGGAAATTATAATTTTAATAACTCACACTGCGATTTAACCAAAAACTACTAAACATAAGCACTACGCATAATTCATAATTTCGTTTTATGAATACACCTTATTGTAAGTGTAAATGGAGAAGTAGCAAATATGTCCGTCGTCAATTCCTTAAACTATACAGGTAATACGTATATTTTGGCAAAGTCGAAAATTTGTTGTTCTCACCCCAAAACTCCAAATAAATACCAAAAAGTTCTCGCATCTGCCAAAGCTGTTAGATGATATTAACTAATACCTGTAGAATGCAAAAAAAATCGGCCATTTTAGTTATTTTGGTGTATAACTTTCTTCGTGTTCATTTAAAAAATATCTTAAGATAACCTCCGTAAATCTTATTAAGTACGTTTATCCGAGAACTATGAACCAAGTCATTTAAATGAAAACGGAGTGTCGTCAATTTGAAAATTATAATTTATGACCCAAAATAAAAGCTAAAATGAGTAATATGCGGATTTCATATTTTTATGATTCACATTCAAAGATGACTTGATTTTTACTTTTAATTAGATTTGTTAAAATTTACCCTCATTAGACACAATTAAGAAATCAGAAAACAAAAATTATAAAAAAATAGTTATTAGAGCGGCTTAGATTTATCTATTTAATAACAAATTTTCAATAGTTATAATAATATTAATTTCAATTTTAATGATGCCACTAAACCTCAATTAAATACACGCTCAGAAACTACTACCATCTATACACAACTACGTAACACACACAGACGTGACCGTAAAAGTAGTGAAATTTTATATTAGGTACCCTTAGCGGGTTTATTAGTTGAAAACTCACCATCAAAATTGTAGATTCGTTTAATACCTCGTAACATATATATTTTAGGCAATTGCATTCACGCCATTTATCCATTTTTGGTGTGCCACTTTGTTTTCACAGATACACATGAGTAATTCATTTTTAGTCATGGGCATAAAAACGGTTGCCAGCTGTCAAGTTATACCCCCCAAAGATGATAGGGAATAACTTAATTGCAGAATCAAAAAATAATTTTTAGGCCACCTGTATAAAGCTCCCTATGAAATAAATCAGATTTTTATTATCATTCGTGTTTTGTAAGTCCATATAGTCTGTAAACTAGCAAGGATCATAATTTCAAAACCTAATAATTCATTAAGCGTCCAATAAAAATAAACCATGTCCTTTATTCAATGGACAAACTAATTTAGATATATTCATACCTCATTCTCTATTTTCGTCCATAAATATTCTCTCTCAATTCCATATATAAAATTTATTACCATCACAACAGAAGAACTTCAAAATAAAAAAATCCATTTGTTCTGAAGCGATACGAAAAATTACAGCGATTTTTCTGCAGCATTATTGTTATCTTTTTTAAAAACATGGCGACCGGATGTCCAGCGGTAGCAGGTGATAAAGCAATGAATCAGCATTACAAACACATACACGACACCATCACAATCGACGGAAATGGTGAAATGCGGAGTCCGATTTCGAATGCGCATTTTCACCACCGAAAAACGTTAATACTACACCTGCACTTCTTGTACAGTTTGATGCCTGCTAGCATTATTATATTATACACTTATCAATACTGGTGCATTCAGAACTGGGAAGAACTTTTTCTATTTATTATGCGGAGATGACTACATAAGAGAAAACGAGTAGGTACGAATTATTTGTGCATTGAAATATGTAATAAATATTGTTATAAACGATGAAGTACTACAATTATCATTTACAATTATATTTATTATAATCTATACCTCTTATCATTTATATCTGTATATCACTTTATTTTTATTAGCTTACTACATTGTTCTTTAACTATAAAAAGTAATTATAATAACAAAATAACGTAATTTCAGTTTTCAACAATATTTAGTATTAAATGAATATAGCTATTTCAACCAACAATTATTGCATTGTGCAATATTTTATTTTTGGATTAGCTTCACATGAATTATAATAACAAAACCACCCAACGCACAATCAACAAGCCATTGTACTCGTTATTGGGAAAAATATGAATATAGGTTGTGAGTCGAACAATGGGAAAATGGAGCAGGAACGGAAAACAAACTATCCGCCAAAGCGGCATGTACATGTTTTTCCAAGAAACAACTGTTAATTTACAGTTCTAATCCGATATTATTGATTTTGTAGTTGAGTGAGTATTTTTAGTTCGAATTGCAAATATACCTATATCAAGTTACGTTTTTTATTTGGGGACATTTTTTAATGGTACAACTCCAGTTTTCACACATCGCTTCGTTAAATATTGGCGAACTGAAATCAATGATATTTTTAAATCCATGTTGAAATAATGACTTACCAAGCAAATCTAGATGAAAATTAGTGGCCAAAAAGTGATCGGAACAAACAGAATGTCCCATTTTACATTATATCCTTGAATATCTCGAAATGAAAGCATTTTACTGAAAAGTATGCCGAATCATAATCGTCATGGTTTTGAGGGGGACATCGTATTTTGACAAAATGGCCCCCCTAGCTCCCCAAGGGGGGCCGGGAGGGGGTCAACTTAAAAATTTTAAATGGGAACTTCTATTTTTTATTGCAGATTCTGAAAGAGCGTTAAAAAATATGTAGGGTTTATTCGGATACTTTTTTTCAATTTCCAACAGGTGGCGCTGTAATCGTAACCTGCCCGTGGTGTACATTGGGTAACGCTAATGCCGACGGCACGCAAACTCTTTAACAAAAAAAAAAGATTTTTTGATATTTGGGGTCAAATGGATAACTTTGACCTGTTGGTTAAGTTTATGTTATTTGATGTGCACATTTTAATACTGTAAATAATTAAATATTGCTCAATATAATATTTATTTATTTAAAATTCATATATTTATTTAACGTTCATTATTTATTATTTTAATGCACAAATTATTCAAATGAACAAAAAAAAAAAATAGGTACATGTAAATATTTGTAGTTCTTTCCAGTAAAATCATTAGAAACGTAATAAATCGGTCTAATTGGTAGATATTTTTTGCAAAGTTTTAGGTGTTCTCCTTCCCTAAAATCGAAAATATAAAAGACAAAATCGTGTTAAGTTTATGCAGCAGACTCCAGACTACATTCCGCTTCTTGCGTCACTGTGCTTTGAACGGAACCTGTCAGCTAAGATGTGAAACTTTCAAACTGTCAAATTGTCACTAGCACAGTCAAAGCCTTGGCGACGCGATGTTATTTAAAATTAAACCCAAATCCAGTCGATAGTTGTGCGTCTCTTTCTTGTGGTCTGGCTTCTTTGTCTTTGCATTGGTTCGCCTTTGCTGAGAGAAATTGCAAAGAGAAGAGAAATGTTACAGGGATATTAGTTTTTTTCTTTGGAATGCGGAGTAGTTCAGAAATTCCCTTTAAGTAGGTGCCTAAAATTTTAAACACTTCCTACACTGAAATGTTTAGAAAAAAGGAAATATATCTTTACCTCCTTTTACCATTTGTATATTTGCGCGTAAAATGCGTCTATCAGACGTCAAATCTCAATTCCCCGAAGATGTTAGTGATGCAATGTTAGGTACTGAGTAATTTTTATGGCAAAAATTTCAGTTTTAGGCCATAAAAATCGACTTTCTCATTTCCACAGTGTATGGTTATAAGAATTTTATAAATTATTTTAGTGCAAGAGTCTTTATTGTTTACATGAGATTTAAATGGAGTCTCAGTCTCAAGTTGGTATCGATTATAATGATTTGATTTGGTCTAAAAGCTCCGTGGTAATGTATCGGAATTGTGGATCGTGAGATTCTCAGTTCGAATCCCACTGCCGACAGTTACAAATTTAAATTACCCCTGCGGTTCCCCCTTCACTAACATCTTTGGGGGCTTCATACGTAAAAATATATCACTTACCGAGATCTGCGTAAGCAGAGTGCCACACCCATAACGGGTAAAAGGCGTGATGATATATATATTTTTTTATATTTAGACCAATATGGTTTGCATGAGTTTCTAAACTGGAAGAGAGTTTAAATTTGAAATAGATGTATTTAAAATAATAATTAGTGTTACAAATATAAATAATAAATATAAACTATGTTTACATTTTATAATGCATTGTTAATGTCGCAATTATCCGCAGTTAAAATTAATAACGACCGTTGTGTTATTGTTATCATAACGCCCAGCTTGGCGGACAGTTATATACCAGATCAATCGGGAGTAAAAAGTTTTAGACATTATTGTACGCCAACGATTTGGCAGTAGTCGCGGAAACGAAACAAGAAATGAATTTCTCAATGAAGAGATTTGAGGTAGGTATTACATGTGAAATATAAAGGAAGATTCAAGGAAGTTAAAGAAACATGATTATGGAAAGGAAGAGAAATAGAACAAGTAAAAAGTTTTAAGTATTTGGGGAAACGTACTACAGGAATGGAGAAGAAAATGAACATATAAAACAAAAAATGAAGAAAGCTAATACAGCTTTCCCACAAATTTGGGTTATAGCTAAATTTTCAAACAACTTTAAATTACAAGTGTTACTCTTCGATAAAATAATTTGTGAGCAATGCAGCTTAAATAGGGGGTTGGAGAGAACAAGACCAAATAGAAAGAATCAAATCAAACACCTAAAGGAAGAGACAAAATAGGACAAGATGAAGGCACAAGTAGGTAAGGCAGCAATGAAGTATGAAGAGAAATTAAAATGGCACCATGGAAAAGTATCGCTTTTTATTGTTGGGTAGAAATATCAAGAAATTTATAATGAAAACAGGCAAAGAACCGATGGAATGTAAAACGGACATAATTTTAAGAAATAAACGGATATTCAACAACGAATATAGAAAGACTAAGAGATTTAGACATACAGACCAATTAACAAGAGAAAATGTATGGAAGACATTTCCATATTTAAAGCAAAACATCAATAACTATAAAAGCTATTTTCTTCTAATTTTTTTCATTAATCTTTTTTATGGGATAAATAACTCCATGGTAACACATCGGACTGTAGATCATGACATTCTCAGTTCGAACCCCATAGTCAACAATAGTGCCATTTAACTTCACTCAGTAACATTTCAATATTTTTCATAAAGTTCTGTT
Source organism: Poecilus cupreus (assembly GCA_963942605.1). Lineage (NCBI taxonomy): Eukaryota > Metazoa > Arthropoda > Insecta > Coleoptera > Carabidae > Poecilus > Poecilus cupreus. Next base: position 3,714,223 of record OZ012715.1, on the reverse strand, counting down.
AGGGGGTAAATAGTTTTGTGGTAACGCATCGGATTGTGAATTATGAGATCCTCAATTCGTATCGTAGTTTTAACTTTATCCCTGTCTACGGTTTCGTCTGTCTACTAACTTACTTCTGACTGGTATCAGGAAAATTATATTACTTACCGAGATTTGCAAAAACCGAGTGCCATAATTAAAATGGGTAAGTGGCGTGATGGATATTTATTTTCTTCTTGGAATATGTAATTATTTTCAGAAAATCTATTTTTGATTTGTTTCTTATTCGTGTATAAAAATAATTGAGAAACAAATTAACTCTCGTTCAACATAGATTTAAATTCTAAACAACTTTTTCATTTCCTTTTTTATTCTAAAATATATAGAGCACGACCTGTAGCTACCATACGAAAATAACATCGTATTTCTTACGTTACATAAAAAAGTTACCACCAGATATAGAGTTTTTATTATGGATTTACACCAATCCTCATTGTTTTACATGAATTTTCATATAGAATAGTAAATAAAAGTAGGTCTTGGAAACATAATGTGGGTCGATTTGCGTTTCCGCCAGGAATACGTGTTAATCCTGCTCACACAAATTAACGAATAGCGTTAACGTCCACTTAAACGATTTTAAATTGTACAGTCCTAGTTAAACACTACAGTAATGTAGCATGAAAGAAATAATAATCGAGTGCGGATGCGGCAAATATGTATATTGAACTCCTAGATTGTCGGTATGGAGACTAAATCTAATGATATTGCTAATTCTTCTTAAATTTAATTGTACTCAATAACTCTTCTGTTATAGAGTTTTTGTCAAAAGTTTCTGTAGGAAAAGAAATTATTTTGTGTCCTACTAGCTATACTTTCAACGTACGTACGTTCATAATTAATACTAGCATAAGCTGTATTATCTTTCTATTTTATTTAGCAATAATAATCAACGTATCAAGAGCGTTATAAGGATAATAATACTTGAGATCAACAGTGTACTACCGAAGGCTCTGCGAGGTGTGTACGTTGACCGAAGGCATTATTGTTCGTTTAACGCCCACGGTGCGTTCAACGTTTAATGTCCTACCGATATATTTTTTTATTAAAGATTTTTATCCTATCATTGTGTTTTATTAGAGAGATTATCTATTTGCTAGCAAATACTGCAACTAGATAACGCGATATTTAACACCATATTTGTTTACAATACCGATTATTTTATTTAAATATTTCAATCTGCCAATAGAAGTCAGTGTTTGTTTCTACCTGCCAACAGAACTCAGTGTTTGTATATTCTTTGTTAATAGCAACAATCTCAAATTTATAACGCCCTGGGGTGTTATTTGGAGTATAACTGTCCGGCTAGCTGGGCAGTTATGATAACAATAACGCAACGGTCGGACATTAATACTATTTACATTCAATTTTAACTGCAGATAATTGTGACGTTAATAATACATTACAAAATGTAATAGGGTGGATTAATAGCCCCCAAAAATGTTAGTGGAGAGAAAGTTTTGTGGGATTCGAACTGCAGAAATTTTTTCCACAGTCCGAGATCTGCGAAAGCAGAGCGCCACCTCGAAAAGGGTAAATGATATGACGATATATTTATTTTTTATTTTACGTCAATAACAAGGCTGTTACAATACCCACAAGACTTCGTTATAGCTCATTCGATTATTGTAATAATGCAGTATAATTTATGTTTTCAAGGTTAATGATTCTGGAGAAAAATCATTCTAAAAAATGTTATGTATCAAAGTCATTTTTCCTTTAAGTATGTCAACAATTTCAAATTGAAATAAATTACCTAAAATTTGAAACTACGATTTTTTTATTTAAGCAGAGTAAAATAGGAAAAGGCTCCCAAACAAATCTAAAACCAGTAACTATATTCACGAACAAATCTATAGAGGTACTAGGATATGCGGATGACATTCACATCGTAGGACAAACAAACAATGTTCTGGAACTAGCTTTTATAGCTCTAGAGAGAAGCGCGATAAAAGTTAGCTTGGAAATCAACCCAACAAAAATAATGATAGTTTCCAAAGACCGTTCAATAGAGGGAACAATTAAAATAAACAATAAGGAACTGGAAATTTTAGTCTTTTACTTACCTACGAGCTCTAATTAATAATAAAAACGAGGAAACTAGGAAAATTACACATAGAATCTCAGCTGGTCTGAAATCTTCCTACGCTTTGAGTAACGTAATGAGAAATAAGTTGATATCAAGAACCAGCAAAATCCGCATATATAAGACGCTCATAGGACCGGTAGAGACATACGGGTGAGAAACATGGGTTGTGAACAAAAATAATTGCAGGAAGCCAGACATGTTTGAAAGAAAAGTACTGCGGAAAATTATACAATCTGCATGATGACGTACCAATATCATTCTTCATTAAACTTCAACGTCTTAAGTGGTACGGCGTACGGCACATATAAATAGACAGGTATACCGATCGTATAAACGAAATATATACACATCAAGACCTAGAGTGGACCAAAAACAAGATGGAGGGATAACGTTATAGAAGATATGAAAATAACTTCACGGACGACAGGAAGAAGTGGAAAAAGATGCTTGATCAGGCCAAAGAATACTGGAAATTCTGTGGAGCCGAATGAAGAAGAAGAAAATAGAAAAAGTAGTATAATGAATTAATTTCGTAAGTCGATTACTTTGTTTCAAGGGTTGAATCTAAAAAAATAAAATGATAACTCGTTCCTCAATGTACTATTATTTATTTTATGTAAAATGGTAGCATCCTTCAACAAGACAAGACACCACCATTACCGAAGAATAATCTAGTGCCAGTATTACTAAGAACCAATAGGAAAAAATATATAATAATCGTGTTCTAAGGACCAAAAATCCCTTATTTCTTAAAAACTCGCGTAGAATTTGTGTCATTGTTACCTCCATAAAAAGATGAAATGAAATGCTTACAAAATTTGATACTTTGTGTTCGCAGTATACAGCTAAGACTATAAAAACGATTAAATGAAATTCATATCTTGCGCATATTGCGGTAAAAATGAAGGCTAGAGTTTGTCAAACTCAAGCTCATGCATAATTCACAATCAGGTCGTTGCAGAGCCCCGGATCATGCGAAATCATTGTTTTCGATTGGGTGTGTAAATTCCGTAAGCACAATACACCGCCACAGCGGCCTCTGTTTGTTCGAGATGCATTTTCATATTGTAAACGCGCGATACGCGGTGTGTGTATGCGTATAGTATGGTTCAATGCTTTATATTTACATATTTACTATTCACGGTGTATTGTTTTGCATCCATACACTCATTTCAATCAATTTTTAAGCATAGATATACTGTTGCAAATGTATACCTTGACAAATCAAACAGAATTTTAGGTAAATATGCGGGAATTATTTTCAAATGCATAATGATATTTTCATATATTTCAACTATATAAACGCAGGTTTTGTATTTTGCTACAATTAACAGTATAAGGATATTTTGTTTTGAACAGCAAAGCTAAAAGTGGTGACATTATCGACTGTGGGATTCGAACTAAGGATCTAATGATCCACTGTTTGATTTATTATTACAGATCTATTTATGAATTTTTATGTGCTTCAAATCATCCGTAACCTCCAAATATCTCGCGAAATACACATCGGATTGAGAATTAGAAAAAATTCGTATAAAATATTATTAATGCTCCATAGAATAGTACCAAATTTGAAATGACGACCCTCACCAATTAGGCGTGAACAGGTGGCAACTTTAAAAACTTAAATTAGAACTTCAGAATCGGATTCTCCAGGCAAGAATACTGAACTTTTATTCTTCACATTTAAAAAAAAAATTGGATTTGATTATCGCAAACCTGAACCATAGTTTAATGCCCAGTTGCACCGCCCTTCCTTATAATTGAACTTTACTAAACATTACTTTTTACTAAAGAATCCTTATATCTTAAGTTTGTTGCTCACGTTGCATTTAGGCATTGCTTAGCTAGTTATTACTTAGTTCTATATTCTGTATCTGAAACTAGAGATCTAAAAATGAATTTCAAAAACGAAGAAGAATCTTAACCAATAGAATGTCCAGAATGTCTGTGACTACGATCATTTTAAATTGTAAAAACGGTCATTTTGACCTGCCCGGGTATTATAATCTTAATGAAATTTCTAATGTTAGAAAGTTCAATACGAACTGTTTACGAATTTGTTTATTTTTGTGACATTTTAAACGTTCATGTCTCATTAATTTATTGAGAAGGATAACCAAGTAAGAATAAATTTGTAATAATATTATTTAGTGATATTTTTCAATCACAGAAATACGATTCTAGTATTAAAATGGAACCAAAAAAATGAAAAGAAGAGAAAATCCGCAAATTTCACAACGAACGGAGAAGTTATTTCTGTTACATCTCGTTCCAGAATATAAGAGTATTATTGAAAATAAGACGACAAATGCAATGACAAATAAAAAGGAAGAAGAAGTATGGGAAATTATCGCCAATCAATGTAATGCCAAAGCCGCAAATACCGTTCATATATTATTCTCGGACGATTATTTATAAATCTAATATCTTCCAAATCATCCACATCGTCATAGTCGTAATCAGTATCATAATAATTTAACATTCTTCCTAACCCCAAATACAAATATTTAACAGTTCCTTTATTAAGTAGACGTTAATTGGCCAATGTCGAACACTTAACTTAAGGATTCCTTAAGTGCTTTAAGTGCTGAATTTCGGCTGGTGCAACGAAATTTTTATATTTAAGGATTACTAAAAATTTTAATGAACTCTTAGCGTGGTGCAACTGGGCATAAATGTTACTGTGATGGTGATAGTGATGATCATGGTGATAGTGAGCTACTACTATGAGCATCATCATCACCATAACCGCTAAATTATGATCTACATAGGTATGGGAGGTTTAAAGCCAAATAACTTTTGAAAAATGCTTTTAGAAAAAATGTTAAGAATAAAAGTCACGTATAATAAAAATAAAAATAAAATTTTAAAGTTGTTCCCCTTTCCCCATGCTTTAAATTTGTTACCATTTGGTAGAGACACTTGCGGATTATCGATGGTCTGAAACACATTTATGTAAAGGAGGTTTTATGACATGAATATAATTTTGGTAGTGAATTTTAAACAAATTACCATGTTTATGGATACTTTTGAACTGGTTAGGTTTTGATAGCAATCTCTTAACTGAAAGTGGCAGTTTACTTGAAGATCTATCAGTTTTTTGGGCATATCGCAGAAAATTTTTGAGTTAGATTAAATATTGTTATATTCAAAAAGATGTAGAATTGGCTACAATATTTAATTTAAACTTATTTCTACATAATGTATCGTTGAAGGGATACTTATGCTGCAGGTTGTGTTGGACAGATCATATTATTTTTAATTTAAAAAACATGTTACAAGCAAATAATGTTCTAAACAAAAATAAATGTTTTGCAATTAGATAAAACGTTTTTTGCTTGCTTGCCATTTACATTACAATAATTTATGGGTAATTGCTAGTTTTCATACCGTGATGGTAAAATTAGTGAATGGGGTGCAATTGTTTCATAATAAGAGTGAATGTATTTGCAAATGTTTTCGTTCATTTAATTTACAGTTCTAAATCCTATTTTGATTATATGTACAATGAAATAATTGTAAATAACCTAATTTTCTTAATGAAATTAAATTTAGCAGCAACAAAAATAAATGGAAATATTTTTACTATTGAATGTATTACAGACGGGTCTACCAGACATATCGGTAGTATTATAAAAACAATTTTATATAAATTCGCAAATAAATTTGTAATAAAATCATTTTATCATCCGTATTTAAATAACCACTTTTGAAGCGTCCATCTCTATCATCGATACTAACTTGAAGCCTATTTGGAAAATCGGTCGTCATTCACGAGCCTCCTGCTAAAATTTTTATGAAATAAGTTATAAACACAGTTTTAGTAGTTCTGTACCAATATGGAGTCATAATTATTTGCCCGGTACATTTTATTTGCAAAGCATTAAACGTGGACATGGCCATCCACTTGGGATACTAACTATTGTGTAGCCTTTATTACTACAATTTATAACATTATATGTTGCTTATTCAGTGCATTTATAGTTCCTGGAATCAGATTGAAATTTCCAAACAATAAATTGAACTAAATCCCCAATGTATCCGCATCGGCGATCGGATAGACCGTTAGAATTAACACCTCTGTCGTCTTTACATTATTTTATCATTGCAATTAATCACAATGTATTTTCAGCGTCCGATAGCGATAATATTAAGGTTATGTATCCAGTACACGCATTACGTTACGCATAAGCACACAATGCATTTGATACGCATGCGCATTTGGAACTGTAGCTGCTGCACACAGAATGCATATATCAGATACGAGTTAATCAGTGTGTGCAATTATTACAGATATACATACACAATCCTGGGCTGTGCATAATCCTTGAGTGTCGATCGATAGGACTGTCATGGCGGCGTAGTATGAGGCATAGCCATGTCCTTGTAATGCTGATTCTGATACATTGCTCATTGGTCTATCACCTGCTACCGATAGATTCACTGCTTATTACTAGTGCCCATAATGCCCGCCAAATTCAAATCACTAGACAGATTGAAATTAGTTCAAAAAAATATAGAAATCTCTGCCAAAAATATAATTTTTATATACATTATAGTGTTATTTTTATTTTAGATTTTCAATGTGCCCATAAACCAATTTTTTTACTATTTTTTATGAAACTTTATAGATTATGTGACGATCAGTGAAAACCCGGTGTGAAAATTAAACATGTTACCCGAGATATGAGTTTTTAAAATTTGTGTGACGTCATGCGTGCTCCTTCCAGTGGCACTAAAGAACGATTTTTCATGAGAGTAGATATTACATATTTTTAATGTAAAAATAATATTTTACATATATGTCTTAATTTACAACAATTAAACTTAATATAAATAAAGATAAAATTCCTTTTGCAACTATAGAGTATTTTACTAACAAACAAAACAAATGAAATGACATTTCGTAGTTCTATTTTAGTCCACAACAGGCGTTGGGCGCAACGGTAGATGCGCGATTTGCACTTTTCATATTTCTGGCCAATAGAATCGATAGGGGCACGCGTGACGTCAAAATATGTTCAATTCATTACATCCCTTTACTGCAGAATATTTTTTTACGAAACATTACTGTACTACTAATTATTCCGTTAGTGTTACACGATTTTGATATAAATTTTTCTTATTTCGTCTATGGTTTATGTGCCCATTACCTACTCACTGAGAAAAAAGTAGTGCGCACGTGAAGAATTCAGTAAAAACAACCGAACACTTCAGTAATTTTTACTGAGTACGGTAGTTATTTCGACTGTTATTTTATTATGACATAGAATGATATCTAGGTAATGTTGTTGGAGTAAAACATATTATAATATATAATATTTTAATATACGAGTATATTTTGAAATTAAAAAAACAATTAAAAATTTGCACAAGCCGAATATTTACGAATAATTTTGAGTTACGAAGCCTCGTTACAAAATGTGTTTGACATGTCAATTCCTTCGTAACTAACTCTTAGTTGACCGTCAGTCAATTCTACTAAATTTTCAGTTATTTCAACTGAGAAATGCCAATTTCGCGCTGTTCAACTAATGAATTCAATTGTTTCTCGAATAACTGAAATATTCAGTAAATACAACTGAGAATCTTTTTACACATTGTTAATTATTGAATTTTTTTAGTTAAATTGATTGTATAATATAGTAAGAGTAAATGAACTACTTTTATTACTGAATTGTTTGTGTCATTTTTAATAATTCGATTCCTCTGTGTGCAGTGATTTGTTAGTTCGTAACTCGTAAACTAAAATCAATATTAAAATGTGGTGTAATTCAGTTTATTTTTATGATTTAATTAACTAATAACCTATTTTTTCTTCCAAATTTTACTTATAACCATTTTGAATAATTTGCCCGTATATATCTTTTCAATTAATGTTTTAATGTTTAGTCTTTTAAAACTGCATCATAAAAATAATATTCCGTTACTGGAATGACCCTTTAGTAACGTCGATTTATCCCCAATGAAAATTCTTTTCGTAAATTCGAATATTATTCGTTTCGTTGTATATGTACATAATAAAGATTCTAGGACAATTAGGCTTTTTTTAAATAAATAAATATCTATAAATATATCGCCATACCATTTACTAATTTTGGATGAGATACCGTAAAATGGGGGGAAGTTGAACAATTTTCAAGTTTATCTTCAAAAATTCATTAGACGATATGATATTTAGAGGTTTTAAATTAGACCAGTGCATGGATATGCAATAGGTGGCTAAAATAAAGCAAATATTTATTCTTTATTCAAAATCCTACATAATTTTTTTTAAATTTTCCAAAACAAAACAAGTTAAAATAAAATTATATATACTAACATCAAGTGTAGTTCCCACATACGACGCACAGTTGGTTCACATAACTATTTTTTATGTATCTTACTGAAATTGATAAACGTAGGTCAAGTGTGGTCAAGGGAAATTCCTATTTTGTAAACATTATTAAACCTTCGACCAAGTCATTTGCCTCACTGTATTTATAAGTGTATTTAGAAATGCTGTATTTTTATTTATTTTATTTTTTTTGGAGCGCGATTAAGGCATTTCCGCTCTAACACTTCTGCTATAGTATATTGAACAACTAGTGTTACAATGACCTTTTTTGCAATACGAGTATAGTTTGCGTAAACGAGCCGCAGGCGAGTTACGCAAAATACGAGTATTACAATTAGGCATGTTTAATATACCACTGGTCACCAAGGGGCTTTGCCCGCGGGGCCCATCGGTTCCCAGGCCACAACCCTGGTGCAGGGGCTCCGATTCAATAATTTTACGTGAGCAATGACAGCTCTAAGTTTGACTGTTAATTTTACAATTATTAAATTCCCCAAAAACAGTTGCACAAAATTCAGTTTTTTAGCATAGTTTTTGAGAAAAACAGTGTCACAAAATTGACTTTGTGTATGTGAAATAGAAAAAATATTTTTCTAACGTTTCTTCACTATATTCTGTAAGGGATTTAGTGCCCTATTTATGTTTATACAACTTTGGCATAGTAAAATAATGTGTATCTTCTGCACAATATCGTGTTCAACTGAATGAATTAACCTTGTAAATCAATATAATGCAGGTGTAGATATGTCAATGATCAATTTCACCCATTAGGTCAGCTTGACCCCAAATTACTTCAAAAAGTGCATAAATGTACTAATTCCCGAACTATGAAACATAAAGCAATTTAATACATGTATGATATCAAAGTCTTTATCTTAAATTATTAGTTTATTTAAAGACATACCTATATGAAAGTTTAAAAAAATCGTTTAGTGTTAAAATGCAGCTGTAACATTATCATTTCTATACTCATGTTTAGTAATGATTTACTTTACTTTTATTTGTGTTTTAAAGGAGTATAGCGTTCTTTAAACAATGTCGTAAAGAATATTATTTTATAAAAATCAGTGAATGAATTATGAAGTCCTGAAGCAATTTTTCGGTCAAATTCACCCCACTGGTCAATTTCCCTCCATTTTAAGGTACTGCGCTTTTATAGATCTCGGTAACTGATATGTTTTACTCATGAAAGGCAATTGACAGACTTCAAGCTACGGTCCCCAAAAATGTTGAGGAGGAATTACAGGAGTAATTTTGTAAGTGGAAACTAAGATATTTACCTCAGCATGTACTTAAAAACGAATTTTTTCATATTATGTCAAGGTTTAATTATTTTATGGAACATAGGTACCATGAAAAATCGGTTTAATTACCTACTCTTAAATGAAAGAAAAATTGATTTGAATAGTGCCAATCCGATTTCCGTTTTCATTGAAACCTTTTGTAGGTTTGATAAATATTCATGTCTGAAAATTTATTTAGTTTAGTAGGAACATATCAAAGTATTCATCTGAGTTTGAATAGGAGTAGTTTTATTTCAAAATGATATCATTTTAAATATAACGTTTCGTTTAATATTAAAACGACTTCTTTTTCTTTATTTTTAGGAACAAAATTTAAAATATATTCATTTTCTTTCAATACAGAAAAAAAAAGATAAATAGAACTTATATTAAAAATTAATATTATTTTGAATTGAACCTAATAATTTTGTAAGAAATAATATTTTCTTCAACGAATGCATGCAAAAGGAAAACTGAAAATTTTCTTGAAACAAGAGGTTATTTTTATGGGTGTATCTTTCTATTTTATGCTCTCTCCAATTCTCTTTATTTGTACTAACTTATACATATTAACTTAAATAATGAATTATTATTATTATATGTAATGTGATTAAGTTAAGTTTTACTTTATTTTTCTATTGTATTGCTTTATAATTGGGTACCTGTTAGGCACCAAAATGTATTATTATTTATTATTATTATTGCTAGATTTTCCAATATTCTCTTACAAGTCATATCAAATAATTTGAAGTGTGTTTATATAAACTGTATTAATTTATTGATATTTTCTAGGGAATCTAATATCGAAATAGGAGATTCGCTGTCGGTTCATGATCGAAAAGTTTGTTTTGTTTTTGAACCAATCTATAAACCAGTCCAAGTTTGGTTCAATTTACTTTCAGTTTTTTTTTTTAATATTAAAACATTACATTGACCCACTATCCATTGCAAATGCGCCGAATTGGCCTAATCTTACAAAGTTCCACGTAAGTTGAACTAAGCAGTTTGGTCGAACCAAATTTGCGGTTGGTTTATAGTTCTCGCTATTTAATATTTTGGGAAAAGGTTTAAAGTTCTGGTCATAGTTGATTAAAATAAGCCGATTTATTGCGGTTTCGTTTTATGTTCCTTTTCAGTTTATTTCGCTTGTTATTCCGCATCAATAACAATAATAATAACGGATCTTACAATAACAATTTCAGATGTTAAGTATTAACATTAATTCCTTGCATTACCATTGACAACCCTGAAATTAAGAAAAATGTATGTATTAATTTAAAATTGTATGTCTCAAAAAGTAAATAAAGCATCAAAATAGTTTCTATGTTATTACGTACCTTAAATCTTGAAATCTACTTTTTTTTATTAATTCAAATTGTAAATCTGCGAAGACTCATAAAGAACAATCTCGAATCTCGAAGATATTTTTTCTCAGCTACTAGTAGAGACAATTTTCCACGTTAAATTAAAACCTATCTCCGGAAAATCAGAAAGAACTCAAAGAAAATCTTTTCATTTTTGTGCAGATCCATCAGCATGTTACTTTGTGGCGTCTGATGATAATATTTGTTGTTGAGTCGCAAACAAAAGCCAAGTCTCAGTTCATCCTAATCGATATTTCCCCTCTACTCGTTCTCATAGTTGAAAAGCACCAAAATAACGAAAACTTTATTAAATGAAACCTTCGGTCTATTCTTTTGTCCGTCTCTTTTTATCATCTCGCCCAGAGACTAGTTAACTTTTAGTCAACAAATCCTTCAAGCAGTGCATCTCGAACTGTGTTTTAAGGAGTTTATAATTACTCGTATTCCAAAGGGCTCCTTTATATTTTACACACAAACAAAAACTGTAAATAATCATGAGCAGCTAGAGTAGGTTGTTTTAACTCTGTTTTAATTTAATTTAAATACTAGCTTAATGTTTAAAATACTTACCGTTTAAAACATATGATGAAAATAAATTTGAAATGATCGTTGGGCCTCGTATCGAAAGTTAGAGAGGTAAAAAAAAAATCAAGAATTAATTGTATCGACAAATCACAATGTTGGGAAAGGAGACCCAGTTACAATTCTTGGCATTAGCATCGAGCCATCACTAAGTGGAAATTCGCACGTTTTATATATTAGCCACAAACTGTCAGGTGTCCTGTTTTTCCTCAGAAGTCTAAAGACACTAGTTGATATAACAACTCTCAGAATTGTTTATTTCTCTTTGTTCCACTCTATAATGGCGTATGGAATCTTGTTTTGGGGTAAGTCCTTAAATTCTATAAAAGTTTTCAGACTCCAAAAGAAAGCAATCAGAACAATATCAAGGATAGGTTACAATAACCAGTGTAAACCTTCATCAATTTAGAAATCATGACTTTTCCTTCACTATTCATAATGAGTACTCTAATTGAAATCTCCTTTAATTACTAATGGTGATATCCACTCTTACCAGACAAGATCAGCAAACCTGCTGCGCAAGCCAAAACACAAATTACATATTTCGAATAAAAATTCCCTAAATTTGATCTCTATAATTGTCTTCCAAATACGATAAAGATTCTAAAAAATTAATACAGAATGCTTTTTATACCACTCAAGAGTTTCTGTCTTGTGAGCATGACACAGTTTGCTGCCATGTAAATCTGCTTTGACCCTGATCTTGTATATTTAACTGTAAAATTATTATTGTTTTGTTACTTTGTCTAATATTTTATTACCATTGTTGATCTGCAAAAAACTTTATTCAATGTAATTTAGTCAAATAAATAAATATAAATATTGCACGAAAAATAGCACAGTAGAATTTACTAAACTATTCGGTAAACTGAGGATATGAGATGCATTTTCTAAAAATATACTTAACTTTTTGGTAAACACGTCTAATTGTTTAGTAAATATTCGTGTTTAGTTTCTAAGATCTACTGAACTCTTTTTTCCGTGTTTAATTAAATAACTAAAGATTTACCCTTTGAAAATCCTTTTTGTAACCGGAATAGGTATCACAGTAATTACAAAAATTTATATGCTAGTGTATTCTCAACTCAAAAATCAAATTCCGAGAATTTAGTATGTACTTATGCCGTTTTATATTGTTTTAAGCATTGTTTTCTGCATTATCTTATTTTTGTAATAATAATTAAAACTTGCTTAAAATGAAACTGCGCTGTTATAAATATCAATAAATAATTAATAAAAAAAACTCTGTAATAACTAATATTTGAAATTACAAATATTTATAAAAATTTAAATCCCAAATAGTCCTAAAAAAAACTTAATGAAAAGGTAAATTAACGACAAAAAGGTATTCTACAATGTAAATCACTTAAAAGAAAAATTAATTGCGTAATTCTCGGGTGATAATTTTTTATTTGTGATGATCTACAGAAAGATCACTAGGCACTTATGAGTTTTAAGCGGCATATGACCAATAGTAGTTAGTCCGCTACCATATTCATTAAAAAAAATGCGTACAACGAATGAAAAACAGTTTTGGTCGTTAATTACCTTTCTTCTATCGTGTTTACGTACCACTGTTTATCAAATCGATATATTATCTGTAAATATACGTTTCTAGTATACTCGTATGTCTGAAAATTATCTACAATTTAATTGCACCCAAGATTAGCCACGAAGCAAATTCAAATTTGAATGAATTTGTACATTTTTCAATAATTGTTTCTCACTGAGAAATCTGGTTGTTTCAAACGGCTTAAAAGTTTGAGAAAGTCTGTAAACCTAGTTTGAAAATATCCAATAATATATATCTTCATATCTTGTCACATGTTAAAGTCTTAGAAAAGTAATAATTAGTTTTCCAGTTCAGTTATTAAAGTTTAGCTTCTAGTGTGTGCAAAAACTGAATGAAAGTTTCATCAATGTATTTACAAAAAGAACTAATAAATTAAAGGTTTCAAAGTTTTAAAATATCATTTTAAAGTAAAAAATTTTAATATTATTAAACTGCATTTGCAGTTTACCTGTTGTAATTAAATAGCAAATACGTATTACAATTAAAAATTGATTGAATTCGGTCTGTATGTAAATAAAACAAACTAGAAATGTATTATGTAATGTAAATATAATACGTAGTTTATTATTTTTATGTTTTCAATTCATTTGCAAGTATCAACAACTCTTGTTTATTCAACAATTAAATTTTCATTTCAGTTATTTTAATAATATTTATTTTCTCTATTCTTATGTTGACAATTCTTGATTCACCAGCACTGTTTATTTTATATTTTCTAGTTCAACTGTGTTTGTAATTACTATTTGTTTATCTATGCTACGGTTACGAGTTCATGCTGCTCGTCACTAAATATTGTCCAATTTTCCTTGTACCTATATTACGCTTATAAGGGTTAATATTCAACATACACATACGGTGAGTTTCAGCTAATATGCAACAGTTAATTTTCTATCATTAATGTATAACTATGGATACCAGTTTATGTATCACAATACTGTTCAGGATAAAAACAACACATGTTGTCAATATTAAAGATATTTTTCTAACCAATGTATGTTAGACATCGGGTATATTTACGTACAATTGGCAGCATGAAAAAATTTCGAATAAAAATTATTTATACAATAATAGAAGGTCATATAGTCTTACTCATCTCTAAATTACAAAATAGCGGTTAGTCCATCAGTCGGTTTTTTTTTACATTACCGACAATTTTTTTAAATAAAGGTTACCTTAAATTAAAATGTCAACGGTATAATTTTTTCTACAGGCTGTTCCATTTTGGGGAATGATATGTAACTCTATATTTTTAATGTACATTAATACAACAAACTAAATAAAATATGACAACGAAAAATGGATAAATTAAAGTGAAAAAGTATATAATATTTATTAAAGATGTAATAGGAAGTAATCGGATTTTTCTAAACAGTCACACATCACACAATTCATGGTTTAAATTCTAAGTGTGAATAAATTGTTTGTGTACTGATAATTTTAGAAATATCGGTAATATTTAGAATAATAGTAAAAAAAAAATACCACCCGGTATAAAATGCAACAGATATTTTTCTCGTGCAAAATTCATATCGAGTATCCGTTCTTCTAATTTGTATATTTAATTTCTCATGTCTTATAAATAATTCATCGACAATATTATCAGCATTTGTTCACAGATTTAATTATTTTTATGAATCAAAAATTATACAAGATCCTCAGATCGAATCCCGACATTTGATATATAATCTTACTTTTGTGGTTCCCCTTCCACTAACATGATTGGATATCGTTGTTTGGGGACCAGCAACCGGACATCACACGTAACATAGATCACTTGGGGTGAGCAAATACTAGTTTATTTGTAATAATAATAATTATTATGTATCCGGTCCATATTGTAGAAAGGTTTGAAAAGCACTGTACTACACTCTAAATAGAAATGTCGCTAACAAATAGTTTATTATTCATCATTGCGACTGGAACTAAAATCTGTTACCTATATTTGCATTAATTCATATATCACTGCAATCTAGAACTAATTCAGATTTGTCACTATAATTGCAGTTGTAAAATATCAAATTAGCGTGGTTAATAACATATTATCACCTGGCGATAATTCAGAATTTACAGTAGAAAAATGACGTATTAAATAGATTGAATAATTTATGAACGCTGTTATTAACAATCGCTTATAAGTTATGAGAAAAAGTTTCGTCGCGGGCCGTTAATTTCGCATTTAACGGATAATTAATAACCAAAAAAATTGCAATAATTTGATATATCGACGGAGCCAGTTTGTTAACTTGGAAATGAGTGATTGCACCAAAAACAACGCTCGGGGCATTGATTTTAAATTCGCTACCGAAATTCGAATTGCGATTGGTTGATATTTCCCATGGGGTGAGAAACATTTCTGTTAACATTTTTAATTAGCGGAATTTTTCCACCAATTTAGTTCTTGCGAACTAGTTCGTAATTACTTCGTCAACCGAAAACTCAAATCATGTAACGCGACTCCGTAAACATTTCGATAATTTTTATTTTTGCTACGTGAAATTGACTTTTACAAGTGTGAAATTTTAATTTTGTTTAGAGAAACTGCAACAAAATAGGCATCAGTAACTTCAAAATTTTCCATGTAACTAATGTTCCACATTGGCACATTTTTGTGAGAATTACTTATCCAAAACTCGGTGTTACATTGCTTAGATGTGATACCACATTTCTATTTCACTATCGCATTATGTAATATAAAAACGCTTGTAACATACGTAATACTGATTTTTCGCGATGTGCGACCATTGAGACTTTTGTTCTGAAATGTCTCAAGAACTATATATTTAAAATTCAGCCAATTTGACGGAAACTACTTTTCCATAAGGAACGTTCGGAGTCCTTTAACCCTTAACCCGAAACATTGGTCTAACAGACTAAAGCGAAAGAATATCTGCTAATCGCGGCAACATTATAATCCCCATGTCTGTTTAAATACCTTCTGAATAGTGTATAACAAGCATATTCCTGCAGAATCGTCACGATCGCTATAGTGTTTACGTCGTAGTAACGGTAATTTTATAAACGTGTCATCAAATCATCAAAAATGAGGAAGACAAATTATAGATATGTGCGTTGTTCAAAGGCTAATTGTTTGGAGTGTAGTAGAAAGGTTTGCGTTACCTGTCTTCAAAATTATTAGCTGTAGCATATTTTTTGTTTTATCTCGAAATATATATGATGTTTACTTTCCTAATTTTCCGCCTACTTTTTTATTGTTACTGACGTGTAGTGCTTGCATTTTGTTTTAAATATTTTAATCTGTCACTGTCAATTCCTGGCGATGGAAACCATTCATCGTTCATTCCTGTGAAGTATTCAGATATTTGTCTTCCACTGCGCCCCCCATAATACATTCTAATAATATTTACACGGTTCTCGACATTTAATGTATTCTTGATGACAGTGACAGATTAAAATATTTAAAACAAATTGCAAGCACTATACGTCAGTAGCAACAAAAAGAATAGGCGGAAAATTAGGAATTATTATTATTAATTTCATTAAATTGCGATATCAAAATAAATTAATATGTATTAAATACGATGTCGGGATATTGGCAGTATTGTGATATAAAATTTGAATGCATAATTTTTTGCTGGACACTTTTTATTTACAAAGAACTGATTTTACATGGTAATTGCCTATGCCAACATTTACGTGGGACACACGGTATAAAGTTCTGTTCTTTTATATATTAGATAAATTTTTTTTATCTAAGTAGATGTATATATGTATGTTTCTTTGCTTGTTTATGCCTAATAAACCCTTTAATGTTTTGACTTTTTTTTTAATGCTACATATGTTTTGATTTATTTGAATTTTTACCTATACTGGTCCAATAGACCATATGTTTCACATTAACAATAAAAGTACTATGTTTCGGTTTAATGGTTAAAATAGTTAGATGTTTGATATAAATTATAAAAAAGAACCGCAACAACATTGCCAACCTATGTTGAACTTTATGTGGAACAGTATGGTATCCTTAATAATACATTAATGATAGATTAGTAAATAATGCGTCTCAGCTGAAACTCACGGAATATCTACACAGCCGGCTGTTTCATGAAAGTAGGAAATCGTATTCTACAAACCCCAAAACAAGCTTATCTGATGAAAATATCTATCGATCCCTTTGTTTTGATCCACTACTGCACCTTCGTTGTAAGTACGTAGGGGAGGTAAAAAATTGTTGAAAACAAATCCGTTTTGAATGCATAATTATTCTTGTATTATTTTTGTATGATGTTGCCCCGATTTATTTTACCCTTGTAGAAACCCCACTTTAATCCCTCTACTCATTGTTCCCCGATAAAAAATTCATAAATCAAATTAAAAATTTAAAATCCATTATTCCTTTAATCCTTTAAACCTTCTCGCAATAAACAAACCACGCTGGGCTCCACAACAAATCAACAATCGCGAGCGTTCATTCGTGGCAAACATAAACGATAAACGGTAAAATGTTAGCGGTAATCGACTCAAACCGAGTAGAACACTGACCTGTGTCCCGCCGTGAGTTCAGACAACGGCTCTCCGTCCAACAACCACTTGAACTGTGGCGGGGGCGAACCAGTGGCAGAGCAGCGGAGACTCACGTGGGGCCCCGGCCGAAGGGCTTGCTCGATGAACGTGTACTGCAGCTCTGGGACGGTATCTGCAAGAATAGAATCAAAATGTTATTTATTGAGATTTTTCACTACTACCGTATAAAAACTTTTTAACAAAAAATTGAACCGAAGAAAAATTGAAAAGCGAATAATAAAATAAACTAATTTTGATTCGGCGTTCGTTGAATGTTTATTTGGCGCCGACTTAAAATTAGTTAATTTTACTTTTCGCTTTTCAGTTTATCATCATTTTCTAAAGTTTTGGTTTTTATGGCTACCTATTTTTCTACCCTTAGGCGTAAATTTTTTTAAATCGGATAGCTCAGTACAAATTATACGTGGTAGAATCGGTTAACAGGTAAAAATTCAATGGAAAACTGAAGTATTCAGTCAAAACAACTGCATAATTCAGTAATTTTTACTAAATATGGTATCTAAATTGTCCTTTGCTTTATTATGACATAATAAAAATCCAGGTTATGTTTTTGAAGAAAAACAAATTATAATATTTAATATTGTAATATAAATAGTTTTGAGTTACGTTACCTTGTTACATGATTAAAATGCCAATTCTTTCATAACTAACTCTTTTAGTTGATTGAACTGAGATCGTGAGTCAATTCTACTGTATTTTCAGTTATTTCAACTGAAATGTCAGTTGTGCGCTGCTCAACTGATAAATTCAAGTTTTTTCTTACAAATGAAATATTCAGTAAATACAATTGGGGTTCTTCTTTTTACATAGTATATAACTGAATTATTCAGTTAAAAAATAATACATTATGAGTAACTAAATTATTCTTTTTTTACTGAATTTTTCATCTCATTCGATTTTATTATGTAAGACAACTGTTGTAAAAAGGACACTATTGTAGGATCGAAGTTATGGACAACCAACGCAAAAATATAATATCAGTAGAGATGGTTATAAATAAATACTTAAGGAGAATACTAAGGATCTACTACCCCTCAAACGAAGAAATATGGAACCCCCATTTTTTATTGTACATTTGGATAGTACGGCTAAAACTAAGGTTTGTATGAAATCAGAAAAATAATTATTGTCACGGTTCTCATTTAAGATTTCAAATAGCCCCCCGCTCTTCCCACAGGAGGTGACGGTGCGGGATCGTTGATGACATAAAATAGGTTTTTGAAAAATATTAAACACGTGTTTCTTGTTTTTTTATTTGATGTGTATTTCTCGAGATATTTCACCTTCCCGGAACTTTTTCACAACCAGTATATGAAGATGTACATAAAATCGTTATATGGCGCGGTGATACAATATTATTTTTTTAATTTATGATGCGGCTTCATTTGGTTATTAGCTGGGGTGATGGGCGATATGAGGATGGAGATGTCTGCGTTGTAGTCAAACACAGACACAGATTAGTGATGAATATGGAGGTGTCTGCGTTGTAGTCAATCAGACACCGATTTAGTGATAAGTATAGAGGTGTCTGCGTTCTAGTCAATCACAAACACCGATACAATGCCAGCCCTGTCCCGGAATCGAACCCGGGACCTCTGGATCAGAGTCTAGTACTCTAAACCACTGAGCCACAGAGGTGGGCGAATATTTCTTATTATTATATTTATTGTCGGTAAGGTCGGTACCCGTCGATAAGACGTGTAAGCTATTTATTTATTTAAATGTATGTACGAGAAATATCAACATTATTATATTAATGATTGTCTTACAGGGATATAAATCATACATTAGAATTACATATTGGTACTTTGAATAACGTCCATGTGCCCCTCCACTAACATATTTGGCTACGTGACTTGACGGGTGATAACTGCAATTCACTAGTACTTAACAAGATCTGTGATAGTTTCATTTTAACGCATCGGATTGTGATCATGAGATCCTCAGTTCGAATCACACAGTCGAATGTTGTCATTTTTAACATTACCTACTCTTGTGGTTCTCCTTTTATTAACATCTCAAAATGACTTTCCGAGATCTGCGAAAGCTGACTGTCCCAATGTGTAAATGGCGTGATAATATATTTATTTTATTTTTTATTATATAATTTTTATGTGTAAGCATATTTGGAATCCAGAATGCATATTTGCTATTTTCTAAACCTACATATTGATGGCTGATCGACGCAGTATTAAAAGTCAACTGAGTGGAAAACATAAAGATGAAATATTTAAAGTTTTATAAAAAAAAATAATGCATTGTAGCATGCAATTTCCAATTTAATGGACAAGAACAATTTAAATGAAAAGTGCAGTTATCTACGCGGGCTATTTCACCGACTATTTTACATCCAGCAGCTGTAAAACGGAAATGTAGAAATGTACCTGATCGAATACGAGAAAACGACCTCTATCCCGCTCTCGTAAACACCAGCAATTGCAGTTTCTCCGCCGAACCCCGAACGCGGCTAGTCTGCAGGCAGCCCAACCGCAACCGACAGCAGACGTCATAAGAAACGTGATCGGAAAATTGAATAACTTCACTCAAATAAGGAAACTTTTTTGAATCGCGTTGTGGTTCAATTCGATGAAAATTGTTTACAATTCTTATACGTTGCGACGAATTGGAGTTAGGAACATTTGAACGCGTGATGCAGCATAGCTATGAGCCTAGCTAGGGAATTGCACTAGTTTGTACCTTCTTGTTCAGATTTATCTTAAACTATTCCTACAAATACCTTGCGTGTATATTTAACCGCTACTAGAGGTGTTACATATTTATTTTTCTTACTAATCAGTATTATTCAATTACAATTCAGATTTTTATTATTTATTCGTTAAGCCTGTTGGAATAATGTCTACTTTGAAACAGTCTATTACTTCGAAAAAACGTTGGAAACAGGAAAAAGAGAGGGAATTTCATATTCGAGCAAGTTTAAAAAATTCATACATTTAGGCTTCATGCATTAGCAAAAAAAAGAGAAATAGAATGTTACTAAGATTTTAACGAAAGATGCAAAAATGAGAATTAACCGAACAATAGTAAAGCCCGTTCAATTTTCCTGTACATTTTTATGTCAATTTTCTGTATTCAATTTTTCTGTACATTTTTGTGAAAGTGAAACATTGAAAGAAAATATTCCTGTATGCAACGTTTGTCAATTTTCTACTAGATGCACATGTGCATTTTAGCCAAGAAATTCCATGTACGGTTTTATTTGTTTGTACTTAACCTAAAATGTAACGCTAGTTGATGCATAATGTTATTATTATTATTATACTTATATTTTCTCATGGACAACGAAGATCTTTTGACTTTGGCTAAACACGAATCATAGCCAACCTCAAATTGCATTTTTCAGCTGCTCAACTGACGTTTTGCATCTTGCGTCTGTGCGCATTTCTATTTATATTTTTTCATTGACATAAAAAATTGATGAAAACATTGAATTTACTAATTTACATGTATGATACGTTCAATGTTTAACTTGAAAAAAAATTAAGACCAATAACAATGTACGTTGCTGAGACTATGAGAGTGACGAAAAAAGATGAAGAAGAATTAATAATAATGCAACGAAAAATAAATAGAACAATAGAATAGGACCGATAAAGAAATCAAAACATTAATACAGCATATGAATGAACTATGAAATAGAACAAAATTTGAAACGAGAAGATAGAGTGAAAAAAAAAAAACAAACATCAGAGAGTCAGATGGCCAGGGCATATATAGAGAGCAGAAAAAAAGGATTTAATAAAATTAGTAGGACGAAGAAGACGAGGCATACCCAGAACAACATGGCCAAAGGAAGTAGAAGATGATTTGAAAGCAGAAGAAATTAAAAACTGGAAAAGTAAAACAAAAAATAGGAAAATAGAGAAATATAACTACAAGAAATGGGGTAAATAGCTCCGTGGTAACGAGTCGGACTGTTGATCGTGAGATCCTCAGTTCGAATCCCACAACTGACAGTTGCCAATTTAAATGTATCCCTGTGGTTCCCCCTCCACTAACATCTTTGGGGGCTATGATTTAACGGCTGGTAACCGCACTTTATACGCAAAAATATATCACTTACCGAGATCTGCGCAAGCAGAGTGCTACACCCATAATGGGTAAAAGGCGTGATGATATATTCTATTCTTGAACTACAAGAATTTAAAGGAAAAGAAACGAACCACTTCCTCCTGTCTTTTGTTTTACTTTGCCAGTTTTTAATTCCTACTGGTTTTAAATCTTCTTCTACTTTGTTTAGTTATGTTGATCCGGGTCTGCCTCGTCTTATGTTTCCCATATTGGGGCAATGGCTACTTTAAAACCAATGTTACTGCTGGGTATTACATTACGTAAATTAGGATTTTTTTATTTCTATCTCTTGATCTCCAATGAAGTCTATCTCTCTTCTATCAAAATTACGTAACCTATCCCTTCTACTAAATTTTAATATTTTGTATTGTGTAGAATCTTATACCGTGTGTCTACTATTTTTAAAGAACATAGGAGATAAAATGTTAATTTTTTCATTGAGGCGATACTTCCTTATAAATTTTTTAACAAAGTGTAAATACAAAAAATGTTCAGAAGCAAATAGGTACTTCATCAAATGAGATTAAATTTATTGATAAAATACATTTCTATCATAAAATAGACGTAAAATAAAATTTATAAGTTTTATCTATTCACAATGTACCATGGAAACTAAAACATATCTATATTTACAATAATTCAAACAGCTGTATTGTTTGAGTTTTACAGTTGACATTGGATATAAATATTTAATGATTATTGACTTATTTAAGTTATTTATCAGTAATCATGGATATATTTACTATTTAATTCTGCCAATTTTATCATTTTCAAATATTTTCTGATATTTGGAATACTTGTCCAAATTTTTTTTTTTTAATAATTTATGTACAATGGCCGGATGTACATTTATTTCAACTGCAATATGATGTTCACTTTTATTTTAATTTTTTGTTACGCATAAAAAGTATATTTAGTTTATTATCATTCATTCTATTTTCTTCATTTAGTTTATTATTCAGCACTTCTTATAAAGAGGAATAATGCTTCGTGTTTTATTAAAAAGCTTTATGATTCCGCTAAACCTCCCACGTGTAATAGGTTGGTCCTGATATAATGCGCTAAATAAATTTTTCACTTGATTTGAATTTCTCGTAAAATACCTTTAAATGGTGTAAGTATTCATGATTTACCGATAAATAATTTAATTAAGTTAATAAATATATTATAACTTAGACAAACATCATCAGTTATTGAAATAACACGATTGTTTGAATTAGGTATATGTTTTGTTTGTAAATATCTAGATTTATAAATTTTATTTTGCGCCTATTCTCAAGACAAAAATGACATAGTGTCAAGAAATTAGGCTCATTTGATGCAGATTTTGATTTTGAATATTTGTCGTATTTACACATTTGTCCTAAAATACATAGGAAACGAACTATTGCCTAATGAAAATATTAACATTGTAATTCTTATGTCCAATATAAAAGTAGACACCCGGTATAAGAAAAAAATGTTGATGCTTAGAATTTTGCAACCAAACTAAATGTACCAACTTTTCAACTGAAGCTTTTATTTAGTTCCATTTTTCGAGATGGCCATAGTAAATAACTGGCATTTTAATATAATTTTTCATTGTCCGAAGCTTCTATATTGGAAGCTGCAGCTTCGTAAAATCACACAACAGTTCCGTGCGCAATACTACCGCATTGAAAAGCCATTTCATGTAGGAAAAATGAACAAAACCGATATAAACTATTCCAATTTGTGTCCGCGAATGCTTATTAGTGCGGAACGCGTGATAATAGAGGAAGACAGGAGGACTAATTACATTGATAAAGTTGCATATAATGTACAAATTGTTTCGAGTATCGATTCGTGTGCCTTCGTGTGTGTAAAACGCGTTTTGATATATTGAAATGGTGTTGCGGCAATGTGCACTGCAATAGAACAATTGTGCAAGAATTGTGTTCCTGTTCTGCACGAACTTTCCAGAAAGAAGATTGTGTTTTCGTCCATTTAACCCTTCTACCTAGTTAACTTGAAACCAACCCAACTTAATTTTACAGCTTTTAAAAATTAATCCTTCATTGGCATCTGGGTTTTGCAGAAGCTATGCAGGTTTTATCATAACATACAGATAAGATCAAAGCGTATGGATGTAAAAAATACTAAATACAATTTTGACAAAAACCTAATAGTTAGAAAATTGAATCAATTAATATTCAATTGTAATTTTCTTCTTCTGAGCTGTTACGTCTGTTTTTGCTTACTCATTACGCCTTTCTTTCATTCTTCCCTATTGTTCCAGGTTTCTTTCTAGTTTCCTTTTAATTATAATATACCTTATCTCTTTTTTCCATGTTTTTTGTAGTCTACTTGATTTATTCCTATCGAAATGTACCCAATGAAATAATAACTTCGGCGGTCATTTTTCTAAAACATTCTGTTTAGATTTCCGAACTATATTAATTGTTTTTACTAAATTATGTCGATTCCTGTGACCAATGCTCCCATCTCGTGTCTTATGAATTCGTTTCTTGGTTTTTTCTTTGTGCTTGGAACATCTATCTCTATTGCTATAAATGCCATGTAATATGCTTACTACATTCGATCTGTATATGGTAATTTTTGTATTCCGCAAGAGATGTTTATCCCACCAAATAACTATTCAATATACTAATTGCAGCTCAACTTTAGTTCACTTGTTTCTTATTTCAGTTTATATTCTCCCATTTTTGTCAAAAATACTTCCCAAGTATTTAAGCTCATTAACATATTCGCGCCGACGTGTACCACCGATGACACATAAAACAATAAATTCATCTTATTTCGAATATGGAATATATTGTCCACATTGTTGAGTCACTTTATAACAAAAACTAGATCGCAAGTTTCTGTTGAATCAATCAATAATTGTTAGGATTGTTAGAACTATACTTGGAATAAGACAAGTATCATGCCGAGACTTTAAGAAATACTATTTGAATTACTAGCTTGAACATTTATATTAGAAACATTAATGTCTGCCAAAATAGATATTTCCAACTTCACTGCTTTAAATAATAACCACGGTTATCATTTCAAAAGATTATTAAGAAAAAATATTATTTCGCTACACTGTTAATCACCTCTGTATGTTGTGATCCACATGTATATCAGTGCTAATATTTCTTTAAATTAGAACTGTTTTAAAATGAAAGACCTACTATTAGGATCTGTCTAATGTAGGTAATGTATATGAAATCTAAAAATATACTAATGTTTGGGAAAATTTTAATTCATTAAATTTAAAATGCAGATGATATTCAGTTTTAATAATTATTTAACATGTATAATTGAAACTGAAGGGGCAAATGCAAATATGAATATATCAAATTACACGTCAAAATAGCCATTCGTTATTTTAACATTATTAAGGTTTCAGTACATTTAAATTAATACAAAAACTTTTATTATAGTTCTGCTATATTTTGCACTATCTCAGCTTTGCTGAATACCATTATGCCTCCAACCATGGTTTGTTTGGAACAAAATATCATTATTACAATAAACGAAATTTATTATTTATTGTACCTGCATATTATTGCAGCTAAAAAATCAAAGTTGTGTTATATTAAATCCATTTTCATACAACTGATTTGGAGTAAATAACCTATATTAGAAAATTTAGGAATATCTTTTATTAAAAAATATTTGTAGTTATAGTAAAAGTGCTGTATACAAGACTATATTTTCAGCATATTTAAAACTTTGACACGTTGGTTTACACAAATATGCCTAGTACATAACAAATTACATTTGTTGTTTTGGTATTTTGTTACATTTATTTTACCCTTTGCTTTGAACTACAAAGCAATTGTTTCACCTTAACTCAGATCAGATGATCGGTTTTGTCACCCAAATGATCGTAGAGATTACGGTATGGTAAGCTTGCAGACTATTGCACCAAATTCACGACAAATATACCCGATGGAAGTGATGCACGTTCATTTAATATGACGGATTTTTTTGGTAATTTTTCAAACATGGCTTTTATGTCGACACATATAGTTACACCTCGCAAACCCATATGATCGTTAAAAAAAAAAACGAGGAAAGGATAAATAGAATCCCCAAGTCTTAATTCACACTATTCCAATTACAATATTATAAAAGTGCAACCGGTTAGGACAACTTAGTAGCCATTATCAAGCAAAACCGTAGAAATCAATAAAAGAGGTAAAAAAATTGTATTATTATACATAATCAAAATCTAGAATTTTGCACATATCTGTGTTTATTGCTTTAATTTTAGTTGATGGTGGGTGTATTTTTCTCCATTTTTACTGAGAATTTTTTTTTTCTTAATTACTTAACTTTGATGTTGATGTAGATATTATAAATACAACCTTTTGAGGCTATTTTCTGTAGTTTTGTAGTTCTCGACGATTTTGCTTGATGATGGCCACGGAGTGGGTGAAATCGGTCGCTCTTTTATAATATAGTAATGGGAATAGTGCTGTTTAAGACTTGAGAATTATATACACTATAATTTACGGAGTACATGAAGAACATGGTGATTCCTACAAATTTTGTACTTTTAAGTGTAGATGTTGTTTCCCTTTTTAGTAATTGATTTACTTATTGAAACTGTCTCAAGTAAATGGAATTTGATCGAAATGTACACTTCGCTGAATCAAGATGATTTCAAGAAATAGAAAGAATTTTGTTCGAAACCAGTTACAGAATATTTACTACCAACAAATTTTGCACAGTACAGTGGGTAGTGTCCTCAGCCCTATTCTTGCTTAATACATAATGGGTTTTTTACTCGCCTAAATTAAATTTGCAACTCCCTTTTATTAAAAAAATTGTTAACGATAAATATAATATGTGCTGTACCAGAAGAGAATGTTGACGAAATTTTGGTAGTTTTTAACAATTTTAATTCGAACATCCAATTCTTAATAGAAATTGAAAAAGATGAGCACTCCCTTTCTTGACAAGTTAGTGAGACTTGATAATATTGTCATGAAACTTGATTGGTAAAAAACCTATTACTTCTGGACGTTGTATTCATTTTCTCTCTGATCAACCTAAGAAAATGAAGATTAGTACAATTTTGGGATTTAAACGGAGAATATTGTCAATTTCTCATCCAATACTGCAGCATAAAAACTTGTGCAAACTTAAAGTAGTTCTTCTAACTAATGCGTACCCAAAAAAGTTAATTAACCGTCTCTTGTTTAATACTAATTCACGTACTATCAGTATCAACATAGATGGTAATAATCCTGAAATTGATTCTTCTGAACGGATTTAATATTACTCCATACCATATATTTCTGGTTTAACACCATCTTTAGCTAATGCTTTGAAAGATGAAAGCGTGAAAATAGATAATAGGAATTATTTTACAAGATGACTCGTTTCGTATCTTTGCATTCATTCACATTTTTATGGTATGTCTTCGTATATAGTTATCCAGCTTTATCTTCGCTATTTTGGTGGTTGTACTGGGGGCTAGATCGAAGTCTCCACTTATTTTTAATAGTCTATCAATCATATCCTAGCCGATCTATATGCTCATTCCAAATTCTTTCTTTTCCACTATTATTCTTAGTGTGCTTATTTCTGCTGTCCTCATAAGTTGTTTAGTTTTGGTGATTTTACTATTTACTATCAGTTATAATTTATTTGTTCTTCCAGATTATGTCTTTTAAGTAGCGTGATATACTTGCTTCCTTCATATCTTTTCTCTATACCTTCTGCGTTGAGATGTCCATTGCTAGTTACGTTGATCTAGGTATTTGAATGACATTACTTGTTCTTTCCTTCAATTTTTATCTTGCATCGTAATAGTTATTTAGATAAAGTTAATGATTTATTTTTTCAGTTGAAATTTCCTTGTTACATTTAAAATTATGTAGCTTCTACGATTGTATGAATCTTCGTAATTTTCATTCATAATATAAATTTCTAAATTTGTTTCAATCAATTTGTTTGTATCAAATCTCTATCAGATGAGAAGATATAGATATTATTTTTCTTTATTGGCTTTACTATTCTAGCTGAATATGCCTCCCGCAATGTTTTCCTCCATTCGTTCCGGTCTTTAACCTATTATTCTTTTCCCAATTCTTTCTTCATCCATTAAGATCAGATGATCCGGCCACCTGAGTCGTTGTTGTGTGATATATGCTAAAATGCTGATGTCGTTACATAATTGCTTTATCTCATAGTTCATGAGTATTGGAAACTGGTTGATTTTGGTTATTGATCTTTATATTTTCCACTTAAAAATTTATAACTCACGTTCATCAGCTTTACTAATTAAGTTAAGTGGGATTCCAAATGAAAATATCGGTGAATTTATGCTTATTTCATATATTATTTCAATATTCTTCTGTTCGTCAACGAAAATCTGTATCATAATGAGGGTATAGATGCTCGCAGATACGATATAGATAGTAATTATATTAAAGTATGGGCGTAGAAAAGATAATATAAGAATTTCTTATAAAAAATTATAAATTACAGAAAGCCTTGGAAACTTATAGCACAAGAAGCAAGAGTTTGTAAATATAAATTTACGAAATAAAAAGAAAAGCTGTGGATAAAAATAACGACGTTTATTGAAGGAAAATTTAAAATTTTTTCGTCTCAACTTGTATTTTTTATACACATCTACTTTTAATATTAATTATAGCATTAATTTAAATGTTCTACCGGCGTCCAAAATAAAGAAGTAAATTTTAATGGAATTATTTATCATGCGGTAAAACTCGTTAAAAGACTTGGCTGTGTTCTTCATACTACGCGGATTATAAAATCATTTTAAAAACACGCTAGGCTGCCATGCTGTGCTTCCGGTGTATCCGCTCATTTCAAAAAATTGCGTCTACGCTTTTCACCTCAAATTACAAATAATCAGCTTACGTGTTTCTAAACCTAGCCGGCACGTCAAATCTGTTACCCCTTGGGTCGGTTCACCGACGAAAATTCGAAACCGACCATTTTGCTTTGTTGTATAGGCATAGGCAAAGAAGTGACTATTGTTCTGCTTAACTTATTTAAGAGAAAAATAACTCCGTGGTGACGCATCGAATTGTGATAAAGAGATCCTCAGTTAAATTTTTAAATAATTATGGAACTGCACTTCTATGTTCACATGAATATTTCCCGTATATTATTATTTAATTATTTGTACAAATATACAAGGGATAATAGAATAATAATAATTCTACAATCGAAAGTTGGCATTTTTATTTTACCCCTTTGATTCACCTTTTACTGGCATCTTGGGAGGCCGTGATTTGACGGCTGGTGACCGCACTTAACGTGTAAAAATGATCGATTATCGATATCTGTGAAAGCAAAGCGCCACACCGATCAAATTATCGGCTTATAAAGCACATGTATCAACAACAATTTAAACTCGATTTCAACTATTTAGGAGTACTCAAATAATAAAATTACCTTTTATAATTATTAATTATCTTTTACATAAATTTATACACGTATTTGTGAGATATTTGTAAAGTAACTGAATACCTAATAATTTAAAAAAATATTAAACAATTAGAGCTACTTATTTAGTTAAATATTAGTTTAAATTTTGACATTAAATACAATAAAAATAAAACAGATTAAATGAAAAAAGTTTTAATATAGCTACAAAGAAATATCATCATTCCAGTTACCAATTTGTGAATGTTATAGTTTTGTTTTACAGTTATCAATTCACGACTAAAATTACCGTTGGCGGCGTTAGTTTTACGTACACGTGCTCTGAAAATGGTATTCTGCATTTGCGTTCTATGAAATGTGTGACAGTTTGTAGAGTTTACATTTCTAAAAAAAACTTTTTTAATTATGATTCCATTAATTTCTAATTTTTGTTTGTGGAAATAAATACATGTTTACAAAACAAAACAGAGAATCAATGCCATAGTTTTATATATTAACTGTCACATGACATTTCAAGGAAGTACCTTCGCTTTCTTATTAAGAAACTTTACAAATATTTATTTATTCATTGAATTCATTCGGGAATTTTATAGAAGGGAAGATTTGATCAACTCCGTTCTCCTATTTTTATGTGGCGTAACACGTTATAGACGAAAGTGCTAAACATAGCAATATTTTTGCACTTAGTTTACAAACAATAATAAAATATTTATGAAATAAGAGAAACTTTTTTACTTACAAATATTTTTTAGAAATTGAACAGTGGCAAGTGCAAATACATTGTCGCCGTTTTAATATTTTGCACTGGGTAGTAAAACAAAATCAATTTTGCATGTCTATGATTCAGGGACGAACGAAACATTACTTTTGCCGCGCTTTTGCTATGTCTTTTCTCAAGTTTTTCAGGAAATTTTCCGAAACAAACATAAAATGTATATGGAAGACTCAACTACTACCTACTTAACAACTGACGTTTGAACCCTAAAATCTACAGTAGCCATTTTAACTTTATTCCTATGGTTGTCATCCACTAAGAAATATCACGCCCGTTACTGGCGTGTTAATATATTTGTATTATTTTTGTAGTAAAATATGAAGAGCATAAAATTTTCGGGAATGATCTAAGCATTGGCTCAGTAATAATGCAGGATGTTTGATGCTTAAAGTCAAAGTAAACATTACCACTGCATAAGTTTAATTTTATGACCTCATTATATGGTTATGAAAGTGTTTAATTTTGTTCCGGTGAATATTAAATGTTCAGTAGACTCGAAAGAGTTCAAAGCAAATTAAAACTTTTTCAAATTAAACCTTTTTCAAAACAAATTTGATTATTTTTATGTGTAGTATTCATTGTTTATAATGTCATTTCCGGTAGCTATATTCCATGGTTTTGTTTGTATTTATATACATGTGATGAAATAAAAACATTTTAAACAATAAAAATTAAATCACTGCAGCTTTTTGTATGCAATATTTTTTACTGTACTGTCATTAAACTAAGAATTGACATACTTTTACTTAGGAAATGAGTCTAACTGAGAAAAATAGAATCACAAATTATCAATATTGTGATATCTTTCATTTCGATACTACTGAATTTTCATATAGAACTTATGATAAAAATAATTAAAAAGGAAAGGTAGACCATAAATTTTGGTTTCGATGACTTAAAACTTAGAATTATTATTATATTATAGTTTTAAAATAACAAACTAATTTTTCAATGAGTTTAAATATATTGACTTTATTGATTCGGGATGTCACGGATTTTTTTACCTTAAGGGAGTGTCGATTGGTTTACTAATGGTTCTAGGGAAAATAAAAATTTGTTGAAAATAAAGACATACTTATCTCTCACTTGGTCTACATAGAAATTACGAGACGAAATTCAAAATCCACTCGTTTCCTTTAATATTTACATGTTGTATTGAATTTTTTTTATATTTCAGGTCCAAAACTTCTGTCCGAGTCGACCCGGGGTATTCAGGTCATCTCTACTTGCAGACAACTCGATCCAAAGGAGTCAAGTTAAGATACACTCATCATTTAATTGTTTTACTGCCATTCTATAAAGATAAATTAAATCTTTTAGTTTTATTTGCATAAAAGACTAGCGTAAAAATTAATAGAATGTTAAATAGACAATGTTACTTATTTAAGCCGCGAGATCTCGTCTCAAAATTTTGAGACATTTTTAAAATGGCGATAACAAAATTAGAGGTCTTATCATTTAAAAATGTACCGTTATGTGAAATGAATTTATATGTAAATATTATAATACAGAAAGTTTTACCGAAATATCTATAAGAACCATTAACTGAAAAATATATATTTTTAAAATATTAGGAAAATCTCTTAAACATGATTTTTGCATACACTATTTTATTTTTATATAATATAGTAGGTATACTAATTAAATTACTGCGATTACGGCTGGATTGCGCATTGGTAAGAGCATTTGCTTCTGGATTCAGAGCAGGTGGGTTCGAATCCCGCCCAGACTTGAAAAATTTCAACAGCATGATTTGGATCAGACTCCCGTCACCATTCCAAGTTGGGATAAAATTAACTTGGTAACAACAAAGCTATCGGGCACCGGCCGGTGGTTGTAACAAGGGCTTGCACCGGGTGGGCAACACACATATGGCATCTATGTAATGAAAAATGAAATGCAATACAATGAAATTTTAAAATGTTAGTTTGTCTGTCCATTCTAGGAATATAACCCCTGGGGTATATATACATATATACACAAATCAATGCGATTAACGAAGAAAATTTAACAATAAATAAAGATCAAAAAAATTTTTTCGAAAAATTGGAAAAAGTATTTAGTGTGTCCCAAATTGGAGTACCATTGGGATTGATAATGATTTGTAGCTTTTTGTATTTATTTATATTCCGTTGAGAAACATTTAAAATTCCGAACAGTTTGAAAGTTATTAAAATAAATTAAAATCTCGATTTAAAAAATAATCAAATTACTCCTTAATTAGTTATAAAAAATATAAAAAATATTTCATATAAAAGTTATATAATTTAATGAGAGAAATAATGAGAAATTATGATAGAAGAAAATTCAAGATGCTGGTTCGCAAGATATTTATAGTAGGTCTGTTAGATGAGAAGTTCAGAAAGTGTAGTGCAGGATAGTGCAGTGCAGTGCGGCGTAAACTAGTGTACTCTAGTTCTGTGTTTTCATAAAACACTTTAGTGTATGTTTGGGAAAGGTTGCCTACCTGTCACTGCTGTCAGCGTAGTAAGGTTACGTTATTTGTTAACAAACACGTTATAAATCTGTGAAGAATTTTGTAGAAATGTCTGTTTTAAAACGCATATTGTTTAATTAATAAATAATTTTGCCGAAGATCAATCATCATTCGATTCTTCATCAAAATCGGAAACAGATTATGTTAATACACAGAATTAATTGTTTTGTGAATTTTATTTTCTCAAAATATAAATTTTAGGTTAACGGAAATGCCAACAAACTACACTTAGTTACCTCCATTTCCAGTCTGCACTTTCTACACCACCTCGAGAGTCAGTTCAGAAAAGTGTACACTAGTTCTTAAAATTTTTCTCATCGAACAGCTTGCCAGAAGCTGCATGTTTCTCATAAAACATGTTAGTGCAAGAAAGTTAACACTAGGTCAACCTATTTCACGTCATCGAACAGAGCTAGTAACTTCTTCATTTTACGGGCGCCATCTTGGATTTTTACTTTGTTTAATGACTATTTTTCTCTTTTCAGCGAAGTACTGCAACTCATGTTCGAATTAAAGGTATTAGATATTTATTATTTAAATTTTAAATCAAATCAAGGAGGTTAAAAATAAATGCAGGTGAATTTTATTCTGAATATATTTCCTGTTGGCAATGTAAGTATTTCGATTGAATACCTATATACTGTTCTGAATTATAAATACTTCTTAAGGAAATTTATATAAGCACTATGACAGACCTCGTTGCTCCTATAGTTTCCGAGATGCCAATGTTGATCTAGTTAATTTGGTACACTTTACAGTAGATCACGCACAGCATGTTCTTCGGTCGAGATTTAAGCAAGTAGAGTGTACTTAATCTCGTTTCGAAAATTCGAGAGACTATTTCGCGTCTAGTCTAGTCTTGTGACATCACAATTCAATTAAGTTGTAGCATAAAAGGTTGTCATCTAATAAAAAATTGGTAACATTGACATCATAATAATTAAAACTGTATAATTTCAATAATAAAATGTATTAAACCACCGCTTAAGAAATATATTGCAGCCAGAGGTGAGCTATGACAATTTCCTTTTTCTCATTGCGACTATTTTCTAATTTTCCGTATCGTTCGGTCCTAAGACCCTATTGCAGGGTCTACCCGGAAACTGGAGACAGTAGCGATAGACTTACCAAAACGCAACTGCGGAAATGTGTATATAGCGGTAGTTTGTTACTGTTTTACAAAGTGGACAAGGGCGTATCTACTACCGGATAAATCAGCCGCTACTGTAGCTTGTAATGTGCCAATTGTTATGTATAACGAAAACTTGGACGACGTTCTAGCACCCGCAGTTAGATGGGACGGTCGAGCGGTTTAACCGTACACTATTGGCCATGCTTTTCCATCATTCCGGAGATTGCCAGCGGACTCGAAATGAAAGAAAGCAGCAGATTATAATAGCATACCGAATCAGCTAGCATGACAGCACCAAACACTCTCTATTTTCCCTAATGTTTGGACGAGAAGCACGACTACCCACTGCAATACAACCTTAATCCAGGTACTTCATATTTTTCCAAGGAGAAGTTTTTACAGAAACTCAGAACTTCGATAGAAGATGCACATGAAACAGTCCGAAGTTACTTAAAAGCCTCCCATCAACGACGAAAAGAATACTACAATTTAGTATAGTTAATCCAACCATCTCCGAAGAAAGGTGAGATCGCCCGTGGACCGGACCCTATCGGGTGCATAAAAGTCCAGGAATAAATACATTTCGTATTCAACAATGTACCTTTTGTCACATACGTCTATTGACCGAATGTGTAGTTTGTGACTGTTTTACTAAGTGGACAGAAGCGTACGTACTACCGGACAAATCAGCCGCTACTGTTGCCTGTGTTGTAAACAAATTCATGTGTGGAAACGGAGCTCCCGAGATATTATATTCGGATCGGGGTTAAGAATTCGAAGCGGGAGTATTTAAAGAGATGT
Organism: Poecilus cupreus; assembly: GCA_963942605.1. Taxonomy (NCBI): domain Eukaryota; kingdom Metazoa; phylum Arthropoda; class Insecta; order Coleoptera; family Carabidae; genus Poecilus; species Poecilus cupreus. The sequence goes on along the minus strand of OZ012715.1, from coordinate 3,679,719 downwards.
GCCGATTGTATTATATAACTAAAACTCGCATGTGGGCCGAATGTGCATAAAGCGGCAATTTATGACTGTTTTATTCAGTGAAAGGAGGTGTGCGCACTACCGAAAAAAAGTCGCTCGTGTTATTGTAAACGAATTCGTCTGTGGATACGGAGCTCCTGAGACATTACATTTGGATCAGGGTAAAAAATTCGGGGCGGGAGTGTTTCATAAAACTAAAACTCGTACGAGGACCGAATGTGTACATTGCGGTTATTTGTGACTGTTTTACTAAGTGGACAGAAGCGTATGCACAACCGAACAAATCAGCCGTTATAAACGGTTTCGAGTGTAGTTATAAACGATTTCGGATGTGGTTACGGAGCTCTTAAGATATTACAATCGAATCAGGGTAAAGATTTCGAGGTGGGGGTGTTGCAAGAGATGTGCTGATTGTTTGATATCAGTAAAATTGGGATAACGTCCTATCACCCGCAGTCAGATGGGATAGTCGAGCGGTTTAACCGTACACTGCTGGCTATGCATTCCTATTATGCCGAAGATTGCCAGAGGACATGGAACGAAGAACTGCCATAGGTGATGGCATACTGAACCAGCCAACATGACAGCACCAATCACTCTATATTTTCCCTCATGTTTAGCCGAGAAGCACTATTATCCACTGCAATACGACCTACTCCAAGGTACTACGTCTTTTGGTGCATGCGGGCCGAATGTGTGTACAGTAGTAGTTTGTGACTGTTTTAGAAAATGGACAGAAGCGTACGTACTACCCGATCAATCAGCCGCTACTGTCGCCCGTGTTTTTGTGAACAAATTCGTGTGTGGAAACAGAGCTCCCGAGGCATTACATTTGGATCAGGGTAAAGAATTTGGGGTGGGAGTGTTTCAAAAGATGTGCTGATTGTTTGATACAACTAAAACTTGCATGCGGACCAAATGTGTATATAGCGGTAGTTTGTTACTATTTTACTAAGTGGACAAAAGCGTACCAACTACCAAACAAATCGGCCGCTGCTGTCGATCGTGTTGTTGGAATCGAAGTTCTTGAGACAATATATTCGAATCAGGGTAAAGAATTCGAGGCGGGAGTGTTTTAAGAGATGTGCTGATTGTTTGATATTAGTAAAATTCGGACAACGTCCTACCACCCAAAGTCAGATGGGATAGTTGAGCGGTTTAACCGTACACTGCTAGCAATGCTTTCCTATTATGCCGGAGATTGCCAAAGGATTTGGAACGAAGGACTGCCATAGGTGATAGTATACTGAACCAGCCAGCATGGCATCACCAATCACTCAACATTTTCCCACTGCAATACGGCTTACCCTCAGGTACGCCGTCTGTTGGTGCATGCGGACCGAATGCGTGTATAGTAGTAGTTTGTGACAGTTTTAGAAAGTGGACAGAAGCATACGTACTACCGGACAAATCATCCGCTACTGTCGCCCGTATTGTTGTAAACAAATTCGTGTGTGGAAACAGAGCTCTCGACAAATTACATTCGGAACAGTGTAAAGAATTTGGGGCGGGAGTGTTTCAAGATTGTTGCTGATTGTTTCATATAACTAAAACTCGCATGCGGACCGAATGTGTATATAACAGTAGTTTGCGACTTTTGTACTAAGTGGACAGAAGCGTACGCACTACCAAACTAATTTGCCGCTACTGTCAATCGTGTGTTGTTGTAAACGAATTCGTGTGTGAATACAGAGCTCAAGAGATATTATTTTCGGATAGAGGTAAAGAATTCGAGGCGGGAGTATTTAAAGAGATGTGCCGAATTTATGATATAACTCAAACTTGCATGCGGACCGAATGTGTATGTAGCGGTAATTTGTGACTGTTTTATGAATTGAAAGGAGGCGTACGCACTACCGCCATCCACTACTCTCACTCGTGTTCGGGTGCAGTTACGGAGCTTTTGAGACGTTACATTTGGATCAGGCTAATGAATTCAAGGCGGAAGTGTTTCAAGAGGTGTGCTGATTGTTCGATATTAGTAAAATTCGGACAACGTTCCACCACCCGAAGTCAGATGAGATAGTCGAGCGGTTTAACCGTACACTCCTAGTCATTTTTTTCCATTATGCCGGATATCTCCAGCGGACTTGGAACGAAGGACTGCCGCAAGTCATGATGACATACTGAACCAGCCAGCATGACAGCATCACTCTACGTTTTCCCTAATGTTTGGCTGAGAAGAACTACCCACTGCAGTACAACCTACCCCCAGGTACTTCATATCATTCCGATGAGAAGTTTTTATAGCAATTCAAAACTTCGCTAGACGATGAACACGAAACAGACCGAAGTTACTTAAATGCATCCCATCAACGACAAAAAGAGTTTTACGATCAAAATAGTTGACCGGGACTGTATCGAGTTTTCGATTTAGTATGATTAAACCAACCATCGCCGAAGAAAGGTGAGAGCCCTAAGTTGTATCGCCCGTGGACCGGACCCTGTCGGGTGCTTATTAGTCTAGGAATGAATACATTCCGTATTAAACAATGTGCCTTTCGTCACAAATGTCTGTTGGTGAATGCGGACCGAACGTGTATATAATGGTAGTTTGTGACTGTTTTAGTAAGTGAACAGAAGCGTACGTACTACCGGATAAATCAGCGGATATTGCCGATCGTGTTGTAAACGAATTCGTGTGTGGATGTGAGCTAGGAGCTCCCGAGACATTACATTCGGACCAGGGTAAAGAATTCGAGTCGAGAGTATTTAAAGAGATGTGCCGATTATTTGATAAAACTAAAATTCGTTTGCAGACCGAATGTATATATAGCAGAAATTTGTGACTGTTTTACTAAGTGAACAGAGGCAAACGCAATACCGAACAAATGAGCCGCTACTGTCGATCGTGTTGTTGTAAACTAATTCGTGTGTGCATACGGAATTCACGAGACATTAAATTCGGATAGGCGTAAAGAATTCAAAGCGGGAGTATTTAAAGAAATGTGCCGATTGTTTGATATAACTAAAACTCGCATGCGGACCGAATGTGTATGTAGCGGTATTTTGTGACTGTTTTACTAAGTGGACAGAGGCGCACGCACTACCGGATAAATCAGCCGCTTGTCGCTCGTGTTGTTGTTAACGAATTCGTGAGTGGATACTGAGCTCCCGTTACATTACATTCGGATCAGGATCAAGAATTCGAGGCGGAGTGTTTCAAGGGATGTGCCGTTTGTTTGGTATTAGTAAAATTCGGACAACGTCCTACCACCCGCAGTCAGATTGGATAATTTAGCGGTTTAACCGTACATAGCTGGCCATGTTTTCCTATTATGCCGAAGATTTCCAGCGGACTTGGAACGAAGAACTGCTGCAGATAATGATGGCATACAGAACCAGCCAACATGACAGCACCTATCACTCTAAATTTTCCCTAATGTTTGGCCAAAAAGTACGACTATCCACTGAAATACGCCTAGGTACTACGTCAGTTGGTGCATGCGGACCGAATGTGTGTATAGTAGTGTTTGTGACTGTTTTAGAAAGTGGACAGAAACGTATGTACTACCGGACAAATCAGCCGATACTGTTTGTGGATATGAGTAAGTAGCTCCCGAGACATTGCACTCGGAGTAGGGTAAAGAATTGTAGGCGGGAGTATTTAAAGAGATGTGCCGATTGTTTGATGTAACTAGAACTCGCATGCGGACCGAATGTGTATAAAGCGGTAGTTTGTGACGGTTTTACTAAGTGGACAGAGGCATACGCAATACCGAAAAAATCAGCCGCTACTGTCGATCGTGCTGTTATGAACGAATTCGGGTGTAGTTATGGAACTCTTAAGACATTACACTCTAATCAGGGTAAAAAAATTCGAGGCGTGAGCGTTTCAAGAGATGAACCGTTTGTTTAATTTCATTAAAATTCGGACAAGGTTTAACACCCGCAGTCATAGGATGGTTGACGGTTTAACCATACACTGTAGGCTATGCTTCCCCGTTATGCCGGAGATCTACAGCGGACTTGGTACGAAGGACTGCCGCAGGTGATGATGGTATACTGAACCAACCAGCATGACAGCACTAATCACTCTCCGTTTTCCATAATGTTTGGCCGAAAAGTACGACTACTCACTGCAATACGACCTACCCCCAGGTACTTCATATAATTCGGAGGAGATGTTTTAACAGAAATTCCGAACTTCCCTAGACGATGTATATGAAACAGCCCGAAGTTACTTAAATGCATTCCATCAACAACAACAAAATATTATGATCGGAATAGCCGACCGCCACTGTATCGAGTTTGCGATTTTGTATAGTTAAACCAACCATCGCCGAAGAATGGTGAGAACCCTAAGATGCTTCGCCTGTAAACCTGACCCTATCAGGTGCTTATGTCTAGGAATGCATACATTCCGTATTCAACAATGTGCCCTTCGTCACAAACGTCTGTTGGTGCATGCAGACTAAATGTGTAAATAGTGGTAGTTTGTGACTGTGTACATAGCGGTATTTTTTGACTGTTTTACTAAGTGGACGAAGGCGCACGCACTATCGGACAAATCAGGCGTTACTGTCGATCGTGTTGTTGTAAACGAATTCGTGTGTGGATACGCAGCTCCCGTTACATTTCCTTTGGATCAGGGTAAAGAATTCGAGGCGGGAGTATTTAAAGAGATGTACCGATTATTTGTTATAACTAGAATTCGCATGCAGACCGAATGTGTTTGTAGCGGTATTTTGTGACTGTTTTACTAAGTGGACAGAGGCGCACGTACTACCGAACAAAGCAGCCGCTACTGTCGATCATACTGTTGTAATCGATGTCGTGTGTGGATACGGAGCTCCCGAGACATTTCATTCGGATAAGGGTAAATAATTTGAGGCGGGAGTGTTTTAAGAGAAGTACCGATTATTTGATATAACTAATACTCGCATGCGGAACCAATGTGTATGTTGCGGTAATTTGTGACTGTTTTACTAAGTGGACAGAGGCGTATGCACAACCGAACAAATCAGCCGCTACTGTCTCTCGTGTTTTCAAAAACGAATTCGGGAAGAAGTAGTGCCGCATGTGAATGTAGGTGCGATCGGTTGTGATTTATTACCGAAGTTGTTGTATCAGATGGTAAATTGTATTTGTTGTTTAAGTTGTAATAAATAGTGTTATCTTTGTTATAAATTAAATCAAGTTTAGTCCGTTGCAATAATTAAACTGATAACTACTTGTTACAAACACTGTCGTATTTTTGTTGTGTATTTAAATGTAAGTAATTTTACACAGTCAATTATAAATTATTGAATATAATAAAATGTAGGGTTGGCCATCTTGGCCCTTGTTAATATTTACACGCCGTTGGATTAGGTGGAATATCAGTATTTGGTGGAAAATTGTTCCTATGTGTTTACTCAATAAAAATATTTTTTTAATTTAACTAGCAATATACATTGTTAGCAATTCTATTCTCAATCGGACACAAGTGTTGTCATTAAGGAATAAATATAAATTAGAATTAAATATATCATTACATAAATTACTTGATGTGGCACTTTGCTTTCGTAGATCACGGTACGTGGTATATTGTTACGCGCAAATCGCGGTTACCAGCCGTCAGTACACGGTCTATAAAGATAATAATAGTGGGAAAATCACACGATTAGAGTTAAAAATGACAAATGATAACGTCGATTTTATGACAGTGATAATTTTTATACATACATAGAACACCAGGGTGCGATAACCAGTAAAATTATAGAGAGAAGGTGAACCCTGTAAGTTAGTATTTTAAAGATAAGTAAACGTTGATAATGTTACGAGGTAGAAGGTCACGCCTCCGCAGAGTCGATCTGGGTGAGGCTTTCTGACGCCTAACTGCAGCAACCAACATAAAAGAGGTGCAAAACAACAAATTGACTAAAATTGAGACACTGGAAACTAAATTTGAGAAATCACAGACAGAAAAATTAAGGTGTAATACCATTATCAATATGCATGGATACAAAAACATTTTTAAATTAAACCATAGATAGGAATTATATATTTTAAACTACAATGTTATATGCGTTTGCAAACAAAGCCCGAAAGTAACAAAGTGCTTCCAGAAGCCCAATTCGGATTCTGCAAAAACAGATCATGTTTAGATAACCAGTTTGGGCTTAGCTCAATTGTATAATCTCGCATGTTAACACACAACGAAGGTATGCTTTTTTTGAATACTTCAAAAAAGCCGTTGGTTCTGTATCACGCCTCAAACTCTGGGATATAATATTTAGTATAGTCGTAAGTGGAAAATCGTTAAATCCATATACAATATCTACAACGAGGCAACTATGCAAATAATGGATAATCATGAACTATCTGGAGAAATAGAAATACCAACAGAGTGATTTCCTAAACCCTCTGCTATTTGCCATGAATATATCTGACTTAGAAGCGACATTAAGATCTCCTAGTTGTGAAGAAATATACACGAATCAAACTAATGCCATAAAGACTCTACAATAAGCCGATAACATAGTACTTTTCTGCAATACTACAACTGACACAAAAGAAACTTACTGCATTAGGAAAATACTGCTCTAACCTCGACCTTAATATATTTTCATATAGGAAGGCCGAAAAATATAAATAAAACTTTAGTCAAAGAAACAAAGTAGAAATGACTAAAACCTACACGTATCTAGGAGTAGTCTTCTCAAAATCTGGCCTGTTCAATCGAAATGCGGCTGAATACATAAAAAAATCTTTTAATGGCACAGAAGCAATAAAAAAACACCCTAATACGTACAAAGATCCATAACTGGGACACAACCAAAATATTATTCAACTCAATTCTCTCACCATCAGTTCACTACGCATCAGAAGTCTGGGTGTTTAATCACTGCGAAACAATAGAAAAGTGCCAAACTAACTATTTTAAATCAATGCTAAGCTGGCGTAAGACGACTCCAAACTACATGGACAGAGAATAAATAAACCAAGACAAATTAGAACTGACTGTAGGACTGTACTAGAAAATATTCTAAACTAATTAATAATATCCTGCTTATGCCAGACACAAGATATGCACGAATCTGTTATAACATACTGTTGCAGTTAAATTTCAAGCTCTCAATTCCCGAACACTGGACAAGAAATATGGAAATAGTATTGAATGAAGCTAATTTTTATCACCTTTGGGAGCAACAAAACCCTATAAATATAAAGCGAAATCCAAACTATTATCCATACAATCAACTCCTTTATGTTACAGATACTTAGATAATTGTTAACTCTAATTATAATACTTTCATCAGACATACATATGATATTTTTACCATCCACAAAATTCCTTTTCAAATCCTGAGACTTTTTGGCAAATCCAAACTATGGATCAGTTTTTAGATTTGATCAAGCAGAACTGTATTCATTGTGCAAATTCTTGGAATATCATCTCCGTAATAATTATCCGGAGGACTACAACAAAATCCTGTTAGTAAATCTCATGTGCAGCAAAATATATGATATATATAATATAACTTTATCCACAATGCATTGAAAATTAAAGCTTTTGTGCGAAATATATAATTTAATTAATATAACCTAATCGTAACAAGTACAAGAATCCAGTTGTATGAGTATATACTTAAACAAATAAATTTATTATTATTATTATTATATAATTATCAATGGATTATCGATAAAAGTAAAGAATGCTGAAAGCATTTGTTTCTGCAATTTCAAAAAGTGCAAATATAAAGAGAGCTGTAAAAATTAATGATAAAATTTCTATGATATAATTAGAAATTTTTAAAAGAAAATGGAAATTTTAAAAAATAAGTTTAAGTTGAAAAATACTATAATATTGAAAAAATGTGTATAGCCATAATGACTATACTGAAAATGGGAATAACGTTGGTATGGAATCACAAGGAAGGAAAACTCAAGGAATAATAAAAAAACAATCAATAGGAATGCAATATACAGAGAAGGAGCTGAATGCCATACCACCGCAAAATAAGGACATGAAAGATAAAGAATATGAATTAATTGATCAATTTTACAAATTAGATTTAAATATATTGTGTATAACAGAAACAAAGAAGAAAGGTAAAAAGGGCAAAATTTGAAATTTGGAAACAGAAAGGACAAGTTAAAACAATATTAATTGTGTACGGCCCAATTGAAGAGGAAATAACTGACAAAAAAGATAAGTTTTGGGATGAATTAGACATTGGTACAAAAAATTGCAAAGGTGATATATTTATAGTTGAAGATTTTAATGGAAGAGTAGGCATAAAAGATGAGAGTACTGCTAATACAATAACGCTACATGGAGAAAATAAATAACAACGGAAAAAAAACTTAAAGATAACTCTTTACTCAACAATCTGATACATACTAACACATTCTATAAGCAAGACATACACAGGTACACAAGACAAGGACTCAAAAAAGGAGGACAGATCAATAATTGAATACGTTCTTACAGAAAGAAGAAACAAACATTTAGTTAAAGATTGTAGAGCTAGACGTAGACCAGAAATTTTTAGCGGTCATTTTCTTGTCGAAGCAAGTATAAAGAGAAACAATACATATATGGAGAGTACCATTGAAGATGTAAATAACAAGGAATATGAGATAATTGAAACCTACAAACTGAAAAATATACATAGAGCTAGAGAATATGAATTAGAAATAAGTAGAATTATCGAAACAGGAAAAATTTATACTTCTGGGAAAACTGTTGAAGAAACCTGAAATATGTTTAACCAAATAATAAATTGAACAGCAAAAAACATGTGGGGTATACAGGGCAAACACTAACAGAAACAAACATTCTGGTGGAACGAGGAAATAACACAAGAAATATAAAAAAGTAGAGGACGTGGACAAATTAACCTAGTAACAGAAGTGAAGATAACTATAATAATTACAAGAACCAGCGACTGAAAATTAAAGAGTTGGTGTTACAAGCATAATAAAAAAGCAGGAAAGAGTTTGTAGAACAAATGGAAACAAATAGCAGAGAAAATGAAAAACTATTATATAAATTATTGAAAACACTCAGAAAAGGGAAAACGCATAAAAATCACTACAAAGAATAAAGAATGACAGATATTAACCAAAGAATCAGAAATAGATAGAAAGAACATTTTCAGGATCTTTAGTGTACATCTGAACAAGAAAACAATAAAGTAATACCTTGCCATAAAGGTACATTAATTATTAGAGAAAATATGAATATAGCTTAAATAGGGGAGATACAAATACGTGAAAAGAAAGAACCGCTTTAACTAATGAAAAATGGAAAAGCTGCAGAACGTAATGAAGTTAAATCAGAATTGATAAAGTACATAGGAGATAAAGACGCAGAATAAACCTATATATTAAAATATGGAATAAAGGTCAAGTGCCAAAAGATGGGAAATTAGCTGTTATTATACCAGTACACAAAAATGGCAATAGTACAGATTCTAATAGAGGTATATCACTACTGTGCTCAGATCTGAAAATATACGAAATAATTCTGGAGAAAAGGCTACGGATCCAAAATAGAAACAACGTTGTCCGAAACACGTAGTGGTTTAGAAAAGGGCATAGTATACAAGATCAACAATATCTACAAATACAAATGAAAAGAAACAAGAAAAAATTATTACTGTCAGAAATATTAGCTGAAAATCAAAATTTGTAATTTTTTTATGAGAAAAAAATTTATTTGTGTAGTCCTCAATCTTTTTTATTTCTTAGACTATGTGAAAAGATAGGATTTTAAAATAATTTTCTTATACTAATAGTAATAATAATAATAGCCTATCCTGGCACTAACCTGAACTAGAATGTATACAACCGCCTCTCGCTCGGTATTTCACCTGAGTCTCTCCGACCACCTGGGTGACTGCCCCGACCATCTGGGCTTTCGTTCGCGCCTAGCTTCACACTTTGTCTTTCCAGTGGCCTTTATCCTGGAAGTCAGTGAAGCAGGTCAAAGATATCCAGCGACGCTGAGGTAGCGGAATAATAGCCTTTATTATAAATTCCTTAAGCATTACTTTTCTATGTTTTACAGATTTTTTTTATTTTCTCTTCTATTCGTTTCCAATTGTTCTTCAACCTCTTTCCAGCATTTTTCTTTTGCTTGTAACACCAACTCCTTATCTTTCAGTCGTTGGTTCTTGTAATTATTATAGTTATCTTCACTTCCGTTACTAGGGTAATTTGCCCACGTCTTCTTCTTTTTTTTATTTCTTGTGTTATTTCCTCGTTCCAATAGGATGTTTGTTTCTGTTAGTGTTTACTCTGTATACTCCACATGTTTTTTGCTGGTCAATGTATTATTTGCTTAAACATATTTCAGGTTTCTTTAACAGTTTTCCCAGAACAATTAATTTTTCCTGTTTCGATAATTCTATATATTTCTTGTTCATATTCTATAATGGGCGCATAAACCTTAAACGAAAATTAAGACTTATAATATGAAAAAATTATTTTTATATTAAAAAATATATAATATCTACTATCATGGAAAATCTTTGTTTTAGTGCCATTGGAGTAGTACCTGTGACGTCACAAAAACGTCACATAAATTTTGAAAAATCTTACCTCGGGTAATATATGAAATTTTCACATCGGGTTTTCACTGATCGTCATATATTTTAATAGTTTCATAAAAAAAAATTTTTAAAAATTGGTTTATGGGCCCATTATTTGTATATTCTTCAGTTTGTAGGTTTTAATTATTTCGTATTTCTTAGTCTTTTATGCCTGCTCTTTTATTATAATCTTCAGCTATAAATAATTTAGCTTTGCAATTTTCTGTAGGTAACAATATTTAATTCATCCAAAAATTTATCTTTTTTGTCAGTTATTTCATCTTTATATAGACCGTACACTAGTAATATTATTTTAACTTGTCCTTTCTGATCCCTAACTCCAACATTCATAATTCTATCAGTTAAACCTTGCCAGGACTCAATATATTTTACCATTCCATTACATGTCCGTTATCTATTATTCTGTCTTTTTCCTTTCCTCCGTCTGTAATGTTGTACATAATATATCTAAATATAGTTTGCAAATTCATCAATTAATTCATATTCTTTATCGTTCTCACTACTTACATTCCATGTTGCTGGCTTCCATATTTCTATTTGTTTAGCCTCATTCTTGTCCTTATCCTGCTGTGGTGTGGCCTTCTGTTCCTTCTCTGTATATTACATTTGTATTACATTTATTTATATATATTCAGGTGGGCCGTGACAAGTGACGTGGAGAACAAGCGAAGACGTGATTGATTGATGAACAATGATAATATTTGTCATTTGTACTGAATTAAATGTATTACATTATATTTGTTAAAATTTAACCGAGCCAGTTTTACTTTTCTTATCACCAAATCCCATATATACAGCGTGTTCCATTTAATGCTATACTATTGCTATCTCAAGAAGAACACGAGATTAGAATTAGCAAACAATTTCTAAATTATATGACTATTAAAATGAATAAAACCAAAATTTTTATTAACCAGTGATTCTCAAAATATGTGACCCAACTTTTTTATTTTAAATTAGAACCTACCTTTTTATTAGCTTATTCGATTCAGTATTTTTTTCTGAATACAACTATATAACACACTTATTAGTCCTACATAATTAAAATGTAAATAAGAATTGTTATTATTTCAATTTAATTATACAAATGAGAGTGCTCTGGAAGAAATAATTATTGTTGTTAAATGTGTGTTTTCTACGTGAAAAAATTGTATTTTACTCACGAAGAAAGAATTAGCATGAATGAAATTTACATTTTGTCTTTGATGCGGTAAATATGTACAGGGAACGAATTCCTGATTGGCTAGTTCCCCACTCTAATTATTTTCGAAAATTAGAACTTACATTGCATGCGAATACGGATGCGTTTGTTAAAAAGCGTGGTAGAAATAAAAATCAGGACACAGAAACAGATATTTTAGAAAATAAAAATAAGAAAAACACTCAGTTCACGTTTCAAAAATTTTATTAACAATAAATATTTATGATCATTTCGGTAATAACACTATCTTCAAAATGGTATTTTAGCTTTCCTTGAAGCCTATCCAAGGGATTCAATACGAATGGCTGCTGTTGAATGCAATTCAGGTGTAGCATCTTTTCTTCACATTTAAAAAATCATAAATACAAACCATTTAAATTGCATAAAATTCATCATTTACAACCTGAAGAAGCCAATTTCTCAAATAACGGCATGTGCAATACAAGAAATGCACACTTCTGGAGCCAGCAAAAATTTAGTATAAATGTGTGGTGTGCGATATTAAATTTGAACACTTATATTTACATGTACGAAGGTACACTGACTGGAGACAGATATTTATAAATATTAAGAACATGCTGGACATCATTTAGATGTTCTGCCACTAGCAGATTTAAGAAATATTATTTTCCAAAAAGATGGTGCAACAGCACATAATTTTCGTCAATTTGTTGATTTTTTAAATAATAATTTTGTAAATCAGTGAATTTTCACACATGTTCCCATTCCGTGGCCCGCAAGATCGCCGGATCTCAGTCTTTTGGACATTTTCTTATGGGGCTACGTTAAAGATAAAGTTTACAAAACAGTCCATTCAGATGTTCAGCACTTAAAAAATGTCATTGAAATTAATAATATCGATGGGCGAACTTTAAGAAGAGTAAGAAATAATTTGCTAAAAATAGTATAATTATGTATTAAAAACAACTGAAATAATATTGAACAATATTTTAAACAATTTTATCTTTTTCGTAAAAAAATTTCAATTGTTTCTGCTCCAGCACTGTCATTTGTATCATTAAAATGAAGTAATAACAATACTTATTTGAATTTTTATCAACATTTTTATTCTGTATGATTTATAAGTGTGTTATATCGTTGTATAAAGAAAAAAAGACTCAATCGAATAAGCTAATAAATAAAGTAGGTTCTAATTTAAAATAGAAAAGTTGGGTCCCATATTTTGAGAACCACTGGTTTTGTTCATTCTAATAGTCATATAATTTAGAAATTGTTTGCTAATTTAACGAACTTCATATCCCTTATACTTCTCGAGATAACAATAGTGTAGCACTTAAATGGAACAACCTGTATACTAGGAGATCAGATTATCAGATTAAGGACGAAAACAGAGGCAAAAATTGAAGAAGTAAATAAAAACTAAATATCTAATCTTTAGATAATACAAGGTGCATGGCAAACTCAAGGAACAGCCAAAAACGATTAATAGGAATGCAATATACAGAGGAGCTCTAGGTCATACCACCGCAGGATAAGGACACGAATTAGGATTATCAAATATATATGTGTATAGTCATTCTACCGTAAGATGTAGGATTTAAAAGGTCTCTTAGCCGTACACAAATTTCGCCAAATGTTTCTTGTAGTGTAACGTTCCTATTTATGATGAAGTTAATCAAAAATAAATATCAGAAACTAGAAACAGATAATGTAAGTTGGGTATGATATCATATGGATGGTAAACTCATGGAACAGCCAAAAACGATTGATAGGAATTCAATATACGAGAAGAATCAGGAGGCCATCCCACGGCAGGACAAGAACATGAATGAGGATAGTTAAATAGAAATATGGAAGCTAGCAACATGGAATGTAAGAAGTATAAAGATAAAGAATATGAATTAATTGACGAATTTTGCAAATTAGATTTAGATATATTGTGTATAACAGAACAGAAGCAGGAAAGGAAAAAAGGCAGGATAATAGGTAAATGACATGTACTGATATATAGCGGAATTCCTAAGAAAAAAGGGCAGCAGCAGAAGGAGTCGCATAATTAATAAATAAAAGATTGGTGAAATATTTCTAGTCCTTGGAAGGTTTTACTGATAGAACTATGAAAGTTGAAATTCGAGTACAAAAAGGACAAGTTAAAACAATATTAATAGTATATGGTCCAAATTTAAGATGAAATAACTGACAAAAAAGATAAGTTTTGGGATGAATTAAACATTGGTACAGAAAATTGCAAAGGTGATATAATTATAGCTCAAGATTTTAATGAAAGAGTAGGCCTAAAAGATGAGAGTACTGCTAATACAATAAGGATACATAGAGAAAGTAGACGAAATAACAACGGAAAAAACTTAAAGATAACTCTTCACTCAACAATCTGATAAAAACTAACACATTCTATAAGCAAGACATATACAGGTACACAAGACAAGGATACAGAAAAAGAGGACAGATCAATAATTGATTACGTTCTTACAGAAAGAAGAAACAAACATTTAGTTAAAGATTGTAGAGCTAGAGAAAATATGAATGTAGCTGAATTAGGGAAGATACAGATAAGTGAAAAGAAAGAACCGCTTCAACTAATGAAAAATGGAAAAGCTGCAGAACGTGCTAAAGTTAAAACAGAATTGCTAAAATACAAAGGATATAAAAGTGCAGAATAAAGCTATATAATATAACAAAGAATGGAGATCAAGTGCCAAAAGATTGAAAATTAGCTGTCATTATACCAGTACACAGCTCAGCTCTGAAAGTATACCAATGAATCCTAGAGAAAAGGATACGAATCAAAATAGAAACAATGCTGTCCGTAACACAGAGTGGTTCAGAAAAGGGCGTAGTATACAAGATTATGTTTTACAATTGAAAACATCATCCAGTAAACAATAGCTACAAATTCAAAAGCATTTATGGCAATTATATATTTAGAGAAGGCGTTCAACAGGGTAAAACGTGATAAACTTTGGAATATCCTTCGTGAAAGAAGAAGAGCTCACCTAAATTAGTAAATGCTATCAAAAAATTATATAAAGGGAACATAAATTATGTAATAAATCGAAACAGAAAATCAGAAATGTTTGAGACAAAAACCGGCCTAAGACAATGAGATGTGTGTCCAGTTCTTTTCACAGTACTTATTGGATGAAATTATGAGATAATGAAATTCAAAGTTACGTGTAAGATATAGAAACCAAAGTTCAATACAAATATCAGTATGTGCATTTGCTGATGACTTAGTGGTTATGTAGTGAAGGTAGTGAAGAAAAAATGCAATAGAATTTAAATATATGGAATGAAGCGATAAAGAAATATGACATGTAAATTTATATTAAAAAGACACAGTTTGTGGGCAGCAAACAACTTAATACGTTTTAGTATCTAGAAACGATTATAGAAAATAATGGTAAACAGAACATTGACATAAATGAAAGAATGGACAAAACGGCAAGAATCTCTCATGTAATGAAACACAGTTTCATATTTAAAAAATAAATAAGTACAAAAACAAAAGTAACTGTAATAATACTTTATACAGATTCATATTGACATACAGTTATGAGTCATGGGTACTGTCTAAAAGAATTAAAAGGAAAATTCAGGCGATGGAAATGAAATACTTTAGGAAAGTACAAGGAGTAACAATGCTGGATAGAATAAGAAATGAAATAATAAAAGAAGAATTGCAATGCAAATCAATATTAGATTTTATAGAAACAAGACAATTAGAGTGGTGGGGCCATTTGATAAGAATGAAAGAATCGAGACCGGTGCAGCAAATTTGAATGACAAACGTGAAAGAAAAGAGAAATCGTGGAACACCAAAAGACACCAGAGTTACTATCATAAATAAGTTTCTAAAGAAGATGAACGTTACACTACAGGATGGCGATGAATAAAAAAAAAAAACGGACAAAATTTGTGCACGACTAAGAGACCTTTTAAATCCTGCACCTTGCGATAGAAAAATTAGTTTTGTCAGAAATATTAGATGAAAAACAATATTTATAATTTTTTTTTATGAGAAAAAAATTGATTTATGTAGTCCTCAATCTTTTTTAGTTTTTAGACTATGTGAAAATCGGGATTTTAATATTATTTTTTTTATAATAATAATAATTACAATAGTCTTTCTTCTCGAGTCACCCCGATCACCTGGGGAGCTGCCTCGACCTTCTGGGCTTTCGTTCGCGCCTGGCTTCACACTTTGTCTTTCTATTGGCTCATAAGGTATTACTTAATTTTCTTCTTGTTCTTTTCATGAATTTCTGTCTTCCCTTCCTAAGTGTTTTCAATGTTTTATAGAATAGATTTTCATTTTCCTGCTATTCGTTTACATTTGTTCTCCAAACTCTTTTCAGCCGCTGGTTCTTGTAATTATTATAATTTTCTTCATTCCTGTTACTAGGGTAATTTATCCACGTCTTGTTCTTTCTTTTAAATTTCTTGTGTTATTTTCTCGTTTCACTAGGATATTTGTTTTTTGTTAGTGTTTGCTCTGTATTCTCCACATGTTTTTTTTTGCTGCTTGAGTAATTTTTTACTGAACATGTTCCAGGTTTCTTCACAGTTTTCCCAAAACAATTAATTTTTCCTGCTTCGATATTTCTAGTTATTCCTTGTTCATATGTTTGTATATTCTTCAGTTTCTATGTTTTAATTATCTCGTATTCCTTATTATTTACATCCTTATTGGTACTCTCCGTATATGCATTGTTCCTCTTTATACTTGCTTCGATAAACAAATGATCGCTAAAAATTTCTGGTCCACGTCTAGCTCTACAATCTTTAACTAAATGCATGTTTCTTCTTTCTATAAGACCGTAATCAATTATTGATCTGTACTCTTTTTTTGAGCCCTTGACTTGTGTACTTGTGTATGTCTTGCTCATAGAATGTGTTAGTTATTATCGGATCGTCGAACAGTAATCTATGAGTTTTATTCCGTTGTTATTTCGTCTACTTTCCCCAGGTATCCGTATTGTTTTTGCAGTACTCTCATCTTTTATGCCTGCTCTTCCATTCAAATCTTCAGCTATAAATATTTTACCTTTGCAATTTTCTGTAGGTAACAATATTTAATTCATTCAAAACCTTATCTTTTTTGTCAGTTATTTCATCTTCATTTGGACCATATCCTATTAATATTGATTTTACTCGTCCTTTCTGTTGTCTAATTTCAACATTCATTATTTTATCAGTAAAACATTCCCAGGACTCTACATATTTTACCAATCTTTTATTTATTAATCATATGACTTCGGCTACTGCTCTCTTTTCCTTAGGAATTCAATTATATATCAGTAGATGTCCGTTATCTATTATTCTGCCCTTTTTCTCTTTCTTCTTCGTTTCTGTTATACACAATATATCTAAATCTAATTTGTTACTAAAAGTTAATAGTATAAAAATTAATTAACTAATATTTATTACCTATCCAGTCCAGTTCTGTGCTAAAAATAAAAATTTAAGTTTTATTTGTAAACGAAATTGAGGGGTGTTTAATCGTTTTATTATGATCCTTCGAGTTTTGGTGAGCGGAAGTATAAGCGTACTTTATAAACGGCGTCACTAGCGAATTCGTCAATGTGATGCAGTGTTATTGGAAACCATCCTGTTTGCAAGCTAGTAAATAAATAAATCAAAAATACACGTCAACATAAAGTGCATTCCAAACAACATTTATAAACAAATAGCTACAAATTCCTAGGTTAACCGGAGTTAAAGTTGCGTGGGCGAGTTCGCAGTGTTCTAACGACATATACTTCCTCAGTGGCTTTAGTTCCCACGGCGGCCGCAGCCGACGGCGCTCGGCGGCGTTGCAGTGAACAGTGGCGGATTTCAAAGCGCGAAAAACCGCGCCGGAAATGAGTTTAAACTTCCGTCAACAATATATCATGTAAACCCACATTTCCTGTCTTTTCTCATAAAATAATTTTATACTTGAATACGGCGACGCAAAATAGCGACTGTATAGCGATAGCGAAGCGAGATAGCAACGCGAGATAGATATTCAGTCGTATCACGGAACGTGATGTTGTTAGTAAAGTCGATTATTATATTTACGATAATTAAATACAGGTATTGTTGTACAGTCATCGATTTTGAGTTTTTTTTTTGCAATATAAAATCAGCACGAAATCAGTACGAAAGAGAATACAATGTAAGGAAAATTTTTTTTTAGTTATGTACTAATAATAGTAATTGTAGTAATCCTTGAAGCTGATTTAAATTTCGAAAATCTCTATTTAAATTGACTATAACTCAAAATGTTGTAAAGATAATATTAGTATAACATTGTTTAATAAATATGGACATGCATATAATTTTAATCAATTTAAATAGTACCTATATTTAATTAAGAAATGCTTGTGTGAAAACTAGATGCTGTATTTGGATAAGTTTTTTTATATATATTCTAAAAATATAAATATATCTTCATTATAATAGACCGTAGTTTCATTCTTATATAAAAATAGTGCTATAAAAACATAAATAAACGGAGTACATATCTCAGTGGTAAAGCATCGAGCTCGGGATCATTAGATCCTCGGTTTAATTCTTATTGTTGACAGAGTTTTACCCCCTGCATTAACATCGTTAAGGCAGTTGCTTGACGGCTGGTAACCGCACGATACGAGTATAAATGTAACACCGAAATCTGTGAAAGCACTATGCAATGTTCAATAGTTACATGATCTGATGATATATTTATTTAGTGATAAAAATTGTCCCATTTTCTAAAATATTTCACATTCGATTTTACAAAGGAATTACACGAGTGTAATAAATTTTAATGAAGAGATGATTGTTCGACTGGATAAGTGATGTGAAAAAATAATGATACAGTCAAAAATTATTCTATATTTTTGCACTAGTAACCTTAAAAATTTGCTGACGTGTCTCATATTTTTTATATATTTTTTTTGTGACGTTTTTTCTGTTTCTACAGAATTTAAACATTCAATTGCATTATTTGTATGCATTTTTAACATTATTACATGACTTTTTCTACTAGACTTGAAAAAATCAAAAGTGGTGTCGAAACGACAGCTTTGTAGAAAATAAAGATCTTTTGGCTGTATCCCCGATCATTATTTTTGCACATAAATTTTAATATTATTGATCAATATGAAAAATTATTAGAGAAAATATTCAATAATCGCATAAAAGCAAAAACAATAACATAAAGTGATACTATTATTCCTTAAAGTCGATAGATGGCAACATGGGTTCTTCTTTTTAGTTAGTAACATTTATGTTTTGAAATGTCAGCGAAAAATTATATAGAATTGTTACACATATATAAAATAAGTTACAATATTATTGTTTACTTTTAAAATAAGTAAACAGATGTTGAATTAAGTTTGTCTTAAAAGACTAACCTGAATTTACGATAAATAATTAAAAGGTAGTTTGTTACCTTAAATTTAATTGTATTTTCGCACGATAATTTTAATAGTATCATTTTGTTGGCAACATATAAATCTCAAACAAAATTGAAAATGAGTTTCACTTAATTAATTAATAGATACAAGAAAAATAAGATCTCTATTACTTTTTTTACCAATGTCCGATTTATAAACCTTTTCGTCAGAAATATATAATGCCACTGCTAGACAATAATTTGTCTATAAATGAGGCAAACTAGTTTTTCCTCCTGAACAGTATTGAACAATACAAGATAAATTCAATATTCAACTATACTGTAGGTTCTTAAAACTGCGCTCTTTTTGTTTGAATGCATAAGCTAAATATGTTTTTCTATTCCTTTGTTTACAATGTCTCCTGTACATACAGATAAATAAATAAATAAATTTAATTTATTATTATTTGCTAATTGTACTCTAATTGCTGTATTATTATAATTATTACTATTGTTGTTAATATTATTATTATTGCTCTCATTCTTATTTTAATACAATAATATATTTTCCGACGATCATTACGAAAAGTACATAAATTCACACGCTAAACTATTACTGAAAGTTGGTCATTGCATATCACTAGCAATGCTGTGTGATATAAAAGCTCGTTAGCCAATCAGATGCGTCCACAACTGTGTAAAATGGTTATATCACACGCTGCGACAACTGAGCGAACTAACCTAAAAATTAGTATACAAAAGTTTGACAGTTGCAGATAATTCGCTGAATTTACACGGATTAAGAAGGTTGGACCCTGATTTATAAGATTTTAACATAATTTTTGGCGAATTCTGATAGCAATGATTTTATATTTTTTTTTACTTAATTGTGGTCGTCGAAAAAGTATCGTGTACAATACGTGCTAAAAGGATATTTCACACTCGTGTGATTAAACCACTAACTCGAACTTCACCCTCATATGGAATATTTCACTTTCAGCACTAGTTGTACAATATACTATTTTATATATTAGTTAAATGCTACCAATATGATTTTGTAAAACTTTTGTAATTTTATTGAACCAACAAATGTTTAAAAGATATTCTATATAAATAAATTATTATTATTGTATCCTTTTAGTGTCATTTATAATTTTGTATTTATTGTATTACAGTGTCCTGAAGAAGGAATAAATTGTTCTGAAAGCTTGACTATTTAAAAAGAGCGTTTTAATTTTTTGCCCAAAAGACTGCTATACCTGTAAACATTTCTTAAATTAATAAATAAATAAGAAACTGCATTGCCGATCTGGCGTAGTGGCTATGTCAGTAGCTTAGCACGCTAGGGGTCGTGGGTTCGAATCCCACTGAAGAGCATCGTCGTTTGTGTTCTTCACATAATTTCATAATCATCCACTCATGAGGCGTCATATGACCATAGTAGTTAGTCCGCCGCTCACTTCATAAACAAAGAATCTGCAAAAGCAAAGCGGCATACACAAAATGAGCAAACTTTCAGTGAACACCGCATTCCAATATTTCTTTTAATTTTATTAACTTGTAAATTTAATCTTTTTTAGAAATTGCATTACTGGGAAACAATTAATTAATAAATAAATCATTATGTGTACAACATTTTTACAAGTGCTACCAATTTTGCATGAAACGGACTATAGAATGATAGTAGCGATAGTGCATAATAGCAATAGACGTAGCAATATAATCTTCGTACCTGAGTTTCAAATTAAAGAAAATATCATTAAAATGAAGTTGTCAAGAGACGTGCCGTGATAAACGAGTCTATTAAATTGTCTGCTTTCCCCTCGGTCCTCATTTTAGGGTGGGGCGTTGCGGTGAGCTTCATCTTCACCTTCACAACTTCGCGATACACTTTATCCCCACCCCTGCTTCGCCAACTTCGCGCTTATGACGAAACACGTGCGAACTTATAAGTGCTGTATTCAGTGTCTTTTTAATTATGACTTGAATGGAGGTTTCCACCGTAAATAGAATTTGTTGGTATTAAAAATTTAATGCAATAAAGATACTAATTAGTCGTTTTGTTAATTATAATGGGATATCATTATTTCTGACGTTTTCAAAGTGCGTAGAAATTTAAGAGTAAAAATATTTTTTCTTTGTTGGAAATTAAGACAAGTGTTGATATAATTTTCTTGATTATAAGTGGTTCATTAGTTTTTCTTTTTTCGAGCATCTTTGTTGCAGGTTGTTTCTGCAGAAGGCATTTATATTTTGGTTCATTATTAGGCTCTACTCAGATCTCGAAAACTATACAAGAAAAGGAGTTATTTAAATTCACACATTTACTCCTATTAGCAAGCGACTAATGATACGTATGTTTTTAATTAAAAATGTGAATAAATGGAAGTAAAATATGAATTTAAACTTGATGAATTACTTATTTAAAATAGCGTATATATATATATATATATATATATATATATATATATATATATATATATATATATATATATATATGTTATGAAGGTATTGTGATAGGTAAAAAATTTCGATAGTATATTTTCGACAGATAAACACATTTCAGGGTTCCTAGAATACAATTTCACTATTTTTACAATAACTCAAAATTTTATGATATATCATTTTCAAATTACATATTATCATATTTAGAATTCAGATTTACAAATTAATAGCTAATTACAATTTGGCAGCAATTCATCAACTGGAAATGGTAGTTTAATAGTTACAAAGTAAAATTTTTTAAACATATCTCAGTAATTTTGTCATATTCAAGAAGATGTGAAATAATATTAGCTATAATTTTTACTTGAAGCGATTTCCTTATTTTGTAAAATATCAATTTTATATTTTATTTAATAATCTAATCTATTGTTCGCATAAAAATTCATATTATGGTTAACGGTGCACCTGTAAGCAGTATTGTTACTTATCTAGATAAATTTATCTAGATAAATCATCTAGATTAAATAAATTTATCTATTATCTTATTTAGATTATTTTTTTCTTGTTTATCTATTATCTTATCTAAATATTTTTTTTGAATTTGCTTTATCTATTTTGGCAGTATTATCTAGATGATATATTTTCTAAAATAATAGTCAATATAAAGTTTTTCTATGAGAGTGAATTTGAGAAAAATGATTCTAGATCATTTTTTGACAGCTTGTGATAGCAAAATTGGTAAACAGCGTAAATTGAAATATAATTTTAATAATAAATTATTTATTAATATCAAAGATATTTGATATTTTTGTACAGTATACAAATTAGTAATTTTGGCTACAAAACAATGTATAATAAATAATAAGATACAATAATAATAAATAGGAAAATTAGTTTAAAAAATTTCAAGTCGAGTCAAATTCTGTAGCGAACCTAACCTTAACAAAATTCATTAAAAAACCATTCATTCCAATGTAGTCACTGAAAATACAAATTTATTTTTATAAGTTGCTATAGGAGCAAGTTAAGGAGGTTGTATCGTAAAACATAGCAATTTAATTTTTTTTATGAAATAGGAAGCGGACTAACTTCTATGGTGATATGCCGCCAATGAATAGATAATTATGAATTTATCTAAACAACACAAATGACCATGCTCTTAGGTGGGATTCGAACCCACGACTTCTGGTGTGAGTTCAGAATTGTTATTTTTGTTGTTTTTACAGTATAATATAGCACAAGGGTGGGCAACCTCCGGCCCGCGGGCCAAATCCGGCACGCGTAAAATTCCAATCCGGCCCGCGAGATCTTTAGAAAAAATAATAATAAACAAATATTTTCAAAAACAAAATTTTTAAATTATCATGTAGTCACGTAGTAAATGAATGGTCATTTCTTTATAATTCATTATAAATGATAAGAGAAATAAATGTAGTACTTAATTTATTTTATTATTGTTTCCTATAGTTTTAGAAAAAAAATTATAAATAACAAACATGTGTCACTTAACTACTACGGCCCACGTACGAAACATAAATCTTAATCTGGCCCCTGTTATACAAAAGGTTGCCCACTCCTGATATAGCATACCACCAGCTATAGCCATTGAAGTATATTAAAAAAAAAAGTGTTCCCAGTGTCACTTCATTATTTCCTACATAAAATATGTTCTATTTTTATTTTATCTATTTATAAACTAATAAATATCTAGATTATTGTTATTTATCTTTTATTTATTATCTAAACAATTTCTCCAATAAATAAATAAATAAATAAATAAATATATATATATATATATATATATATGAATATTAGGGTAGTTATCTTTATCTATATAACAAATATTGCTATCTGTTACAACATTGCCTGTAAGTAACTTTTATGTTTTAAAAAATTATTAATAACATCTCTGTTGTAAATTTTGTATCTAGTTCAAATTAGTATTTGAAATGTTGGTTAATGATTGATTAAATTCTGTGACGTAATTTTGTGCCCTGAAGCCGGCCCTGTGTATGTCAGCAGCTCTGTCGCGTACTTGATGAAGCACACCCGCGATAATTGACAGTTTTTGTAATGTTTACAACAATTTAGGGGGGAATAATGTCAACACGATTATCTCGACTTTACTTCGTTTATAATTATGCACGGCATACCAAACTTTACACATGTAATTTTGTTTTTATAACACGAAAGTCTATAAAAGCATGATATTTAAATTCGTGTAAATTATGTTAAAACCTATCAAAATTTCATCGGTGTTAACTCTACTCCATGTTTTATCAATTCATTTGCGATTAAATTAAATTTTATTGATTTTTTTTAATCACGCGTAGCAATTTTGATTGCAATTTTTTGGTCGTAAATGCTTCCCCCACTTGCTTATATGTTAAAATTTAAAATTTATTCAAAACTACAGTTTTTAACAAGTATCTGCTTTAAAAAGTAGCCCAACAATTTTTTGTTGGAAAGTTTTCAATTTAACATTTGACATTTTGTGGTCACCACAAAGTTAGATTAAAAAAGGTTGAACGCAAATGTTTAACCCTGTGCCGGGTACAGTATTAAAGGGGCTCTAGTTAAAGCAAATTAGAAACCATGTTTACACAACTGTTTATTTAAAATAATACATACTCAAGTTTAGTGTGGGCAGCACAGGACTTTCTTATATAATATATACAATATATTAATCTGAATTTGAATATTGAACCATTACTTTAATCAGTGCAGGATGATCATTTATTTATTCAATGTAGCAAATTCATAGTGATATGCAGTCCCCTATCGTATTTAGAGCAAAATCAAATTTGTTAACATGTAAAATTAAGTTTAAATTTTATAAAAGTGCTTTTCTGGAATGGTAGCCATGGAACTTAAACAAAATTACAAACGTAAAACAATTTTTATACTATGACATTACGCGCAAACATTATTATTACCATTATTAAATAGTTTTTGAAAGTATGTCTTAATAACATGAATGAAAAAAAACATAACAGTATGGATAAGTATACTCCACAACAAAAAATTAACACATAAAATGGTTTTCCAAATATAAATAAAATAAATACAAATTTAACTTGAAAACTGCAAAAAGTGCAGATTAGAATAGAAATAATAAGAAAGTTGTATACCGTATTTGACTAACACTGGTAGAAAAAATATTTATATTTTTGTTAATAGTAAATAGTCTTGTAAAATATAAGTATTTGCTAATTTTACAATCTAGTAGCTCTTGTAGTTTTTGAAATAGCAATGGTGGCGACCTTAAATTGAATATCCTGTATACTGTACATATTTTTTATGCAATTAGATTGTTTGGTAACTTTAACTTTTGTGCTAAATCATATTTCGAGTTCGACTAGATTTATTTATTTGTATTTAATAGTCAAGAATTGTTCATATATTATATAGCTTCAGGATGAGACGAGACGAGAAATACTGTAGTCTCATCCTAATAGAGTTACTTTCGATCTCTACTCCATATCGATTTAAGAGCCTCGATTAATTTTTTATATAAGTTTATTATTTGTACAATAAGCATAAAACATTTTCTGAATAATATTATTATTATTTATTTTTAAATTTTCTTCGATTAGGTACTACATTGATTTCATTGGTTTACATTATTTTGTCTTATACATTATATTAGTAAATTTAGAAAATGTAAAAAATTAATACATTTCTACTTACATTTTTAAAATATTTTCTTTTAAATGATTTATGTGAATAGTGATTTTAAGTTATTAGGAGGAAAATATTTTTGGTTATATTTCGTAAATAATTATTATATTAATGGGGTAAATAGCTCAATGGTCGTCATATTAAATTTGCCGTGAGGTTCCAGCTTCAATAAGAACTTTGGGTACACCCACAAAAATATATTTCTTACCGAGATCTGCGAAGCGGAATGTCACACCCAAAATAGGATTGGCATGATGATGTATTTACATGTTTATGTAATTACGTAAATTCATTTCATAAAATGGTACATATTTATTTAAAAAAATAAAAAAACTTGGAGATTTTAAGTTTCAACGTAAAATTTCGTGAAGTCGGCAGTACTATCTTGCCAGTATTAACAAATAAATTAGATTAACCACGGCAAAAATATATTCCTTTGCACGAGAAAATATAATTTCTAGATTATTTACATTATCATTAGTGTTCTTTAAAAAAGATAAATTGTGGGACATGAATGTTCCTTTCAGATATCTCAATTAAAAAGCTTTAATGGAAATTTATTAATGAAAAATAAAAATTACTTTCACGAAATCCACCAAAAATTAATTAATAATTACGGGAAACTTTCGATACAGTCGTAGATAACATTTCTCATGCAAATTAATCCTGTTTTAATTGAACCAACGGGGAATTAAAGATCGAAACGCATCTGCAAAATTTTTATACGATTTTACGCTTCGTAACTTGGTCTTGTTACCGTGTTACCGATTGAAACTTTTTACTTCTTATCCAATTACAAGAGTTAGCGGCTGCGCCCGTGAACAGGCAAGGAGCAGGCGCATGTCTGATGCGTAATAAGTAAGTTGTTATAAACACTAAAACAAGTTTACCAAGTAGAAGACGAAAGATAATTTTATTGCGAAGATTCATAAGATTGAAAATTATAAAACTGACTATTCCGACCTTAACGGTAAATACAAATAATAAAAATTTGCTACTGATTATTAGTCATAAATTATAACTTGAATTTCCTGAAGTAAACAATATTTCAGTTTTAAAATGCTAATGCTACGCCGAGTTTAACGCCTTAAGTACGGTATTAGATTTTACTGTTTTATTATTCCAGATTTTTTCGGTATAATACGTTTTTGCTATTTATTAGCAAATAATATGCTACTAATATAAAGCCCGTTTAAGGAAATTAAAACTAAGACGTTGAACTACAAAATTTGTTTTTCTGATTATTTATTTTTTTAAATATAAATAATAATTACCGATAATTAATTTTATATATATATATATATATATATTACTAAATTCTACTTCTTAAGCGAAGTATTAAACATTCAAATTTAATAGCTAATTATACTAAGTGGTATGTTATGATTTGAGTTTGTGTCCATTTATGTTTCATTCATTTTTTGTACATATATAGAACTATTTTGTATTGTGAGTATTAATAAATATGAAACTGTATAATAGAATCTGCTCGATTAACTAAGCTATTTAAATAACAAGTAATGTTGTATAGAGGATGTTTAAAGACAATAAAAACACATAGGTTTAACATTGATATGAGTAGGTCTACAAAATTTACTTTTTTGAATATTAAAAAAATACATATACATCGTCTTATCAGTCAACAAATTAAAATGAATTTTGTTATAATATGTTGAAGGGGGTGGGTCTGTAAGGCAGGTTTTCGGCTTAATTGGAAAAACAATGAAAATGCATGAATTTTATATTTTAGGACCAGACAAACAAAACTAAATCGATTTTAACCATAACGAACCCAGCCCCTCTCCCCCAATACCCTACCCACTCCCAACAACTATAACAGGCAGTAACGTTAGAAAAGGGAATTTTTGCTCGTTCCTAGTATGAAATATAGTTTATATATTTATATATTTCAGAAGGTTATATTAATAATCCATAAAAATGTTATAATCAATACATCTAATTACATATATATATATATATATATATATATATATATATATATATATATATATAAAATATCTAACCTTATGTAGTGTTTTGCCTCCGTTCACCCCAACACTAAATTACATATAAATAAACAACTAAACATTACACCTAGGACCAAACAAGAAATGTGCAGTTAATTTTGGCCCAAAACAACCCAGTCCTCTCCAGCCTCTCCCGCCCAAATACCTAGACAGGCCAACTCACATTGATTAACCACAGCACACGAACTGGTTTGTTTTGGGCCAAAATCAACTGCATATTACTTATCTGGTCCTGGGTTCAAGCAAAAATTAACTTTTCTAACATAGTAGTTGAGTATGGGTAGGGTATTGATAGTGGGTAGGTGTTTAGTGATTAGGTTCGTTTGGACTAGTTTTGTTTATCTGGCTGTAAGATATAAAAATTCTTGCATTTTATTGCTTTTCTAATTGGACAAAAAACCGGGCTTATGGACCCCTCCTCCTTTAGGTTCAAAAGTAGTTAATAAGTCTTGACCGAGTTTAAATATTTAAAACTAAAATATTTATATACAAGGTTAAAAAATTACTATGCTCTTTTAATGTGCTATTATTTATAATCGTCCGTCAAATATTTAACCATACACTAACTAATCCCAAGTAATTAGTCATATTTGAGCATTTAACTCATCATAAAATATGGAATTTCTATAGTTAAATTTCAATATTTAAGAGATTTATTCTTTATTTGTTATATTGTATTACAATAAATTACTTTTTTATTGTGTTTTAGTGTAATTTATGTTACATTTGTTATCTATTATTATTAGAAAAGTTAAGTTTAATAATTAAAATTACGAGAATATTTTGTAAAATATCAATTTTACGTTATTATTTATTATATTACTGGTTGATCAATTAAATTTTTGGCTATTTTTGTACTGTAATATCTTGTCGTTGTTAAAGAACAATTCTGTGTTATAAAATACTTTTCATGTAACGACAATTAGATCTATCATAACCAAGATTGGCTGGGGAATAAATAAAGTTTTGATTCTAGAAAATGAAAAAAGGCTTAACGTTCGTTTTATTGGTGGAAGAAAGCAGTTTTCAGTTTCTTTTATATCCGTAGCGTATGAATACAATAAATAAACAAAAAATACAGTAAGAGCTTCAGAATCTACGCTGCGCGAATGCCAGTCAGCTCGACTTAATCTTTTAATGGACAAAATAGAATAGAAGAAAGAGCACGGAAATCAAAGAACATTTTTCATGAAACACGCTCCTACTCAATCAATATTGCTATCGATATATGTTTAAACAAATCCCGTGAATATAATTCTTGCTATTTAATGTAATAATTTTGCATATTAGATATAGTAACACATGTCCAAAAAAGAGACCGTTTGAATCGGAATTTATGTGAATCATTTTATAAACGGATATTATAATGAAGAGTGCTTATCAATGTTGAAATATTATTTCATACACTACCTTTTTTAATAAATTGCTGAATAGAGATTCGTATTAACGTATAATATTTTAAATTAAATGATATTTTATGTTTGCAATATTAATATTATTTAATATTTTATTTAATATATTATTTTAATAACTTTAATTCACTTTTTCATTGTCTGGCTTACTGCGATTTTATTTGTAAAGTTTAAAATGTTCAACAGAGATGTGTTTATAATTATGAAGTCAACAAAAATCGTAGCGTAATTCTAAAACAAAAAAATAAATGTTCACGGTAATTATAGACTAAAATAGCACAGCTTATTCAACGAGATATTTTAATGCTCATTTTGCCGTATTAAATATTTAAAAATTTAAGTATAGGTAACAGGAAGAAAATAAATAAATAGTTTTACATGAATTATTACATAAATTTAAAATAATATTTTTGAAATTTTCGAACTTAATAGCTCCACAGTAACAATTCGGACTGTGATTTTGAGATCCTCAATTCGATTCCAGTAGCTGACAAAAACCACCACATAATAATTCACATACTCACGGGAATCCCTCTTCACTTATTTGATGATTGTGATTTGACACTTAAACATGAATAAATGGCGTAATGATATATTATTTTTAATTATATAAAAAATAAATATGTCAGTATGCTATTTATTTACACCATTTTTAAATATAGAACTTTGCTTCCAGTAGACTTTGTTATACCTATCATATATACGATAACTATATTGAGAAAAATGGAAATAGAAATGATGATAATTTAAAATTTAAATGATTTTAAAAAGTGTAATGGGGGATCCCACGACAATCCCTTGAAAATATGTGAATTAATTTGTGATACTAATTATATTTATAATATACAAGATGTAGAATTGAAATGTGGCGTATAGAAGTTACAAGTATATTTTTTTAGTTTTAATGTTTTTTTTATATTTATCAGCAAGAAATGAACTCTGAAATTCGCCATTATATTATTACAATTTGGTACGAAACTACAGAAAATAATACAACACTGTAAAAAATAAAACTGAAATATATTTGGTTTGTTAATTTTCTTTGGTCATGTTACAATTTTTAAAATAAATATTAGTTATAAGTTAATTGACATATCATGAAATAATAATATTTGGGTTTACAAATGGGTCTTACTACACAAATACATTTTAAAATTTTGAACAACATTTATATTTACATTTTTGCTGAAAGGGGAATAGCTAAAAAATATACACCAAAATAAAAAAAATTGAATTGAAACTCGTATTCGGCTTATTTCAATTCCACACTTTTTTTAAATATAAGTACACGAAAGTGATTGAATTTTATTAGCTGTTTCATCTTAGAAATTTTTAATTTTATGATCATTTAAATAGTTGTTTCATTGTTTTCCTTTACCCTTTCATTAACTCTTTTCTTATGCAAGGGTATAGAAAAAAAAGCGAATAAAAATTTAGATTTTCATTTATAATAACAAAGTTGAACCTCTGGTTCTAAAGCGAAAAACACTGTTTGCGCCGAATCCAATAGCACGCCATTGTAACTCCTGTATATTTGCTTGTGCAGTTGGGTTATAAACCGTTCAAACACAGTTCCAAATAAGTAGTAAAGCGAGACCGCGACATTAAAGTCAAATTAGAAATCTCCTTCGGTGGTACGCAATTATATGGTCTCCAATTTAATATCAAGATAGTGAGTTTTTTCATGTATTTTTTCTCACAATAATAACATAATTAATAGTTAAAATATTCAGGCAATAAATAAACTCTAATATATTCTAAAAAGTTATCAACTTGAAACATTAAATACATAACTTGAAACAATAAATACATAAAGTGTGTTTGTAATGCATGTGTATTATATTTGACTGACAATAAAACTTTTTTATATATTTATACATATGGTCCAAAAAATTTTCCTTTGGGGACATCTTTCACACCCGCGGGTATATAATTAAAGTTAAAAAAAAAAACAGTGGCTCAAAACATTTCCTTGTTATTATATTGTAGACTAAGACTTAGAAAGGTATTTTAAAATGAGAAATAATTAATTGATTCGTTATTTAAATATTGGGTTAGTAAAAAAAAGCTGTTAAATCATTTGGACATCATATTATGATTTTATTGACAGAGAAAAAATACCAGGCTCAATACGTGGTTAAAAAACAAACAAAATTACATGAGCAAGTAAACACATTTAGGTCAGCTTAATATTTATGCCTATGCAAAATTAAACAGTAATGAAACAATATTATTACTTGGTCAGTAGAATTATAAAATAAGCTAAATTCTATTTCATTGATGTGCGATTTTATTAAAGTATCTGTGCTTTAATGTGGTATGAATGAGTTGTAAGTATGAGAAACCTCGTAGCTAGCGCAGTAACACTGATACCCGAAAAGATAGGGTTGCTTAAACAAAGGATGATCGCCAAGGGGTGTGTTCGACGGCGCCCGTCTTGGGCGAACTAACAAATAAATTTTACAGCTTGCCAAAATTTTATTGAATCTGACTTACAATTTGCTTCTTTGTTAGTTATATAGCTGCATATGTATTTAATTAGCTATAAAAATAGCTATAGAGCTGCTGAATATGACATCATTTGCTGATCAATATTGTTCTACTCGCTGACAACAATTGACGGCTTAATTGAATATATTTGTTAGCAGAAAATATTTTAGAGCTGAACAAAACCTTAATATTAAGCTGACAGTTTAAATGATAGCCTTTTAAAATGTTATGAACATTTTATGGGAATTAGCTGTCGTCATAAGAAATGGAACAAATCCGACTATTTGAAAATCAATTTTTATCGGAAAATAAAGTCGGGTTTTAAGTCTATTGTCTACATTAAAGATAAAGAAGCAATATAATCATTTAGTGGTACGGGGATAAGAGTCGAAATACGATGCAGTTCTCGGAACGTGTTAGGGGAATTACGTCCCGTCGAATGGCTGTGACAGGCCGTGGCCGCTGTCGGCTCGGGCCAGCTCGCTATGATCCGGAAAGAAGTACTTTCTTCGGACCGGAATTTCTTATTTGCCGTCCCTAGTCCGCCAGTCGGGACTTCGGTCTGCAGTCTCCGATCGTTGTGGTCCGCAGAGAATTGCAAAGTCTTCTTGAGCTGTTCTTACGTGTTTGACGTTTTGCAAACTGCTATTAGGTATTTTATTCTTGATTGATTTCTAAATATATAATACATTTCATTACCTACATAAGTACACGGGTACGTAGAAAAACATTTATATATCGTACAAGATAAAGAGGAGAAATTTAATATGTCCTAAAAAGAAGAGATATTTCAGAAATATGTCCGGGATTTACTGTAATTCCTTTCTTATTCTGGTGGCCCACTGACTCATGGCGCATGAAACTTTAGGACCAATGAGTTTACACTCATGAAAATAGGATCGCTGCTCAAATTTTGTCTTCTACGCATGAAAATAAAGTTAACATCAGAAAATAGAAACGGACTGTAGGAAATAAAAATAAAAATTTAACGTTCATTTATTGTTTAGTTCTCTTTTCGCTTATTTAGTATTTAGTATTTTGATAGTTTTGTGTATACATGTTTAGGTATTGATTGTGTATTAATAATTTAGTTTATCAATTTTATTTTTTCCTTGTTTTCTCATTTAGCAAAAACAAAAAAAAATGATGTAATTAAAAGTTTAATATTTCTTTACAACTAAACAGAATACTTAAAAAATGGGAGGAGTTTCCCATTTTGTCCTCCGTATAGGGGGCAGCGAGAGAGCTAATTTCTACAGAATTAGAAAATTGATGAACTTTTATTTAGAATAATTTTTTCACTGGTGTATATACAGGATGTAAATCAAAAAGCGGGCCATAGGCGTTTAACATGGGAAATCAGTTTTTCCGTGCACAAAAGTTCCCAAATGGTTTTAGACGAAAATGGTTCAAATAAAAATTGTAGAGAATTTAATTCTGCATCTAAATCACTAATCAGATTTTATTTTAAACGTTTTGTAATCCGTAAAATCTATTTTAAAGTTTTATAAATATTGCTCATTTGTAGTGATAGCCATGGAATTGAAACAAAATTACAAACAATCACATATCACTAGCAATATTTATAAAACTTTAAAGTCGATTTTACGGAATACAAGACGTGCAAAATAAAATCTGATTAGTGAATTAGATGCAGAATTAAATTCTCTACAATTTTTATTTGAACCATTTTCGTCTAAAACCATTTGGGAACTTTTGTGCACGGAAAAACTGATTTCCCATGTTAAACGCCTATGGCCCGCTTTTTGATTTACATCCTGTATCTATATATATATATATATATATATATATCGCGTTATTCCAGATTGTAAATTATATAGGACACTTGTATGTATTAGTCGTAGTTTATTCTTGTAGTGTATTAAGTTTTTTTTTATTAGAATAATTTATATATTTTAAAACTAATTAGTTTTTGATTTGTATATTTGTAGTAAATAATAAAATAAACAATAAATAAAATAATAAAAATGAACAATAAAATCAGTATCAAGAAATTGATTATATACAGTAAAACCTACAAACGTGGAAAACACATACCACATGTTCTCCATAGATTGCTTACTTTAAAATCCGCAGCCCGCTATAGGTAGTTCTTATTTAGTCAGTTTTCTTTGGTGTATGAATTACATATTACAAAATTCACAAATGGTTTAAAGAAATGAAACATGCAATTAGGGTTAAATAGAATATAGATTGGTGCTTTCGGTGGTTAGTTAGTCCATTAGTCAATGCTCTTTGTAGTTGTTTTGTATATTATTTCAGGTTTGTTTTAAAAAAATAATAATAAATAAATAATCATATATAGTAAAATCGGCGAAACAAACGAGGTGCGTCACAGGTTATAGACAAATCTTATAAAATGAAAGAAGCTAAAACTAAGACAATATTTGTATTAAATGTACAAAAGTCATAAAAGTGATTACTAATTTTTACAAATATCTTTATCCACACGCTTTATTACCACCAAAACAAAATAAAATAGTATCACTTGTTATTTAAATTGTATATTAATTTATCATTTATATTTTTTCTTCTAATGCTAGTATTGCTCTTCCTAAATACTATATTACATTTATATTAGTCAAATTATTGTCAGAGATTTTGATTTTCCTTTGATTTTAATAGTATTTTTTCATTTCTGTTATTAAAGTTTTCTATTTTTATTTGAGAAGAAATTGTGTTGAACTTTTTGTCATATTTTGAACGGGAGAAAGTGAATTTGGACCTTTAATATTTGTCATAAGTAATATAAAATTTAAATATATGTATAGCTCAAAATTAATAATTTCTGAAAATAATAATCATTTATAACTTAACCTAATAATATTTTCTGTTTCATAACGATTCAAAGAACAAA
Source organism: Poecilus cupreus (assembly GCA_963942605.1). NCBI lineage: Eukaryota > Metazoa > Arthropoda > Insecta > Coleoptera > Carabidae > Poecilus > Poecilus cupreus. The sequence continues at coordinate 3,645,681 of OZ012715.1, read as the reverse complement.
CATGTTCATAGAAAACGTTATAGATTCAGCTATATTTCTTGATAATTGTCGACTCTACTATATATTTTAGTACAGTGATTTTAATGTATGTAGAATATTTAGTACAGTCTTCAATTGTCCCGTAAAATGCACGCTTTGGTAATACAAGCTTGATGTAATTTAAGTAAATTTTAACATTAGTTTAGTCATAGTAAATTGTGCTTTCTTACACGCAGTTTAACGCTGAATGTAAAAATTTAGAATTAGTAATATCTATAGAATTCAAGTTGCTGTGCTTATATTATATCATTAAGTAATTGTAGTTTGCGGATGGAAGAAAAGATTTTTGATATAACAGAGGAGAAAAAGTCAAACAAACTAGTTATAAGGGAACATAATAAATAAATCTTTCTCTAAATTAAGAAAAAAGTATAGTTCTCGAATTTACCCTACACATTTTATAAAAAAAAAACTTTGAAATATATTATTGTGTTAAAACAAATATTACATTTGCGATAAAATAATAAAATGTATTTATCTAAATTCATAGACAAATATTTAAAATAATTGTTTGGCTGTTAAATTGAGCGCGTTTAAATATTTACTTAAGTACGTTCTGTATCTATCGGTAACTCGTGCTGGCCAAGGTCCCAAAGTACCTATTATGAAGACAATTGCATTTACGAAAAATAAAAGCAGTCTACTGGCTTTTCTAAAACTAGATAGTCACTCTCCATATTTTATGCATCAGTTTCCCAAAGTTTAGAATCTACTCTATTGAATCTCAAGGTATCGTACATAATTTGAAGAGAAAGGCAAATCTAATATTCAATTCATCTCAATTTTCCTCCAACATTTTTTGCTAAGAAAAATCTCAGGACTCATACCTTAAAAAACAAAACAATGTTTTGAAATTTATCCACTTACCTCCAAGTCTGAGTTCCGCACTTCCTTGAGCGCTCTCCCGATCATTCCTCACAACACACTGGTACATCCCCCGGTCGTGGCGGGTGACCGCAGCCACCGCCAGCACATGCGGGGCGGCTAGACGCACCCGCCCACCAGATTCGGAGGTGCCAGCTACCAGCGGCGACCCGTTTCGCAGCCACTGCACCGACGAGACGGGTGAACCCGTCACGGTGCAGTTGAACATAGCTGATTCCCCGGAATTCACCACCTGCAGGATGAAAGTATATTTAAATCACCTACATAATCAAATTATTATCTAAAATTAGGGATGGTGACACCAGCACGTTTCTCACTATTGGAATTTACATGAAAGAAGAAAATATATCCGTGGAAATGAACGAATAATTCAGTAAACTGAGGATATAAACATGCATTTCCTGAAAAAACCTAAACTTCTAATTGCTTAGTAAATAATCGTGTTTAGTTTTCTAATTGATATGATATTTTGACAACCGTATCTACTACTTTGATATACCTATTAGAAATTTTTGTTTCTTTAAAGAACAGTCGAGAAGATATTAGTATAAACACAAACAAAATAACGAAATGTGTTTTGATCGTTTATTTATACCTTTGAGTTATATTCAAACTGATATTTTTCAAGATATAATATTGTATGTATGTTGTATTTTATAATTATTATAATTGGAATATGCATTAAATATTGTTGATTAATTATTAAAACTATAACATATCTAATTCACTAACTTATCATACTGCAATTAATTCGTATTTAATAAGTTTTAATTAACAAATATAAAAATTAAACGAAAGTCTGTTTGGTCCAATTTATGTACGACTGGGATCATGTATGATGCACCACCGTAAGAAGTTAAACAATAGGCATTATTCATTTTTTGTAATAATTAGAAGCAAGTTATATGGTTATTTTTGAATGGTGTAAGATTTTGAGTGAAAAGTTATGTCATATAAACTGAAATATTTTTAATCCTTCTTTAGTGTAGCGGACAAGAGTCACGCGGTTAGTGCTGTGGACTACATGAGATCCCGAATTAAATTTTACTAAAAGTATCAGGAATTTTCAAATTTGTTAAATTGAATGATGAAACATGTTTCTAAACTTTATTGTGGGTTTAATAAATCAAACAAATGGACTTAGTTCTGATTTTAGAAACATAAATACAGATATTGGGATATAACAAACCCCACCACACTAAGGGTTAAATATAACATTGGTCCACATCACACAGAAGAAACCTAACAAAAAAAAATGACAAGAAAAGATATAGTTGCAATGGGGTCTTCTCCCTTTTTTTTTTGTTTAATTTTTTTTCTGTAAGTTTGAGTAAAATTATAAATATAGATACTAATTTTAATATTAAAAGACATTTAGTTATTAAGGTACGATTTTTAAAAATTGACATCCCATTTCAAATGTTCGCTTGTGGCGTCAGCACCTACGTCATCTTAATTACGAAACACACTCTTGCGGAGAGCGAGGAACTACAGCTACTTTCAAATTGACTGTCATTTATCATTGTTATTTGCTGAGAGGTTTTTACAAATATAGTTAATTACATTACCTGGGCAAAATAAAATAACAAATATAATAAACATACGTTTAATTTGAAAATCGTTGTTAGCTGCAATATATGACTTGACATGACAGATGTGATAGTGAGACTACCGACATTACCGACAAGCGACATGGTATAGTACATCAAAGCACTTTTATTTTAACGCGTCCTAAACTCTTTGTCTACAAACGCTATAATTAACGAATTCTAATTTATCGAAATGTTAATTTTAATAATTAGTAATTATTACATACCTAAAAAGCAAATTATTATTTGTTATCAACACCTCTTTTGCCTTGCCATGTTGTATCTTCTATTACAAGATGACGTCACGATATTGCAACCGCGAAATTTCGTAAAGAAAATTATGAATGAAAAGTTAAAAAATTATAAAGAAATATTGAATAATATGTGACCGAAATGATCTAAATTTTTATAATTTGTAAAAAAACAGAAATTTTTTTAAGTGTATGACCCCATTAAATTTTAATCAACGGATCTATGACCACCATAATAAAGTTATCTCTTTTTTTTTTTTTTGGTGAATTAATTTGCCGCATCCTCGACAAAAAGCCAATACCATTCTTGTAAATTATTTTTATTTATTATTTCAGCTCGTTTCTAAACGAACTATAGAATGGGGTATAACTTTCCGTACTCTATCCTGAGCAGGGTTGATTCATAGAGTCAAGTTAAGAAATGTAGAAATCATATTTCACTGAACAGTCACAATTGATCTTAAACATTTAAATAATAGCATAAAACTGTGCAAATCAACAATATGTAAATATATTTTAATTCAAGGCGTAACTTTTATAGTTCTTGAGATCTTCGTAGCAGATAAGGCTCTGCATTGAGCCATGGAACAAAAGAATTTAGCTCGATTACTTTTCTCCACTAAAATCTTTGGGGCCTGCGGTTGAAAATGTCAATACACGAGTTTTTCGCACCGTTATCTCAATAGAATTTATGCTTATTTTTAGTAAGGACTGTCGTAATATTAAATTTTGTTTCTCTCTATTTAAATTTTAAGTACGGTCACAATCTCACCTGAAGTTGAGGTACAACGTGCACACTAAGATGCGCTGTGACTGTGAGGTGTGTGTCAAGCCGCTGTTCACCAAACTGGTTGGAAGCCTTGCAGGACCAGCGTCCTGAGTCCTCCGGCTCTACTCTGCGAATATACAGAATGTCCTGTGACGGGATTATCCTTGTAGATGGTATTACGGTCTGTAGCTGACCGCCCATTTCGCGATACCAACTGTCAACAGCAAAATAACCAAGGAAGTTAAAATAAAGTACATGGATTTATAAACTGGTAAAAGGATTCATAAAGAACTTACTCAAGTCTACCATTGAAAAATAAACTAAATGGATGATTCATTGTATCTAGTGCTGTTCCATTGAAACTTTCATATTGTAAGATTCAAACTTTTAATTTTCATGAAATATCTTGTATCTCATTTTAATCGGAACACTTTTTATATCTATCCCTGAATGTCTTTAAACCTCATGAGATAGGTGGATGCTTTTCCTAATGCTAGGTGAAATATTCAGCCCTCTCAGAGTATCCTTGGGGCTTCCTGGGGTATGTAGTTTTATCAGTACACTATTATTTTATGAAGGATATATACTTTTTTATAGACAACCTGTGTAAAATATGAATAGATTTAGTACATTCACAGCAGGTTATAATCATAGAATTTTGCTGTTGTCACCCAGGACAAAATGCTGAAAAGAACAGATATATTCAGATATTTGTATTTACTTTACTTTGCATTTAACTTAAAAAGACAGTACAATAATGGATTCGATTTAGTTATCTTATTAATGTATAAATAAATATTCCTACAGCTCTTCTGTTGTATAAATAACAAATCTGATTCACTGTATCTATGGACAAGCTATAATAAGCACAATAAAAATAAATTTTATTTACTGACTGAATACAAACATACGGAGGAGATTAAAAGTGTACAGAGAGGGGCTCAAAATAATGTCTTTAATAAACTTCGGACAAAACCTCAATACTGAAAAGTTACAGTAAATTAAATTTGAATCAATTAGAAAGTCGTTGTTACAAAATTAAAGATACCTATTTGAGAAATAGATGAAAAACATTTAATTTAAAAAAAATACACAAAAATTCAGTAATATAGAAGTTATATAATTTTTTTATGGCTCAGATATTCGTTGACTTAATAAAAAAATGCAACTAAAAAAATTGCCGTTGAAATTTATTTAAATGTCAATTCATTTAAACACTAAGTACTTCAATTTTTGTTTTCATGAATTTGGTTTCTATTTTATGATAAAAATATATTTTATAAAAAAAAATATTAAATTATTTTTTGTTTAGTTCAATTGATACGAGTATAATAGACAATTATCAAATTTTGTAACTAATATCTATTTTTCTACGGAAAAGAGAAAATAATCTTATTATTAATACTTCCCCTTCAAATTTAATGATACTCAGTATACGGGCGTTAACTTAAAAGAACTTTATATTGTTGTTGTAATAAAAGGTTAAAAAAAAATAGTCGTTATTCCAGCGTTGAGAGTAAGTCTTGATTTAGTTATAGTACCCTGAACTAGTGTTACAAAGAGAGTTAATCCAATGTTTTTTCAAAAATATGATTGATTTATTTAAATTATTCCTTCTTGCAATTATTATCAACCATTGTTAGAAAATAAATATATTAAAATTTATTATAACTTTCTGGTTAGTGAGTTTTTGTCGGAAAAAAAATGTTAGGTTTATTCATCTCAATATTCACAAAGGCTTAAAAAAAATTTTGAACTGTAGCTTTCTTTTTATTTAGTTTTTGTCAAAAGTTTATTACGCAAAAGCCATTATTTTGAATCCTCCCGCTTACGTTATGATTCATTATTTAGACAAATTATTAATTAAATATAATATTATTTAAAGGCAAAGTAATGGTTTTTGAGATAATAATAATAATAATATTTCAAGTGGGCTATATCCTGGAAGACAGTGAAGCAGGTCAAAGATATCCAGCAATGCTGAGGTAGTGTGAATAAAAAGTGGAATAATAATAATAACCTATATTGACACCAGCTAATGGCGCGGTTTAGCCAAAGGCTGTTTTTTCCACCCAACCAATATACAGGCTGGTCCATCGGTCTGTATTTTTTATTTTATACGTTTATATAAACATTACCGAAAAATTTTTCAAAGTTTATTTTACATTAAAATGTCTATGCTTAAAGCTTCTTCATTTCTCTTTAAAATAGTTATTATCCATTAAACTCCTAAAATGATCATTACAGAAACTATTCACGTTCTTTTTATTAAAGAATCGTACGCAGGAAGAATGCCATGAATGTGTTTCAACAATCAGATTAGTTGCTCTCTGATCTTTAATAATTATTATTTGCTTTCTCATATAGTTTATCTGCTTTTTTGTTACATTTTATTTAGTTTGATAAACTGATGTTCAATTCGTACATTTTTTATAACTTTATTTATTGTTTTAATTTCATATGGCACACTTTCCGTGTGTGATTTTTCATTAGCATAAACTTGAACAGTATCTGTACTAATCGTTTTAGGACAATAATTAATAAGAACTGTTGTAAAGAGAAACAAATGTTCTTTAAATTTTTGCAAAAATGTATAGGGTGTTCCATTTAAAAATGTAAAGTGGCATATCATTGCCCGAAAATGGAGCACATGGTAGAAAAACATATGCTGCAGATGCGTTAGAATTTTAATATAAAATAAGTTTTGTTTGAAATTTTTTTCGGTTTTATTTAAAATAATAGCATAAAATAAAAAATACAGACCGATGTATATATATATATATATATATATATATATATATATACATACGATTACAAAAATATATTTAGTATCATAGTAGATTACAATAGGTTAGTTTGTTCCAATATTTACAAAAGCTTCAAAAAATTCTTAAAACTGTAACATTTCGATTATTGAGTTTTCGCCAAAACTTTATTAAAAAAAAAACCCATATTTGTTTTCCCCTTGGCTAGCTGCACTTTTAAATCTCCTGCGTACGTGGTAATTCCCCCCTATAGAGAAACTATGTATTAAATATAATATTATCTGACAGTAAAGTAGTAGTTTCCGAAGGTTAGGTCATTCATCTCAATATTTGCAAAGGCTTTAAAAAGTTGTAAGAAAATAAATGAGCATTAATTCGTGAAAAAGTGTGCAGAGGGCAGCCAGCATGCAGGCTGGCTGCGGCCGGCGTATCTCTTTTATTTATAGATAACCGCTAAATCCCCGGAGTGGCATCCGAGGCCTAAAAAACAGTATGAAGATTAACGGTCGGCGATCACTGACCATGTTTCTGGTCTATTTACTTGGAACATTAATAGACCGTCGCTTCCTCAATATGTTTCGGGAATCGTATCCGGTCTCGCGGGACCCAGACATGCTTTACGTCTTTTGCAGAACTATTCAACTGGCCTGAAAAGTCCTGCGATAAGCAAGTAAGCACACCATACTACACTGTTCCTGTTCATACTCAACACTAACCTAACCTATATTCTGGCCGAGGTCGCTTTTGGACGTCGTTTGCCTTATCCGCGTATATTGTTTGCTATTGCTGTTATCTCTGTCCATTTTATCGAACTTTACTAGTTTAATGTCGGAAGAATGTAATACTTTATATATACAGGGTGATTCACTATATGGGAAGCATTATACGTAAGAAATGGCATAACGATATAGGTTCCATTACACCTAGTTTCTAACAATCAAAATTTCAGTAGTGCTATTCTATATCATTCTTAATACCAAGAAACTACTGAGAAAACAAAATATCGGCAAGAAAAAACAATTTATCTCTTACAAAATACAATGAAAAAGTACTTCTTTGGCAAATAAATATTATGTTAATTTAATCACTATTAAAATAGAATTGGATTTAAATATATATATATATATATATATATATATATATATATATATATATATATATATATATATATATATGAATTTTGATTTTAAAAATTTTATTTATATTTTTTAATTTCCTCAATTCTTAATAGTGTCGAAGAAATTACTTATTTATTATTTGTAATGGAGATATGTGACGCCATTAAAAAGGAATTTTCATCCTAACAGATAAAGAAAGGAAAACAACAAATATTTCATGATATAGGTTTCCCGCGATACGTAAATAAATGATGAAATTTGCTAGGAATTTTTCTTATCATTCTATATGAATGTAATAACTATTGTGATTTTATTATAAAAGTTCATCGTATTTGAATTATAAAATTATCTGAAAATAGAAAATCACTCCCTTGGAGATATTTGCTTTTTTACTTCTATATTGTTTTATTTGTATTGTGTCTATTTTAAAACTCTGTAGAAAATATATTTTAGGTACTGTCCTGTTAAGAGGCCCCTTATAAATTTATTTAAAACTCTTGCGATATACCTGCTGAAAAATTCTAATTGATCAATCACCATTTAAAGTTGTGCACACCATAAAATTAATTTTTATTCACCTTCAAAACTAAAATGTTGTTTTTTTTATATTTCTTTATCTTTTTCCAGGTACTCACTGATATATAGAATTTAAAATACCAGAAACTACGTCGTATGCCTCACTTAAAATAGATGGGTTACTGTAATACTTGTTTTGTTATTCCAGTCCATCTGGTATTTTAAAATCTAGTTTTAAGGTCTTGTCGAACAAGAAAATACAATGAAATTTTGATTCCTTATAGTTGCAAAATTAAGTGAAAGATCTCTTTGTACATAATATTTTTTATTTAAAATTACCTTCTCAATGTACTGTTACATATTATTTAATTAACATGCAATTAACAAGGGAAGTCAGTTTCACCAGGTTTCTTATTCTATTCATTTTAGAGAAGAATGCTTTTCATAAAAGCTGCAGAGAATTAAATCCTGTATTTTCAATCAAGTACAAGTTACACAAACAAAACACATACAAAACATACGTATAGTTCATTTTTCTTGTGGTAGACTTCACGTTATTGTATTCTTAGCTAAGAATTAACGAGCACCAAATCACTTGTTTATATTTTCATATTTTCCTTATGTACAAAATTTTTACATTTATCTAATCAGTGTATCTCTGTCTTAATGAAGACATAAAAAAAGGATAGAGCACAATTGTGTCATCACTAGAGAGCGGATTATATGCACGAAAAAACTGAATTATATGCGCATATATATGCTGATTTTTTTGGGAAATATGCACTCACTATGACAATATATTCAGCAAAATATGCAAGAAAAAAAAAATCTTAAATTATTAGATAAAAAGTATAAATGAACGCATTATGAATTTTATTGCTGATTCACAATTAACAAATATACTACTAATAAAATAAAGTCTAGAAACTTAACATAATATTATGAGTTTATGGCATATTTATAAAATTACAGCAACAAATTTTTCAAAATTTTCTAAAAGAAAAGTGAAACATAAGTAAAAGATATATCCAGCTGAGAATTCTCGGTCTTATATTCATTGTTCCCACTTTTACCAGCGTTCGTGTATACAATGAATATCTACCGTAACCGTTACACAACTTTTGCTGGAAATATTAGAGTTTATTGGTTTGTGTATTTACTTATTTTATTGTTTATTGCTTTTTCCGTTGTATTCTTCTATGTATTGCGACATCCCACAATATTTGGGAATTATCAATGTGCATTAGCAGAAATTTCATATTGCTTATCACTAGACAAAGTCTTAAAAATATTTGAAATATGCAATTATATGCAACTTTTATAAATATGCATAAGAATGCCCAAATGGGCAATATATGCTATTAGTAATTAGCAATAATTAACTCTAATCAATGTAATTCGTCCAGAAATTTAATTTTATTAAAAGATATGCAAAAATTAAAATATATTCACCTTATATATAGTCCGCTCTCTAGTCATCACTATAGCAGAATAGGTGGTACTACCGAGTATTGAATAGTGATCCATAATCAACGGTGTTCGTGGAAAAGTATAACAGTAATAATTTTTAAAATTGTTAAAAATTATACATTATAATTTACTATAATGTTTAATTTTACATATTTCTCATAATATTAATGCATAAGTACATTTTTATATGAACACCTATCAAGACTCTTTTTGAACAATTCGAACTTATCTGTGAAGTTATATGACGTCATAATTTTCCCCAACTGCTACAGAATTGATTCGTATAAATCTGAATGATGACGTGCGGCCTACCACACGAAAAATGAACTATATCAGTTGAAAGTAAATTCATGTTTTGCATTGATAAAAATATAAATAGTGATGTAAAAAAAAATATTATTTATTCACTAGTTATATTTATTTCACGTAGGTGGACAAACCAAAATGCGTACCTGGCAGATGTAGTTTAAGAGGCTTCTAAAGTATGGGTTCAATGTAATTTACACTTTGTTTAAATTGTAATCAAAATAGTTTCTATTTCATAAATTTGTAAAGTGTGTTATGTATTAGAATATTATATCTTGTACGTTACAATACTTTTGATTCGGAATGTACAAGAAGAAATATTTGGGTGAGCCAAGTTATCACGCATTCCTGTAGGAATCACATATTAGTTTATCGACCTATAATCTTTATAAAAATAGAAATTATTTCTTAATCGTATAAATGTAATATCGTTCACTTATTTTAAGAACGGAACGGGGTAATAGGAAAAATTAGTTTATTTTGCTTTTTTTATGGAGTAATTGCTCCGTGGAAACGCATCGGACTGTAGTTCATAAGATCCTATGTTCGAGCCTCACAACTGACAAATTTTAAAAATTAAATTTCGAAAATTGTCACCTCATAAAATTACCCTTGTGGATCCTACATCACTATCATCCTTGGAGGCCGTGGTTTTACGGCTGGTAACCGCACTTCACAGGACAAATAAATGGCAATACAGAGATTTGCTTTAAGCAGAATACCACACCCAGAAATGGGTAAATGGCGTGATGATATATGTGTATGTTATTTATTTACTTTGCTTTTGATTCATTAATACTCTAGGCAAACTTACAATGTGTAAAAAATATTATTACTCTTTTTAAAAGTTAATACATTCTCTACAATGACTGTTTATTATATGAAATAAATAAATATATCATCACGCCATTTACCCATTTTGAGTGTGGCACTTTGCTTTCGCATATCTAAGTATATCATGCGCGTGAAGTGCTACCAACAGTCAAGTCACGGCTTCCAAAGATGTTTAATAAAGCGGAAGTTAAAATGACAACTCAGTAGCGAAATTCGAATTAAGGATCGCATGCTGCACGATCCGATGAGTTACGACGGAGCTATTTATTTGTATTACATGTGTTTTATTTAATAATTTACGATACTTAGCTATTGTACGCGTTTAAATTATTATTTTTTAAAACATTTATTTTACTTATTGTACAATTTTATTCGTTGCATTGTGTAAACTGCTCCGCGTCTGCAGCGCTACTCTGTTCTTTTTAAAAATGGACCTGATTATTTCTTTAAAATTTTTATCTGAAGTTAATTTTAATATAATAAGGGACGCAACGTTTGTAAATAATTTTATTTTCCATATTAAATGCATCTGAACTTGGGGACTTAATTTTTAATTAAATGAATTTTTCTACTATTCTATTTTAATTATTAATGCTTCATACACTGTTTTATGTATTTTGTTCTGCTGCTTCTCTATTATGGGGAATTTAATTTTTGTTGAGATGTCGAAACTTAAATGACTTTAAAATAAATAGCAACGAAGCATAGATACAGCCCTATGGAACTAGGAATAGGGATGAATTTAAGAAAAAATTATGTGAATGCGAATTATATTCTTGCTGATGCGGATCGAATGCAGATTTCATGATAAATAAATTCCGATTCAAAACGGATATTTTTGTACTTACGTACTTGAAATTACGTTTATATAATTTAATTTAATTAAAAATATTGAACAATTGAATTTTTTTTTTGCCATTTACAATCTGGGGAGTACGGGAACCAAAATGCTCCTGACACTGGAACATTTTCAACAGAGAATGGAAGATGCCGCAGAAATAATAAGGCTCAAAATTTCATGTTATTAGAAATGTAGTTGTAGTGTGGCAGTAAATTTTGATATTCTATGAACAGTTTTTGTAATTAGCGATTTCATTTGAAATGTAGGCATTATTTTTTTTAAAATAACCCTGAGAACATAGGACACTTTGAATTAAATGAAATAAATTTTACGGATTATTATTTTTTATTCATTACTGTAACCTATCAAACCACTGGTCCAAAAAATGTTTGCTCTAACTCATATACAATTATTTTTTTGAATTTCGGAAAAATTCTTTATGAGTTCTAATCAATACATAAAATAATAAATAGATACCCTTAATTTTTCTACAATAATTTTGAAACACTATGTAAAGTCTATTAAAAATAAACATTTTACAAAGTTTTGTTCATTCCTGTCCGGAAGACCAGATGTATTTTGCAATAGTCTATTACTCCAAACGAGTAATTTCAAATGAACTTCCAAGTATGTACATACCATGTTTATTACTGAGAAAAATCCTAAATTGGTTTGTTCTTTAACAATGTCCTTTCTTTCTTTGAAGAATGACCGCTTTAGAAAGTAGGGAATAATGTCATATTTTTTCCTAATTCACTTAACAGGATGATTCATAACGTAAATTGAAAATTGAAACTGTAGCTAAGGAGCTCAAAATAATTTTTTGACAAAAACTTAATAATCAAATAGTTACAGCTAGTTAAATTTCTTTTAAATTGAAGTCCACCTATTGACTACCGCTGAAAATAATCCTTATTTTTTCGATTCCATAGAAATATGTTTCTTTCAAATCACACAATATGCTGTCATTTTGATATAAAATTATACACCCAACGAAAAATAAAGCCAAAACAATGAATTGGAAAAATCTTTTTTATTAAACTTTAAAAACTTATTTCATAAACAATAATTATGTCTACATATTCCTTGTTACTAAAAGTATTAACAATTTTGTACTATTTTATTATAATATGGCGTTTAAAGAATTAACATTTAAATGAATTTTTAAACGGCAACTAGTTTTCCAACTGTGTTTTTGAATTCAAGTGCCCCCAACCAGTTGGACAGCAATTTTTGAACAATAAAAGAAAAATTTAAACTATCGTAACTTTTATTATAATACAATAGTATTAGATTTTTTAAATTAAACTTTGATCAACTAACTTTAAAGTATTCCCAGTTTCTATTTAAAAGATAATTAACAGCCGTAGTTTGTAAGGAGTACTCGGTAATTGATTCCAATTTAATGTACTGTAAATATTTATTATTGAGTTTTTGCCAAAATTAAGAACCATTATTTTGAGCCGACCTAGTTACACTTTAAATCTCTTCCGTACGTTATGAATTATCCTGTAGTGTATACAATTTGCAATACCGCAAATAATGAAGGTTCTATCATTTTTTTTTAAATGTGAAAATTTTGCGAAAACAATTCGAATTCGTTTATAAAATTTGCGGGACGGATGCAAATATGAAGTCTGCGGATGCGGACACAAAAAATGTATATCCGCGCAGGATTCTTCTTACAGACAGCTAGCATTCATACGTATACACTATTTCACAAGACCTTTCATTAAAGGGACACACAAATCTACGTGGTTTCTTGTGCTGTGATTGGTCCTCGAACATGTGCTGAACACTGTGTGAAATCCCGTGAGGGTGCAAACATGTATATACTGTTAAAATGTCACACTACACTTTACTGTTTTGAGTTACATGTAGGTATAGCCACAGTATAAAAGTAGTTGCACTCTCCGTCGGCACCCTGGATGTTCTGTAACCTGTCAGATTTCCTTGCGTATTATATGCCTCGCCCTGACGCAGGCGCAGCAGTCAATTTAAATAAACGTCAAATTCAAATTGAAAGAGTCTTTGACGGCGATTTTACTGACATCAGTAAAAACTATAAGATCCTAGCGCGTGGCTTATCGCTTCAAGACCAAACTTTCATGTTACAAACATATCGGGGAGTGCGACTACTGCTTATAGCATATAATGCGGTATATCATTGCCCACTGAGTTTTTATTTTATCTTGTTGCTTCTACATTGTGTAGTATATTAGAAGTATTTATGCTTAAATTAAGGATATGCAATAAACCAAAACAACCGAGCAATTTATTCTTTCCACTCTTAATAACAGTGTACGAGCTGGTGTTAGTTCAAAATTCCGAGCGTATGCCGCCGAATGCATGTATGGTAACACTGTACTTTTTTAACCTATCACAGAACTATATAATATTGTCTATATTTGTTCCTTTAATGAAAGGTCTCATGGTATAAACTGTAGGTAATTTTTTTAGAGTATTGGCGATGAAACAACATTAAATGCGTAATTAAAATGTGTTGAGTCTATAAATATTTGTGAAATCACTTCTGCGGGGGCTGAACACAAGGCTGACCTCAACATTAAGAAATCGTTTAGTGTTGGGACCCAGCGCCGAGCGTTCAGTGTCGAACTGCGAGCAACGATGCTGGAACGCCCGGAGAAATGGTGTGAATTACATCGCAGTGAATGTGTTTAATGCGTAGTCGGCGCCGTGGGATTTGAATAACAATTAGCGGCCAGATAAAGCTGAGTATAAGCACGAGGATAAGGCGTGAATAGAGAACACTGCACACAGCCAGACGTGGAGTCTTAACACCGCCGTTTAAAACGGAAGGAAGCTGCCAGGTTCGGCTTAGCCACAACACACTCCAAAGCCGCTTTTCAACTTATGTTCGCTCCAATCCCGATTTCAAAAGGAGAGGACTCTGTTTTCTTTTTTAGCCTTTTCCTCTGTACCTTTTCTGGACTTACCAAGGAAATATATACGCAGTGTGTCTATACTTCGATCGGTCATTCATTACCATCAAATAAGAACTACAAGCTCGATTTAATGGGAGTATTTGAGGGACCAAGATTTCACTTATTTATAAATCCTAAAATTAGGGGGCTTCTTCTTCATTAAATAATTTCTGAGTAGTTATAGATTTGGGACCATGTCTTAAATATAGAAAATTGATTAATCCCGTAATTTAGCGCATGGTTTCTGGTGCTGTTAGAAACTCAATCTTTGTGACATTGCGACAGTCTTTGGTTACTGGTGTAGCCAAAATGACATACGAGTATTTATTGTACAGTCAGTACTACATATACAGTGTACATGTGGTCAGTTTATATTACCCAACATGAGAAAAAAAAATGATAGAATTAATAGTTTAATAAATTAATTATAATTGCTCCATTTATTTAAATATTTTTTTATAAAATAAACCTTATAATACAACAGTAGTAAAGCGGGCATACACGATAAAGTTTTTCTTTTCAAGTGATTTTAAAATAACATTTGATAGCTAATTCGCCTACTGCAAAACAATCGAATAGATAATAATGCGGTAAAGCAGCAATGTGCAACTGTACAGCCTATTTTTTTTTAATTAAAAAAAGTACCGCATATTCTGATTTTCGATTCCTCTATCTCTTTTACACTTGCGTCATTGTGCGAGAGAGATAACTTTTTAATGTCATTTGAGAAGAAAAACTTCATCGTGTAATGCACGCTTTACAGTATTTATTCAAATTACTCAGAATTTAATGTATCTTGTGCAAATAATTAAAAATTTGAAACGGAAAAAATGAGTAATACAAAATAGTTTAATAATTTAATAATGCTACCGAAATTGTAAATGTGTTTGGTGCCGTGTTGACCAAATAATTTGTTTGCTGATTTAGAATTAAAATTATTTTAGTGATTAGTTTTTATATCTGCTTTAAAATTTATCGCCATCATATATAGCCATGCGTTTCTTATTCAAATAAAAAAAACATAAATAAATAGTGATAAATTTGTTTTAAATCTTTATTTCGTATGATAGTAGTAGTAGTAGTAGTAGATAGAAATGTCAAATTTGTTATTACACCATAGCAACAATAGGCAGTAAAAATGACATTTTACAGAGTGTTAGCTGTGAAAACAATCGCACTTTTCATGTCAATCGGCAAAAATAGTTATTTGTCTAACTAGGCATCAAAATACTAGAAAATAATGAATTTTGTTTCCAATACTCAACCATTTATTCAAGGTTATCAAAATAATGGATGCTAGCATTCACTGAGTCGTTGTTTGCTTGCAGTTACGTATCCATATTAAATTACTATTTATATTAATAATTGTTATTGGTATAAGTAGTGTTTTATATTGTACAGACCTAAAACTTGAATATATTCGTGCATTTATTATTTTTTAGTTGATGTTCATTTGCCTAGATTATTCGATTCTTTTAGGATAGCAACACAAATATATTATTTAAAATACAACAAGAACATCAGCTTGTCTTATTGAAAATAGATGACGAAATATGGTGCCTGGATTGTTAATTCGTCATTACGGTAAAATAATTAAATATTATTTTCATTTAAAAAAATCATTAAGTTTATGGTATATCTCGTAAACCTATACATTTGATAATAAACGGGAGTATTAATTTTCTTTGAAATACTTTTCCCAATATGCAACTATTAGAGAATGTAGATATCTATAAAACATTTTACTATTATCTTGTGACCTATTCGCAGTGGAAATTCATCAACATTTGAACACTTTGTACGGGTATATGTATTATTTACTATCCAGCCTTAATCGTTTATTGTTTTGTTGATAAATTATATAATTATTAATTAAATTTAGGTTTAACTTGAACGTGCCAGTATTTAATTAAGTGTAAAAGCTTGAATAGACATGAGTAGACATCTGGATTAATAGTTAAAACACGATAAAAGCCTGTCCATGAAAATTTCAACCTAGCGCACATATTCCGATAAAATAATTAGCAAATTAGTTGGATAGTTTATAAAGTAAACAAACAGTTATATTTACCGTAATACTATTAATACTATTATTCCAGTATGTAAATTAAATCATTAAACGGATTCCTGACAAGGTTTAAAATATACACAAAAACAGGGAACATGACAAATCAGTTTTTGCACAAGCTTTTTAATTTTAGAGAAAAATATCTTTAAAATAAGCTGTATGCAGTTAAATTTCTGGTTTAAGCAGCAAGCAAATTTTGTTTAGCTAGTATACTCAATGTAAAATTTACATTAAAACGTGAGAATTGAATAAAATATTACCAATCAAATAAAATAAATTTTATGTACATTTAATTACACAAATTCAATATTTTAATTACCTATATTGTGGTTTTTATTACTTCACAAAAATAAAATATGATAGACACATTGTCATACATTTAATTTGTAATTTTGTAAATTTGTATTATTGATTTATTACCAAATATAAGGGGAAATAGCTTCGTGTTAACGCCTAAAAATCGTAAAACCGTGGATAATGAGATCCTTAGATCCCCAACACCATATATTTCCTATGGCTCCGTTACCACTTGTTTGGTCGACATCATTGCACGTCCGAAACATATCAAATACAGAGATCTACTCAGAAATAGATAAATTGCGTGATAATGTGTAATTTGTTGTATTTATACTCAGATTTCGACATAAAATTTAATTAATTTCTATACAACATTGCAATAAATTAGGTTTGAATATGTAATAAATTGAATATATGTACAAATCATTGGACTATCGATTATTAAAACGCAAAAATAATAGGTACTTTACCATTTTGAGTGTGATACTCTGCTTTCACAGATCTCTGTAAGCGATATCTTGTTAATCGTCAAATGCGACAACCATTTGTCATGCCATATCCACCTAATATATAATTTCACGTTTTGTAGTGTCACTGGACTGGTTTAATTGGTTTTACCCTAATGATATTGTGCATTATTAATTTCAACTTATTTTTATTCACCTGTTTAGCCAAAAAATTTTGGCTGACGTTCGAAAAATTTATATTTTTTAAGGTTATTTTTCTGTGGTCCTCAAAAATAAAACATGTTCTATTTTTACGGACAAAAAGCGCGCAGATAGTACGCGCAGAGAATTTTTGATACAACTGTAAAATTTTCGACTGTTATTTTTCGTTCATTAATGTTTTAAAGTTATCATTTATTTTTAATTGTTCAAAATTTTCATTTACAAATAAAAAAAGTTTCAAACACTTATAAATTCCTGCATTTAAAAATATAAAAAAATATTTGATTTGTATTTACTCTCAAAAAATTTTGATACACAGTAAAATTCACAATTGAAATTTTGTTGTTCAACATATATAAAATACAGCTTCCATGATCCTGTCAAAAATTCCGCTTTTATTCAATATGTTTTTTTTTTTTTAAACCTCCGTTTATTTAATCCAATGTTACTACTTAACAACTACCATTCCAAAACGCAAAGCATACAATTTCTCATTATTCATTTTCATCTTCAATCCTTCAATGATTGAATTAAAAATTGACGGCTATCTATGTTTCAAATTACGTATGTAGTAGTAGCTATACAGAATTCTGTCTATAAATTGTTTTATAAAAATTCTGCTAAGAATTATATATCGTGACTGATATATTTTATATGTCTCATCTGTTGCATTAAGGGTTATATTGTATAAAAGTATGACTCACCTGAAGTTGGGCGGGGGGTTCCCCTGTGCAGAGCAGCTGAGATGCACGTCACTTCCGCTCTCGGCCGTGATGGCGGTGAGAGTCCGAGGCGCCAGTCGCGGTGGCATACTTCCGGTGGGGTCTGCAACGAACACATTCACACCTTATAACCTGCCTAGAGCTTTAGAGTAGTGAGCGCTAGTCTGTGCGGGTGAGCTCAAGAACATCCGCAGGGAATCCTAGCACGGTTAGTGTGGGTAGTGGTTTGCCGCTTAACACGAGGAATTACACACTGCGTAATACTAAAGGCCAGTTTTACAATATCAGGTTAATAATAATATTGTACTTAACTACGAGTTAATGAGAAGCCATTGGTTCGTATTATCAACTCGTCATTTCAGGTGAAATTTTCAAGGGGCGCTGTTTCACCGCAGTGAAACTAGCAGTTTAAAAACTTATGTAAAGTTGCATACGTTTCCTGATTTCTTATCATAAGAACTAACAAAATTATTACAAAATATTATACAATTTGCCTGAAAATAATTATATATGAAACATACATTCTTTTTAAGGTGGTATATTTTGTTGAATACATAACATCACACAATAAGTAGGGTCGGTAGTTATATTTATACCAGGATAATATCTATTATTTATTCACCAAACTATACGTTCACGTATCAAACCACCCCTCAAAATATGCTAAATCAACCAACAACCAATTTCATCAAACATTTTCATCGTGGCACATTACTCTTGTTTCGTCCACTTTAATAGTTCGATTTATAGAAACACATCTATTATTAGTCATCGAAATCATTCGTCCACTCAATAACCCATCAATGAAACCTAATTATTTATTAGCCAAACACAATCAACCAACAACCAATTTCCTTAAACATTTTTATCCTGGCACATTATTTTTGCTTTATTCACATTCATACTTCGATTTATGGAAACACGTTTATTATTCATCCACGGAATCATTCTTTAACCCATAAAACCAACAATTTAATCTATTCGGCGGGCACAATCAACCAACAACAAGTTTCCTCAAACACTTTTGCTTTGTTTAGATTCATAGTGCGATTTATGCAAAAACATTTATTATTCATCCACGGAATCATTCGTTTACGCTTCAAAACTCCAATGAAATCTAATCATTTATTCGCCGGACACAATTAACTAACAACCCATTTCCTCAAACATTTCTATTCTGGCACATTACTTTTACTTTGTCAACATTCATAGTTCATTTATGAAAATATGTTTATTATTCATGCGCAGAATCATTCATTCACGTATCAAACAAACAATGAAACCTACCCATTTATTCACCGGTTACAATCAAACAATAATAAATTTCCTTAAACATTTCCATCCTGGCACTTTTGCTTCGTCCATCTTCATAGTTTGATTTACGCAAGGACATCTAATATTCATCAACTGAATTATTCGTTCACGCTTCAAAATACCAATGAACCCTAACCATTTATTCGCCGGCACAGTCAACTAACAATAAATTTCCTCAAACGTTTGCGTCCTGGCATTTTATCTTCGTCCACAATTATAGTTTGATTTACGCAACCATATCTAATATTCATTAACTAAATCATTCATTCACGCTTTACAACACCAATGAAGCCTAACCATTTATTCGCCGGGCACAATCAACCAACAACCATTTTGCTAAAACATTTCTATCCTGGCACATTACTATAGCTTTTATCACATTCATAGTTCTTTTATGTAAATATGTTTTATGTTCATGCACAGAATCATTTGTTCACGTATCCAAATATCAATGAAACCTAACCATTTATTCGCCGGACCCAATCAAACAACAATAAATTTCCTCAAACATATCCATCCTGGCACTTTTGCTTCGTCCACGTTCATAGATTGATTTACGCAAGCTCATATAATATTCATGAACTGAATCAACCGGCCACGCAATAACCCATCAATAAAACCTAACCATTTTTTATCCATACACAATCAACCAACAAACATTTTTATCCAGGCACATTACTTTTGCTTTATTCACATTCATACATCGATTTATGCAAACACGTTTATTATTCATCCACGAAATTATTCTTTAACGCATTAAACCTACAATTTAATCTATTCGGCGGGCACAATCAACCAACAACCAATTTCCTCAAATATTTTTATCCTGGCTCATTACTTTTACTTTATCCACATTCATAGTTTAATTATGTAAATATGTTTTTTATTCATGCATAGAATCATTCGTTCACGTATCCAACTATCAATGAAACATAACCATTTATTCGCCGGGCACAATCAACCAAAAACCATTTTCCTCAAACATTTCTATCCTGGCACATTACTTTTGCTTTGTTCCCATTCATAATTCATTTCTGTAAATATGTTTATTATTCATGCACAGAATCATTTGTTTAAGTATCCAACCATCAATTAAACCTAGCCATTTATTCGAAGGACACAACCAACCAAAAATAAATTTCCTCTAACATTTCTGTACTGACACTTTCATTTCGTCCACATTCAAGGTTTGATTTACGCAAGCACATCAAATATTCATCAACAAAATCATTTGTTCACGCTTAAAAACACCAATGACACCTAACTATTTTTCGCCGGGCATAATCAACCAACAACCATTCTCCTCAAACATTTCTATCTTATTTTTGCTTTATTCCTATTCATAGTTCATTTATGTAAATATGTTTATTATTCCTGTACATTACTTTTGCTTTGTGCACATTCACATTTCATTTATATAAATATGTTTTTTATTCATGCACAGAATCATTCGCTCACGTATCCAATTATCAATGAAACCTAGCTATTTATTCGCTGGACACAATTAACTAACAATAAATTTCCTCAACCATTTCCATCCTGGCACTTTTGCTTCGGCTACATTTATAGTTTGATTTGCGGAAGCACATCTAATAATCTTCAACTAAATCATTCGTTTACGCATCAAAACACCAGTGAAACCTAACCATTTATTCGCCGGGCACAATCAACCAACAACCATTTTTCTCAAACATTTATATCCTGGCATCTAATATTAATCAACGAAATCATTTATTTTCCGGGCATAATCAACCAACAACCATTTTCCTCAAACATTTCTTTTCTGGCACATTACTTTTGCTTTGTTCACATTCATAGCTCATTTATGTAAATATGTTTTTTCATGACATGGCAGGAAAACACACCGTTCTTCTCCCGAAATAGTGAGGAAAATGTGTTGTTCCTCTCTAGAGAGGAAAATATAGAAGTGTTGCCAATATGAATGTTATTTACAATTAATATATTATAAAAATTGAAAATAAATTCCTAATTTTATTGAAAATCCTTATTTTAGTGATATACATACTTTAAATTATCTTACAATTATGTCTTATATTTTTCTTTTTCTTATTAAATCACAATTTGACAACTTATTAAAGATATTTAAGATTGGTTCATTGGCAACACTGCTACACCGCCTGTGTCTGATAACCTAACTTTTAACGTGTCAGGCTGTCAGTTGAGTTCTCAAAGTGTACTTTAGGTCCGAGAAAATAGTTTTTAGAAACATATCGTGAAAAAAATGTTGTGTCTAACTCGAGAGGAAAGCTCTTTTTCCACTCTCGTTCGAAATGCCTCACTCGCTACGCTCATGAGGCAAACTTCGAACTCGAGGGGGAAAAAGAAGCGCTTTCCTCTCTAGTTTGACAAATAACTATTTTTATTCATACATAGAATCTGTCGTTCACGTATCCAGCTATCAATGAAACCTAGACATTTGTTCGCTGGACACATACAACCAACAACAAATTTCCACAAATATTTCCATCCTGGCACTTTCGCTTCGACCACATTCATAGTATTATATACGCAAGCACATCTAATATTGATCAACGAAATCATTCGTTCACGCTTCAAAACGCCAATAAAACCTGACTATTTATTCGCCGGGCATCTCAACCAACAACCATTTTCCTCTAACATTTCTATCCTGGCATATTACTTTTGCTTTGTTCACATTCATAGTTCATTATGTAAATATGTTTTAAGTTCATGCACAGAATCATTCGTTCACGTATCCAAATATCAATTAAACCTAACCATTTATTCGTCGGACCCATCAACTAACATTAAATTTCCTTAAGCATTTTCATTCTGGCACTTTTGCTTCGTCCACATTCATAGTTTGGTTTACGCAAGCACATCTAATATTCATCAATTAAATCATTCGGTCACGTAAAAACCCATCAATGAAACCTTACTATTTATTAGCCATATTTTTATCCAGCCACATAACTTTTGCTTTATTCATACATCGAAAACACGTTTAATATTCATCCATGGAATCATTCTTTAACGCATAAATCCAACAATTTAATCTGTTCGGCGGACGCAATCAACCAACAACCATTTTCCTCAAACATTTCTATCCTGGCAAATTTTTTTGCTTTGTTCACATTCATAGTTCATTTATGTAAATATGTTTATTATTCATGCACAGAATCATTCGTTCACGTATCCAACTATCGATGAAACCTAACCGTTCGCCGGGCACAATCAATCAACAACCATTTTCCTCAAACATTTCTATCCTGGCACATTACTTTTGCTTTGTTAACATTCGTAGTTCATTTATGAAAATATGTTTTTTATTCATGCACAGTATCATTCGTTCATGTATCCAACTGTCAATAAAACCTAGCCATTTATTCGCCGGACACAATCAACCAACAATAAATTTCCTCAAACATTTCTTTCCTGGCAATTTTGCTTGGTCCACATTCCTAGTTCGATTTACGCAAGCACATCAAATATTCATCAACGAAATCATTCGTTCACGCTTCAAAACACCAATGACACCTAACTATTTATTCGCCAGGCATAATCAACCAACAACCATTTTCCTCAAACATTTCTATCCTGGCACATTACTTTTCCTTGTTCACATTCATAGTTAATTTATGCAAATACGTTTATTGTTCATCCACGGAATAATTCATTATCGTATCAAACTATCAATGAAATCAAGCCATTTAATCCCCGGACACAATCAATCAACAATTAATTTCCTCAAACATACCATCCTGGCACTTTTAAATCGTCCACAATCATAGTTTGATTTACGCAAGCACATCTAATATTCATCTTCTGAAAAACAAAACATCAATGAATCCTAACCTTATATTCGTCGGGCTCAATCAACCAACAAATAATTTCTTCAAACATTTCTTTCTTGACACAATACTCTTGCTTCCTCCACATGTAAGTAGGTACGTCTATTATTCATACACGGCTACGCATCACACTGTCAATTAATCCTAACCATTTATTTGCCCAGGCACAATCAACCAACAATCAACTTTCTTCTCAGACATTTCTATCCTGGCTCCTGGCACATTACTTTTACTACGTCCACATTCGTACTTCGATAAGTAGGTCTATTTTTCATTCACGCAACAAACTGTCAATATAATTGATTTCCTTTATTTGTGCGTCTGAAATATTTTGATAATTAGCCTTAATTAGTATAATATCACCTGTGTTGATGTTCGACGGTAATATAAGAATTTTATATTACATTTCAATAATGATAACAACAATTACCAATTTATTTAATCAGTACTATAAAAATTGTTGGAAAACACTCAAATTCAACTTCCCATTTATGGGGATTTGACCAACAAATTTAAACAACAATTGTAAAACTGGACCTAATAGAAATTCATAAATTCATCAATATAAGAAATTATACAAAAAATATAAAGTATTCATTCTAAAAGTGGATACTGTTTTAAATACAAGTACAATTCTGTTATTTTTCTCAATAAACGGATCAACAGATGTATATAATAATGTTTATTTACCAAGTTGCGTAGTTTTATTAGATTTATTTTGAAATCGGCACAAAACTGAAGAAATAAAAATTATAACAATATTATTTGTCTTCCTTTTAAATAGTACAATATTATTATAAACCATTAATTTCTATAAACTTTCTTATAAATATTATTAATCAAACCTCAACTATTTTAATGAATCACGGATATGAGAATATTTGAATGATTTATTATTCAGGTTGGTATTTGAAATTACGTAATTAGTGTTTATTGAAGAATTTTCCATAACTTGGAATTTTGTTTTGTTTAAAACATAATTAGCATACGCTCTCATGAACTCAACAAAATCCAAGATTAACTTCCAGTAGTAACAAAATAAATTTATAACAAATTTTGCAGTTATTGTGGATGAGGATCATCCTGTATTACACTGTAGATTCCTCTAATCAGGTATCCGATTTCTGTATTCAGTGGAATAGCTCAGCTTGTTTGTTATTCTTGTTAGAATAATAAACAAACATCTTACGTTTCTAAAGAAAATCAAAGAAATGAAATCCTGCATGATGTAGAATTACCTGTAACTGTGAGCATGGCGGGTGCGCTCCGCTTCAACTCCTGCGTGAGTGAGTGAAGCGTTCGACAGGAATACTTCGCTTGGCCGTCCTCAATCCTCGCTGACCGGATGTGCAAGTCGCCAGTACCGGAAGTCATCACGTACCGGCCACCTGCGATACATCAACAACAAACACATCAACTCGTTCACGTTCGACACGCTTCGGTTCTTTCCGCCCGTCTTCGACCATCTTCGCTGCACCCCATATAACTCAGGGATGTCCAACGGTTTTATTTATTACTTCATACTAGCTCTAAAATATTATTGAATCATTTAAAATGTGAATAATTTTAAAAGAAAACATAAATCGGCCAGATTTACAATATAATTTATACTTGTTAAAATAACGAAAATATTGTTTAATACATTTAAAAACCAAGAACAAATTTACGCTTTCTTTAAATTTGGATTCTGTTTTTCAGTCCGATAAAATTCACACTAAAATAGCATTCTAAATGATAGAAAAATATAATGCACGACTAATATTTGTTACAGTAATTGTGTTTATTTAATAAATGTAAACACTTACTAGTCAATGTATGCACAATAACTTTAAGCCGAGTACTCGTTTTTAGTGGAATATATTTGTACGTTAGCTTAAAGTTAGAAACCCTAAGTCAACGTAACGCACTTCCGACAAACTCAAATTGTTCTTATTTTTAATAAACTTCGTTTGTAGGTAAACTCATTTGCAATTTTTTCTAAATGAATTCTAGTACAATCTAAAACATACCTAACAAATTTAAGTCTTTATACTCAATTTGAGTGAATTTGTATTTAGAGAAGTTCGTTTCTCTGCCATTTCAAATATCAAGCTGTTTTATTCGTATTTAGTATAATTTAATATTAGGATATCTACATTTAAAAAAAACCCTAACCTAACATAACACTTGCCCGACATACTCAAGTTATTTCAGTAGAATTTATATATAGGTTACCTTGCTACGCCTGCATTATTAATAAAAAGAACCCTAATACAAACTAGTACACGTCCGCCAAACTCAAGTTTTTATACTTGTTTTCAGTCGAATATCTTTTCATATCATCTCCTTTCGCTTACGTTTCAAATAACAAAGAACCCTAAGACCATCTAAAGCAGCCTAACACACGCCTGACAAATTCAAGGTGGTGTACTCGTTTTGCGAAGAATTTAATTTCAAATTAGATTGCATTTTCAATAAAAAAAATCCTAAGAAGTATTCAAGCTGTTATGCTCGTTTTGTCGTTTTTATTATATTATTTTAAGATAACTGGTTTTCCATACAAAAAAAAAAACGAAAACCTTAAGGACACATAACACGCCCGACAAATTCAAACTTTTAAACTCCTTCTTAGTAGCACTTCAATTTATTTAAGCTTGCTGGTTACGTACATGAAAACATTGACTACGTTTACACGTACAGCAAAAATGTACTTTGCCTTGACTTTGACTTTAAAAAGGCGACTTTTGCCACTGTGTAAACTCTGAAGACTAACTACTTTTCTTCCTAAAATCAAGTATAAAATAAATCAGACTTGACTCATATATGTGACTTTAAAAGATTCGTGTAAACGCACATCGACTATAATTTGTCATCAGTGACATTAAATTCTCTCGAAATTTGAAACATTTCTGTCGTTGTTTCCTCAATTTATATACTGTAGGTATCAATGCAAAACTGTGTTTGTTAAATACATTATTAACCTCATAATTTGTTTACAAATTTTAACATAACCACACAAATTACTGACTGTCAACATGCGGACAAGTGAAGTCAATAATCTAAAGTAAAGTAGATTTGTTCTTAATATGTAAACACACAAGTAATTTTACTTTTCAAAAGTCGCCTTTTCAAAGTCAAGTCTAAGGTAAATTTACAACTGCGCATAGCATGGTCTCCGTTGTCAAATCCTTGTTGCCCACCCCTGAGTTAACTCCACGTAGCGTGGACAGTGGCCGAAGATGGCCGAGTAGAGCTTTTTACAGAATTACGGAGTTGAAAAGGCGCCAACGACACTTAGATGCCATCCATTTAGCTAATTCGGTAAGTTACAATGGCGTGAGAGTATAGACAGTTTTTTGCGGTGAGAGTGGTCTTATGACCGACAGAATAACACCGGACACACTGTGAAATACGACCGCAGGAGTAGAAAGTATAGGATGAACTCCGTATAACACTTCGGTACAATTCATAAGTGCTCTTATTGTATTTTTTCTTTCTTTGGGAATTTTATAAAAATAAAGCGGTGACTTTTTTCAATTTTACGATTGTTTTTATTATTGAAAGTAAGTTACGTTCTATGTATCACAAGGAACAGTTTACCTGGTGCATTAATATGAAATTATTATTAAATTTACTGATTTCATGTTGCGATGATTTTATTTTATAATTTCCAATAAACTTTTTATGGTAGCTGATTTGTAAATTACTTTTTAAAGAACATTAACCTATACGACATATAGATATGTAAACACTACACTAGTATACATTATTATCTTATTGTTTATATCGTTAACTACAACAGAATGTACCAAACGCTATAACTACTGTAGTTAAGGCGCTATATAAAAAAAATTACTTTTATTTTGCTGGGGTAGTAGCTCCGTGGTAACGCATCGGACTATGGATCGTGAAACCCTCATTGCGAATCCCACAGCCGTTTAGATTTCCCCTTGTTGTTCCCCCTCTACAATCATTTTGGGGTCCCTAACTTCACAGCTGGGAACTGCACTTTATCCGTAAAAATGTATCACTTACCGAGATATGTACAAGCAGAGTGCCACACAGAAAATGAGTAAAAGGCTTGATGATGTATTTATTTTATTTTTGTTTATTTATTTTTAATGTTTTAGAACTTCACTATACAGGGCGCTATATTTAAATTGAACCAGCAAATATCTTGCTTATTTATCAATTTAATTGTTTATTGGCTAATTGATAGCGGATGTACATTCATTTTATTATTTACGGTTTACTAGTAATTAATATTAACTTAGAATAATAGGACCTATTAGAGTTCTTTTAAAATTTTAAATGTACCTTAATATTCAATCATGCAAAACGATTCATATGTTAAAAAAAAAAACTTAGCAAGCACTTTAATGGGCCCATAAACCTATTTTTTTATTTTTTTTTATGAAACTTTATTAGAATATATGACGATCAGTGAGAACCCGATGGAAAAATTTCTTATATTACCCGAGATATGATTTTTTAAATTTGTGTGACGTCACTGGTACTCCTCCAGTGGCACTAAAACAACGATTTTTCATGATTGTAGATATTATATATTTTTCAATGTAAAAATAATATTTGCATATTGTAAGTCCTAATTTACAAAAATTAAACTTAATATAAATAAATATAAAATTTCTTTGGCAACTTCAGAGTATTTTACTTTATATTCGAGTAAAGCATACGAAAGTTTGAGAACAGTGGCGCTAGTAGTGATGTAACCTAACCTTAACACACAATTTTATTCAATAGATTTTCTGCGCAGCACAAATAAACAGTGAAATTATGAAACAAGTAATAGAAGCCCAACAAATATAATCTTTAAATACCAACAAACAAAACAAATGAAATGACATTTCGTAGTTCTATTTTAGCCCACAATAGGCGTTGGGCACAACGGTAGACGCGCGATTAGCCCTTTTCATATTTCTGGCCAATAGAATCAATTCGAGTACCCGTGACGTCAAAATATGTTCAATTCATTATATCGCTTTACTGCAGAATATTTAAATCAAACAAAAAATATACTACTAATTATTCCGTAAGTGTTACACGATTTTGATATAAATTTGTCATATTTCGTTTATGGTTTATGCGCTCATTTTCCCTAATAGAAAAAAGAAGAGTAAGTCGTGACGCTACCTCGAAATGTTTCTCACAATCGATTAATTATTTGTAGTTCACGAAAAAAATATTATTAATAATTAGTGAAAGACACATGTGACGTCAAACAAGCTCTCAAAGAGCTAAGAGAAAGATGGACACATTGAGAGAAAGATAGGCATTAGGGAAAAATGGCATCTGTCAGTTTAACGAAGCACGTGTACAGTGAAAGCTATTGTTTATACTCTATACCTCTATATCTCTAAAATCTTTTTTATATAAATTGATAATAGGCAAGCATCAGGTACAAAAACACATCGTAGACTCTAATCAAAGCAGCAAAATAAAATTATAGGTTATATCCGTTCTCTAACTGTTTTAAATCCTGGCCTACCTCAATTTATTTATTTTCATTATTTACCCGCAGTGAGCTTGTAAATGTAATTTCAAATTCAAAATAAGATATAATTAGAAGATTCTATTTTGTAGTTTTTATTATTATAAGGCATCATAATGGTTAATTTACTTATTTTATAATTTGTTTCTTTAAATTCAACTAAGGTTACAAACCCCACTAGTTAATGTGTTTATGTATAAATCGTATTATGAGAAATAAATTGCTAAATTGATATATAATATTTATATATAATATAAATAAATAAATAAATATATAAGCGAGTAATTTACCGATTCCATTTAAATATAATAGCCTGTATATAGTTTGAATGTTTTACACTAACCATTTACTGTTTCAAATGACGTTACATATGAGATACAAGCTCGTACACATCGCGCCAGGTCAGGAAATCACATTCAAAGAAAAAATCGTTTGAAAACAACGTTTGTTCTAAATGCGGTTACAACAGCAACTTCATTATCGAGGAGAAATGTGAGTTAGAGTATCCCACCGAGAAATTTCACTTATTTCTCTCAAACAGCGTCCGTCATCCTCTTCCTCATCCTCATCCTTATTCTATCTTTTTTCCTCTTTGTTTTATCGCGTGCAGAGCGCAGCGCAGCGCTGCGCTTGCCGCCAGCCAACCCCACGTTGGGCGCCAAGTTTACTTCGTATTCAATTTAACTTTCTTTTCTCGCGTGTGGGGCTCCCGTTCCGCCCCGTTTCGCCCCCTGCCTGCCTGGGGCGACGCTCTAACTTAGTTTTCGCACCGAAATGGTCAGGAAGGAAGAAGAAAAACGCGAGGAATGCAAGATGGAATTCCAAAACACCGACAAAAACTTGATCAAAGTATAAAATATATGTGTTGGATGGTCGATGGGAACGAAAACAAAATGCGCGATGAAATGTACGGCAGAACGGCGCTTGTGGGGATGACGCTTGGGTTCTCAGACCTCAATTTAGTATTTCTCAACTAAATGATTATAATGCGAACCACCAGTAGAGAAGCACTGGCCTAACCGAGTTGCATTTGATTAACCTTTAATGTCATAATGTCAATACTGCCCTGCAAAACAGGAATTATTTATATATTTATTAACCTGTTTTTTGAATGAGTTAATTAATAACTAAGTGTTATTTTATTATATTTTAATGTACGATGGTGCATAAAATTTTCTGCAAAAATGATTTCATACCGTTAATTATTTTTTCGGTTTATTGATTGAAACAATATACAGGTACTTTAATGCAAAACAACTAATATTTAATTTAAAAATTTTGATTCAATGGTAAAAACAAATGAAATTATTTATTAGGAGGATCAATCTTTACCAAAAACCCATCTCTGCTTTGATTTCTCGACTGGTAATTGTACGAAGCTGTAAAAATATTAAACAAGATCTGCAATTATAGGGGCATAATAATGTAATAATCTGGTGTAGTAGGTTACCCTAATGTGGCTAAATTAATAGGATTTTTTTGTCTAATTACACAATAATTTATACTGCACTTTAAATAATTACATGTACAAGTTTATAAATGTATGAAAATATACTATGATGTAATTCTTTGTTTATTTATTAACAAATATAGTATTTGTTACCTATACATTTTAGAGATCCCAAGGTTGCAATTTTAAAAACAATAACAGTATATTTAAAATAAAGCATTTCCTGGCATCTACTAAAATGAACGTTTATTCTTATATTTAGATATTTAATCCGTGGTTCAAGTTTAGTGGATTTAAAATGGGACAATCGGCATATTGATACACTTGGAAATTCAATATTTGACTTGATTTTAATTATCACTTTCTTATAAAAAGAATAAGGAAGTAACATGAAAAATAAATCAAGATTTTAGCGGAAATACACGTCATGTGCGTATTTATGAATTAATTTTCGTGCATACAATTTTAGAAAAAGTAACTATGTTTTTATATTACATAAAGTATTTTAAAAATTATAGTAATAACAAGTAACTGAAGAATCTATTATAGTTATTATTATTTTGAGGATTACGGCTTTAGTTTTACATATTTTATTAAATTAGTTCTTAGCTTAAGATTTTATAATTTACTTTACTAATATTGTTCGAATATGTTTCAATAAATCCAATATATTTGTCAACATGTGTTAAGTGTAATTATTAAACATTCAAATTTAGATTTATTTGTATAAGAAAATCATGTGGCAACATGGTAACTACATCAAATATTTTTATTTTAATTTGAATTGTGGGGTAAGTAGTCCCGCGATAATACATCGAACTTTGGTTCATAAGATCTTCAAGTAGATCTCTACTCGGATAGCCGTCAAATTCGTATTAATCCTTGTTACTTACTAATATCTTTAAAAACAGGAATCGATCTTGCTGCGCAAAAATATGTTATATACCTCACTTCTAAGGAAAGTGCCACATGTAAAAATGAGTACAATGATATATTTATTTATAAATACAATGTAGATAATTAAAATTGCAGAAACAAGGCTCAAGGAATTCAAGAAACTTGCTCAAGCTAATTCATTAATATTGCTATAATATTTACAGAATTACATAAAAAAAATATCATAAATATTGTGGAAAGCATAAAAGAGTTGAACAATAATCTCTTAAAAATTCATATTATCGCTGCAAGGATATAAGTCTCGACAATTTATTTTCCTAAATAATTTTTCAAACTATTCTTAACAACTAATAATTATGTTTACGTTGTATTGTATTGTTTAAAGAGCACTTCATTCTAGGAAAATTTAATAAAAACTTAATAACAGTCCACTTAAACGATATTTCTAGGAATTATTAAATTGTGAGTATCTACACGAGCAGAAGTACTCGATTAACTTGCGACTGTAGTCTTAAATAATAAGTACAAAAGTATTGTCGTCTATTTCATTAAAGCTGGCTAAAGAAAACTTCATACTTCATAGCTTGTTTTAAACAGCAAATTTTCAAGAAATAATTAAGACAACCATTTTTAATGGTTCTGAATGTTAGGTGTGGATGAAGAAGCATAAACGACATATAACTGCTGTAGAAATGAGATATTTAAGAGGAGTGTGTGGGTATACGAGACGTGATCGTATGCGGAATACATTGGTATATGGTGAGTGTGAGATTAAGAAGAATGTTGTTAAGAAAGTGGGAGTGAGTCAGTTGAGGTGGTTTGGACATGTTGAGCAAATGTCGAATGAAAGGTTGGTGAAACTAATATATGTGGGTGAGATTGAAAGTGAACGATTGCGTGGGCGTCCGAGGAATAACTGGTTGGTTATGATTGATGGTTGACTGTGATGGTGAAGAATAAACGAGCTTGTATGAATCGCACTATGAATGTGGACGAAGCGAAAGTGGTGTGTCAGGATAGGAATATTTGGAGGAGATTGATTGTTGGTTGACTATGTTTCTGGGTTCGTGCTACCCCACTAAGTGGGATATAGCGTGATGTTATGTATGTTAAAATGATTTTGCTGGAGAATGCCAGAATTTTTGTATATTTTACCGCACGAGGGTGCAAATTTAAAATACCTGGTTGTCAATAGTGTCAGTCATATGTTGGATTGTGAGTCTAAGAAATTCTTTTAGGATAAATTTTAACCACCTTAAAATTAATTCTGTGTCTTACTCCTGGCTAACAAAGGGAGGTGACGGGGATATATATTTACTAAATAGTATACATCGAAACCTATATTATGTATAGTGCCATATTAAAATCCAATGTCTAGTATTTATTTCGCTAAAACTTATTTTTATAATAATAATATTTTACAAAACGAAATTATAAATTAGGAAAAAACACATGTGTTTAAAATTAAAAAATATATTTTGGTGAAGTCTGTAATTGTCTAATAATATATGATTTTTTATAAATTATTAAATTTTAGATAATATTTACCATTTACGAATTCAACGTAAAACTAGTCTGGGTGCGCGTAACATTTGTTATGAAAACTTCTTACTTCTGAAGCGTTCTACAGGTGTGGTATATGAAAAATTCGTCCGCCGTCTATGGAAGT
The DNA here is from genome assembly GCA_963942605.1 of Poecilus cupreus. Classification (NCBI taxonomy): domain Eukaryota; kingdom Metazoa; phylum Arthropoda; class Insecta; order Coleoptera; family Carabidae; genus Poecilus; species Poecilus cupreus. Next base: position 3,612,944 of record OZ012715.1, on the reverse strand, counting down.
AAAGAACCGGATACATATCTTCAGCAGCAGCAGCCGAAGAATCGGAAACCATCGAATTATATCACCAAGCGCTGACCTCAACACAATCGCTTCGGCGCGTTGCCGCGTTGCTGCGTCCTATTCCCGCGGAATAAAAATGATAGCTGTTTCCATTGTGAAAAGGAAATAATCAATTTATACATTGTGGCGAGCAAGTCAAATCTATCCACATTGTCGGATTGTCGACAGAGGAAGAAGTGAGGACGATGGAGGTGCAGATACTCTTTTATTCACGCATGTGTGACTACCGACTGCGCCAATCTGGAAATCGCGATTCGGAGTCGTTGCTTTTTATTGCTTCCTGTCTTCTATTTTTGTCATTTTCTACTCGGGTTAGGATCTGGATAATGCGAGGGGTTTGTGACTTTATATCCAGTGAAATTTACTTTCACTTAAATTTATTGAGATTTCGCTAATTAATTCGGACATTTATTTCGCATTGGTTGAGTAATGAAACACAGTACTTTAGTTACAACAAAAATAATTTATTTATTTAAATTTAACGGTTTTAAACTTATAACTATAGTAGATACTAATATCATACTTATTTCTAAACAGCACTATTAATTTTCAATGAAGGGTATAACAAATAAAATTGTCTTGTAGAGGAATAAAGGCGTATTTAGCATACAAATTTGTTTCTATTTTATAATAACTAAAAACATTTTTAATAAAATTAACCCGATTCAAGCTCAATCTAACCAATTTTGGTTTAATTTCATTCTTGTTTATCCTATTTATCAAAACTTATCATAACTTACCCAATATTAATTCATTTAATTCAATTTAACCGAAATTATATTTTTTTTAATTGGGTAAAATGTTAAAAATTAAATAATTTTTAATTTCCAGTAAGAATTTAATCAAATTTTACATCATAGTTCGAATCCCACAGCTAACAGTTGCCAATTTAAATTTACCCCTGTGGTTCCCCCTCCAATAACAACTTTGGGGCTATGACTTAACGGCTGGTAAGCGCATTTCATACGCAAAAATATATCACCTACCGAGATCTGCGTAAGCAGAGTGCCACACTCACAATGGGTAAAAGGCGTGATGATATATTTATTTTATTTATTTATTTATGATTTAGATTTACCTGAATTAAATAGAAAATATAGGATTTTTTGTGAATTACCGAAATTAGTGGAAATTAGAGAAATTATAGAACTAATTTGTAATTTATTAAATTCATAATCACCACTGGTAAAATTGTATAAATTATTTTCGCTTATTTCAATTCCAATCCAATTCAGGAGATATTAATTATAAAAAATTGAGTAAAAACCTAAAAAAATGTGTCAATTCCTCTTGATTTAAAATTGCGTAAACGCCAGGTTAAAAATGAATTTGTCAAAACGTGAAAATCTCGCCATTCTTCCTTATGCTATATATAAGGTAAAGTGTAGAGAAACTCTTTATTAGAAATTTAAATACATATCGTTATAATGAATTCATTTTTCCTATAATTTTTAGTTTTATGTTTATACATAAATCTAATCAAAATGTCATTTTTGGTACATTAATTCACATGACAGCTCGACAAACTGTCAAATGTAGATCTGTGTTTCTTTGCATTCACCGATCTTGCTCAAAGCTAGTTTCAGACGCAAATCACACTAATGTAATATAACCAAGGATATTATAAATAAATACTGCAAGAACCTCTTGTGCTGCCTTTTGGGACATACAGTTACTGCAACCATGACGCCCAAGTACACGGTGAATCTGAGAATTTCGGAATCAGGAATAATACTTAACCAATGATAATTCCACAAAACATATTTACTTCCTCCACTGGAAAACAATAAAGTTACGTATCGCTTTTTTTTAAGAAATATTTTTCTTGATTTAAAATTGTTTAGGAATTATTTTCGAAATGAAAAAGCTGTTAAATTAAGTTTTTAGCTATTATTTATGGACCTCTGAGAATTTAAAAAAAGTAGAATCTTGTCTGGCGCTGGTCCCTCGAGTGCGCACCAAAAGTTCCATTTAACTGAACTCATAGATCTTCTAGTTCAAATTTGAAAGTTAGCAATAGTGATCCATCGAAATCTGGACATATAACAGCGTTTCTCAACGTGCAACTCGACGTTTTCGTTTGTAATGGAGTGTTCAGGAACAAGAATAAATAAAGTTATTATTACACTGTACACTAAACATTAACAAAAATAAATTTCAATATCTCATTAACAAAATTAATCTTTATATGCAATACATATATTTAATTCACTATTAAAATAATTCTTTACTTGTGCACATTTTACTGTTATATAATAAAAATTTCGAGTTTTCTAAATTAGAGTTTCGAAATTTCGTAACATTTTATTAGATTAAAATACACCTGAATTATGTAAGAAGAAATTAGTAAATTACAGGAATTCGATGAAGGGCCTAAATTAGTTAAGTAATACCGGAATTGATGCTAAAAATTAAGTGGAATTGGCTGGGGATTACAGGAATTGGTGGGAATTAAGTGAAATTATCTTAGGATTTGCTTCAGTTCACTAGGAATTACCGGAATTTATGCTATATGAATGTGTATTTTATATAAAGTATACAATTAATTTTGTGAATATTTCTTTTTTTACTGTGATTCACTGTATGGTGTATTTTAAGCCAAATAACTTTTGAAGTATTAGAAAAGGTTGTATATATAAACAAATTTATGTATATTTAAATATAGCCTTCAGTAAATTTCATTTGTGAGCAGTGCAGATGGTTTATATTAATCAGAAATATTTAATTATGACTTTAATTTATCTGTAAAAGAAGACTGCGGATTTAATCTAAATAGGCCATTTCAAAATAAAATAATTAGAATGGTATAATTAATAATTCAAGCATAATTGATGAACACAATAATACAAAATATTGTTATGGCAATAAGAACTATGAACTACATACCTAGAAGCATGAAAAGAAGATACAGATGGGACAAAATCCGGGGATATAGAAATTTGGCAATTCATTGTAATTTTATTAACAACAAAGTTCTTTTGTAAAATGTGAACTTAGTGTAAATCCATATTTAAAAGCAGTACAGAGACTCAAAAATATAAGAGATACAAATATAAGAGAATAATACATAAAATGAAAACTTTTAAAATATGCAGATTAATAGTATGGTTTCCTACTGCGTAAAACAAAAGCAAACCGTAATAATACGGTATCTTAAAGAACATAAATGTGTATATAAATGGTTAAGCGTAACCAGAAGTACAAAATGACAATATATTGTATTCCGATTATGTAATTCTAATGACATCAATAAATATATACGAGTATATATATATATATATATATATATATATATATATATATATATATATATATACATATATTCCTCTCATTGTAATTTTATTGGCTTTAGTATTATTTCGCTGTCCACAATTTGAGAAACATTGTTGTGTAATATGCGAGTATAGTGGCGTTTTTTTTTATTTGTATGAATTGAAAAGCCGATTATTGAATTAAAATCGGGAGTGTGATATCTCCTGAACAATACAGGAGAGAAACATAAATGTGGCTTCAGTAGTTGCGTTCTGCGTAGGCTAAAACTCACATTCACACTCCGCACTCCGCACTCGTGAATGTCGGCTTGTCGATATCGCTATCGAATATCGTGTCCCCGCGCTAGCCAATGGCATTATCGCGTCACGTCGAATTCGAATTACGAGTGTCATCGGATACCGCCTGTCGATATCGAATGTCTGTAATTATGTACAACAACATTATCTCGTGCCATCCGCCGTCGTCCAGTGCGCCATATGCCAAGATCAGTTGTTGAGCATACTCAAATGACAGTTTGTAATAATAAATGCTCAATATCACTCCACGCTGATTGAAATGCAATGCGGTAGATCGGTAGGGGTAGGCGACAGAGACAGAAACAAGCTGTATGCACTCTGTGCAACTGAATCAAATAAATATAGGTTATTGTGCTCTGACGTATGGAGCACTGAGTAGTGCAATCATCGATTATAATCAAAGCGACTCCGATTCCAAACACGGTTCGTTGATTTAGGCATTCATGGCCCCTCTGTCGCGGTGTCGCGGTTGCATATCAGCTCTTGTTACAATCAACTGATACATCGCATTCGAAATGATATTCATAATTTGGCTTGTTATATGCACTGATTAATAATTACTTATATAACGATGCCAATCATCAAAATAATAGTACAGAACTCATATTATTTATTAATTTGGTTTTACTATTCTATTTGTTATTCACCAGTTATTATTCATAACCATTAAGCATGTATTATTTCATCAAAACTACATATTAGAAACAGTAGATTTGTGGTATATGGATTCTACAAAGATCAGTACAATAAACAAGTTCAACACTCTCAGAATCACGCTTCATATACTAGTACTTGAAGTTGTTAGAGTCGGCTATACAGTCTGCTTCAGAGTAAAATGACCAAACAAAAAATATGAATTTAAGGCCTTGCAATAAGTTTAACATTAACTTCTCTGGAAATACCCTTGCAAACTTTTGATTTAACACATTTGAATAAAAATAATTTTTTTATACATAATTATAGAAATCGAAATCGATGACTTATTTATAGTTTACGAGAAACTAAATAGGTATTAAAATTTACGAGAAAGAATACGTGACATAATTTTGGTAGAAGATATTTGAGAGAAAGCCGGTAGATACAAACCTACAAATGTCATCTTGTAATATTATATATTGTACATTTAAAGGTATGTAGATAATTTTTATAGTTTCCTATTATTACATAAAAACATTTTAATCCCGAAAAGTACAATTTTATTATAAATTTCTATATTAATATCAATTGCACGTAAATGTTCTTGTAAAATATAAGTTATATCACTCGACATATGACAAACGTCAGTTTTAAAGCGCTGTGGCCTACCACGATGCTCTACCGATTTAACGTCACGTCAATATATTTACTTTCAAATTAAAAGTTATATATATATATATATATATATATATATATATATATATATATATATATATATATATATATATATATATATTCACAGGTGTCGGGTTAATCAGTAGCAAGATAAGGGAAGAATAAATAAAACAAATTTTCTGTCATGACTGTATACAGGTTGTTCCAAAAAATAATTTTTATTTAACCTTTATTATAATATATTATTGCTGTTTTTAAATTATAGTATTCTTAAATTCGAATTGTAAATATATGTACACTCATAAAAATAACTTCTTGTTTCAAGAAAATTTTCAGTTTTTCTTGTGTATGCATTCGTTGAAGAAAATTTTATTTCTTACAAAATGATTAGGTTCAATTAAAAAAAATTAATTTTGAATATAAATTTTATTTATCTTCTTTTTTCTGCATTGAAAGAAAATGAATATATTTGAAATTTTGTTTTTAAATATAATAAAAAAAGTCGTTTTAATTTAAAACGATATCATTTTGAATTAAAACTACTCCTATTCAAACTACTTCATCCCCATAAAGAGTCTCAGTTGAATACTTTGATATGTTCCTTTAAAACTAAAGTAATTTTCAATTAAACCTACAAAAATTTACAGTGAAAACGAAATCGGATTGCCAGTATTCAAATCAACTTTTCTCTTAATTTAAGAGAAATCTGTTTATTCCAAGAAAACATTTTTATCAATATATATAGTTCCACATTTTGTACAATTTTGAAGAAAGTTATTGGGTACTTTTGGTGAAGGTACAACCCCGGTTTTTCAATATATATATATATATATATTCAAGATCCCTTCTACCGTAAAGTGTGGGGTGTTAACTATCTAACTAACTAAAAATGATATTTACAAATTCATGTCAAACTAATCACTTATACCAAAGCAACTAGATGAAAATCAGTAGTCAGAAAGTGACCGAAACAGGCAGAGCGCAGCGAATAAAGCATTTCGAGCGAGATTGAAAAAAGGGCTTTCCTTTAGTGTTAGACACAACTTTTTTTTTCACATGTTAAAAGAGATTTGCTCCGACCTAAAATACGCTTTGACTACACAACTGACACGTTAAAGTTAGGTTATCAGATGCAAGGCGGTGTAGCAGTGTTGCCAATGAAATATAAATTAAGTTGTGATTTAATTGGTTGGTTAATAAATTGTGATTTAATCTAGAAAAAGAAAAATATAAGAGATAATTGTAAGAAAATAGTATGTATGTCACTAAAATAAGGATTTTCGATAAAATTAGTTATTTATTTATAATATTTACTAAATCATTTTTTGTAAATAGCATTCATATTGGCAACACTTTTATATTTTCCTCTCTAGAGAGGAATAGCACATTTTCCTCACTATTTCGGGAGAAGAACGGTGGAGTGAAAAAAATATATTTTGCTTTTGCTCATCATTGACCTTCACATCACACATCAGCAACAAATGATTGTTATAAATTTCTCTGATTAAAGAATAGAACAGATATAAATCTTTAAAATTGATTGTGACAGGCAAACCTAATACATTTGGTTTTTGTCTTCGGACTGGTAAAAATTGTGCATGGGACGATAGAGAAACTTTGCTATAGATGTAACACGACTATCCTAACCGGCAGTGCTAATTTTAACACGACTACGTAGATTAATAATTAATGTAAGTCGTTAATCGCTGGGGGTTAATCAACCGGAAAATAGAGGGATGGATGAAGTACCGACCTAATCTGCTGACTTCTGACTGCTTCTTTATGACTTGATTCACAGATCACTTCACTAATTCAAACCATTTTATATAAAATATATAAGTATATTAAAGAACAAATAATACAACAATTGCAATATACTGATGTTCGCGGAGGCCAGTCTAGCACTGATCTCTTAGTATTCTTCCAAACGTAAATATGATAAAAGAAGTATACACGGGGTAAGGGAGAGGAACAACTATAATAAACAATACTAAATGCGCCGTTCGATATCTGCATTAGTCAATACTGAATCAGCAAATTTCGTAATTGATTCTCCGAACTAAATTTATAAACACTTTCATATATACAAGAGAGCATAAGACAGTCTTTACTGTTTATACTAAATATTCCATCAGTAACTGCGTCATTACGATACTGACATTGTTACATGCGTAGATATAAATAATAACATGCATAGGTATAAATAATATAATAATCATAAAAAAATTTATAGGCAATTATATTTTTTAACGACATGTTAGAAAACCCAACCGTTCTGCTCCCGAAATAGTGAGGAAAATGTGTTCTTCCTCTCTAGAAAGGAAAATATAAAAGTGTTACCAATATGATTGTTATTTACAAAAAATTTATTATAAAAATTATAAATAAATTCCTTATTTTATTGAAAAATCCTTATTTTAGTGATATATATATATATATATATATATATATATATATATATATATATATATATATATATATATACTTTAAATGATCTTACAATTAAGTCTTATATTTTTCTTATTTAATCACAATTTGACAACTTATTAAAGATATTTAAGATTGGTTCATTGACAACACTGCTGCACCGCCTTGTATCTGATAACCTAACTTTTAACGTGTCAGTCTGTCAGTTGCGTTCTCAAAGTGTATTTCAGGTCCGAGCAAATCGTTTTTAGAAACATGTCGTGAAAAAAATGTTATGTCTAACACGAGGCAAACTTCGAACTCGTGGGGGAAAAAGAAGCGCTTTCCTCTCTAGTTCGACAAATAACTATTATGAAGCACTATGTAATTAGTTATTATAGGCGTTTGCTATTTTGAATAACACATCATGCATAAACTAATGTGCGGTAATAATGGAGGGTTATTATTTTGACGTCACAGGCAAGAAAGAGAAAGATGAGGTAGAAGTTGAGATGGAAGTTCATAATACAAACATCCCTGTTTTGACGTTTGATATGGTGTTTTAACAAGGTTATGTTTTTATTTTTGAAGTTTATTATTTAGCAAACTTAATAAATTTAACACTGGCCATATATTCTTTATAGTAATAACGGGATTCACTATTGCACAAACCATACACACACTTTATTTTTCATATTTAGCATCATTTTAAGAACAGTCATTTTGACAGCGTTTTGTTTGTATTTCGCCCACATGAATTTCATCGTAGTTCAATGAAAACATTAATAGATGGAAGTACGAAAATTTGCTTCTGTATAACCCTCCATTTAATAATAAAATGCAGTATGTTTACACTGTAATATAGTTCTCTTTTATTCAGATAAATCCATTGGATTCGCTCTTTAATTAGCTAGCTGTAATTAATATTAAAGTTTACAGTAAATTGTAATTGATGTCACATGAAATATAATTCTTTATTCGATTAGTAAATTTAGTGTAGTCTCGCAGTTCATTCATTAATATTAATAATGATAACAAGTTATTCGCGTTGTTTCCAGAAATGTTATATACGATAACGAACTGCAGGTAACTCAATATTTGATTCATTATAACTATAAATAACATTATCACGCCATTTTACTCATTGAGATTATTGCGATATTCTGCGCAAACACTAATTTCTATACCTACTTCATTGTTCATTTATTGATACAAATGTACTGTGCACTTAATAACAATTTATTTTGCACAGTAGCTATATTCACAGTTAAAGGGGATTTGTTAGGGTCGGCCTGAATGGCCCGCATAAAAACGACCCTTCATTAAAAATATACGAAATTGGAATGCTACGTTTCACTAAGGAAACAAGGTAATTTACACATGAATTTTTGTCTGAAAACGGTTTTATCGAGGTGCGGTAGTTTTAAACAATTTATTTTAAAGAAAACTTTAAAATTGGTTTGTGATTAAAACCTGTCACATGAGATACAAGTCAGTACGGTTTGTGATAAGATTTTGAGATTTTTATATATACTAGACAAGAAAACAAAATTATTTTTTAACTGAATTAATTATTTGCAGTTTTCGGGAACGTAATTTTCTAAAATTAGGTGAAGAGATACGTGGCGTAGTTTTGGTTTACGATAGGTAGATATATTTGGACAGAAAAATTGTGAAGCTTATATTATCTGTCATGTCCGTCTGTCTGATATATGACAAATTCAGAGTATTTCGACCTACCACAATATATGTGTTATATGACATCATTGGCTCATTGATTGACCAAAATTACGTCCCGTCAAGGCGCGACTTTCATTAGTTGTATTTAAAATTGAAATTGCCGTAAAATTATAAGATTATATGTAATTATTATCATTATTATTATTGAGACAACATAACGGTCAATCAACTTTTTTTATAATTTGTTTCTTTAAATTTGTCTATGATCATAGTCTCACAGACCCCCATTATAAATTATTGTGTTTTACTTGTTTTTAAAGGAATTCCAGAAATGAATTTTCCGAAGATTACTGTCAAAAGAAGAATTTCGAATACCTGACATATCACGTCATATGTTGTTTTTGGAGCATTGAAGAATAATTTCGAGTAGACTCTAATTATATTTCATAATTTAATTTTCTATGACACAGAACAAGTATTTATAGTAAATCATACAAATACAAGCGAAAGATACAGAAAAAAATTCACAATATAATTAAACTTTCAAGTATATTATTGCATATCAAAATTCAAAAAAATAAGGTTTAAATTTTTTTTAGTAGAATAGAAATAATTTTTTAGAAAAAATCTTTTATTTGAGTTTTAAATTTGTTGTTATCTAGGTTTTTAACACGTTTTAGCAAAGTCTTAAACGGAGTTTACGCAAGACACTGACAGAACTAGTATGATAGGTGTGAAAATCCCTCATTTTTTGAAATAAAAAATTTTGATTGAATGAATTTTCAATAAAATAAAATTAATAAAGACACAGGCAAGTGTCATGATACGTAATTTAACTAAGTAAAGTTTGCAGTAATTTCTATATTCTAGAGTAGAAATTAATATTATTGCTGTTTTTCGAATATTGTAGACTATTCAATTTTTCTTCTATTTGATTACACTAATTTTAATAATTTTCATTAGATTTAGAGATAATAAAATGTAAAGAAATTAAATTTCATAATTCTTTCATTCCATGTCAAAAAGTGACAAAAAATTAAATAAATATACGAAAGAAAAATTAATTTCTCAAATATAAATAGAAAATACACAAATAAGAAGGTATTTTTCTGTATCATCAAATAATATTTTGCACCGTTTAAGAGTTGTATTGGGGGAGGTTATGTGTTGGTTACATCACATTTTTAATTATATGTACAAAAATTAAAATTCTGGTGTGGCCCCCACATTAATTTCTTATACACACAAAACCAACTAAACACAGATGATTAGTTCCTTGCGTATGACTTTATTTTGACACTTACATGACGTACAGATGTTAAACCTGTTTACTTTTTTCTTCTCATTTTAACTATGATTTTACTTTAAATTAGGTATTAATTAATATCTAGTCTTTAAAACTTTCTAACTAATAATACAAATATTGCTGAGAAATTAGAAGCATGTACAAGAAAAGTGCATATAACATTTTATATTCCTAATATTTTTGGTAACATCTTTCATTTATACCTTTCTTTCACAACTGATTCTATTTTTGAAAAAAATGTAATTTATTGTTTTGTGTGTACAGTAAACTTCCTCCTCCGGCTTTTCAGTTTAATTCAAAATCAACTCAGCTCTTCATATTTTCATGAAACTTATAAATTTTTTAAATATCTTGTCTTGTTCATGAGATATTGCGCACGCGGACATTCATCCACACATCCATACTCACACACAGACATCATTAACCATTGAAAAACTTGTCTTACCAGATTCAAAATATGTATTTCTCTCGTCAACAATTTTTTTCATGATTTGTATAAGAAAGTAAAAATAGAATAAGATGTCTTCAATTTTATGAAACAGAATACTATTTTTTATGTATTCGAACGCATGCAAAATCTATGAAAAGATTTATGAGTAATATTTTCAGTTCAGTACAACATTTATATTTATACTGGTTTTAGTGCCGATATTGTTTCGGTTCGATTATGTTTTCGGGTACAGAATAAATTTAGTTCTAGTTTCAGTTTTCGGTTTTCATATTTAAAGAAATAAAATATAGGTTTCGGTTAGCGGTTACGGTTTCATAAAAATTCAAATATTGGTGCGGTTTTTGGTTACGGTTTCGTAACGGTTCGGGTCCCTGTTATCAAGTAATTTTTCCATTTACGGAATAAATAGCTCCGTGGTAACGCATCTGACTGTGAATCGTGAGATCCTCAGTTTAAATCCGACAACCAATAGTTGTCATTTTAACTTTTCCACTGTGCTTCCCCCTTTACTGATACCTTTGGGGTACATGACTTGACGACTGGTAAGCGTTTTTCAGGAGGAAAAATGGATCACTTACCGAAAACTGTGTAAATGGAGAGCCACTTCCAAAATGTTTTCGTTGTATATTTATTCAATAAATGATAGTTGCTCTAAGAACACACAAATAACTGAAATATCTGTTCTGTGAATTAAACATTTGCCAAGTATAATTAATTATTATAAACATGTGAATTCAGATTTATGTACCGTGTATAAAAAAATTGTTTATAACAGTTTTTTTATTTTACTTAGTTTGAAATAAGTTATTATTAACATATAGTTGAAAAAATATATATTGATACTTTTTTACGTGTGAAATGCCATCGAGTCGTGATCCCTAGAGATATAATTGCAATCGTATTAAATAATTTATGTTAAACAATTTCTGCTAATCCTAGTTTTGGCCACGCGATTTTATTTTTAATCTCTTAAATTATTGTTATGTCTCCGTAATTACACATCGGACTGAGGAACATGAGTGCCTCAGTTCGTTTTCCTCTGTCGAAAAGAAATAAAAATTCCTGGCCATTAAATTCTTTTCGCGTTAAAATATGCCATTTCCCGAGATCTGCTATAAACAAAGTACCAGTCCTAATAAGAAGTAAATGGCGTAATGATATATTTTTATTTGATAAATAAATTGTTTCGAAAAATACCTCGTTATCTGAATCTCCGATGTCAACAAACTAATTAGAGAGAATAAAAATAAATTTCTCCGAAATGTCACCATCTGTTTCCTGTACTCAATTGACATTTTAAAGCGAAATCGATAAACGAGAAGGCTCGCTGAACCATCATACATGAAATAAATTTCATTAGCGTAATTATATTCCGTGGAATGAGGGCTAAAATTCAAGAGAAGCACTTCCATTCTAGAATATGCGAGCATATCTGATGTTTACAGAAAACACAATAGAACTCTTTTAAACTTAAACATTAAAGGAAACTTCATTTTGTAATTTCATTACTGAAATGCTATTTTTACTTTTAACTTCAATGGTAAGATTGTACATGGAGTATTTGCATAGTTTAACCTGATACCTAGCATTATCTTGTCGAGATATGGAAATTTTAAGTTGTACCTCAACATTTGAATTTGAATGAAATTCTTAACTGCTCTGATATATGATTTCGGTATTAGATCCTTAATTAAGGAATGAATTTATTTCACACCTATATTATACCTGCTTTAGAATAAGAATGTGCCGTACAGAGGTTTCATTGCTATTTGTTTTATATTACTGTATCTTTTTACTTATTCACCTTGCAACAAAAGTACAAAAGTTGTTTGAAATGCATAAGACACATTTAGTGACCTACATATTAATATTTTATAATAAATACATTAAACTAAATTTAATATTTATTAAAATAAATTTTAACAGGGCCATTAAAAATTAAACAAAAACGAAAAATATTAGACATTTCGTAACAGTATTAGATTCATTTATTACAGTGTTGTAATATTTTCTGTGGAACAAGCCCAATTGCAAGCACTTTTAAATTTTGAACAACTTTTGTATTTACATTTTGTTGTAAAATGAATAGAGAAGTAGATACAGCAATACAGAAAAAAGCATTGAAACCCCTATACCCCACATAAAACAGTTCTGCACCCGGTATATTTCAATGATTTAATTACAACTATCAGATTTGATTCTCGCAGACAGCATTATTTTGTGCGAGTCATTATCCATATAAAAATAAAATAAATAAAAATAAACATATCATCTCGCCTTTTATCCATTATGGGTGTGGCACTCTGCTTATGCAGATCTCGGTAAATGATATATTTTTGTGTATGAAATGCGGTTACCAGCCGTCAAGTCATAGCCCCCAATGTTGTTAGTGGAGGGGGAACCACATGGGTAAATTTTAATTGGCAACTATTGGTAGTGGGATTCGAACTGAGGATCTCACGATCTACAGTTCGATGCGTTACCACGGAGCTATTTACCTCATAATTATCCATGTTTTGAAATTTCTGAAAATATGAACAATTTCATAAACATTTACACAGCGCTGACAATTAAGAACATTTTTAAAACACAACTATTTAAGACATGTGATGAATTTAAAATGTATTGATTGTGTTTTGTATATATCAATGCAGTTAAAGAACTTTTTCGTGTTATTTCCTTAGTTTAAATCCCAGAGAAGTTTAGTTCTTGTAAAAAAATTTGCAATTTATATCTTCGGAGGATATTATTTGATGGCTAGTAACCGCACTTCAGGCGCATAAACATATCATGTAATGAGATTTCTATAAGTAGAGAAGTGGGTAAATGCAATAATTTTTGAATGGAGTAAAATATAGAAAAAAGTAACAATTAAAAATTGTAGTAAACTTTATTTAACATCTCCTTATTATATTAAAATTTAACATAAGTAAATTATTTACTGCAATGGGTTTGTTTCAAAAACCTGATAGACCTTCAAGCAAATTACCACTTTCGGACGATCGATTAGTGGTAAAATCTAATCAGTCCGTAACATATACATACATCTTCATGTAAACAGAGAAATCCAGGGGTTCTAACTGTATATAGTCCATTTTTATTATGGAGTAAATAGTTCCGCGATGATGTTTTGGATCATGGATCATCATAAGATCTGCAGTTCGTATCCCTCATCCGACAGTGACAATCTGTAGCTCAGGTAACCGCACTTCACGAAAAAATGAGGCCCACAATAGCATAGTGCCACATTCAAATTAGGATAACTTATTTAATTGCTTTATTTAAAATCTACATTAACATTTAAAATTAATAGTGGGTAATCACTTACTAAATATTCTTTCACTCTTCAAATGTTACCTACATCATATAACTTTGAATATAAAAATTGTAGTTAAACTATTAATAATTACTATGTTGAAATGCCGGCAATAAAATTGTACATTTCATGTAAATTGCAATTAACTTGGCAATTTTTTCTAAAGTAGTTATTTGTATCACTAGTCCAAACAGTGTACTTTTACAAGTACAAGTACGAGCCGAAGGCGAGCCTTGCAAATTTCTGTACATGTAAGACCCATTTTTTGTGTAAAATTTCATAAATTTATTTAATTAAATTACTGATTTATTTGGCAAATATGAAATACTAGGAATTTTATATGTTGGTAACATCAGATCATTCGTAAACAAGGATCGAGGGATTTAAAAATGTACACAATTGATTTGTTTTCTTTGAAAAATTCGTTGTCATTTATTTAGTTGATATATATATATATATATATATATATATATATATATATATATATATATATATATATATATTGGTCGTGCACTGTAATTCAAGATTTAGTTATAATTACTTACATTTGAGCATACAATTTAGTTCTAAATTTGACATAAATCTTTGACCAGTTGATGCTAACCTTAATCTTACAAAAGTTTTTGCCGGCCTAGTCCGAATAACCAGCAGTTTCATAAATTATTTGGTTATAATATATTTACTTTTATGTGTTAAATATGTCATCAAGACATTTACCCAGTTGGAGCGTGGCGATAGCGAATTGGGTATCAAACGGTTAAAATTAAAATGGCAACTGCAGGCTGTAGGATTTGAATTATAAAAAAATCATCACGATATTCACCCATTTTAAGTATGTATAGTTACCTTCGTTTACAACCCGTCAAGTGACGATCCCTAAAGATATAAGCCGAGGGGAAACCACAATATTAAAGTTAAATTGGTAACTGTCGGCCGTGGGATTTCAACTGAGAATTTTGTGTTACTACGGAGCAGGGATGGTCAGTAATTAATTACAAGTGACAAAATTACGTAATTAATTACATTCTTCAGAAATATAATTGATAATTTAAATTTTCAATTATATTCGTTCTGTAATGGAAAGTTCAGTGATTATTATATTATTTATGCAAGTAATTAGAAATTATAGCACTTTATATTGTAATTACAATTACTTTGTTTTTTTTTTCTTGAACAATATGATCAATTCTATGACTTTCTTTTATAAATGAGATGAAATCGAAAATTCTGCTTCAATTTCAACACTTCAAAATTTGTTGTTTCTTAGTAATTTTCCAAATATCAATCGAATTTTTCTGAAGTACAACGATATTTTGCCTTCCTCAGCTACTGTTGAAAGATTATTTTCATTCGCAGGCCTTATTTTAAATCCAAGGCTCTGCAGATTATCAAATTCTCTATTTCAGAAATTACAGTTTGAATAACTATTATCCACAATATTAGGTAGAACGTTTTGTTTTTGTTTTAGAGTGGCCTGGTTTAGCTATCTCTGCCCTCAAATAAATCATTTAAAAGGATCAGGTTTAATTTAAAATTCTGAAAATGTAGACTATGGTGAATTTTGTTTAGTAACAAAAAGGTATATTAATTGTACAATATCAACAATGCGTAGCAAAATCTTGGCGAAACACAAAGGAGCATCCTCCATATGGCCAGAGATACCCATACAGAGAGTAAACGATGCGTCAGACTTAGTATTCCTCTCACGGCAGCTAACTGTTCGCAGACAACAGAGAACATCGAACAGTCCACACTACCACAGTCTAACCTGCGAATCCCGGGATCGTAATGTCGGCAAAATGAAGGAGAAGAAAAGAAAAATCGCACGCCGTGGTACGGTTCTTTCACAGCGCTGACTCAGCGAAATCAGCACATCATTTCATCACATGGGTTCAATTTTGACAAATTTTGAAAAGAATATGCGAGCTTCGTCGGATACGAATAAAAATAAGGATATGAATTTTGCTGCGTTCGAGTTTACTCAATCATTTTAAACTCTACTTAATAAATTTAAGTTTTCAAATGTTTTTGTTTTTCTGGCTGGATATATGAGTATTGTCAAAGACAAAATAAACTTTACAGGCACTTGGAGCTGTGTTTACAAAAAGCGTTTTACAAGCGAGAGTTAACGGGTTCAAATCTCGTTTAATCCAACATGCAACCGAAAATATAGTGGTTTGAGTTTCACTAGGAAAACATTATAGATCTCTTTACTATACCTGGAACTTGGATTATGTTGTGCAGAGTAAATAAATAAATTTAAAATACATGTTGTCTAAAACAGCGCTTATCAAAGTGGTTGTTCGTCACTTTACCGTTCAACTTCAAGATATTTTTATAAACTTGTGCCCGGCTACACCACAAATATTTAAACTAAAAGCAATCCATATGTAAGCATCCTTTATACTAATAGTTCATTAAATATTTAAGCAGTTGCTGGTTCTTAATATTTGTTCAGGCATTTCTTATCTAAGGAATGAATAAAACTTGTTAGAAAAATATCGAATGATTTTTTGTATTTACTAAATACTTGTCAAGTAAAATTGTGGTACTTTATCTCTAACCATCAGCAACTAAAGACAACTGACCCAGATATGTTTTCGATAAAAGAGAAAAGTATTATTTAATACTCGGTATTTATGTCTTCTGTCTACAATCTTTTATTGGGTACTAGGAAATTTTACATACCTACTGCGAAGTTGTGCTAAAGCTTGTGGATATTTCAACTGATGTTCTATTTATCTTAAAATATTTAACACTGCCCGCTTTGTCAATTTATACCTCTTCAAGAACTTCTCATAAAAAATCGACGAATGTAATCAGCCCGCTCACGAACGAGGTATGTTGTTTGAAATTAATAAAATATTTTCAACATCCTCAATATCTTTTATATTTTTTTTATTAACCAGAACTCAAATGTCAAGTGATACAAGTATATAATATATCTGTTATTCATTCGATTGATTCGATAATCGAATGAACTATAACTAACATCCATGACCTACCAAATAATTCAGTTGTGTTTGATTCCAGCTTACCGTAAAGTCATTTCACCACCAAATATTTGATAGTCCGTACAGCAGTATATTACTAATAGTACTATTGATGTGATAATGGTAAAATGAATTCGATATTTTTGGTTTATGCTGTTATTACTAGGTAACAATTTATTAACAATAATGACAGCTATTGTACAATACGAAAATTATAATTTAACTAAATTAATAAATTTTCAATAATTATATGCCATAAAGCTTATTAATGAATACATTTATTCAAAAACATCAATAATCCTGCGAATACAATGCGGATAAATTTTAAGTCATTTATGCATAATTAATATTCAACTATTATAATAATTTTCAATGTATTAATTCAATCTTTCTGTTTATTGCATTAACATGATTTCTATTACTTCTATAATAATATGAGCCAATTTATTAAATAACTTATTGATATAAATATTAGATAGTTTCTTACAAAAAAATTCTTCCCGTTGTTATACAAGCTATTGAATATTTTAAGCCTTACAATTTAAAAAATCCTATGTTTCCATCATATAACCGCCCGCAAATATTAATTTTCAAACAGTACTAAATATAAATATAGTAGATCTCGGTGGCGTAGTGACTAGCCTAGTACGCCACTACTACTGAAGAGCATGTTCGTTTGCGTTCACATAAATTCACAATCATTATCTCATGAAACGGAATATTACCATCTTCAAAAAAATAAATAAATATATCATCTCGCATTTTACCCATTGGTGTCGCACTTCACTTACGCAGATATGGGTAAACGATGTTTATCTTTGAGTATGAAGCACTTATACCAGCCGTTATGTCATGGTCCACGGAGGTGTTAGTGGAAGAGAAACCACAGGAGTAAAGTTATCGTACCACATGTACAACATATAGAAAAGTTTGAAATAGAAATGGTAGTCAATATTATTGTATATTTTTTTGAACAGATTCTATATAATTATAAAAAAAAAACCTTATATGGTATCAAGCAAACTTTTGTTTTTGAATTAGTATATGGATGAAAAAATCATCACAAACAAATACATATACACACAGTGACGTCATCGTGAAAATAGTGAATTCGGATTATAGAGATTGCAAAACAAGCTTATCTGTTGAAAACCAACAATCAAATATTTTGACTCATCACAATTCAGGGTGCAGCAAAAGGTGAATTAAACTGAATTGAGGTAGTTCTGGTGCATTCTGTTCCTCTCTTACATACCGTGAGTTTCAGCTAAGATGCCTAGCTATATAGGGAGCAGAGATGGGTAGTAATTAATTACAAGTAATTAAATTAAGTAATTAATTACATTTATCAGAAATGTAATTGGTTTTTTAAATTTTCAATTACATTCGCTCTGTAATTGAAAGTTCAGTAATTAATTATATTATTTATGCAAATAACTGGAAATTCCAGCACTTTTTCATTGTAATTACAATTACATTGACAATTACTTTGGTTTTTTTTTCTTGAACAATATGACCAATTCTATTACTTTCTTTTATAAATGAATTCGAAAATTTCGTTTAATTTCAACAGATCAAAATTTGTTGGCTCTTAGTAATTTTCCAAATATCAATTGAATTTTTCTGAATTTCAACGATATTTTGCCTTCCTCAGCTACTGTTGAAAGATTATTTTCATTCGTAGGCCTTATTTTAAATCCAAGACGCTGCAGATTATCAAATTCCCTCTTTGAGAAATTACTAATTTTAAAACACCAGTTTGAATAACTATAATCCGCAATATTAGGCAGAACGTTTTGTTTTTGTTTTAGAGTTCTAGTCTTCAGTTTTTTTTTATATATATTTTAATAATAATAATATTTGGGACCATCATGGTTTTCGTCCGCGCCTAGCTTCACACTTCGTTTTTCCAGTGGCCTATATTCTGGAAGATAGTGAAACAGGTCAAAGATATCCAGCAACGCTGAGGTAGTGTGAAATAAAAGCGGAATAATAATTGTATGTTCCTACATTTCGCATTTGTTTTATATTTTACTTTTTTATAGCATAAAAATTCAAAATAAATAAATATATTAAATATGATTTTTTTTAATTCCCATAAAAATAAAAAGTTATTGTAATGTGTAATTATTTAATGTAATTTAATTAAATTGTTTGCATGTAATTGAGCTAATAAATAAATTACATTTTGATCGTAAAGTAATGTAATTTAATTAACATTGAGACAGTAATTATAAAAATATAATTAATGATATTTTTTTAGTAATTTGCCCATATCTGAATGTAGGTACATTATTCAACAGGTAAATCCAATTACAGAATAATATAAAAAAAATTCCAGTAGAAAATGTCTAATACTAACATAATATAATTACAACAAATTATTAACAGTAGTTTTTAATGTACTAATACTTTGTGTAAAATCAAAATTAGAGCAAAAGGAATTATAACAACGGTACACTGACATAACTGGAGAATTAAATTGATCAGATGTCCGTGAGAATTCACAAACAAAAGTGTTATGACATCTGGGATTACAAGTTCTGACATAGAAATTTAATTTACCAAGCAGCTCACTATCATAGATATAATTGTTGACAATTTTGTACAAAAATAACATTTGCTGCTTTATTCTTCTCGTTTCCAAAGACTCCAAATCAAATTTTATAATAATGTGTCATAACTAAAGTCTGGCCAGGAATAAAACAGTCGAAAATAAATTGTTTTACAAAACTTTTTTTTTGAATGTTCTCAATAGACTTTATTAAATACTGCTGCGATGGATTCCATATAATACGTTAAAATATATCGCATATTTAGATATGCGTAAGCAGAGTGCCACATTCATAATGGGTAAAAAACTTGATGCTATATTTATTTTATATTATTCACCATAATATTATGATTTATAAATAACCTACTTATTCAAACTATTACCGGAATTGTACAAAGAACCCAAAAAATTTTTAATCATTAGCAATTACCTTTAAAATATGATAATTATTTCTTAATTTTTATCGGAACAGTACTACGAATAACTGGTATCCATAGTAATACTACAGTATAGATGCTATTAGTAGTAGTTGCACTTGTCGGCACATTTGATGTTCGGTAACTTGTCAGATTTTTTTGCACATTTATTCCGCCTCCTAGTAGACGAAGCAGTGGAATTTAAATAGCCATCAAATGTAAAATGATTAAGAAAATAAGTGATAACTATTGATACAAGCTGTTTTTAACAATTAAATATACAAATTATAACTTAATATATTAGCCATGCTAGATTCAATCACGCCTTAACACTTTTATACCTCTTCAAGATAAAACGTATTTTTGTACCGTTTTGCAAATGCGATGGCTCGTCTACCGCCGATCTGAACTATCTAATGTTTTTCTGCACCAATTATAGAGCCCAGCAAAACGCAGTAATATGCCAAATAACTCAATAACTCAATAACTCAACAAATTTAGATTTTTTATAAATGAGTCTTCATAGTAGTAAATAATTTATTTGTTGCTTTGCGGTATTCAAATTTCAAATTTTTTTTATTTACATCATGATTTGTGGTATTTTATTTATGTACAAATATTTGGTCTATTTAGGTAAACTCTCTTTATCCAATCGGTGTCTGGGTTTTCTTCATGTAGTGTCTGTTGTGTTGATTTTTGTATTTCTTAGGTCGCCTGTACAGTCTCTTCTTAAATGATTTATTGTCTGAAAGTCTCTCCCACATATTCTGTATTGTCTGTTTTCATTACTTGCTCAATAATTATTTCTAATTTCTTCATTGCCTATCTTAAATCTTACCATTATTTTCAAATTTTTATTGTTTTTCTGCTATATGAATATAGTGGTCTGTATGTAGTCAATAGAAATTTATATCTGGGATTATAAGTTGATTTATGTATCTTTTCTCTTCTAAACTGAGTTTGTATATCTAGATCTCTCCGTATAATTTCGTCAACCATATTCTAACCTTCACTTCTTCTTCTTTCTATATCGGTTGTTAAGTGCCAGTTACTTTAATATAATTTTGCCCTTTTTACTTCCCATTGATACTTTTCCTGCTTTCTTTCTTCTTTTCTTGATATTTCTACACAACAATCATATGCGAGGCTTTTCCATGGAGTCCTTCTTTTTCTCTACATACTTCATTGCTCTCTTACTTGCTTCTGTTTTCATTTTGTATCGTTTTGTTTCTTCCTCTAATAAGTATATCGGTGTTTGTTTGTCTAACCCAAGTACCCATATAAAGTATTTCGATTGAAATCTTTCTATTTTGTCTTGTTCTCTGATTGAATGAATGAATGAATCTTTATATAAAAATTCTCATATTTTTTAAAATCTGTTAATTGTTTATAGTTTACAAGAAAGAAATTATAAAAAATTACTGGAAGGGATATGTGATGTCAGGAAAGCTCTCAAAGAGCAAAGAGAGGAATCTTTTACATTTGTGAAACGTAATCTATTGCATATACTTAACATTTAAATCATTTATATTTTAAATTGAGGATATGCAATTAACATTACATTACACATTCATCGTATACTCATTTAGTCAAAGCACCAAAATAAAATTATAGGCTCTAATAGCATTTTTACTGTGGTAACATTAATGACTGAAAAGTAAATATTGCATCATAGCTGAAACTCGCGGTGTTTGTGCGGGAGAAAAAACGAATGGAAAATACTCTTTATGTAAAACACATTTTTATGTTATCTACATAGAATCGAAATATTCTTCTACTACTAAATTTAATATGCCACTTAATATTTGTGTGGGTATTATAAACCAAAATTTTATTTGATCACCTACTTATTAGTTAATCGAATCTCCCTAGAAAAGTTACCAAATCATATTAAATTTAGTTGGTAAGTAAGAATCCCTACAGACAGTGAAATTTATTATTTAATAATTAAAACTTACATAAAATATGATTAAATCCAATAAATGGAACACTTTAAAATAAAATAATACAATTATTTATTAAATCCATTACAGTATTGAATACTCAATGAGTGATGAAATATGAAATTTGTTATAATCATCAGTTACTGGTACGAAAATTATATTTGTTAAATATATTGTAGTATGATAAAGAAAATAAAACGAGATAGAAATTACAGTGAAAAAAAAATTAAAATTATTAGAAATTAAATCCCAATCCAGGAAGATAATTGAAAACAAAGGAACAGACTCAGTGAATATACAGCCTAAGACAAAAATTTCAATGTACGGTTCAGGACAATGTTTTGGAATTTATTTGAAATTATTATACAAAAATATTAAAAGAAAAACTAAAAAGCTGAAATCTAAGGAGAAGGAAACTGTATATTATTTACGTGGGGCTCGTAAAATATAGAATATATTTTTATTTGGATAGAACTATATAAAACTGTACGAGAAAAAGAAGCAGATAAAAATATCAATTGTTGAAACGCTAACAATCGATATCACTGACATATTCGAAAATATACCTAGGTAAATATCTACAAAATTTATTTTATTATATTAATATTTATTTACTATTTTTCATAAAGTATTTGTAGAACAAAAATATAAAATAACATTAAAATATAGTATAGTAGTCTACTAACTAAATTTAGTACCACCGAAACTATCCTCTTTATTTAATAGGCTGATTTAGCAGGGAATAAAAATTATATTACGTATATAATACACTTTTTGTAAATAGTAGGTTACTTAATTTATAAAATACGCTATTAAATTTTAACATTCATTAAAATAATACCGGCCCGTAGTGTAACTTTTGGTCTTCGATGTTATTTATTTTCGACAAAGTAGCAACAGAACCTGACATAATCTTTAACAATACATAACACAGTTTCGCAGCACACCATATTCGGTTAACCATATCTCCGGATCCGGCTTTAGCTGACCATTATACATCACGGAGTACTACATGGTACAAGCAGTGAACAGCGTCCGCACATCTACACAGGTATACATGCACATCGGCTACACTGGCTACACTGTCGGTAATCAATGCATTGTGCTTGGTTGCTCTAGTGTTCATTGCTAGTTTGAGTTCCGTCCGTTACTGGATGGACAGGACATAGTTGCTTCCCATTTTGGCCTTTGCCAGTTTGCCCAAAATCATTTAGTTTCAATAGATCAAATTCTATGTGTTGATGTTTAACAGAGATGGGCAGTAATTAATTAAAAGTAATAAAATTACGTAATTAATTACAATTTTCAGAAATGTAATTGGTAATTTAAATTTTTAATTACATTCGCTCTGTAATGGAAAGTTCAGTTATTAATTATATTTTTTATGCAAGTAATTAGAAATTCTTGCACTTTGTCATTGTAATTACAATTACATTGACAATTACTTTGGTTTTTTTTCTATGACTTTTTTTATAAATGAGATGAAATCAAAAATTCCGTTTCAGTTTCAACAGATCAAAATTTGTTGGTTCTTAGTTATTTTCCAAATATCAATAGAATTTTTCAGAAGTACAACGATATTTTGCCTTCCTTAGCAACTGTTGAAAGATTATTTTCATTCGTAGGCCTTAAATCTAAGGCGCTGCAGATTATCAAATTCTCTATTTGAGAAATTACTCATATTAAAACACCAGTTTGAATAACTATAATCCACAATATTAGGTAGAACGTTATGTTCTTGTTTTAGTGTTCTAGTTTTTTTATATATATTTTAATAATAATAATATTAATAATTGGGACCATTTGGGTTTTTGTCCGCGCCTAGCTTCACACCACGGCTTTCCAGTGAAGCAGATCAAAGATATCCAGCAACGCTGAGGTAGTGTGAAATACAATCGGAATAATAATTGTTTATTCCTACATTTTCCATTTGTTTTAAATTTTACTTTTTTTATAGCATAAAACTGTAATATAAATAAATATATTAAATATGTTTTTTTTATTCCTATAAAATATAAAAAGTAATTGTAATGTGTAATTATTTAATGTAATTTAATTATATTTTTAGCATGTAATTGTGCTAATAAATTAATTACATTTTGATCGTAAAGTAATGTAATTTGACGATTGTAATTTAATAAATATTATAATTAATTATATTTTTCAGTAATTTTCCCATCTCTGATGTTTAAACATTATTCTCAACACGAAATTGAAAGGTATCGCAAGATCATTATAGTGGTTATTGTTGGTGTTGGAGCTACGCGATTATTTTGTAGCGTTGTTTACCGTTTATTACACGACGAAGTTTTTCTTTTCAAGTGACTATAAAAATTTTTCTCCCGTACAATGACGTAAGTGTAAGAGAGATAGATGAATCGACTTATAACGAAAAGTTTCAATATGTGGTATTTTTTCTAAAAAGTTCCTAAAAGATTTTACTGTACGTTTGCGTATTGAGTACATATTTTGAAAGAGGCGAGGTAGCTGTCAAATGTGATGTGTGTTTATGATTTTGGTGTTTACAAGTGCTTGATTAACATTAAACTTAAAATGACACAATGGAGTGGAAATTGAAATCTTTGTGAATATATACAATTATCCATCGTTGTATACAATGAAATTGACTGATTACCATAATCGTAAATTAAGGAGATTAAAAGACTACAATTTATGTTGGTATAACGCAGTTTTGACACTTTGATATTTTAATTTACTTTAAGCTTGATCGTGTAAATAGTCTGATAAGGTAACTTATAAAGACACTTTTAAAGTCACACGAAAAGAAAATATTCATCGTGTAATGCACGCTTAAATAACCAAATTATTTCAACGTTAATGTTACACTTATTTTGGTTAGCGTAAAAGTTTGCAATGCCCAAATTTTTGGATTTTTTTGTAAGTCTTATAATTATTTCAAATAATGCTTTAGTTACTAAAGTTTAGTAGACAGAAATAATAATTCGACTTCGACAGCGTTGATTTGGACGAATTGTTTCTATATTTATCAACTCGTTACCAACCCGAAGCTACTAACCATAATCACTAAAGACAACTACTAATTTAGTTTTGTAAATTCAATTTGTTTTCTATAATTACTGAAGGAATTTTTCCAATTCATATTTAAATTTGCGATGATGGAATATCATCTAATTGTGAATATGACAAAACAGAATTAGGTGAGAAAAAGGAAATCCCTCGGGAAATCCTTACGTCATATTTCGCACTGTTCTGATACTTTATTTAAAAAAGTGCGGTCGATTTCGACAACTTAGTGGTCATTTTCAAGCATAACCGTCGCGAACTAAAAAAAACTACTAGAGATAACCAAAAGAAAAGGTGTATAAAAACATAGTTTAAATAAATAATTAAAATCTTTATAGTCTATGAATAAAAACACCTCCATTGACAACCAATCTCACAGAAACAAGGAATTAATCTTCATGGTATATATATATATATATATATGTATATAATTTTAACAAATTAACAAAGAAAAGAACATAAAGCAAGTAATGCAAAAATTAAGCAGGATATGGACATTTAGTTTTTGACAGAATATTTTCAGTTCTTCAATTCTATAAATTTGAAGAATATTTGAAATTTTAGATTTTATAAATATATCATTGACAATTTCTCAAAAAATTAAAAATAAATCGTAGACGATCCATTTATTCAATTTATCTTTACAGAATCCATTAGTCCAGGATTAACAGCATTTTACACGAGAAAATATATAAGTACCTATGAGAAATTTTAGAATTACGGAATAATTTGCAAGAAAAACTGTACAACATTATTCTGAAAATGGTCACATTGTATTTACTTTGTAAATTTTTCTTAAAAAGAAAGATTCTTATTTCGATTTCCGCAACTGACATTAACTTATCTAGTAACTACTGACCAGAATATAAATAAATATTAATTTCGTGCCGTATTGCTTTAAACGCTTATTTCACAACTAATTTAACGGCTGGTAACCGTACTCCTGAGAGGCCGCAAACAAAAAAAAAAAGAAAAACAAAACTTGAATTGTGAAACATGTTTTATAAAATTACAATATGAATGAATCCTAATAAAATATATATTATCTTAGCTCATACACATAAAATAGCGTTAATTTTTAGCACTGTGAAGGATATTTTTTAGGTCATTATCTTAAACAGAGACTACTAACAATAACTACTAATGAGATCTACTAATTTCATGTTGTAAATACAGCTTTAAGCTTTCTATAAATAAATAAGGATTATATTTAATTTGTCTTTATATTGTATCTTTACTTCCGGATTTTGGCATTCAACAATTGAAAATATATAAGTTTGAGAAATTTTACAATTAAATAATTGCAGGAAGAAGCTACACAGCATTCTGAAAAAGGCCGAATATTAAAATAAAATTACTCTTGTTAATTTTTCTTAAAAAGAATTCAATATCGACGTATCATTAAATTATTTATCATGAGATTCTCAATACGATTCTCGTAACCGACATTAATTTATCCAGTAACTACTAAGAATAACAACTAACGAGAACTACAAATTTCTTGTTGCAAATACAGCTTTAAGCGCACAGTTCATAACTTATCAGACGGCTGGTAACCGTACTTCAGGAAAACCATATATCAAAGAAACATAAACCTTAAATCGTGAAACATGTTTCATAAAATTACAAAACGACCGAAACCTTAAAAAATTCGTTAATTGAAATTAACAATATGCAGAACAACAAGTAGCTAGTAACGTAGTTTTAAGCAGGATGGACATTTAGTTTTTCGGGGAATATTTTGAGTGCATCTTATCTATATATAAAAATATATGAAATTTTATACTTAATTCTGTGACGCTTTCCCAAAAAAGAAAATACGTAGTCGAGGATTCTATCATTACAAGTTTAGTGGCGATGTCTCAAAAAATAAAAACTTAGGCGAGACTTCAGCTTTAAGTTTTCTATGATTACGTAAGAAATATTTTCAATTTACATTTTAATTAGTATCCATTACACCAAGATTGCAGCATTCAATACGAGAAATTTTACAATTACTAAATTAATAGCAGCGAGAAAGCCTAGCACGCCAGAGGTCGTGAATTCGAATCTCACTAAAGAGTATGGTCATTTGTGTTGTTTACAGAAATTCACAATCATTTACTCATTAAGCGGAATATGACCGATATTAGTAAGTCCGCCTACCATTTTTATAAAAAAAGAAGAAATTGCATTGTTAATTTTTCTTAAAAAGAATACAATACTGACGTATCAAAACTACTCATCGCGAGATTGTTAATTAAAACTGACATTAACTTATATAGTAGCCACTAATCGTACCTACTAACGAAAACTATTAACCTTAGATTGAAAAAACAATTGTAAGCGCACTTTTCACAACTTTCTTGACGGCTGGTAACCATACTCCAAAAAGACCACACACCAAAAGAACATAAAACATGAATCTTAAAACCTGTTTCTTAAAATTACAAAACGAACAAAAAATGGTGTTTTATGAGTATTCCATGGAATCATCTTTTTTACTTCATTAAAAACACTAAAATAAAACTATAATTAATTATTTGCTTGGATATCTTATTTTAAATTCATATAATACTCAACCCTATTAACGACGATGATGATGGCTAATTGATAAAACTCAAAAGCTACATCTGAGTTAAAAAAAGAGGGCTAATTAGGAATACAATATTTATATTTATTGCTAGTAGAAAAATATAACGTTTACAACGAAAAATATTAGTTTGGCTGAGGAATTTGGGTGGACTAAATCTTATATTGATAATATAATAGGGATTGCTATATCATGCGAACTTTCATCTAACTTCATTGTATGTACATACGTACACTGAAACTATTAATTTTTGTTAATTTGATTAGTGCATAACATGAAATCTCATCTTGTCTCATATTTTAATATTTATGTTTCATATTTCACGTTGTTTTGGTGTTTGGGTTATCCAAACCTTTCAAATATTAGAAACATGTAGGATGCAATTTTTTATATCTGAGAGTGGTACAATGTTTAGACTAAATTATGGTATATTCTTCCTCGTAAAATTCAATTACCAACCGCAAATTATGGTTTATGCAGCAGTAGACACAGGGGTAAATTTTATGTGATGAAAATTTGTCCGAGAATTTGTCTACTGTGGGATTTCAACTGGTAACCTCATGATCCATAGCCCGAAGAATTATCACAGAACTATTTATTACATTACATAGAAGCATGTATAATATAATACTAAAATATATAACGATATAACATCTATTTGTGTATTTGAACTACAAGGTTTTACAAAAGTTTTTTGTGAGGTAAATAGCTCAGTGGTATTGCATCGGACTACGGATCGTATAGTTTAAACCTTATCCCTGTGGAAATTCCAGAGTAAGTAGAGTGCCACACCGATAATGGGTAAAAGACGTTATGCATGATTTATTTAGTTTTATTTTACGAAAGTTTACTTTGAGAGCATATAATGCAAAAATTAAGCAGATATAGAAATTCAGTTTTTGGTAGCATGTTCTCCTGTCTTCTTTTCTATATTTTAGAAAATTTTTTAAATTTAAAATTTATAATATTTATACCTTAGTGACGATATCCCGAAAAATAACAGCACGTAGTCGTGGATTCTATCACTGTATTTTAGTGATGATATCTCGAAAAATTTATAAATACATAGTCCAGAATTTCATCACTTCATCCAACGAGAATAGTTATTTGTCAAACTAGAGAGGAAAGCGCTTCTTTTTACCCCTCGAGTTCGAAGTTTGCCTCTTGAGCGCAGCGAGTGAGGCATTTCGAACGAGAGTGGAAGAAGAGCTTTCCTCTCGAGTTAGACACAACATTTTTTTCACGACATGTTTCTAAAAACGATTTTCTCGGATCTAAAATACACTTTGAGAACTCAACTGACAGCCTGACACGTTAAAAGTTAGGTTATCAGACACAAGGCGGTGTAGCAGTATTGCCAATGAACCAATCTTAAATATCTTTAATAAGTTGTCAAATTGTGATTTGATAAGAAAAAGAAAAATATAAGACATAATTGTAAGATAATTTAAAGTATGTATATCACTAAAATAAGGATTTTCAATAAAATGAGGAATTTATTTTCAATTTTTGTAACATATTTTTTGTAAATAAACATTCATATTGGCAACACTTCTGTATTTTCCTCTCTAGAGAGGAACAACACATTTTCCTCACTATTTCGGGAGAAGAACGGTGGGGTTTCCTACCATGTCGTGAAAAAATACATTTACCTTATATGGGTTTAGCACTGTACTTTCGTAGATCTCGGTAATTAATTTTGTATTTGATGTGTATTTCTCGACATATTTCACCGCTTCGGAACTTTTTGAACATATTGTACAATATATTTTTACGCTTGAAATACGTATATCGACTGCCAATGTTTGCCTCCCCCAAATGGGGGATTAAAATTTAAAGTGGCGTATATCGACTGCGGTTATCCTACTGTGTATCCCATGACCAATATCATGTTATGCTGAAGTAGTGTACATGCTTCAAACTTTGGTTAGTAATTTGCTACGACGATTAATTAAATAGAAAAGGAATATAGATAGATTTTTTCTTTTTATGAATTTTACAGTTTTTTTCAAATTTGTTGTCTATTTGTTAAAATTACTTATCATTCGATTCTCAATTCGACTCCCGCAACCAACATTAACTTATCTAGTAACTACTAATTATAACCACTAACGATAACTACTAATTTCGTGTTGCGAATACAGCTTTAAGCACACTCTTCACTTATCTGACGGCTGGTACTCGTACTTCAGGCAGGCCGTACATCAAAGAAACAAAAAAAATGAATCGTGAAACATGTTTCATAAAATTACATAACGACTGAATTCTCATAAAATGTGTTTTATTTTAACTAATTAACAATAAGTAAAACCTAGAGCTAGTAATACAGATTTAAGTAGGATATGGGCATGTAGTTTTTGGTAAAATATTTCCAGTTCTTCTTTTCTATAAATGATAAGATTTATAAAATTATTGAGTGACGCTTATTAAATACGTGGCCGAAGTTTCCATCACTGGAACTTAGTGACGATGTCTCTAAAAATAAAATAGATACTTAATCGGGAATTCAGCTCTAAGTTTTCTATGATTAATAAGGAAATTTTTAATTTTTGTTTAAAGTATCCATTACTCCAGGTTTTCACGAGAAAAACATATTTATGAGAAATTTTATAATTACGTAATTAATTACAGGAAGAAATTTTACAGCAGTATTTTGAAAATGGTTACATATTTTTTTACTTTTGTTAATTTTTCTGAAAAAGAATACAATACTTACTATTAACTTATCTAGTAACGATTAACCATACCCACTAACGACAACTATTAATTATAACTTTTTATAACTTTTCTGACGGCTGGTAACCATATTCCAGAGAGACCATATACTAAAAATCCATAAAACATGAATCATGAAACATGTTTCATAAAATTACAAAACGACAGAACACAAATAAAAATGTTGCTTTAAAAGTGTTTCCTACAAACACCTTTTTTACTTCATTAAAAACACTAAAATGAGAATATAAATATTATTTTTTTTACTTGGATATCTAAATTTTAACTTCATATAATACTCAACCCTATTTACAATGATGATAATGGCTAACTGGTAATACTCAAAAGCCAAATCTGAGTTAAAAAAATAGTGTTCCATGAAATAGACCTTTGGTGTCAGTTTCGTAGGAATTATTGATTGAAAACATTAAAAATTATGAGGGTCAATTAAGAATTCAGTATTGGTTTTTAATGCTTTAATTTATCTTTATATTTGTATCTTTACATCAGGATTGCAGCATTCAACAAGTGAAAATGTATAAGTATAAGAAATTTTACAATTAATTAATTGCAGGAAAAAGCTATACACAAGCATTCTCAAAACAGCCAAAATCTTTATTTCTTTTGTTCGTTTTTCTTAAAAAGAATTCAATATTGACGTATCATGAAATTGTAAATCATAAGATACTCAGTACGATTCCTGCCACCAACATTAACATATCTAGTAGTAGTAACAACTTATCTGACGGCTGGTAACCGTACTTCAAAAAAGAAAAAAACATTAATAGTGAAAAATGTTTCATAAAATTACAAAACGACTGAATCCTTCTAAAATATGTTAATTGAAATTAACAATAAGTAGAACAAAAAGTAGCTAGTAACGCAGTGTAAATCAGGATATGGACATTTAGTTTTTGGTAGAAAATTTTCTTTCTCCGTTCCCATAAATAAATAAAGATATTAGAAATTTAAGTTTTCTTTTGCGCATTTTCAAAAAATAAAATACGTAGTCGCGGATTCTATCACTAAATGTTAATGACGATGCCTTAAAAAATTTAAATAGTTAGTTGAGACTTCAGCTTTAAGTTTTCTATGATTACTTAAGAAATATTTTCAATTTATATTTAAATTTGTATCCATTACGATTGCAGCATTCAACACGAGAAATTTTAGAATTCCAAAATTAAGCGGCATATGACCAATATTAGTAAGCCCGCTTACCATCTTCATAAAGAAAAGAAATAGCATTGTTAATTAAAAAAAGAATACAATACTGACGTATCAAAACTACTGATTGTGAGATTGTAAATTAAAACCGATATTAATTTATCTAGTTATCACTAATAATACCCACTAACGATAACTATTATTTTTAGATTGAAAAATTAGTTTTAAGCTCTCTTTGCACAACTTTCTTGACGGCTGGTAACCATACTCCAAAGAGACCACACACCAGTTTCATAAAATTAAAAAACGAATGTTTTAAGAGTGTTTAAGGGCATAAATAATTTTTGCTGGGATCTCTAAATTTTAAATTCATGTAATACTCAACCATTTTCACGATGATTTCATGAAATAGATCTTTGGTGCCAGTTTTGTGAAAATCAGTGAGTAAAAGCATAAAATATTATGAGGGCTAATTAGGAATTCAATATTTATATTTAATACTAATAGAAAAATATAACGATTACAACGAATACAAAAATATTAGTTTGGCTGAGGAATTCGGGTGAACTAAATATCTTCTTTGTTAATATAATAGGGAATGCTATATCATGCGAACTTTCATCTAACTCCATTGTATAAACGTACACTGAAACTATTAGTTTTTGTTAATTTGATTAGTGCATAACATGAAATCTCATCTCGTCTCAAATTTGAATATTTATGTTTCATATTTCACGTTGTTTTGGTCCAAACCTTACAAATATTAGAAACATGTAGGAAGCAATTTTTTATATCTGAAAGTGCAACAATGTTTATAGTAAATTACGGTATATTCTTGGTCGTAAAATTTAATTACCAGCCGACAAATTATGGTTTATGCAGCAGTAGACACAGGGGTAAATTTTATGTGATGAAAATGTGTCCGAGAATTTATCTATTCTGGGATTTCAACTGGTAACCTCATGATCCATAGTCCGAAGAAGTATCACAGAACTATTTACTCTATTACATAGCTGTATGTATAATATAATACTAAAATATATAGCGATATGACATCTATTTATTTGTTTAAATTACATGGTTTTACAATAGTATATTGTGTCATTAGGAGTAAATGTGATACTTTGGGTGCTGAGCATGTAAGTTTGAACGACGAGCGCAGCGAGTCGAACAATTACATGCGAAGCACCCAAAGACACATTTACTCCGAATAACACATGCTATTTTTTCTTCAAACATAGAAAATAAAATTATAAATATTATAAAATGCCCAAAACTTCAAAAAATATTCTGTCTTATCTAGCATTTCAAGTTGCCGTAGAATATGCTGTTTTGTTATTTTTGTTTATTTGTTTCATTTTTAACTGTCAAATTATTGAATATTTTACTTTGTCCGCCGCCGGCGTAAATGTGTTGCCAAGGATACACTTTTACGCCGGCGGCGACAATATTGAACTTCTGCTTGTTGAATACAAATATATAACAACGTACTTTTATGACGTTTGAAGAAAAAAGTTTTTTTGTGGGGTAAATAGCTCTGTGGTATTGCATAGGACTACGGATCGTATAATTTTAACCATATCCCTGAGAAAATTTCAGCGTAAGTAGAGTGCCACACCGATAACGGGTAAAAGACGTGATGAATGATTTATTTAGTTTTATTTTACGAAAGTTTACTTTGAGAGCATATAATGCAAAAATTAAGCAGGATATAGAAATTCAGTTTTTGGTAGCATATTCTCCTGTCTCCTTTTCTATATTTTAGAAAATTTTTGAAATATAAAATTTATAATATATTTCAGTGACGATATCCCGAAAAATAAAAAAACTTAGTCGTGGATTCCATCACTGTAGTTTAATGATGATATCTCGAAAAATATTACATACATAGTCGAGAATTTCATCACTTTATCTAACGAAAAATATATTAATACGCTAATTACCCTATTTGGGTGCAGCACTCTACTTTCACAGATACCCAGCAGTATAAATTTTTACAATTCTTCCTTTTCCCAAATATTAGTTATGGGCAAACCTCAGGAGTAAATTAAAAAAGGGAAATATAGGCTGCCGGAATCGAAATAAGGATATCATGACCAATTGTGTTTTAATGCGTCAGTATTGCATTTGCCCCAAACATTTAGTTAGTATTTACTAATGGATGAAGAAAATTCATAAATATATTTTCTTTCCTTAATAATTTTACAGTTCTTGTTATTGTTGCTTTGTTTATATGAAAACTAATACGAATACAAGTCTTATAATTTAAAATAATGCACACTGATTTACCAATAAAAATAATATAATTGCAGAGTTAATTTGATGTATTGTGAACGATATTATTCAAGGCATTAATTTGAAAAGAAACTACTAAATATATTCATAACTATACTGATTTCGTGTTGCGAGTACAACCTTAAACTTTCTATAAATATTGGATGAAATTTTGAATTTATATTTAAATTTATATCTATTACTGCAGAATACATTGTGAACAATTTTTTTCAAGGCTTAAACTTAAACAGAATCCACTAGCGATAACTATATTTATTTCGTTTTATGGATACAACTTTAATCTTTCTATAAATAATTGATGATTTTTAATTTATCTTTAAATTTATATCTCTTACAGCAGGATTGCAACGTTCAGAAAATGAAAATATAATAGTGTGAGAAATTTTACAAATAATTAATTGCAGGAATAAACTTATGACCAGTATTTTGCAAATGGACAAATATTTTTCTACACTTGTTCATTTAAAAAAAAGAGAATTAAAAATTGACGTATCATGAAATTGCTCATCATTATATTCTCAAATAATCAGTAACTACTAACAATAAACTACTAATTTTGTGTTGTGAATCTTTAAGCGAACAGTCCACAACTTATCTGACGGCTGGCAACCGTACTTCAGGGAGACCGCACACCAAAGAAACATAAAACATGAATCGTGAAACATGTTCCGTAAAATTACAATACGACTGAATCCTAATGAAATATTTTATTTTAACAAATAAGAGGATATGGAAATTTATTTTTTTTAGAATATTTTCAGTTCTTCCTTTTAATAAATTTAGAAGATATTTGAAATTTTAGATTCATAAAATACTGCAGTGACGATTTCCCGAAAAAATAAAAAAAATATTTAGTCGAGGATTCCATCACTGTATTTCAGTGACAATATCTCGAAAATAAAATAGATACTTAGTCGAGAATTGCATCACAGTATCCAATTCGAAATACATTAGTAAATCTGCCTTTTGATTACTCTACTTTCACAGAATTCGGTAATTAAAACGTATTTTACGCCTGAAATGCGGTTATCAGTCGTCAATCCCACTTCCCCCCTAATTTTTTGTAGAGCGGGAACCTCAGGAGTATTGAGAGTAGCTAATGTCAGCTGAGGAAATCAAACTGAGGAACTTTGATCAATTGTCTCTTGTCTCTTAATGTTAATAAAGCTTAACGAGTAGAATATTTTGAGGGAAGGTAATGAAAAAATCAAGCGGGAACAACATCTAAAATGAAAATAAGAAATTTTTTAGTTTCAGAGATATTTGATATACCTATTAAGGCCCGGTTGTTTCAGTCGTGGTTAACTCCGTTGTTAAAGTAACAACGTGATTAACCTATCTAGAATCAACATATGGATTTATAAGATGATTTTTGATAGGTTAATCTCGTTGTTACATTAACGGCGGAGTTAACCACGACTGAAACAATCGGACCTTAGAATACTACTTTAAAGTATCTTCCCAAAATTAAGAAATTTTATAAAAATTTTAAGCTTTTAAATGTTGCAATTCTGAAGTTATGGATAAAACTTTTTTTCAAATTTATCATAGAAAGCCTAAAAAACATTAACGAGTATTAAAGTTCAGTACCTTACATTGTTTTTACTTAGTTTATAAAAATTAACTTTTGAAAAATAAAATATTAAAAAAAGTAAGACAAAAACTGACTCAAATATGCAAATAAGGATTTTACCTTCATATTCTAATATTCATGAAGTAAACATGGGTTCGAAAGATTGAATGAATGGTCTTCAGTCTTTTGTAAGATGTATCTAGTTTTCACTTATACCGTGAGTTTCAGCTAAGATGAAATAATTATTTTCTGTCATTAATACATTAATACGGATACCATTTATACGTGTAGTACTGTTTTAGATAAAATGCATTATAGGACATCAATGGCAAATGAAGTTTAAAGATGTTTACAAATAAAAAAAAAAATCGATTTGTTACTTGGTACAATTCTAATAACAGTTTGAGAAATATTTGTGATATGTTTGCTAATTTATTTTCTGAGCGTCCTACATCAAATCGTTCCACAATGTATGTTGCATTTAATCTTGAGCAGTACGGTGATATACTTATTCATATATAAAACTGGTATCCATAGTAAAATTAATAATAATTAATAACAGTGAAATACATTTACTTTTTATGGAACGAGGAGAGAAAAGGGAATTCTCACGTCTCAATTCACATGGTTCCAATACTTTATTTCAAAAATTGCGACTGTTTTCGACCACTTAGTGGTCATTTTTCAAGCAATCGTCGAGAACTAAAAAACTACTGAAGAAAGCCAACAGAAAGGTTTTATAAAAACATTAAAAACATAATTTAAATAAATAATTTAAAACATTTTTTACAGTCAATGGATAAAAACTATTCCATCGAACAACCAAATATCACAGAAACCTGTCCTGTTTTTCTTCTCTTCGACAAAGTCGTTACGCTAATTTCAATGGTAATATAACAAGTGATGTGATTATCATCGATTATATTTCCGAATGCAGATTTCACCAATCCGAAGAACGAGTAAAATATGTTGCTTCAGTTTCGTGGGCAATATCTTCGATTATTAATCATAACAGTTTATATTTAATCCGAGAATATAATGAATAATTTATTTATAGTGAAACGAATTGAGAACGGGAACGTAGGTCTCCAAATTTACTATCGGCTTTACTCACACTTACCTAAGTTTGACATATTAAAATGGACATTTGTACCTATAGACACGAATAACATCACAATTTTGTTAAATAAATCTGAGTTTGAGTTGATTTATTGTTATATTATCACACCTATTATATTTTAAACTACAAAGTTAATAGTAGCAGTTCTTCAAGAATTATCCTTAGCAACAAACCAAATCAGGGAAATAATTTCATTTATTTTTATCATCATTGTGATAAACATGTTACTAAATAGATTCCCAAAGCTGATTGGAGGAAAATATGTTATGTGACATACGAATTATATTCTCCAACAAATATTTTAACAATACCTACACAGTTCTTACTCGAATAGATAAAATAAAATATAATTTTTTAAAGTTGTACCCACTACGATATTGGCCGAAGCGCTGAAAAATAGTTATGATGAAGAAAGTGATTCTGGAAAAGTAAGATGCAAGTAGTATTAACTTTCCTAACAATGAAAGTCTTCAGTACAGAAACTTTTGGGATTGCTATAAATGAAAAAGCTTTAAAAAAATGAGGAAAATGAAAAATCGTCATCAACATGAGCTACTGTACACTACCCATCATAAATACGCGTAAGAACGAGGATCATTTTGAGTGATGGTCAAGAAATTATTCTCGATACAAGAAAATGACTAGACTTGCTAAACATTAGTATTTTATTTCTATAACTCATTGTTATTAAAGCGTATCAAAATATAAGGCCGATTAATTCTTTTTTGCCGACTAGTCTCCGATTATTCGCCGAATAGTCAGTAGTAGTTAATTCTTTAGAATTTATGATATTAATTGAGTAATTTATTCATTGCAAACCAATCCAACAGGATATAAAATTCCAATTACAGGACTACACTGATAAAAATATTTTCTTGGAACAAACAGATTCCTCTAAAATGAAGAGAAAAATTAATTTGAATAGTGCCAATCCGAATTCGTTTTCATTGAAAACTTTTATGTTTAATACATGTTCTTTGTATGAAAATTAATTTAGTGTGGAAGGAACCTATCAAAGTATTCAGCTGAGACTCATAATGGGGACGAAGTAGTTTGAATAGGAATAGTTTTAATTAAAAATGATATCATTTTTAATAAAAACGTTTTGTTTAAAATTAAGACGACTTCTTTTTTATTATTTTCAAAAACAAAATTTAAAATATATTTATTTTCCTTTAATGCAGAAAAAAGAAGATAAATAAAATTTCTATTCAAAAATAATAATTTTTAATTGAACCTAATCATTTTGTAAGAAATAAAATTTTCTTTTCAACGATTGCATTCAGAAGGAAAACTGAAAATTTTCTTTAAACAAGAGGTTATTTTTATGAGTGTATTATAACATAACAAGAAAAAATATATAAATTTGTGTAATACACATAAGTAATGATTACAAAAGAAAATAAGTCAAATAGATGAATGAAAAATAAATGTATAACAAAGAGAAGAAGACAAAAAAATTAAATTAACAGCTGATTTTAAGGTATAAAGAAATTACACAGTGATCGTTTGAATTTACATAACGGGTCACAATATAAATCCGTGTAAGGCGATATTTCATTAAAAATGTTGATAAGTTGCCTAATAGGCGATTTTAGTTCATAATTTTTTCCTGATGAAGTACAATAAACATTTTATCGGAATATATTTATGTATAATATTCCAAGTGATGTATAATCTATAATACCATGAAACAGTTAATATAAATAAAAACTGGACATAATTTTTCTGCGAGACACTAGATAAAAAATAGAAAATTCATATAATAGGTGAAAATATTGATAACCATAATTGGGGTCGTGCCCATGAATTTTGTAGAAGCAATATTTTGCAAATATCTTTTGCATAGATTCAATGAAAGAAATATA
This sequence comes from Poecilus cupreus, assembly GCA_963942605.1. NCBI lineage: Eukaryota > Metazoa > Arthropoda > Insecta > Coleoptera > Carabidae > Poecilus > Poecilus cupreus. The sequence continues at coordinate 3,574,584 of OZ012715.1, read as the reverse complement.
TTTAGAGTAAATTGGATTCCAAATTTAAAGACAGTACTCCAGTAAACTCAAATTATTCTTGGTTTGTAAAACGTTGAATATTTACATTGGCGAGAGTTCTGTAACAGCAGGAATGTTACATACACATATTTACTCCGATAAAATCCTGATATTCAGTAGGATCAAATTGTAATCGAACCGAAATGGAGGCTCCTGAAATATCATACGTCGTGCACAGTCCGATAGACCTAACCTAACTCCGGCCGGGCCAACTGAATGCAAGTGTGTCGTGTGTAATGTAACATGACATGATGCGCAAGCGCAGTGGACATGAGACAGGCTTTAGGGTTCGGGCTTCTAGGCCGTGCGATGTGATTAGTTCGAATTTAACACCGGATATTTGGTTTCTGCCGAGTAGGCCCTACCGGTTCCATCTAACACAAACGCCATGTTAGCCAAGTTATACGTGTATGTATGTATATCTCCCTTCCTTCTGACGGAGTGACGTAAATGGAAATGTTAGGTTAGGTAGGATTTGAGGTAAAAGTACGTGAGGCTCACTGTCATTTGTTTAAGCCACAACCAGCCAAGTTAAAGTAGATGCTATACGTCACACCGAATTGCTAACTTAGTTATGTTTCATTATTATTATTAATTTTAAGTTATGCTTTGTACTGTTTCAGACTACTAATTGCACGCAGGTAGTTCCAAAGTTATTTATATTTTATATTATGTCGGTAAAAATATAGCTTTTGACTATATAACTCAATTTCAAAAGCTATTACGACATTATTGATCTCATAAAACAGTGTATAGAATAGAACGTCCAAAGTTAATAAAGCAGAACTAATATAATATGTTTATGATTTTGAACTATAATTCTATATTTATAGATGTGGCACTTTGCTTTCGCAGATTATTGTGACATATTTTTACATCTGTAATGCGGAAACCGACTGTCAAATCATGTCCCCAAAGATGTTGTTGGTCATGGAGCCACATGAATTATTTTATTTGCAGATAGTTTTCGGAAATGTTTTTTCGATATTTCCCTTGCTGTGTTTATGATGAATATTGCGTAGACGCACACAAATATTACATACTGTTTTCTAATAAATTACCGCAAAAGAAGCGTATTTTTTAATGCACTTTTTAAAAATACTGTATATAAATATTATGTGCAAAGTGCACAATTCCATAGTGGTCGTAGAAAAACATATTTACCGATAAAATATATCATGTTACTTCTCAGGCCCAATCTCTCAATGAAATGTGACAAATTGCGTATCAAGTGAGTAACTCACCCATATCCGGCCAACCGGGCTGCAGGATGGTCTCATCCCGGAACCATGACGTCACAGTGACATGATCCTTGACGTAAGACGGTATCACGCAACTAAGAACTGCCGTGTTGCCTGTCAGCACATGAGCCCGGTATACTTGCACGTCGTAATGCTGCTGAACCACTATAACACACAAACAGACATCTTAGGATGAGACAGTGTGTGACACAAAGAGATAGGAAAATCGGAAACAATATAAATAAGAACGGTATTTCAACTTATCAGATAAGAAACGTGCAATTTTCCATTTCAAAATGGGGGCGGCACATGAGCTAATCTACTCTATTTTGCATAGGCGGACTATAGTATTAAAACGTCATGTTTTATTTCCGCCATTTGGTTTGAGTTAGCCATCAACCTACGTTGTGTGAACAAATCAAATTTGTCCTTATATTCTGTTAATTTTAGAAAATTGTTCTTTCGTTTTGCGTTTATAACAAAAATACAGTGTTAAAAGAATATTAAATGTTAATAAATTTACAATGACGATTGGTTAATTTTAGTGAACTTTTACCATATATTACTAGTTCAAACTACAAGTTCGTAGTGTGAACATGAGTGTTGTTGTAGTGTAAACATATAGTGTCATGATAGTATAAACAAATAGTGTAAAAGTTTAGTGTTATTATCGTGCAAATATACGGTCTTGTAGTGTTATTAATTTATAGTATTACATATAGCGTTATAATAGTGTTACATATTAAGAAATTATTGTTAGTTACATACAGTGTAATTATAATGCCTATATAGTGTTATTAAAAAATATCAATTATTTCAAAAGCAAATATAAAGTACCTTAGGTACAATTAAAATGTGTATATTTATATCTAATCAGTAAAATTATCAAAATATACATTGGAAGTTTTATATTTATTTGCACGTTACACCATTTATTACTAAGTATATAAAATACATAAAGAATCATTGCAGCTGAACAACTTAGAGTACATGGAGTACATTATTATAGAACAAAAAATAAAATTATATAAAGTAAAGTAAAATCATACAATTATGAGCTTAGGTTCGAATACAATACATGTTAATATTTCAATTCGCAAATACTTTTTCAAATATTATATTTTTAAATGTCTCAATCATTATTAAACGCGTCTAAAATTTGTATAGTTGACTGATAAACTAATATGTAGCTTTGTAGAGACCCATTTTCGGGTACTTTATGTAATACATTACATTTCTAACACTATAATATACACCGTATATACACCAACAAAAATTCCTATTATTACATATTTACATAATGACAGACTAACTGCAATTTCTAACTGCTTAGGGCGGATTAGGTATACACAATTTTCATTGCATCACAAACTAACCGAAACACTTCCGATACTTACCAGAATTTGTTAGATTTTAGATACACTTGCAAAACTCAGTAAAGATGACTTACGCCATCTAGTGTAAATATTAAAAATGTTTTATTTTCTCAAAATTATATGAGAATTATACTGTTTGGGTACAATTTAATCATGTGTAGTAACAAATGACATTTTATAATTTGAAGTTACACTACATAGTGTAAACATTAACACGAATGTTTCTTGTAGGTTTCCCAAAATGATAGTGTAACAGTAGGGTGAAATTTACTTAGTTTTCGTGTCGAAAATAGCACTAAATTTTTAACCAATGCTACAAATGCAATTTACACGCACTAATTTCTTAAGAGTGTATTACAGCACCCAAAAGAGTTTTTTAATAACTCATTCAATAGTGTATATACCGTGAGTTTTAGCTTAGACGTAACATTTATTTTTCTATCATTAATGTATCACTATGGATATACTGTACTGTTCCAGATTAAATTTAATATAAGCTATTAATTTTTAATTTATTGATATACAAACATGCATAAATTTCTAAAAATTTAAATCTAATTTTATCAAATAATTGTTCGAATTTTTTCTTCATTAATAAACTTATTCAAATTGTCATGAAAAGTTTATATTATATTGACAAGCTAGTAATAAAATAATAACAGAAAAGTAAATAATGCATCTTAGTTGAAACTCACGGTATAATAAACTTCATATAAAAGTATAAATTTTGCTACTCATTTAAAAATCCATTATTTTCGGAATTAACATTTTTTTTTTGTTTCTGATTTTACTTCAATCTTTATTTTTAATGAATTATAATGTAAACGTTTCGCAAATCCTACTATACCTAATTCTTCGTCAGAAAGAAAATAAGTAAAAAATGTAAACAATATGTACAATTTATATAAATTTTACATCAATGTATATGTTTGTTCTTGTACTTTTGAAATAGTTAAGTATAAAGACAGGGGAAGCAGATCGTCAAAATAAAAACGAATTAATTAATAATTAATCATATGTTTGCAACAATCATCAATCGAAAAAAGGATAAACTATATAAATATAGTTTATTTAATTTTAATTTTTTGCATACCTATGTCAACTAACAATTATTTGAAAATATTTAAATTTGTTATTTTGTATTTTTTTTTATTTTAATGTATTGGTTTCTTCTATTTGTTAGTTTTCTCTTTTCTTTAAATATAAATTATAGTGTTTTGTTTTTATTATATACACTTTAGCAACACAAAAAACTGGTATTAACCCATTAATGGTCAGCGCATGATATATCATACATAAAAATGTCTCACTTTAAGTTTATGTTTCTGCCAAGCTGACATTTTAAAATGGATAAGCAATGGCAGGTTATTCATTTGATATTGCTCTGTATATTAAAAAAAAAAATTATAAATAAGTATATTTACAAGTTATCAGCGAACAGAAATATGATATCAATGTTTAAAGAAAAATAGATCTGGGAATTATTGGGTTAATACTAATGCCTCGTTCAACATTAAATCAAATATCGAAATACCCTATTGAAAATAAAAATATTCACCAATATTGCTAACACTATTTCGAGTAGATTCATGTAGCGAACCATCAGAAAATATTACTTATTATGACAGAAACCTTAATAAATACTCATATATGTTTATTGTAATATAGGACTGATAATATCTTGTGTGTATACCTTATACATGGGCTCAGAAATGAGTTTTTGTGTGTAACATTTGTAATTTCATGACTGTTGTGTCTTGTTGTAATGATTAAAGATGAATTATTGAACATATCATCATACTGTTCGCTTGAAACAGACACAATATTAGTTAATAACGTGTAAATTTCACTGAGAAATATTAACATGACATGAAAAGGGCGGCGCGCTTGTTGATAAAGTTTTCTGTCAAATATTTGGTAAAAAATTATAAAACATTTATTAGCAGGTACCATATTTTGTGTTGACCTGCTATGACACGGTAATGACAAAGATAAACGCAAATAAATTTAATACGTAATTATGAAAATTATAATACTTTTATAAAAATTTAATTCCATATATTATAGATTAGGTTAATTATTCAACCTCGGAATCAACTCGGGAATAATTCCAAAAACGAATGATTGAAATGTAATAAAATTTTGCTGCACTCCCATCTGATTCGCGTGCTTAGAGTTCCAAGTTCGAATACCGACTAGACTATGATTGTTTGTATTCGTATTTATCATTTTAATTTCAGCAAAATACTGAAAGCTAAAACTTTGAAATCACTACGCCTGAGTAGACACTAATCAAACAGTTATTGGTACTTTATTAGATTTATCAAAAGCACTTGAAGAAATCGACCGCAATTTATTATCAGAAAATGTGAACGATATGGCCTTTCTGGTATATGTTTACACTGGCTGAAACCTATTTTACACAATCTCGTATTTACACAGAAATTTACGATTAAATTAGTTCCTATTTAATCTTGTAATTTGTAAACATTTTTTCGTTTTACAGTCATATTATTTAGCCATAAGATTTCCTTACTGAAAAATTACTGTACATTTATTTGACGCTAGTTTGATTTAGAATGCAAGTTACTTAAACATAAAATAGAAGCAGGTCCGTGTGTATTCGTTTTGGCTGATATCACGAGCTCTGTTTTTGGATGTTTTAAGAGAAATGTTTTATCGTAGGTTTTAGCGCTGCAAAATTTTTTTTTATTTATCTCTAATATCAAATTCAATTCAACTGAACTAGGAATTTATATTATTAACTCATTTATCCATTTACGAGCACTCAGCTAAACACTGCAATCTGACAGTAGGGGTTTGCGTTCCGAACGATACATCTCGAACTAGGAAAAATAAATGTAATTCGTAGCTTTGATGAAAGGCCTCAGATGGGTCTGAGTGATTAGGAAGTCCTGTGCAGTTGTTTGTTGACTGATCGTCAGCAACTTCACTAATACAAGTAAAACCTTCCGTCAACGAAACCGATGAATTTCAGCCCTATGCTCCATGATGTAAAACACGTACTTAGTATTGTTCTAAGAAATATTGCTTAATTATTACCTCCTACACATACATGTAATGGAGGTTTTGTAGCGTTTCAAAATTTTAGATAGTGAACTTTCAACAGATAAGCACGTTTTGGGGTCCCTAGAATACTTGTTTAGGGGTATGTGTTTGTGTGTCCTGTCTGTGTATGAAGAATTTTGCGTCCACGATAGATAAAAATTTAATGAAGCTATCAATGTCGAACTTCAAATTTAAATTTTAGTTCATATTACGAGAAGATTAGATTTTGGGAGTAAACTGAAAATGGTAGTTTCACGTTTTTTGGCCATATCTCTTAGTAAATAAATAAATCGAGTTAATTTTAATGTATTATAAAAGATTGTGTCCACATCAGATTCTAATAGCAATATCGTTTTCAATTTCATATTTAGAACTTGGATGTTGAATTTACTAATTAGATTTTGGTAGACGGAAGTGGAAGTTTACTTAAAGCCTATAAGGTATTTTCAACATATTTCAGTAAATAATTCAGTAAATTTTGTTATGATAAAAACGGTGTAAAATAATATTTGATACAATTTTTCTTGAAACTTATTTTTTCTTTTGTATCATTTAAAAGTGATGGGGTAAATAGCTCAGTGGCAACGTATCGGTCTGTGGATCGCGAGATCCTCAGTTCGAATCCCACTTCCGACAGTTGCCAATTTAAATTTACCCCTGTGGTTCCCCCTCCACTAACAACTTTGGGGGCTATGACTTGACGGCTGGTAACCACATTTCATACGCCAAAATATATCACTTACCGAGATCTGCGTAAGCAGAGTGCCACACCCGCAATGGGTAAAAGGCGTGATGATATATATATTTTTTTTTATATTTTATCATTTAAAAGTTGTGTATGCGGGAGGATTAGCGTTGATATCAACACTATATTCTGTACTGAAGCATTGTGCAATAAAATCCGTAGATTTCACTAAATTTTCGTGCAAATGTCCTATAAATTAGAAAATATTCTAATTCAATTTAATACTATTTCTCGTAACAGGGGAATCACCTGGTTCAATACAAAGTTGTACAAATATGTTTAAACTTATGATTGTGTAATAATATTACAGTAATACATATTATAAACTACTCGCAGAAAACAAATTGTTCGTTTAAAGTAACATTATTTCAAGAGTACTGAGCAGTATCGTATTCGCTTACAAGTCCATGATATTCGGATTTATAGCGCAAAATTTTTAATTGATTGACGGTGAAATAATTTCGATTTTACTGATATATTTGAAAAAATTTAGTTTAGTTAATACATATTTTACTTAACCCTAGAATACTGGTTGTAAATTATACTACACTCAAACTCTTTCGTACTTTTTTTGTCTATTTTCGGTTGATATATCAACCTGCCCATTTGAGTAACTTTCTGTTTAGTGTTTACCTGAATAGTATGGTGTGCGGTAGTTTTGATTTCTGACTCTAAAGCGATTTTTTGGCCGTAAGTTCGTTAATTTTACTAAAGTCCAGTATTTAGGTTATTGTATAGATTAGATTGGTGTATTTAAAAAATAATCAAAGTAAGTTTTTCTGAACAAAAATCTAATATTTAATAATTTTTATAGAAAGAGAAATATGTTTGTATTATTTCAGCCAAAAAAGGTGCATGACAAATAACTATTGTAAAGAGTGTAAGAAGCCGATTTGCCGAGAACATCCAGAAATTATTTGCACCACATATTCGGAAAAATTAAAAAATGGGTTTTTATAGTACTAAAATGTAGTTATAATAACAAAATATTAATAATGATTTTCCGATTTTTTGCTTTTAATAATGTAAAAAAAAATATGCATATTTGATTAATGAGTAGTAAAATTTACGATACCCCAGTATATACGATTGGCGAAGAGAGTCCAGTATTCTAGGGTTAAATATTGAAATTTCAGAACTTTCATATAAATAAAACACGAAACACCCGCTCTTTTAAATCTGAATTTAAGTGCTATTCTCTTTATTGGTTTTGTTAGGTCCAAATTTGTATAGTGCAGCACTGTTTGGCATCCTTTTTGTAATAAATAAGAGAAGTAAAAAAAAAACAAGCCCTATCCTCCTATCGGCTATTCGTAAGATATCTTATTGCATAATTTTAATTTTGTGAAACTCTGAATTCGGCAACAAACTGCTTTCTTTCACGACATGCCAGGACCCCACCCTTCTTCTCCCGATATAGTAAGAAAAATTTAAATATGAATGTTATTTACAAAAAATATATTGTAAAAATTATAAATAAATGCCTAATTTTATTGAAAATCCTTATTTTAGACATACTTTAAATTGTCCTACAATTGTATCTTATATTTTCCTTTTTCTAGATTAAATCACATTTTGACACTTTTAATTTGGTTGATTGGTTAATTGGCAACACTGCTACCCCGTCTTGCATATGATAACCTAACTTTTAACGTGTCATTTGTGTAGTCAAAGTGTATTTTAGGTTAAAACATAACGTTTTTAGATACATATCGTAAAAAAATGTGTGTCTAACATGAGAGAAAGGCCTTTATTCCACTCTTGCACGAATTGCCTCATGAGCGCAGCGAAACTTTGAGCTGGAGTAGAAAAAAGAAGCGCTTTCCCCTCTAGTTTGACAAATAACTATTTATATTCCTAAATTCCCGTAGGGCTTGAGCGGCTATTGCCAAATGGCGACAAGTTTGAGAATTATTTTCTAATTTATCGAACTCTCGAGTTATATTTAATTAGATTATTTTTTTATTTCATCATCAGGTACGTCACTAAATCTATCTTTTTTTGCTCATTTTTACTTGTGTTGATGATAACTATCTGACATCTGTCAACAAAAACAAAAAAGCTACAGAGAATATTGCCGGGAATAATCACAAGAGCATTATTCTCACTATAATTATGACAGGATTGGTTAAAACGCAGACACGTGACATACAATAAAGCATTTCGTTGGTCAAAAAATAATCATTTGAATTGTATTATTTTCCTTATTGAAACTGTATACTAATTCTCATATTGATCTGTAATTGGGTCCTTTGACCTGTTGATCTTAGTTGCTAAAAAAATAAATACCTATTTGGGTAAAGTTCTGTAAAAATATAATTAATGACTTTTCGGCAATGAAGTGCTTACCCACACACTAAAAATTTGTGTTCTAGTATACACTATGATGAATTACAGGCTTGTACTCTGAACGTGAGGCAGATGATTGGATTGATTTTTTTTGTCTGGTTGTCAACAATGATCGTTCACCCTTTGGGCAATATCAGGGCAATGGGTGCACAGCAATCTGAGTGGCTTTTTCTAATAAAGGTAGCACTTCACTGTTGAACCGTGACTAATTAAATTTTTTCAGAACTTTGCCCAAATATTGTTTTATTTACATGTCACTTTGTAGTTTGTATTTCCTTTCATTCTTAATTATAATTGATGATTGATATGTTTCATATAAAAATTTAGTGTGGTCTAAGGCGTCCTTATGTATGTATGTGGTGCAAATTAAGTTTGTTTCGCAAAGAAATTCAAATTTCTTATAGTGTTGTGACGCAGTATCAAGAAAGAGTTACTTATCTATTGAACTTAACAGTGCTTAGTAAATGTTTTTCTATCCCCATACTTAATACACTTTTTAAATTTGTATTATTGGTACTTTAATGACACTTATTATAATAAGGATTTTAATTTGTATATAGATTGTTATGGCCAATAGCAGAATAATGAATCAATAGACACATACAAAAACACGTTGTGTGCCACAAAACAAAAACCCCAAAATACGAGGTCTGCTTAGAAATTAACCGAAAATTTTCCTTATATTTTATTATTAATTTTACAGATTATTGGCCCTTGTCCCTCTCAAAGTACTTCCCTCCCTTATTCATGCACTATTCCAGCAATACTTCCATTTCGTAATCCTGGATAGCTTCATTTGAAACGGCTTATAAGGTCTGTGACGCATTTGCTTTGACGTCATCACAAGTCTGAAAACGGCTTCCTTTCAGCACTGATTTTAATTTCGAAAATAAAAAAAAAATCACAAGGAGCCAGGTCTGGCAAGTAAGGAGGCTGACGAATTGACAAAGCTGAGTGTGCGGGCGTATTGTCGTGATGCAAAAACCATGAGTTATCTCGTCACAACTCTAGTGTCTTTGCGGATTTTTTTATGTCACCATTGTAAGCGCTTTAATAGTACAGATCGTTGATTTTCTGGAAGTGGGAGTCATCGTATCACGAAAACTAAATGAGGTATCAACAATTCAAGAACATGTGGTTGCAGAGGAGGTTAGGTTTTCTGAACTGACCTAATATACTCAACTAACAATCAATCTTCTCGAATTATTCCTATTCTGGTACAGCACTTTTGCTTCATTCTGCTCACTCGAAATCATTCGTTCACGCAACAAACCTTCTATCATATTCTAATAATTCCTAACATACCTCAATATCACCCGCATATCCACTAGGTATATCGAACATCAAATAAATCACCTGTATCGCTGTATCTCAAAACTTTGAAATATGGAATAATTACGTTTTTAAATTAAGCTTCTCATATGGCGACGAATGCTGTAATAGTGTCCTAGCCCATACTCATAAACAGTAAAAACAGCAGTGTATAAACGCACTGATGCTGCCATCTACCATTTATCAAAATATTCACACAGCTGTAGAGAGATTTAGGAAATTTAGTAATTTTATTTTAACAGAATATTTTTATATATGTATTTATATTGAAAATCGAACATTAAAATAAAAGTTGCAAAATGAATAATGCTCACGTAGCGCAACAAACGTATAACAATAAAAAAAAAAATGGTATTAAACAACAAAATATAGGTTGCGAAACTAATATGCGTCCTTGGAGGAATGCGCGGTATCCCGCTCAATTACATAACGAATAGCATACAAGTTTAGATTGTACATTCCGAGTCAATAGTTTGAAAATAACAGGAAACATTGTCACTTAGTAATGAGAAGTTATTACTAAGTGACGCTTAGGTTTAATATTTTTGCTAAAAGTTATGTACGTTTTATTTGAATTTATAACTTGTGATTATATTGGTATTACTTATTAATATGTATATATTCTGTAAAAAGTAGACTAGTATTAGATTTTGTTTTGCTGTCCATTTGAATTTTCGTATTATGTATTTTTTTTTAATTGTAAAGTTTAACATGTAAGATCAGCATTACGCCGAATATTTGCCAAATAAAATAAAATGAATATTATTATTAATTATGATTCTTGTATATATTTTTGTAGCATATTTAGGTATTGTGTTAAATATTTATGAATCTGTTTATTCCTCCTATATTTTTAATTTTTATTTGTGTAAGCAAATTTTAAACTTATAGTGTATAGGCGAAAATAGAGACCTCTGAAGACACACCTACCTGGGACGCAATTCGGGTTGTCGTCTTAACTAAAATTATTAATAGTTGTAGGTCGATTACCCGATATGAATCTTCGGTAGAATTGCGCACTAACTCCGCCCACTTAAGTAGATGACGAATGTAATCTACGTTTACTTGTATAGGTTTAAATTGTACATTCCAAATCATAAGTTCTATATAATGTAACACACAGGAAATAATATCCTACGGTATATTGAAATTAATGAAACAAATATATTTGAATATTTTTCTAAATTAAATAAAGTGTCGTTTGTACAAGCCTATTTTACATTTTACAAGTAAATTTATGTACAATTGTTATCATACAAAAATTTCTAATTAAATTATAGTTTGCTGGATTAAAAATTCTCTATAGGGTCGTCATTAAAAGCCCTGAAATCGTCATTAAAGTAATCCATTATTTTGAGAAATGCAGTGATGGCAACCGTGAAATAATTTGTACGTAAAATGAAACAATGTGTGAAAGAAGACCGAGATAATTACTGTCGATGAAGAAGTTGGAGAAAATTATATAATTTTAAGTGATCTTAACTTAACTTATAACATAATTTTTTTAAATTGGTTGTAATTTTATATTTCAAATAAAATTTAATATGTACCGCGCCACATCCTTTTTCGTGATAAAAAGTTAAATTTCAGTGCCTTGATTCATAAATACCTATTGTGTAATAATAAAAAAAGCAAAGAAATTAATCAACTCTAAATACATAGTAAAATTAAAATAGACGACGTTTGCATCTATCTCGCTCTATCCAAATGTGTCTATCTTGCCACAACCAAAACTACGTCACGTATCCCTTATAAACAATTTTAATATTAAATTTTCCGTAAACTATAAATGGTTAGCAACAATGACTGCAAGTTTCTATGCTTTGCTTAACTGAGAACTGGCAGATATACAGGGTGTATATGTTATTTGGTATGCTGATTAAGTATCAAAAACAATTTTTTTTAAATCGCAAAATTATTTTCCATGTTTCCCAGTCCTAAATTTTTCGTTGCCACTGCCACTGGGTAGATGATAATGTTAATAATTATTGTTTCATTAAAAATAATTAGTTTATTTTACTAGTATTATATAATTTAATTTGTTGATTACCTACTGCATTGTTTGTGTTTAATAGGAAAGCGAATCCAGTGCAGTACTACAAAAAATGTTTGTAAATAACCCTTAATTTTTCGAATTTTAAAAAAATTCTTTATATTCGTAATCAGCATATCAAACAACATATACCATTAACGTATGTACTCGAATTTATGAAAGACCTTGTATAAACTTAACCTATAATATGTTTTTTTGTTCTAATTTTATATTTAAAATAAAATTTAATATGTACCGCGCCACTTCCTTTTTCGTGATAAAATGTGAATCTTCAGTGCCATGATATATAAATTGTGTACTAATAGAAAAGCATAGAAATTTAACCAACTCTAAATAGTAAAATTACAACAGACGACGTTTATATCTATCTCGCTCTATCTAAATGTATGTATCTTTCCATTACCAAAACTGCTGTACGTATGCCTTACAATAATTTTTAATAATAAATTTATCGTAAACTATAAATGATTTAAGAAAATACGGGTATTCCATTTTAACGCGTATTAACTCCGCCCGCCTAAATACATGTACATTCCGAATAAAAATTCGAGTGCATTATGGACGTTACAATTTTTTTTTATTTTTTAGTAATTTTTTAAATTATAGATGAATTTGTTTATGTCTTGTATTATTCTAGTTTTAAGAGAATGTCATTTAAGTAGGAATATTTTGCACAGGAGACACTTTCTTCTTCCAAGAACACACTTTGGGTTATTGTCCTATGCTGTATAATACATAGTGTAGATTGATAACCTGAAATGTGTCTGCGGAAGGAATGCACATTAACCCCACCCACCTGAGTACAAGTACATTAAGAATAAAAATTTTGTAAAATTTCGATGTATTTGATAATTTTGTGTTGTTCTAGTTTTAAGAAACAGTAATTTATGTGGGAATAGTTTGAACTAAGAATGTATAAGCGATGCTAGTAATCCCTGGAGCTTTCATTTTCTAGGAACACAAGTCGGATTGTTGTTCTATGCTGTATTATACATAGTATAGAAGGACAAGCTGGTTTGCGTCTCCGGAAGGAATTCGCGATAACTCCAATCACAAAAAAAAAATATGAATAGCGTTCGCGACTATTGGTATAAGTTTAAGTTGTACATTTCGAGCAAAAAGTACATTAATGACATTGAAATATTTTTGTAATATTTTTTTTAGAAATGAATTTGACGTATTTGACGTATAAGGTTGAATTTATTTTGCAATATGTACGGAATGTACCGCCAATATAAGTGGTTCCAGGGACGCTTTTCGGATAGTTGGTTTATAGTGAGATTATACATTATACGTCGACAATCCGAAGTACATCCTTGGCGCGATTACACGAATTTCATACGCCTAGGAATGACATCCAAGCTTACATCTACAAGTTTAAATTGTATATTCCGAGTAAAAAGTTCGTTAGACTAACGCAACAGAAATAATATTCGAGTACATTATTGATAGTAATTTTATGAAAATATTTTATTTATTAAAAAGTTTATTAATCAATATTGAATGAATATGAGTGCGAAACAGGTCTTCTAAAATGAGTCCATTTCATTATTTTTTATATTTTGCGTTATTTATATTCTAAAATATTAGAAAAAAACTGCCCTATTAACCGAGTTGATTTAGGGAAATTTGTATGTGTAACATTAGATTGATCTTTGTTCAATTATTTGAAAATCACGTCAATTCTGATTTATTTCTAAAACAAAATATTACGTATCGAAATGAAGGCTTTTTCATTACGTATATGTTGCATAACACTGCATTATGAACGCAAAATATAAAAAAAAATATTTTAAAGTCAATGTACATAGATGACCCAAGCGATCTCGGAAACCACACCTTCCGGAGAGGCATTTTGGATTATCAACCTATACTAAAAATTATATACATATACAATGGGGTGACAATCTAATATGCATCCCCAGAAGAAATACTGCCCGTCTTCGGTATTTGCATTATATCTGCTTGTGAAATTTTAAATTGTACACTTCTAATCAAAAGTGCAGTACTTTATTACACAGGAAATAATTTTCTAAAACATTATAAAAAAAATATATCATCACGCCTTTTACCCATTAAGGGTGTGGCACTCTGCTTATGCAAATCTCGGTAGGTGATATATTTTTGCGTATGAAATGCGGTTACCAGCCGTCAAGTCATAGCCCCCAAAGTTGTTAGTGTTATTGACATTGTAATTATATTTCTAGCAATTTATAGTAGTCTTAGAAATAAATTTTAATATTTCTTGTATTTTATTTTGAATGAAGTCTAATTGTGAAAATGTATCGTTGACACTAGACCTCTGGAGCTACATATTCCAGGGACGCATTCCGATTTGTCGGTCTATGCTAAATATTAAATATATGGTGGGCCGACAAATTGGTGTATGTTCCCGGCATAATTCTCTATATCTCCACCAGCTTAAGGAGTTGGTATTTACGTATATTTGTACAAATTTAAATTGTACATTCCAAGTCAAAAGGATTATTAACAGGGCACTATTAATACTGCAAATATTTTTCTAGAATAAATTAAAATATTTTCCGTTTAAGTTCTGTACAATATTTATTAAAATTCAACGTTTCGACTTGCAATACGTAAACCTTAATACTGCAAATATTTTTCTAGAATAAATTGATATAAACTACATAAACAAGTAAATAGAAAGTGTAATTAGGTAACATTAAATTATGATTTATAAAACATGTTTTGTTTCACTCGTTGACTTTATTCCGATTTACTTATACATTTATATAACTTTTCTTATAAATCTCCCATTGACTCGTTTCGATTTTGTTTTGATTTTATTTCTTTTAGTAGAAAATATTTAGTTATTACCTTCCGGTATTCAAACTTTCACATAATCTATATTTACATTATTTCCTCATTCCAAATTGGGATACAATTAACTTGGCAACCACAAAGCTATCAGGCAACGGCTGCTGATTGTAGCAAGGGCTTGCACTGGGTGGGCAACACATATGGCATCTACGTAACAAAAACGTGGCAATGCAATGAATTTTTACAGATGTCAATGTGTCTGTCCATCCTAGGAATATTACCCGTGGGGTTGAAAGTTGCACACATTTACATATTTACATTATCTTGTGGTTATTTCATTTATTTATAATAGAAAATAAAGAAAATTACTGTGTACAAATATTCATTCATTTAGTGTCTGAGTTTTCACTTCTTAGGTTTTCTACACAGTCTCCTTAAGTGATTTATTGTTTTAAAGTTTCTTCACATATTATTTATTGTATGACATCGTTTCTTGTCCACTAATTATATCATTTTTCTTCGTTGCCTATTCTAAATTTTAAAATTATTTTGAGATTTTTATTTCCTTTTATAATATAAAGTAGTTTGCTTGTAATCAATAGGAATTTACATCCTCGATTATAAATTGATTTATATTATTTTTTCTCCTCTTGACTCAGTCTGCATATCTCTCCGTATAGTATAGTCCTATAGTCCACCATATTCTGACCAATGTTTCTTCGCCTGTTTATATCCGTTGTTGAATGTCCGTTTCTTTTATAAAATTTTGTCATTTTTACTTACCATTGATTCTTCTTTTCTTGATATTTCTACGCAATCATATTCGAGACTTTTTCCATGGCGTTCTTCTTAGTTTCTCTTCAGACTTTATTGGACTTTTATTTGCTTCTGGCTTCATTTTGTAATGTTTTGTTTCTTCCTCTAATAAATATATGGGTGTTTATTTGTCTAACCCAAATATTCACCTAATATGGTAATAAATATCTTGCTATGATATTTGTTTCTTAAAAATTTACTTTGTTCTAAAACTCAATAGCATGATGAACCAAAGCAGATTTCTTTGCTTGGGGCGAACATGTTCTTTAATTCTTATTATTCTGTAATTATAATTGTTCTGCTTCCAATTCCAATGTAACTTTCTTCGCATTCATATGGAATTTGATTTTTAAGTATTCTCGGTGTACTTATACCAAGTATCTTTTAATTTATTACTAGTAGTCTTGAAATCTTTTGCAATTTATTTTCTAGAATGTACTGGCGATACTAGCACCCTTTGGAGACACATTCCCGAGTCGCACTTCGAATTTTCGACCTATGCTTGATAATAAATGTAGAATGGATGGACATACCGATATGTTTTCCCGGTAAAATGCGCATTAACGTCGCCCGTATAAAGCGATGTCAGTGAAAGCTATTTGCACAAGTTTAAATTGTACAAGTCAAAAGTATGGAACACGGGAAATAATATTTTAGGGCATTATTAACATCACAAAAAAATTTGTAGGATATTTTTATAAATCTTAATTGCGTAAAAATATTTTTTTCCAGTATGTACAGGCAACGCTAGAGACTTCTGGAACCCTCCTTGCCAATGATACATTTCGAGCTGTTGGTCTGTGCTGATATTAAACATGGTATAGGTTGACAAACCGAAATGAATCCCTGGCAGGAATTAACTCCGCCTATTTGCAAGATTATTATGTATATTTCGAGTCAAAAGTAATTGTAATACACAAGAATAAATGTATGAATGCGTTATTGACGTTATATGTATTTTTATATAATTTTTTTTTTTTGTAATTTTGTAAATATAAATTAATTAGCTTATGTTTTGTATAGCTCTAACTTATATAATGTGTTATTTATGTAAACCTATTTTGAACTCAAAATGTACAGTCAATAATAGAGGCCTTCGAAACCACACCTAACAGCGACGCATATTTGTTTTCTCACCTATATACAATTGGTACACATATATGAATATATACCAGCATAGTTCGCACGGTGTAAATGTACTCTATGGCTTTGTGTGGTACAGTAATGGGTTAATGGTTATAATAGGTAGATCAAATTTATTTGAAGCTGATAGCCATAGTCTGTAAATATTGTAATGTTGGATATCTTACTTCGAAATAAAAAATTACATTACTGAAAGTACAGAGCTACGAAATATTTTAATGATTTCTCATAATATTGATTCATTTACCTGCCACATAATAGAAAACAAATATGGTATGGGCACCACACGACTTCTTTGCATATTTGAGTATTAATTACAATGTTAAATTTAACATATTTTTGACGTGTAGATATATCAATTATTTGTTTGTTCTCATAGCTATTCTTTATTTGAAGTATCTACATTATTCAATTTATACTTTTATTTTTCAGATGCAAGGAACTCTAAATATTAATTAACATTCTTTATTATTTTATGGGGTAAATAGCTCCGTGGAAACGCATCGGACTATGGATCATTTCGAACCCCACACTCGACAGTTACCATTTTATCTTTACCCCAATTTTGGAGTTATTAAGAAAATCAATTCAATTCTTCGTATTATCATAAAACAATAAAACTTATAAAATATTGCTACTCTATCTTTCCTGGTTTGTCAGTTTTTAACATACGGATATACTTTCATCCATCCATCCAAACAGACGTCATTGAGAAAGTGATCAAAACAGATTCAGGGGGCTTTACCATATATATCGACGAAAATCTTGTCATAGATTTTTTTTTTCATTATTTCTAGTCAAAGTAATCTTCGTGAGTTATTGAACATACGGGTACACATGTATCTTTTTATTCACATAGAATTGATTGAGAACATGATTACAGCGGTTTCATATGACTTCAAAATATGTATTTTCGCAAAAATTTTGAATTAAATTTTTTCATTATTCCTATACATAGTACAAGAAAGTATCCTTGTTCGTGAATTATTGAACATACGGACACAAATATGCCTATTTATCCACGCAGATTACATTTAGAAATTGTGAAAACCGATTCGGAGAGCATATATTTCCACGAAACACTCGACATCGATTTTTTTTTTCATTATTCTTATAAGTATCTTAAGAAAATAACCTTGTACGTGAGTTATTGTACGTGCGGCCACATGTCTATCAATTCATTCACAGATATTCAATAATTATGCTAATTAGGAATCAAGAGACTTCAAAATATGTATTTTTAAAAAATCCCGCCATCGATGTTTTTTATAATTCCTATATGTTATATTAGAAAGTAATAACAGTTAAAATAAGGATGCCGAAAAAAATACAGACGAAAATAATATGGAATAATATGAATATATTAGAAACGACAAAAAGTATCTAAAGAATAAAAAAATTGGAAAAAATTAACAAAAGAACATAAAGACAAACTCAACCCTCTATTTAAGGTTAGCAGTTAATAACCATTAAAATATTGTAATAATTTGTTTCTGTTCCTGTCGTGAAACATAGGGTTGGAATTCCAGTGGTTTCATCATCCGAATGTATCACTTGCTCTGTCGAAGCTGCTGATGCTTGTTAAGAGAAAACTGTAAGGGCCCTAAAAGTTATAGTGACCCCCGAATAGTCCGAATCACTCAGACCCATCTGTAGCAGTTTATTAGAGCTACGAATCATAAATATTTATTATAATTCGAGATGTATCTTGTGGGGTGCGAACCACTATCGTCAGATTACAGGTTGTACAGCTTGACCACCAGTGGCAAGAATTGAAATATTGGATGCTGTTTATGAAATATAGAATAATATTGCAAACGTTCAAATGTTGCTTGAGAGTGATGCGTTTTCATGATAAGGTACCCGTTTTCATTACACAGACGTGTCATGATCAAAGGGGCAAAATATTTTTCCTCGCTTCGAAATACGAAATACTCAAGTCCCGTGCCAATTAAGATATAAACCTGTGATTCATGGAAGTTGCAGCGACTGCGACAACAAAAATAAAACATTTCATCAGGTTGTTTCTGGTGAAGCCTGCACGCCGACGCATCTGCAGTTGCCATGGTTACCAATCATCGCAGCGGTATAGCGGCAGCATCCTCGAGGCTGAACGCTGAAGCTCGGTCAAAGCAATGACCCTTTCTGTACTAGCACTGCGTCGTCATCGTCGACGGTCGTCCTAGTTATTATACGTATACCTATAAACACGTGCGCCGTTCTTTGCTGGTACTGTCGGAGGTTCGACTTTAGTGCTAGCTGCAAAATTTCCTCTGCTTTGCTTTGCAATTCATTAATGAGTAGAACGTGCTGTAGGTAGCTCTGGGTCACCTAACTACTTCAAGATGTTGTGGCGATTCGGAATAAAAAGTTTCTAACCTGTAATTGCTTTCTCAGACACAATATTTTATAAAAGTAACTGCAATTCAGTACGTAGCGCGAATGTGTTTGCAGACTTAAAAAATATAAAACCAATGACAACCAGGAGGGCGATTGACAATATAGTGCAAAACTTAAATAATAATTATAATTGTTCAGCACTACAGGCTAAGTTTGTTTGTTGCACAATAATTGCTCTCCATTGTGATCGGTTATTAGCTCTCTGTTCCCAGTCGATAATTTTAAGTTCACTTAAGTCCTATTGATTACACCGCTAAACACACATTTTGTGCTATGGAAATTTGTATGTGTTTCTGATGTATTTCGGTACCCTAAAAACGAATTTAAATACAGAAATTGCCTATCACCCACGGATTTTTAGCAACATGCATTTTTATGTAACAAGTATGCAATATTGGATAGTTTTATCTAAATAAATAAATAAATATAGCACCACTTTGTGTAATGCATCAACAGTAACGAATACTGTCGTGGTAAGGCAAGTTTATTTCTGTTTATTACATGCAAGAAATACGCACCCAAATCAGATATTGTGCAATAGTTGGCTGCAGATTGCAAAGATCTTGTGACTGAATTACTTAATGAAAATGAAGAATTTATCGACTGGCTTGGATATATGAGAGATACAAAAAACTCATAATTGCAGTCCCCTCACTAATTACTTAATGCCTAGAGAGAAATGGGATGTAACATGTCATTGAAAATTCAGTTTCTGGATGCTAATCCCGATTTCTTTCCGGAACATATTGGTGTCGTAAGTGACCAACATGAAGAACGGTTCCACCTAGACGTTGAAACTATGAAATAAAATGATACCAACGCAAATGGAGTCCTAGTTTTATTGCTGATTACTACTGGACATTAATGCGGGATACCGCACAGACCAAATATCGCCATAAAATCTCCGCAACAAAATTTTGAAGTAAGAATAATATTAAGAACATACCGATATTGATATATTTCAGTATAACACACAATTTGTAGCAAACAATGTATGGGTGATAGAGAAAATCCAACGTTATTTTCTGTTTGCTGGTGAAATTTTACATAACGTACGCCATGTTTTATCCATGGCACAAAAAAAAGTTGAGTTTTGTTTGACCAGTGTTATTGTTTAATTGTAATTATAATAATTAAGTAAATGTAAGTAAAGTAGGTACTGCCAATGGGCATCTACTTTTCCATGTCATCTAATTTTTAATCACTAAAATTTTCTGAATATCTTTGCACATATAGATTGTAAATATAAATCATAAAAAGCATCCTGTTGAACAGCATCGGCCCATATTCCTTTCGGTCTTCCACGTCTTCGTCTAGTTGTCTACTAACTACTCTACTTTTTAACACTTTCTTAGTCACTCCAGCCATATAATTCTTTGTGTTTTAATAATACTAACAAGTTTGACCCCGTAAAGTTTCATTAGTTCCTTATTCGTTTTTCGTATTCCTACACCATTCACTATTTTACCACCATATATTTTGCGCAACATTTTTCTTTCCTAAATTTTTACCCTTTTTCTGTTGTTATGGTTTAATACCAATAATTCACATCCGTATATTACAGTTTCACCACCCTGCTAATTTAGGTTGTAAGAGCGCGTTTAGGGAATCAATGCATTTAATGCCTCTCTGGCAGTGATTTCTTTGTCTTTATTGTTATTATTGATTACAGTTACTCCTATTTATTATTTTGAGGTAACCTTGAAACCTTTGTTGTTTTTTACTCCAATAAAATCATAATAATTTTCTAATAATAAAATCGCCAAATCAGATAGTCTTGACAGACTCAGTATGATTATATTATTATTACTCCTTTCGGTATCTTGGAGCATAGGGCACCCTAAGGTGTTTCAAGCGATTTATTTTTTTAAGATTACCAGCTTTATTTGTTTAATATGCTATATTATCTTTTACTAATTTATTACATCTGATTTATCTACAGTTTCCATCTTTTTTTTTAATAAATTAAATAATTTTAAATTAAAGTATTCAATTTTCATGTCGCTACTTAACTACGCCACTACCACTGTTTCTTGTACATACCTTTTTATCAGCTTTTTATGTTTTTATAAATATACTTTAAATATGTATTCCATGCAGAATTAAAGTTTTGGTTATTTATTTCTTATTTGTTTTCATTGCATCTATGGTTATTGTAAAGATTACTAATTTTTTAGTTAAAAATGCAGATTTTGTCAACCATGTAAGTATATCTTTAAACTACGTATAAGAGAGTAAAAAACAAGATCATTTGTAAAATGAAACAAATATTTCTACTTTGTCTGCAGAGAAATCAAAAGGATAGATATCGCGAGATCAGGAGGCACCAGGTTTAAATGTCTCAAAATTGATTTAGTCTTTTATCTTATTAACAAATTTTGTAATTTTATTTTGTAATCTATTGTAAATTTCCCAATGAGAAAAAACTTCTGCCCCATCCTATATACTAGATTGAGTTTTCATTTGAATGAAACGAATCCCTTTATTTCAGTTCGTTTGAAGCTTTTGCAACAGCAAAAATAAAAAAGTAATTACAAAATATATTAGTTGCAAAGTTGTAAATCGAAAAAGCCCAAACTTTGTTCTCCACTTGAAAACTGTTGTAAAATTATCCACAGTGAATACAACCGGAATTTTTTATTGATTCGCTTTGCACGTAATCTTTAAGTTTCTTCCTAAACTTTTGTCTTATCTGAGCTGTAAATAGCCTAGTTTATATCGACAGATAGTTGCGAACTTACACTATTCCCAAACTATATTACAATCAAATATTTGGCTCACTTGATCATTTAGTTCGTATCAGTTCGTGGAACTTACATTAAAATAAAACCATATCAAAACACTAACAACTAAAACTAGTAAATTATGTTCACAATTTTTAGGTTATACTATAAATTTATTCAAGTTTCTAACACTTTTGATTACGTAAGTCTCACTAAGAGAAATAATCATAAATCATGTATTAATTCTTTTCCTCTCATGCTTTAATATATTTATAAAATATGTGTTTTCTACACTTTAATGATTCTATATTATGAAACAAATTATGATTGATCAATAGTAGTAGTGTAACTAGTGTTACTAGCCTGGTATATTTGCGGCTAAATCTGATAGTTTTAAAACCTACTTATCAGCGGTATAGAGTCTAAATATAAATATATAAAAATAGTAAACGGACAACAGAGAGCTGGATTATTTTGAGTTAAACGGTGAATCATTCTTTATCCGCCCCCCATGCATTGTGACGGGATAAGAATTTAGATAACGAATTTAATGCACAAAAGCAAATTAACAACAATTAATTAAAAAGCAAATTTAGTTCATATAGAATATGATTTCACTATATTCACGGAGGTGTGTATTGGTAAAGATTTCTTTGGCCTATGATAACTCGAAATGTAATAGCGATATTATTTTGAAATTTTATATTTCGAATTTCAATGTTAAGGTTAGAAGTTAATTATATTTTAATAGCAATCATAGAACTGCCTATAGTAATGAAGTCCTCAAACATCTTTCCAATACAGGGTCTTTCGTAACGTAAAGATGAGACTGAGAATGTAAACAAAGATGTTCGGAATTGTTTTTTCATTAATAAACTTATGCACGATTTATCAATCGGCTGTTAATCAAATTTTAACTAACAGAAACGTAAATAATACATATTTCTCTATATTTAACAAGAGGATTACGTAACAGTAACATAGCAGTTGATTGATAAATCGGCCTTGAGATCTACAAAAGCAGAATGCCAATCCTAAAAATCACGATAATTCCGCCATAGATTTCTTATCAAACAATGCAGGTACATAGACAAACATTATCAAGAATTCATCCCTTAAAAAAAAATTTAGATTTCATTTATGACATTTCAAGCGTTGTTTTATTTTTTCAAAAAGCACAGGTTAGCATATTTAAACGAAAATGTAAACATTTAATTTTTCTTTAACATATTGTATAGTTCGTAAATGATGACAGAGAAAAATGTTTCAAACAATAATTGTAGATAATAAATATTGGAAACATTATTCTGAAAACAAAAATTGTTATTAAACTTTACTGAGATATTATATAATAAGTTGATGGGGCTTCATGTAAACTGCCACTTCCGATTATCGGATTATCACATACAACTAATCAGCTCTTCCTAAGGGGATATAAATAGTATATACAAAATATCAAAATTTTCAGTTTAGCAGTTTTTGAGAAACCGTAACACCAGAGATTCACACAGGCAGATACAGACATTATCGTGAATCTATTAAAATCGTTTTTTCTCGGGATCCTAAAACGTGCTCAAACATTAAAAACTCACCACCGAATATTTAGCTTGATATCTATACCTCCCTTTCACGTAAGTGACGGGAAGTAAAAAGGGTAAATGGTGTGACGATATATTTATTTTTTCTTTTTATTTTATAAATGTATTTTGAGTTCGCTTTATTAGTGGCTTCTTTAAATAGCTACGGGCGTGAGTGCATTTATTTAAAAAGTTAATTTGAATATGATGTATTCTTTGTTAACAGATAAATAATTAAAGGAGCTACAAATAAAATGTGTAGAATATGTAAATTTTTCATCTGTGTGCGATTTGTCACAATGCGTAATTTTTTCTGATGCAGGCCCTTATTTCTAAAATGATGGCAGTACATAGGTAGAGGAACTCGGGTGTGATACTAAAGAAGCAATTACTCTGTTGTTAATTAGCACCACTGTTACTAGATGACTGCACTGTATCATGACATAAGTATAGCGCAAACAGAATAGTCTCCGCTATAAAAACATCACTTTTAATTGATTTTACTGTGAGTAGAACTTGTTCTAATAATGACGCCATAAAATAAATACTTCATTTCAGTTAGTCTTAAATGTAATGTAGTTATAAAAGTAAATAG
Organism: Poecilus cupreus; assembly: GCA_963942605.1. Lineage (NCBI taxonomy): Eukaryota > Metazoa > Arthropoda > Insecta > Coleoptera > Carabidae > Poecilus > Poecilus cupreus. The sequence continues at coordinate 3,550,345 of OZ012715.1, read as the reverse complement.
TTGAATTTTCCATTTTCTGGAGGACAATTAAACTGCTGTTAATTACGTACGTAATAATTAAGATAATTGAAAGGGATATTAAATTCTATTCAGTGCTTCGGAGCCAGGTTGCAAGGTTGCCAATGTTGCCAGATTTAATGTCTTACACTGCGCCAAATGAATTACTTAGGGGTAATCCAGATTAATGTACTCAACATATTTACTGTAGTTTTCTTTACTGAATCAATAACCCTTAGAAAGTTTTCGTAGATTAGAATAAAATAATACCTATGCATCTCTACTAGATTTGCAACGAACAGTGTATTCGCCCATAGGCCAAATACCGGATATTCGGCGGATTCTTTGGCCGAATAGCCGAATATTCCACGAATAGTATTCGTCTGGTTTGTTCTGTTTATTACCTATGTCCTCTATATACCTATGCATCTACAATACTGTGTTATACATTATCTCAGTATAAATATGTGTTTTATTTTAATTATTTTATTTCAGGAAAAAAATACGCATGAAATACCCAAAATTTAAACCTTTCTCAATATTCTAAATTGTTCGTTATAATGCTTTACTATTTGGTATTGCGCCGAATAGTAAAAATGTTGCCGAATAAGTCGAATACCGAATAGTTGCCGAATAGTCGTTGCAAGCCTAATCTCTACGTTTCAATTTAATCCTGGCATTCTTATCTGACTCAAATGGCATTGCGACTACTCGTAAACTAAATAATATTTATATAAATTTTAGAACCTATTTCAATATTCTAATTCACTATTTATTAACTTATTTTTAAAAAAATGGAACGAGTTCCTAGCTTCACCTGTAGATATATCTTTGTTTAATCCGTCATCTTAAAACAAAATGACAGGTAGCTATTTCAAAAACTACCAGATTATAAAATCAAATTTAAATTCGTTATCTTGAATTTAAATGGCTCCCCATAATTTCAGAAACTGTAGGATCATGTTGCATGATATTTAAATTATAACTTTTATTAACAACAATGTGGGTATAAATATTTACCTGCAATTTAAAAACAAAATCATTATTATGGAAGAAATATAAAGAATACCATCAAATTCGATTTAGTTGATTGAGAAAATCTGTTAGCTTTTTTTACCAATAAAGTAATTAACACTTAAATCAATTTGCTCCCATTTATTTAAGTGTAACATTCTAATCAAGTTTCGTGGTTGCCAACTGGCATTATTGTATGATTCTGTTCATACGTCATTTTAAATTTTGAAATCAGTTCTGTTTTTTGTATTAATAATTAATGAAATAACTTCTTAAATATATTAAGAAAATAAGTAGCGATTTAAATCTTGATCTTTATCGTGAGTGTTGGCAATTCAAGATTGTATTCTATTAAAACAAAAACTTTTAACAATTAAAACAGATACTATATGTGTAATTTAAAACAGTAGATAACGCCGAAAGAATATATCTTAGATTTTCTAGAGTGCAACTGATAGAATGCAATTCTTGAAGTTATACATTTTACTAAAAAATAAGTTACATAAATAAAAAATAAATAAATATATCATCTCATCACGCTATATGACCATTTCTGGATGTGAAACTATGTTTGCTTGTGTTTACCTGCCTTCAAATTATAGCCTCCAAAGAACTTTGCGGTTCTAGAAATACTACGAAATATTCTTTCAACTCTATGTAAATATGCAAGTCATAAAAATATAATAAATACTCTTTATGGGGTGAATAGCTCCGTGGTAACGCATCAGACTGGAATCTTCAGTTCAAAACCCACCTAGATCTGCGATATCAGAGTGTTACAACCGAAATGGGTAAAACAGGTAATGATATATTTATTTCATAAATAATATATAATTTAGAAACCTGAAGTGCATTAAACAGAAAAAGTGTTCATCCCTAATCTTTGATCTATTGCTCTCTAAAATTTGGTTTCATCGATTTATGCTTTTGTACTTTTTCTTACTATAAACTTTACTTCAGTAATGCTGGGTAGAATTGAATTGTATAACACGTAACTAAATATTCAACAATTAATCGTTTAGTATTTAAAATATGACTGGCAGTGGTACAACCGTGAACTCTTTTTCATTATGTGCAAATATCCCTAAAGTGGTTTTTGCGTGCGAAGGAAAAAATCAAGCACATTTCTTTGTTAACCGATAACACCGAGGTAAACAACGTGTTTTACAAAACTTGTCACCAGTTCCGAACAAATGTTCTCGTCTCGTAGTCTCGCGCGCGCGTCTTTCTCGTTGAGCGAACCTTCGAGATGAATGCAAACACGGAGGTACGCTGTTTGTTTCCGTGGTGCTGAAGCTGTTGTTGAGCATGCGCACAGCACCAGAGCTGAAACTGCTGCTCTGCTGCGGCGTCAGTGAAAGCTGAGGAACAGCGAACATGCTGCATAATACATGTATATGAACATGACATCTCTATGAGACTGTAAATAAATAAATACTGGTATATGTCTGCGAGAATAAGCGTTTATTTGTGTTACGGTTTTTATATTTGCATCGGGGAGGGACTGCCTATTGTTTGGAAGGATGGATGTAATTTGTGTAAAAGGGGATGTGGATGGAATGGGTTTTCTTCTTTAAAATTAAAGTCAGACATTTTCGTAAAAGTATTTACATTTAGACCACTAGGTAATAATTAAAATTCAAGTTAATAAACAGAATACGAGTATAAACCCACAATTAATTACTCACATAAGTTCCTATCACCATCATTTAACATTTATATCTCTGTGTTACTCATTTCTAAGGTCCATTGCCTGTCGTATCTTTAGCTGTGAAGGACTTCACTAGCGTATCCCGATCCTTCCATGAATGCATTGTTAAAATCATCCAAAGCCATTACTTTCATTACTGAAAATACAAAACATTTCAGAATCAATATAGTTTTCTACGGTTATTGAATAATGCATATATTAGAGGTGTGTTTTTACCTCCCGCAAATATTATTGCGACAGGTCAAAATTTTCGATAGTGAGTTTTCAACGGAGAAGCACGTGTTGAGGTCCCTGAAGTACGTGTGTGTGTGTGTGTGTGTGTGTGTGTGTGTGTATGTGTGTGTGTGTGTGTGTGTGTGTGTGTTTGTGTGTTTGTGTGTGTGTGTGTGTGTGTGTCCCTGTTTGCCAATTGTTTAGTTCACGATAACTTAAAATTTAATTAAGCTATTAGTGTCAAATATCATATTTAAATTTTGCATGTTCATATTACGAGTCAATTAGATTTTGGAAGCAAATTACTTGAAGACCTGTTAAGTTTTTCAAATAATAAATAAATAAGTTAAGATAAATTGTATTATTTTTACAAAAATGTAGATATTGTCTAATATTTTTATTTTAAATTTCTTTCTATATTTTGTTCCGTTAAAAAAATAAAATTTGCAGAAGGTTTTTTTGATATATCAGGTTATTTAATACATGAAACACTGACAGATTTTAATTTTATCTGCCAACTTTAAATATGATGCCATGACCTAATTCAATAAACATAAAGAAGCTAAAATGATGTAGCGCTATACATTTATCAGTATATTTGGTGCAAATAAAAAATAAACACAAATTTATTAATAAATATATCGCCGCGCCATCTATCCATTTCTAAGTATGGTACTCTGTTCAATGCAGATTTCGGTATTATAACATATTTTTGTGCTTAGAGTGCGGTTTCCAGCCGTCAAATCACAGCCTCCAAAGATGTTACTGTCGGGTGTGAGGATCGAACCGCGGTTTTTCTGATCCACAGTCCGATTGGTTACCACGGAATTATTTACCCTATTTACAATTTTATGATGTGCAATTATAACGCGAATCCCACAGCTGACAGTTGCCAATTTAAATTTATCCCTGTGGTTCCCCTTCCACTAACTTCATACTCAAAAATATATGACATCGAGATCTGCGTAAGCAGCATGCAACACCCATAATGGGTAGAAGGCGTGATGATTTATTTATTTTATTTTATTATAACTTTTCTAATTTTGACACAATATTAAAACGTTTAACAGATGCTCTAATAGTATTATAAAGAACGAGTTTCATAAATGTGATTTTATTTTGTGAGAAGGGATTTCGAGTTCGGAAGAGAATAATTGACATTTATTGTTTGTGCCTTTCATGTACATTTTAAATAAAAAAATCGTAATTTTAAAATTTAGGAATTTTTTTTTTTTAGACTACATATTGTTTACTTTGTTAGTGAAATGCGAAATGTTGAGTGATATTCTATATAAAATAGTAATTATTCCGATGAATTTTCCTGCGCTAAGGGTTGCAGTTCGCCGCTGCTACGCTTTACAATTTACTGTTCTTTTGCGTTTATTAATTCCAATGAATCCTCGTTATATAAAACCGAACCTAATCATACCAACAATACCCCGCTACCGTAAAGCTCTGTAGGGTTGCACGGCTAAGCGGGTTACACAATGTGTACACACTGCATTAGCCGTAGCTGGTAGCTGGGCAAGCACCAATTCCCGATCAGTGATCAGTGCACAGGGCTGTGCAACATACATCGGCCACGGCCATGCAACACAGAGTTGCTGCTGTTGTTGTTGCTATTGCTGCCACTGCAACGCTAATCACTAATCAGCGAGATCGTTGGCAGCCGTAGTTGTAACATGATGCGATTATACGACCGGACTTTCGTGACGACTAGAAGTGTAGAACGCCCTCATGAGCGAAAGTTCGCGAGTTCATATCTGGCACTCTTCAACTTGTAGCTGAAAATACAACTGCGTTCGAGTTTGTTGGGCATTACAAACTATACTATTGGGAATTCGTAGTTCCACAGAGTACAAAATAAATAAATTAGCTGGAATGGCTATTGATTCACTCATAATTTTTTCACCATTTTATAAATCGATATTTCTCGGGGTCTAAAAGGGTAAGGGATTGTGGTTTCAAATTCCTGATTCTACAAAGATATTATATTATAAGGGTACGTTTAAAAATGTATTTTTACACACCCTGAAGTTGCTGGAAATAATAAAAAAATAAAGTCTGCGTATTTAATAATATTTTATTTCAATGAAAAACTGTGTCGTAGTAGACGTTAAAGCCAATAATTTAACTAAATAATTACAGTTTAAAACTACATTCAAATATGACTAACTAACGTTTCCGGTAATATTTTTTTTTACATTAAAATATTCTTAATAAATAGCATTATAAAAAGACGTTATTTTTATGCGTGAACATTATAATAGAGGGAAAATAAAAAAAAATATAAAGATACTATTTAATAAAAGAGGATATTTCAAATTTTAAAAGATCAATTATTTTAACAAGAGACATTTCTTGTAATATTAATTTCCATTTCGAAAAGCAATCATTCGTTCAAAAAACCCATAAAGAAATTATAGTTTCTAATGAAAAATTATTATTTTAAGACAATATTAAATGATCGTTAGTTTTGACATTAAACATTCTGAAACTTGCAGACCTTATTTTGTGAAAGCTATCTTATAATAATATACGGATATATTCAGGGACCATATCATTTAAAGTTCGAGAAATATAAAAGCTACAACTTTGGTTAAATTAGAATTATTCAAAAGTTGTTAATTTAGTAGGTCATTCATAGATACTTTTGTTAGATACTAAAGGAGTTGGTTCTGGTTATAAAAAAATAAAATAAAAAAAATATTGCTCATCCTTTTTTTTACCAAAGTTTACACGTTTGACGCCAGCGCCCAACTAGAGTTTACCACTACCATATCTTGAGAAAGACATCAAACTATTGGAAAAAAGCCTATGAACCTTCAAAATCTCAATCATGAAGATAGACTGACTCGTCTGAATTTGCATTGCAATATAGGCGAGAGAGCACGACTTGATAGAGACCTATAAGGTTTTATTAAACTCCTACAATGTAAAAAGAATAAATGGAATTTTTACCCTTAGCCATATCCATCACCTAAGAGGACATATATCAATGCTGAATAATAGCACATTCAAGAAAAATCCATGAAAATATTTTCTTGGAAATATTATGGTGAACCGTTGGAATTGCCACGTTTAGTGGTTGAGGCGTCATCCATTAATTCTTCAAAAATCGTCTGGGCAAATACCGCCTGAGACTTCGCCGTGGACCGTGACCTGATCCAACATTTGGATCGACGTCTGACCTTACGCGTATAGTTAATTTCAAATTTATTTCTTTGACTTCTATAATCCTTGCAATATCGACTGCATTCACGAAAACCGCTTATGGTGAACTTATAGCAATAGAAAATAGGTTTTACTATTATTAGAAATAAATGAAACAAGTGCTGTCATAAAAACATCAATTTCAACAAAAGTGAGTAAATGTATAATTTAGGCCATAGTAAGAAGAGGAAGTGTATCGAAAAAATCGAACAAAAAAAAAGATACTGGCTTAAGTACAGTGGATGATTTTACAAGTGACATTACTACTAGAGCCATTTACGATGGATATTCAAAGATTATTGTGCATACAAAAGCATCACTTTGGCAAACACTAACAAATGAAATTGAAGTCCCATACAGTAACTGACTTAAATACTAAGATGTTTAAAGACGAAGAGGTTCACTTATAAAAAGTTAGATAATAGGAAGAGCATTATGGAAGACTCGCGAACTATAAAAATGAAGACAGGATATTTATAAAAAGTTGTGGGGTATCGAAGATCTGGCAGAAAAATAGTATAATGTAGACGAAACGTGGTAGGACATTCACGACACTGTTAAAAAAGGATGGATAACCAACAGGGAAAAATGCAAATTGAAAACACCTTGTTCCCGTGGACAACGTATCATTATTTTACATGGTGATAGTACAGACGGTTAGGTAAATAATGGTTTATTTTTATCTGGGAAGAATGTTAAATCATCTGCAGCAGATTATCATGAAGACAGGACATCAACTTTATTTGAGAAATGAATTACTAAACAACTATTACTTAAAATTGAAAACAATTCAGTAATCGTGAACAAAAAAAAAAAAGCCAATATGGTCTTTTTTTTAACTAGATACAATATACAGTTGCTAGAACATTATACAAAGGCATCTTTATTGGAAATGATTGAAAAACAAAATTTTTTTAAAAACTTACGTTGTTGATAGATTAGCTTTATTACACTTACCTTCATACTATTGTACTTTCAACCCTATTGAACTGATATAGGCTGAATTAAAAGACTCAATTCAAAATAAAAATGTGTCATCCAAGTTAAGTTCAATTGTTGTGGATCTTGTACGCACTGAAGTCTCCAACATTGAACTGTTGCAATGGAAGAATTGAATTGAACATGTAATAACAGGAAAACGTAGATTTTAACCAGCAGCCCAGATATTAGTCCACGTAATACACGTAAGCAAATCTGACAATAATTTTTCGGACGATGACTTTATATCCGAATGACTTTATATTTATTTTTATTTAATGATATCGACAAGTGGTTAATAGGCCTGTTGGGGAAACCCTCCACTATAAAAAGGGTTAACGAGCTGAAAGCAGTACCTCTTGGGTGGTTCCGGAAACCTGCTTTTAACAAATAAAAATTCTCTTAATATTAATATACGAAAAATTATTTTATCACGTGAAAATTTCCAAATGAGTACCTACTTATCAGGTCATATAGTCGTTGTGTAAGCAATTGTGAACAGAAAGAGCTTGTAAGTAAAACCTATTTTCTATTGCTATAAGTTTATCATAAGCGGTTTTCGCTATTGTAGTCGAAATAGCAGGGATTATAGAAATCAAAAAACTATACATAGGTGGATCTAGTAGTTTAATACTGCAGGAAAGGCTGAGAGATCCACAGCTGCGAAACGTGGCGAATATTTTTTCTACTTGGAATGAGTTTCTACTGTTTGCAGTTGAAAACCATGCTACTCTAAAGATCATCTACTATATTCAGTTATCTCTTCTTTGTTTATTTGTATTTATCTTTTCTTTTTGTACTACACGTTCCTCTATAATACACTATGCATATTATATTACATGCTATAATTATTAGGGTGTCCGTAATAAAAATTACGTACTTCATAAAACGACCTTAAATTTTATAAAAGTACGGGATACCAACTTAATTTGTCATTTAAAGGTCTCAAAAAAGCGATTTTCAAATGAGTTTTTATAAACAATCCAATAGTATATTGTGTTATAAGGAGTAACTATGATACTTTGTGTGCTTCTCCTGTAATTTCCCCACTCGTTTCGCTAGTCGTAAATACTCCTAATAACAAAATATACTATTGTATAGTTTGTAAATACCAATTTGAAAATAGTTTTTTTGTGACCTTTATCGCTCTTACCATTTACCCCCATTTAAATGACAAATTAAGTTGGTTTCCTAACTTTTATAAAAAAAAAATATTAAGGACGCCATATTAATAATTATAATTACTATTATTAGTTGCGCACTAAATGGATTACGTGATATGAACAAAATCAGTTGTACTGCCTGTTTAGTCTACATAAAACATAAAAATATATCTAATTGGTAAACACCAAAGCCAATGGGAAAGAAAAATATGTTTTCTTATATATTTATTGCTTTTTTTTTCGAAACAAAAACCAGTAGTTCGGTAGGATTTTATATTTATTTAATTTTTAAAATATTCAAACTGCAGGATTTAAAAAAAATTATCAGGTTAAATCATTTTAGGTAAAATCACAAATGAAGAAGAAAATATTTCAAAAATACGCAAAAACTTAATAGAATAATAACTCAGGTAACTATGACAAATAAAAGACAACACAATCAAATGAAAACAATACGGGGCAAGGAAAGAACAAAAACTACTTACAATATTAAAGCTAAGATACTACAGTTTAAGGCCCAGCTACTTGTTTAAGAAGACCAAACCAGAAAGTTGTACTCTATGCAACAAAAAAGTAGACGCACATATACTATAAGCAACCCAAAGAATATATGAAAAATCTCAGGACAACTAAAAGAACCGCTGAGAGATGATCTCACTACGACATATATCATAAATTATATTAAATATACAATTTTTTTCAAAGAATTATAAATAAATTGTGAATAACTAAAACTGTATTAATATATTGTATATGAGGTGAATGACCTAATTGTCAATACCTTTATAATTATATAACATTTATAAGTTATAAGACAAGATAGATAACAGATGAGATAAGTATAAGACGCAGTGATTTGAACAAGAAAACATGATGCATGAAATCAGAATCCCAAAAATAGTTTCAAACTACAATTCACGAGGAAAAATAAGTGCAAATATGTCCTGTTTCTCTAATATAACAAAAAAAAAATATCCCGTACATCACAACTGCAAGTATACATATTTCTTTAAATACATGGGATATATAAGTTTCAAAAGTGATTTAAGTTAAACAAAAAAATTCTAGATCACATTTCATTTCTAAAAAATATATTTATAAAGTTGTTCTTAAAGTTATTTTTCATTTATAAAGAGAAGCACGAAGAATCCATATTTTCAAACATAATTAACAATTCTGTTATATAAGGATGAGTTTAATCCAGAAATGCAAAATAAGTGTAAATAAACTTTGAAGTTATATCGACTTCTTCCACCAAATCGTCTTATCACTAATAATTCATTAGACCTTTAAAGAAGAAAAATGTATCCTGTCTTGAAGTAAACGTATTTGACCACTTGGCTAATATTAATAGGCAGTCGTTGAAAATTTAATGATGTAATGAATTTCATGTCCATATGTACAGTTTGCAGATAGTAGAATATTGATTTTGTAGATATTTATATCTCTGACCTATTGCAAATTAGATGAATTCACAGCGATTCTGTCACGTTTAATACGGAGAATGCAATATGGTACTGGTATTGATTCTAGAGAGAATTAAAAAGAAAAGTTCGCAATAAAATACCGAATTAGTTAATTCATTATGGATTATATTTATATGGTATCGTCTCCCTTTGGAACATGTTCGAATTTCGAATCAATATATAGAGAGGCTTATTCCATTCTGAAACCATATAAATGCATTTAATATCATGCTATCGTTGTACAGTACGTGAATAAACCAAGCCACTTTTATATTTCATTCGCATGGAGCAGGTACATACATAGTAATAATCTAGAAGCAAAGAGATTAATGACTAAAACTATTTGTATTATTAATTTTATGTCCTAGTTTATAGTTTACAAAATACATATATGATATTACTGTGAACGTGGTGGTGATAATAAATAAAAAAAATTAATTTTAATTTATACGGCACAAAATATAGAAAAAAGTTTAATATAAAAATTATAGTGAATATTATTCTACATTTGTTTTTAATAGAATAAAATTTATATGTTATTGTTTCGTCCACGAAAAATCATAAAGCTATCAATGTCAAAATTTATATTAAATGATGCTCTTAAAACTTATAATATTATAGTATTTTTTCATGACAAAAATCGCAAGCGGACTAACTGCTTTGGTCATATGCCGCATCATGAGTGGATGATTGTGAATTTTATGAGCAACACAAGCGACAATGCTCTTTAGTGAGATTCGAACCCACGACCTCTGGTGTGCTATGCTAACATAGACACTATACCACCGATATCGGTACATGTAGTCAAATTAAATATAATATAAAGATTATCTACCAGTGATAAATTAAAGTTCACATTAAATGTGTTGCAAATTTTTATGAACATTGAAAAATAATTCTTTCTATTCTGAATAATACGGCCTTCAAGGATGGTAGTGATGGAGGATCAACAGGGATGGTTTTATATGGTGAGACCATTTTGAAATTTAATTTCGAAAACTTGTCGGCTGTGCAACTCGAATCAAGGACGTTATGATTCACAATCCGATGCATTACTACGGAGCTATTTACCGGAGATGGGCAGTAATTAATTACAAAAAATTAAATTACGTAATTAATTACATTTTGCATAAATGTAATTGTTAATTTAATTTTTTAATTACATTCGCTCTGTAATGAAAAGTTCAGCAATTAATTACATTATTTGAGCAAGTAGTTAGTAATTCTAGCACTTTTTCATTGTAATTACAATGTCATTGACAACAACTTTTATGTTTTTTTCATGAACAAAATGATTAATATTCTGGTTGTTTGATAATTGGGATGAATTCGAAGATTCCGTTTCAAATTCTAATCAAAAAGAAACGAAGATCCTTAACTTTTCTGAAATTCAAAGCCATTTTGCCTTCCTCAGGTCCTGCTGAAAGATCATTTTCATTCATTTTAAAACACCAATTTGAATAACCACAATCCATAATATTAGTCGATATATTTTTTTTTTTGGAATTCTAGTCTATATTTTTTATTTATTTTAATTTTATTTGATGTTCCTGCATTTAGCCTTTTTATATTATACTTTTTTTATAGTATAAAATTTAAACGTAAATAAATATATTAGAAATGAAGTTACTTTTATTTCCACAAAAATAAAAAAGTAATTGTAATTTGTAATTATTTAATAAAATTAACATTACATTTTTACTTGTAATTGAGCTAATTAATTAATTACATTTTGAACTTAAAGTAAAATAATTTAACGATTGAAATTTAATTAACATTGAAACAGTAATTAATTTTTTTTTCAGTAATTTACCCATCTCTGCTATATATTCCATCTAGATCAGTATGTTATCTATATAATTTTATGCCAATATTTTTTCCGAAATATAAACACTCTCTGTATAACACGAAATCTTAGTCGAGAAGTATACCGGTTGAAAACTTATGAAACCCCGGTAAAGAAACAATAAATTTTCAATAAAATCGCGTATATATTGTGTTGGGGAAGATTTTATCTAAGAAAATAAATTGCGTGAATGATACGAAACAATATTTCGTAAACATATTTTAGATAAAAATCAGGAAACTGAGTTTCCTTAAACATTTCTCGCCTGATATGCTTCCATTTTTTCTCACAGCACCTTCGTTTAAAACACTATAAGACAAATGCGCGCCATACATTATTAGGGTATATTTGAGATAACAAAGCTACTACATTCATAAAATAATCTTCCGCGATACATTTCAATCCAGACAAACCTTTTTCACTTTATCTCCATTTATGGATGCGATCCCAATTTCTCAGCGCTCTTTTTCGCGATTGCGTCGGCGGCGGCTCTGTTTGTAATTTTCGCTATGGCTACGCGTTCGGCGTTCGATGTTCGGCATTGGCTTCTCGCCGGTACGTTTTGCATTCGAGGGACAGTCTGTCGTTCTGTCAACGCAATATTTGTGTCAGCCGACGACGAGTCGACGAGCAAGTTATCCCGTTAGTCTAGGATTGAAACGCTGCCAGAGTAATTGAGCCGTGTGTTTTTTACGAGCGACGGGGCAGGATGAGATGGGATGAGTTCCGGAAGCACGTAGGCGTGTTTCCCTACCCTACTACCTTACGCAACATTTTTTTCATTCCCGCAAAAAATATTCGTGACGCACATTTGCATTTTTGTAATTAAAGGGATCTTACACGCGACAAATAGAAATTTGTGTTTATCCTAGTTTTTTTAGTGTAAATATTATAATTAATTTATCCTACTCACTTTGTTATCGAACTCTGAAACAAGTACCGCAATAACAAAATTCTTATTTATTTCTATAAATAAAGAAAATATGATAGAAGATTTATATTATATGATTTTGAGCATAAATGAAGTAGGAAAAGAAATCTGTTGTTGAATGTCGATAAATGTAAAGTGTTGGTGTTTGAGAAGAATTATTTGGTGACAGATTGTAATGTTTCAGTGAATGGTGTGAGACTGGAACAAGATAATGCATTTGTATATTTGGGTAATATGTTTTCGAGGGATGCACGTATTGACCGGGAGATTAAAAGGCGGGAGTCTGCAGAGTGCAAGGTATTGCTTGCTCTGGGTACATTAGTGCCTACATTGATATATGGTTCTGAATGTTGATTGTGGTTGAAGAAGCATGAAAGACGTGTAACTGCTGTAGAAATAAGATATTTGAGAGGAGTGTGTTGGTATACGAGACGTGATCATATCCGGAATATATTAGTGTATTATGACTATGAGTGTGAGATTGAGAAGAATGTTGTTAAGAATGTGGGAGTGAGTCAGTTGAAGTGGCTTGCTTATCGACATAGTTTTGGAAGCCAACTGAGTGAAAAAAATTCATGGTAACTAAATATGCTAGTAAAAATTACGATCTCTATAAAAGATTCCCTCACAATGATGACGGCTGGAAGACATAGTTTCGTAAGCCAACTGAGTGAAAAAAAAATCGTAGTAACTAAATGTGCTAGTAATAATTAAGATCTTTTTGAATGATTCCTCACAATGAAGATGGCTAGCCGACTTATTATCGGAAGCTAACTGAGTGAAAAATACGTGGTAACTAAATTTGCTAGTAATAATTAAAATCCATATAAATTATTCCATAACAATGATGATAGCTTATCGACATAATTTCGGAAGCCAACTGAGAGAAATAAATTTGTGTTAACTAAATTTGCTAGTAATAATTAAGAACCCTCTAAATGAATCCCTCACAATGATGACTGTTTATCGACATGCCAAATGAGTGAAAAAAAAATCGTAGTAACTAAATGTGCTAGTAATAATTAAGATCCTTTTGAATGATTCCCTCACAATGATGATGGCTAATTGGCATATTATCCGAAGCTAACTGAGTGAAAAATTCGTCGTAACTAAATTTGCTAGTAATAAATAAAATCCAAATAAATGATTCCCTCACAATGATGATTGCTTATCGACATAGTTTCGGAAGCCAACTGAGTGAAAAAAATTCGTGGTATCTAAACATGCCAGTAATAATTAAAATCCCTATAAATGATTTTCTCACAATGATGATAGCTTATCGACATAGTGTCGGAAGCCAACTGAGTGATATAAATTCGTGTTAACTAAATATGCTAGTAATAATTAAGATCCCTATAAATGATTCCCGCACAATGATGATGACAGGTCGACATAGTTTCGTAAGCCAACTGTAGTAACTAATTGTGCTAGTAATAATTAAGAACCCTATAAATGATTCCCTCACAATGATGATGGCTAATTGGCATATTATCGGAAGCTAACTGAGTAAAAAAAATTCGTGGTAACTAAATTTGCTAGTAATTATTAAAATCCATATAAATTATGATGATCACAATGATGATAGCTTATCGACATAGTGTCGGAAACCAAATGAGTGAAATAAATTCGTAGTAACTAAATTTGCTAGTAATAATTAAGAACCCTATAAATGATTCCCTCACAATGATGATTGCTTTTCGACATAGTTTCGGAAGCCAACTGAGTGAAAAAAATTCATGGTAAATAAATGTGCTAGTAAAAATTTAGATTCCTATAAAATGGTTTCCTCACAATGATGATAGCAGATCGACATAATTTTGGAAGTCAAATGAGTAAAAAAAATTCCTGGTAACTATGTATGCTAGTAATAATTAAGATCACCATAAATGATTCCTCACAATGGTAATGGCAGATCGACATTATTTCGGAAGCCAACTGAGTCAACAAATATCGTGCTAACTAAATATGCTAGTAATAATTAAGATACCTGTAAATGGTTCCTTCACAATGATGATGGCTGATAGACATATTATCGGAAGCCAACTGTGTGAAAAATAATCATGGTAACAAAATTTGCTAGTAATAATTAAAATCCATATAAATAATTCCCTCACAATTATAATAGCTTATCGACATAATTTCGGAAGCCAACTAATTGAAATTGCCGTTATATGTAATAACTAAATATATATTGAAGTTGGTCTAGCGAATTAATTTAGTTTAGGTCGATAATTATGTTCCCTATAACATTTATTGAACTTACTTATTATTGTAATATATAAATTAATTATACATTAAAGTTGGGCCCAATGAAATAAATTTGATAAAGTTTATAAATATGATCCCTATAAATTGTCCTTTTCACAATGATGATAGCTAATCGACACAGTTTCGAAAGACAACTGAATGAAAAAAAATTAACTGAAAATAAAAATTGCTAGTAATATTTATTGATCTTACTTATAGCTGTAATATATGTATGCCGGTTCTGATGTGTGGAGATTTCGAAACTGGAAGAATTCTTTGACAATTCGAAAAGAGGAAATGCGACTTTTATTAAGTGAACTTTCTTTACTACTGTTTTAATTGATATTTCATTAAAATTATGATTATAAAAATACGTTCGAAATTAGTTATATAAGATATTATTCTTAATAATTAAATTAAATAACATTTTTAACAAAAATAATTGTGTAACAGAAAAAATATTTTATTATTCTTAGAAGTGTTCGTGAAAAGTGATTTTTGCAGCGCTATTGTTCAATGTTCTTTAAAAAAATTTGTTTCCTAGTCTACACATGTCATACTACTTACCCGTAACTTTATGACATTAAATTCAAAACGAGCCTTTATATTGATATTTTATCTTGCAATAAATCTACAATTATATTTTAATGATTCATTATTTCTATGAAGAAAAATTTTACAAATATGCGCTTTTAGGTACATGTCCAAAATCTAATAGCAGCAAATAGATAATTTCGAATTTGTTAGTTCATAAACCAATTTTAATGGGACGGGCTCTCTATATTAGATTACAAGCTACACATTAAATTTATAAATATTTTAAAGTCTATATAGGTTGGGTTTGTTATATTAAATCTGAGCGATGATGATATGAGAAACAAATGACACTACAATTAAATACAAAGTCGTTAGTTTATCGGGCGTATGTTAGACAGACTTAGATATTTTTTTGGGGTTTCACAAGATACGTCTCCCCATCCGCCCCAACCTTACTGCAGTATCTATAATTACAGTGCTGTTATATCCAGTATTAGTTGAATGAGAATTTTCACAAAGAAATAAATTCTAATTGAATTCTTGAGAAAGCCTATCTCTGTCTTCCACGGTTCAATTGGATAAAGTGGTAAAGCCTTCGAGATATATTCGTCTTGCAGGGAAACATAATAATGCTATTTATTTTATTGCTACTCAAATTCACATTTTAAAATTGTAGTGCCGTCGGCATATCGATATTCGATTGCAATTCTCTTAAAACTCAATTTAGCTACTTTGCAAACATGTGCCAATCTGTCGATGATTGCAGAGAATACGATTACCTAGCAGAACCAGATACACGCGACAGGTTCGCGAAAGTGTTTAGTGATTTCCTTGCTCCTTGTGGCCCGGGGCGCAAGGCATCGTCTCTAACAGCTATTACTCTATTTCGATTGAATCATTTAGCCGCTACGAGGTACGATGGTACGAGCTATGTACTGCCTGCCTCGTAGGATGCCGATGTCGACGTTGTTTCAAACGTGCGTTGGGAACCAATACAGCAATTTGTTACATTGTTTACATTGTGTTTTTGCTTTTGCGCTATTGAAACTGGTTTTCAATGTACTGTGAAATACGAATACAGGTTGATACAAACAATTTCAACAAATTTTAAAAAATGATCATTACGCTCTTTTTGCATTTATTGAGGTACTTACTCCGCATTTTCAAACCAATATATAAAATCCTCATAATCATAATTGGTCCTCTTTTACCTTTCGGTGTCGAGGTGAATAGTATTACCTATATAAGGTTCTTGGAGCACTGTTTTTTTTTTTAATTTTGGAAGCAGGTACATGAAAATTACAAATAATATTTTTTATTTCATACATTTTTGCAATAATCTTTTATTTATTTATTTTTTTCGCTCCTGGTTCCGTACTTGGAAAAAATTGAATTTATTGTTTTGAGTATCTAGTAAATTTCAATATTAAGTTATGAAATTATGAGTAAAATAATATCTGCGCATTGTCATACAACTTGTAATTATAAAATTTAGTTACTTTATCTTTTATTGTTTATGAATAATTGCACATACGGACACACATCCATCCACACATACACATGGAAAGCAAAGACAAAATAGTCTGAACGGATTCACAGGGCACCAAAAATCTCATCGTCGATGTTTTCTTGATTCCTTTATTTCATTATTCTATGATAAAGTAAAACTATTTAAAAAATACGAATAAATAATGTTTCTATTTCGCATGTCAAAAAGGCCCTGTATTGAATGTTTGTCATTATCTTTATCATTTTATTGGCACAGTAGCCTTAGCAGCAATCAAATAATAATTAATATATATTTTTTGATCAAAATACGTATTATCACAATAAATAGTTTGACAAAGACTGTTTTATTGTTTTTATATAAAAGTGATAAGTGTTATGTTAATTACTTTTTAAAGTAATGTAAAATTAATTATAAACGACAATTGACTGGTATAATTATATTTTATATATTCCGTGCTTATTATGCATAGATTTTATTTAATGTAATTAAAATATGTCATTATTTATTTAACCCGCAATGCTATAATTTCATTAAGTTGTTTTTATTTCCTTTATTTTAAAATTTACATTTATAAATTTATTATGAAATGTTGCTGTTATACAAATTACAATACAATATTAATGTTTGTAACAGTGTCATATTCATTAATAGTATATTTGGAAATTTATATACTCGTTGAGCATCGTGGTAATGCGTGGGCCAATAGAACATGAGCATCCCCAGTTCGATTCCCACATTCAAAAATGTAAATGGCTATCGTGCTTCAACGACTGTCAACCAAACATATTGCAAAAAGAAAAAAAATTGATGTAAGTCAATTGTACGTTCAATAATTTAGATAGGCCTTTAAGTAAATTACCACTTCCGGTTAATAGACTACTACGAAAATCTAATCATCATCCAAATTCTAAATACGAGTCCTGAATAGTTATTTCATTTATTATATTCTTACTTGTCGCTTAACCATACATTTTAATATTATTTTTACATACTGGCGGTTAGTTAAAAATTAACGGAATAGTTTAGAACACACTTCTAAATAGAAATTTTAAAAACGTCAACATTCCGAGTCGTTTTCACTTTAAGAATTGATCGCGGGGTGCAAGGGCCAATGAATGCCTACTTGACATTGTGTCACGTCAGATATGAGTCACGTGTACGTTACACAGCATCACCATCGTGAAGTGCCGCCTCGTCGCCACGTCGCCACGTCGCCAGTCAGTCACCCTATCCAATCCCATCTCTATCTCACGAGGGTAAAAAAGAAAGTGGTGCGATAGACAGAACACAAGATATGAATGCACGAATTGATTACGACACGTTGCTGATGAGCACGTAACAATACACGCAGAACGAGAGACAAGCGGGAGAAAGAAGGCGAGCAAACAGCAAACGCCAGAAAGGGGATGGAGAAGTTCTGGTTGTAGATGGGGCAGTTTACGCTTTTGTTTTATGAATAAACATCTATGGATGCGATGTGACGATGTGAGAGTTTGTTCGCTGCACGCTGTGCCACCGCAGGGACAAGAATGAATGCCAAAGACTGGAGATAAACGATCTCGTGATTCACGTGTGAGACCATTATTCTGTATAGTGGTGTTTTGTTGTAGCTAGTGCGGTGTTCATTAAAAAATTATTACTTTCGCATTAATTAATAAAAGCTAGTAATATAGAATACACAGGTTGTTTCCTATTCGACGCTTACCATCGGGACCTCCCTTGAATGTTATATGACCTAGAACAATTCAGGCCAGTAGCCAGGGTAGGGCTCCGGAATTTTGGGAAATGGATGGGAGAAAATTTTGTTCAAGCATCATTATTGTAGTAATGTAGTACTTGAAAACCGTTATCTTACATAATTCATTCGACTAATACAATTTTTAAATATGTTATATAAATATGATAGGAAAATTAGAACAATACAAATACACCGAATAATAAGCGATGCTTGAATATGTTTTAAAAAAATAAGATTTGACTAGTTAGTTTTAACCCAAAAGTTATCCTTCTTGTGCCAAAATGTAAAATTTGCAGTTCATCCTTCCAATTATTGTCCCTAGATTTTAGATCTTGGGTAAATCGTCAATAAAAACTTGCAAATCTCAACGAAATGTTAAGTTGGATTCCATCTTGAATTCGGAATATATCTTTTTAACTCATATCATTGTATTTGTTCTTCATAATATCTGTAATTCATTACATTTACAAGTAAATTTTGATATCATTTTTACTCTTTCTTAATTCAAACAGCTTAATATTGATTAAAAGATAAAATATCATCATAACATTAATTCAAACACATATAACCTCTAGTTACGATTAGGACCAAAATCATTTTAGCGTTTCAAAAATACATGTTTTATAACAGCTTTAACTGAATCGGGGTAGGGAGGGGGGCTCCTCCAACCCTCGAGTATCCCAACCTGTTTACGTGTCTGGCTAAATTCTAAAATAATTTATTCTATTTTAGCAGACAATATAAGGAAATCTGTTACTAGTGGCTGAAATATACAAAAAAGCTGTTTAGTAGTACCATTAAAATCAACATAAAACCTGCTTTTTTCATAATATGTAAATCATTATTGAATAGCTAAAGGATGCCTCTATGCCGCTTTAATGACAGTTTTTTCCACTTTTCATTAGATTAGTTATTATATTGGGCGCAGTTTAGCCTACACTTCAAAATAGATAACAAAATTGTTATTAAAGTGGAAGAGATGTATAAAATTTGTTTAAGATAATAACAAATTTTAACAATTTTATAATCATATAAATTGTAATTTTAGTAGTATTACGAAACCCATATTTGATGTAAATACTCGCACAGAAATGTATGAAATTTTATTGTCATCTATACTGCAGTATCTATCCCTCTTTACCTTAGAATCCTTAAATACTTAAAGATTGGCAGTGAACCTCCTTAGGTGATTATTTTCTTAAATAATTCGTAGGTTACTAGTTACGGGTGAAATGTAAAATTAGTATTTTTTCTTCTTCATTATAATGATTTTAGCCACTTCAGGAATTTTCTGCTTTCTTTCCTGTCAGTTTGCTTGCTTTCAAATTTGCTACTAACTTATTATGTTTTATGGATATTGTTTATCCTCCTTGCGCTTGGTTTGCCTTCTGGTCTTTGTCTATTTATTTTGAATTATTACTTTTTCGGATTTCTCTTATGTCCAACACATAAGAAGTAATATTAGAGTGCCTTGTTGGTGTTGCAAACAATTTTCTAACATTTTAGTAGTCTTATGAAATAGAAATAAATTTGCTTATGCATCGTATTGTCCCGTATTTACATAGGCAGCTTGTAGATATTTAAAACTTGGAAACCACAGCTACCTGGGGTGCACTTCAGTTTGTCGCCCTATACTGAAATTAAGTAAGAGTAGAGGATGCCAAACCGAGGTACGTCCTCGGCAGGAATGCGCCTAAACTCCGCCCTTCTAAGTAGGTACATTGCAAATGGCATTTGCATCTATTTGTGTAAGTATTTTTCGAGTCAAAACTTCAGTATTATAACATATATGTATAGTGCGTACACGTTAACTTCAAGCCACCAAGCCTATCAGTTTGTTAGGCTTGGTGGTTTGAAGTTAACGTATACGCACTGTAATAACTTCTAAGTGCATTATTAACACTAATTTTTTTTCGTAATTACCTGTACTTAAATCTTTTTCATCCGCTATCCTACTGCAATGTTATAATTATATTAATAATTTTTGTGCACTATTGAAAGGGTAAATAACAAATAACGACTTACTAAATTTTATTTATTAATGTTACATTTCATTGGCTTTAAATTGTTTACGATTATTGTTAAATGTAACTACATTAATAATTATTAATTTAAAATCTCTATTGTCGATCTAGGAAACTGTGCTAACTATATTGCATATGTGTTGCCTTTCAATATTGTAATGTCTTAATGTATCGGTTAGGTGGAAGAACAGCCTATGGCTGAACCTCGCCGTTGACTTGAGTTAATAAAGAAATATTATTATTATTATATTCCTGTTATATTTTTCATAATTTTTACTGTGATCTGTCAAACTCTGAGTGGTGTGATAAAACTTTTGTATTTAATACGTTATTGTACTGAACTAAAGTAGTTTTTTATATATACTATAATTATTGTTACAATGACAGAAAGAGAGATAAACAACAGCACCAGAACTTAAGAAATTATGTGCACAACTAGTATTATTGATAAAGAAATCATATGTTTTATACGCAAAACAACATAAAATGTTCATGAAGAGATGATAAAATAATAAGGCAATCTATTAACGCACGAGTCCAAATTTGGACTTATGAAACGTGTTTCTTATACAATTTTTTTTAACTGAGATAACTTTATGAATATATTTAATTTCTTATTTAAATGCATCCTGTTGAAAGTATAACTTAGTGTTTTTTATTAGTTGTGTTGGTAGCTTCACAGATGAAAAATAATTGTTGACTGACACAGCAACAAATTTCTTTTCCTTTTAGTCCCATCATCCAGAGAAAGGACAAAAGATTCATAATTGAAAGTAATATTTAGACACGAACAACCTATCATTTGGAGGTAATATATCATTCATCTGTCAGTTTGAAAAACATTCTTACCAGCACTAAAAATTGAAAAGCTCCCCAAACAGTACGCGAATTCATATTCTTAACGATATGTTTTCAATGCGCTTATGGCCTTATAAGAACGCCAAAATAAAAAATGTATAATTAAGAACATAATGAACGATATAGTGGGTTTCGCTTTTAAGGAATGCTATTGGGATCTGACATGGGGGCGTGGCCTATCCAAGATGGCATCAATTAGGGTGAAGATTCGAATGTGACATTAGTACTGTTCGCGTATAAAATATAAAAAATGTGTGTAATATTTGCGAATGCGCTACAACAGATCCTGCAAACTAAATTTTAAAGAAGCTGAACGCATTTTATATACTTGACAATTTATTAAATGCGGGAAAAAATTAAATGAAAGTGACAGTGGCTGTGGGTGTAGTGGCTTTTTGTATGTCAACATCGAATTTACGAGGTGATCCCCATAAAATTAATAAGAAAATTGCAGGAGATGAGAAAGTGATGAGTGTTGTTTGTTCCTGCATGACTGGTTTTGGGTGAAAATCCAAAAACTGCATTGCTACGTTGCACTGTTATAGGTTAGTTGTATATTTCTTGATCTAAATCAACTAAATAAACAAATAACTAAAAATGAAGAAATATAGCGAACATTAACTTTAAATACAGGTTTAATTTATAAACTTAGTTAAATACAAAGTGAAAAGATTTCGAAGCAAATTCGTATTATAACCTAAAATTTTACTTACTTAGATGTACATAACCGTCTGGTACAAAATATTCGGAGCATATTATTTATTGTAAACGTATTCATGATGTTTACTTTTGTTAGTTTTTTCCAAGGTTTTTGCGCACTCCAAATTGGTTTACTTTCTAAATAAAACGTTTGTCCAGCTTCGGAAAATAATGGAATGTAACGTCCAGATTTTTACGGGACATATTATTACAACTTTTTACTGCACAGTACACTTTATTTTTCGATTTTTCGCGATGTTCAACTACGATTTCGGACATTTTTTATCTCAAAAATCGTTATTCCCGTTTGACGTAATGTATTTCTAACGAAATATTCACCATATTTTGTGTTCGAAAATAATCCGCTAGATGGCATATCGCAATAGGTATATTATTTTCAAAATTTATTAGTACTAGTTAGGTGAAGGAAAAATTTAATACACACCTAGACAAAAAATGTATACTATAGTCTCACATATTTCATTCAAATGTGACCATAATATGTATTGTTTTCTCCTTGGTTCATAAAAAAATATAATAGCATTCTTACATTATTTTATGTAAAAGAAATAAATTTCTATATATTTCATATTGTTTTAATTTGAAAGAATAATTGATATGAGATTATTTTGTTTCGATTGTATTACTCATTACTGCAAATGTTTAATTTGCATTGGTTTTAGAAATTTGAAACATGAATTTGTGAATATTTTAATTTCAATAAAGCAGAATACATTTTAAATGCAGAAAGTACCTATAAAAGAGAATTCCGAAGCCACACCTTCTAAGGGCGTGTATCGCTTTTGCGACCAAAATCAAACATACCTACAGTTCTTAACGTAGATACAGTATCAAAAAATAACAGTACCTGGCCACATTACCGATTTATTCAAAATATAGGAAGATAATCCAGAAACATTGATAATAAAATTATTTTCTTTTAGTGTGTTTAAACTTTAAAATTGATTTATTGCATTGTCCAATGAAGTGTAGAACTTTTAAAAATCGCTGAAGAACCCAACTACATAGTTACATATCCATGATATACGGAGGATAATGTTATGATTGTTTATATTATTATTTAATGTTCATAGTACCGCGTGTCTCTTATAACTCACACGGCAGGATTAATTGGAGACCTCTATTCCACTCTACATAATGTAGGGAAATATAGAAGGTAAATATGCAATTATGATATCCCCATAGGAACACTTTAATAAAGTGTCTGTTTAATTTGTCGAAGGAGATCTTGTGTGTTTCGTTGCGTTTTTTTAGTTGTACCTGTGTAATTTAGTTTGAAACCAATTACACTAACTTGTAAAATAATTATATTTCCTCGCTCTTTAATTATTATTAGCTTTGCAATCTGAAAATGAATATTTAAACCAATGTAGCCGAGAAAATTAAAATGTTTCAATTTAATAAACGTAACATTTAATCAAGTTTCCAACTAGCTACTATTTCAACTGGCTTCTTCATTATTTAAATTTGTATTTACTCTTGTTTTAAATAACATTAAGCTCAAAATATATTAATTTGGGTGAGTTGTCGTGCGCGCTAAATGAGGCCTTTCATGATCCAATACAGCTAATCTCAATAATTAATACATTAAATAAAACTAATACAAATAATTTGAAGTGATTAATAAATTGGGAAAATTACTTCACGGTAATGCATCGGACAGAGGATCATGAGATACCTAGTTCGATCCCCATAAAGGTGACAAATATTCCGAAAATGTCTCCACAGAAAATGACTTCTGCGGCTATATTAACCTAACATCTTTGGTGCTCGCGATTCGACGGCCAGTTACCGCACTTCACGAGTAAAAATTTGTCTTATGCGGAGATCTGCTCTCAAGAATCTTCCGTACTCAAAAACGAATAAATAACGTAATGATATATTTATATTATGCCGCCTCGGTTCCCCGTTATCTGCCAAATGATTCGCTAGTTGCCCATTCCACCTAAACAGCTTGATCGATTTTGATGAATTTTTTTTTGTACTTATGAGGTCACCTGGATGGTTCTTAGCTCTACAGTTGGACCCGGTAGGTGACGCTGTTGTCGAGATCAGTGCCGGAACTACGGTTGGGCGAGCGGGGCTTCGGCCCCAGGCGCAGAATTTTAGGGGCGCACTATTACAAATTTTTTTATTACTTATTTTTAAATTAGGTTTTATTTAAAATGCATTATAGTTAATTTATATTTATATTGAAATTAAACATGTTTTAGATGTTATAATGAGTGAGTTGAGAACAAGATTTGAAAAAATGAACATTGTTTCTTCAGATTTTGATTTTTTATTCGGGACTTCATTTGCTTCCATAACTATATCTGAAATTCAAAAGGCTGCTGTAATTTAGCTTCAAAATATTTAAATGCAGCAGATACTCATACAGAAATTGAAAATTATCAAAATCATGTATTGGCTATTCTGCAAGATATAAAATCTATAACTCCTATTCAAATTCTTCAATTTATTCACGAGTATTCACTAGTAGAATCATACCCTAATATTGAAATTGCACTACGAATTTTTTTAACCTTACATATAACCGTAGCTTCTTGCGAAAGGTTCTTTAGCAAACTTAAGTTAATAAAAAATCATTTGAGAGCAACTATCGGCCAAGAACGTTTAACCAACTTATCAATTATGTCAATAGAAAGTGAAATTGTAGCAAAAATTAATTATGATAAGATAATTGATGATTTTGCTACCTCAAAAGCACGAAAGGTTAACCTCAAATAATTTTAATATTTCAATTCATTAAAATTACAATTTTTTTTATCATTTGTAATAATAATTACTAAAATATAATGTTTTTGCTTTTGTATAACTACATTTTTATAATGCTATATTTCAAAAGATTTTATTACTTACAATCTAATCTACTTCCCCGCACCGCAGTTTTCAATAATAGCTTTACTATTTTTAAGTAAAACAAAAAATATCTTTTTTATATATAGGTAAGTATATTACTGAGCAAAATGTGTAGGTAATTTTTCATTTAAAGGCATTTAACCTTGAACCCAAAAATTTTTTCACCTGTGGTGTATTTCTTTTTTTAAGGGGCGTAAATATTCACTTATGCCCCAGGTACAAAAATTCCTAGTTCCGGCACTGGTCGAGATCCAGAATTTTTTTGTTATTTTATATATAATATGTGTGTGTAGAGATAACTCTAAGCTGTTCCTGTTACACGCGGTAAAACTATTATTTATAATTATAATGCTTGTGGCACAGCCTTTTTAGAGTTGAAATCACGAAGCTCACGACGTGCATGTACACATTTTAACCTCACATTTCTTTTCCTGGCTTATATTTGTGACTTAAGCATTTGACCATCCATATAAGTACAAAAAAAATTCATGAAAATCAGTCAAGCCGTTTAGGAAGAAAAGAATTACGAACACCGGAATTGTATATAAAATATAATACTAGATCAATTCAATCTTAAAAAATTTTATTTTATTTTAACTCAAGCAACTACAACGTGTTTCTACTTTGATGTACAGAACAGAATCTAAATCTACAAGTTACATATCTTTCTTTTATGTGCAGAATTTACCTTGCTAAGCTTTTAGTCTCACCTTACAGCGTGAGAAGTTGTCTGATGTAACATATCTAAATTATTGTGCAATACAGGGCTGGACTCCTATATAACTCCTCCACCCTTAAGAGAAAAAGCTAATTCTTGAGGAGAATTACTTTTACTAATTTCATTTAACTCAATATCTTTTTGATTAATTTTGTTTCTTTTAGAAAGATAACTTCTGCATTTACAAAAATTCCTTAAACATTAACAGATAATTATAATCATAATTAATACTATAAAAGTATACAATATTATATAATGAGTTTCATTATTATTGTTGATATTATGAATTGAATCTAAATGAATTTTTGTTTTTCTATACTGAAGTTAGAAATATTATGAATTTTATGTTCTAAATGTTTTATTTGAATGTTTGTTATATTTTGATTTAAATCAATTAAATTTCCATAGTTACTAGATATTTCTATTTGATTATTCACCTCACAAGTTTCGGTGATATAAATTCCCTTAAGATTTTGTATTTCGAAATTATTATTACAAGTGAGTTTTACTTGTTGTTCATTAGGGAAATATAGATACTTTATTTTTGAATTTTTTACAGTTATTACCGAATTTATTTGTGATAATTTTGAATATTGACAATGTTCAAATTCCTTATAACAGATAATATTTTCCAAACATTTATTAACTTAACTTGTATTAAGTTCTCTACTAGTGTGTTTGCAGGCATTTCAATAAGAATGGTCAATTTTAAATCGTTATAGGAGCAATATGTTTTCAAAATATCGTTATTCTGAATATTATTTAATATTAATGAACGTAAATGTTTATTTTATATTTTATTTCTTTCTTTCAGAAATTGTTCATAATTTATTATACCAAAATATAAAATATTTAATTTACAGAATGTAAATGTCTTGTAGCACGGCGGGCGACGACTGAAACTTTGAGTTTACAAAATTAAACACAAACACTATTAAAGGTGATAAAAATAATTTATATTTAATAAAATAGTGAAACGGTGAATTTAACAATTTACAAACAAATACAAATATTAACAACGACGACAACGTATGAATATGCTTAAAAGTTTCAATTACCAAAACATATTTATTAACGAATTTACTTTAAATTTCTACATTTTCGTAGAGCACTGCAGACGTGCGAAGACGTCTGCTCTATCTAACAACAAACTCCCATTTGTGCTGGCCAAACACACGCATCTACCCCATAAGCGGGTACGCGGGGGGGTAGGAAATCTCTTGAGGACCAACACAAAGATTACATAAAAACTAGAACACTTAAAACCTAAACCTTATCTGGGGTTCGACCAGGATGTGTAAATCTGTCAACCCCTGATGGCATCTCAAGCCGATATTTCAGAATATTTGCCGCGATAAACTCAAATGACTATTTATGATAACTAAATTCTAACACACATGTGTAGCAGTAAATTAACCTCAAGAAAAGAAGAACTCCTGTCAAGGCGATTTTCGATGCGTTCAAGTCCCAAACGCAGTTTGAAACTTGATATTTTAAAATCGCTTTGACAGTAAAACAATAAATCGTATTCTGAATGTTCGCCTTGTTACAGTCTCTTCAAGTTGAACCAAGGAAAAATAAATATCTTGCGCTACTTGCGTGAATTGATTACTAACATTCTCAATTTTTATGTTTACCAGTTCGTCCAGAATTTTTGCATTGTATTTATTCAAAGCTTGAATTTTTTCATTTAATGCATTATTATTTTCATTAATTAATTTTATTTTTTCATTAAATTGGGCTGTTATATTATTATTTATTTGAATAAGTGTATTAATTTTGTTAGACATAATTTTTTGATTATTTTTAACATTATCTAATATTTGATCATAACGTTCCTTATCGGAAGCGTCGAGGTTTCCGGTTATACTTTTGATTATTGTTCCGAGGCCGTTTATCAAACCACGTTTTCTGCGGTGTAGGTTTAGTAAGTGAACTTTTTCTTGAATGTGATTTAATAAAGTATTCAATATATTACGGTTATTAATTATACTATTATCGAGCTTATGGAGATCAAGTTTCGAATACAGTGCTTTAGTGTTTTGTGTTAATATTTCAAATTGTTTGAATAAATCTTCCAAAGGAATTTTGAAAATTATAGTTTGCGTGTTTACCTGGATATGGGCAACACCGAGTTCAAGGATATTGATGCCAGGGTTGTGGTCATCTTTTATTATTAACGTGATTCCATATGGAATCAATCTGAAACAGTAATACGGGGTTTCTTTAATTGTGTCAACTTGTGTTTTTTATTTTTATCGTCGATTATTTGACCGCGTTCGTGTACTACTGCTTTTACTTTAATTTTCTTAAATTTGGGTTTTTCAATTTTGCCACTATTTCGTTTATGAATTTTTACATGTGCGTCTTCAGGGATATCAATTTGTTTATCTTGTGCTTTAGCGTATTTCAACTTGGCTTTTTCAATATTCTGTTTTACTTGTTGGTTAATTTCTTTTAATATTTCCGAATGTTTATGTACGTAATCTTCTACGATAATTTCTTCAGGTTTAATATTTGAATTTACGTCTATCCCGCGTACAATTTCGATTGGCGTTCGTTTTGTTATAGAGTGGATACTGTTATTATACGCGATTAGAGCGTAATTTAAACGTTCTTTTAATTTAAGGGATTTTGTTATCGGGTTTTGATTTATAATACGCATGTGTTCAATGAGAGATGAATGAAATCGTTCAACTATTCCATTGCTTTTTGGGTTATCGATAGAGATATAATGAATTTTTATTTTTCGTAATTCTAAATAATTTTGAATTAATTTATTATTAAACTCCAAACCATTATCAGATATAATTTTTATCGGAATAGTAAAATGTGTAAAATATTTTATTAATTTGTTTAAAATAGTGACTGCGTTTTTATCTTTTAAAATATAAGCTATAGCAAATTTAGAAAATGAGTCAACAATAGTAAGTATTTTAGTTTGTTCTAAGGATAACAAATCTACATATAATATTTCAAAAGGCTTGTCAGCTATTGGGGTTATAATATTTGGAATTTGGATGGGGTTCCGCTCATATTTATTCGCGAGACAGACGTCACATTTGTTTATATAATTTCGTATGTCTTTAGACATATTTGGCCAGTAGTATTGAAGTTTTAATTTGTTTTTGTTTTCAATAATTTCATTAATGTCTTGTATATCAGAATAATTTTCGGTCTCTAAATTTTCGGATTCATTATTTTCAAAATTTTGATTAAATAGTTCCTCACATATGTAATTTTGTTGTGGTTGGTTTCATTGAAAATAATTTCGTGGACGGGTTGTTTGAGTTTGTATAATCATAGGGGTTGGATTCATAAACTGTGCGTTTCGAATATTTTCTCGCGGGGCGAATGGTTTGGGTTGGTATACTTGTATTTGTTGTGTTCTTTGTGGGCTAGGAAATTTTTGCATTGGTGATAGGGGATGGTTTTTGTTGAATAGGATGGTTGAAGTTAAATGGTGTAGGTTTGTAAATTATTTTGGATTTGTTTGGTATTTGGTTTTGGTGTTGATTTTCGTGTAGATATTGAAAATCGTTTGTGAGAAGATTTTCAATACTTTCCAGGGAAGATGGATTACGAGTAGCTAAGTTATTCCTGTAAGGGTCTTTGCAGTTGGAAATAAATGAATGCACGGCTATGGATTGGATGAATGCGATGATGCCATCCTTTGCGTCGGGTGTAAGGTTACACAGATTAATTTTTGCGACGGCACGATCGTTAAGTTTTTGTATTTCTTTTAAATATTCGAATGTAGTTAATTTACCTTGTTGGAGTTTAACCATATTACAGGCAATAGTTGGGGCCGATTGTTTATCATCATATTTTGCGATAAGAAATGCGCGAAGATCTTTGCATGTATTGAATTTATGATCATTTATTAATTCTTCTGCGCGGTCAACTAATTTTGATTTAATTTGAAATAAAATTACTTTGCTTTGAGTCTCATTGGGTTCAAAGGCATTGATTAATTCAATAATTTTGTCAGTTTGTGTTATGAAACGCGTGAGAGATTTGGGGTTGCCATTATATTTTGGTATGGCGTTAACTAAATCATTAATAGTGTTGATTTCTATTATAGTTTGTGATGGGTGCTACCATCGGCTGGTTTTCTAAATCTGGCATTGTGTTCTCGTTAATATTTAGACTATTTAATATTTCGAGTAAAGAATCCAGTTCAGAATTTAATTGTAATTTGTGTCAGTGAATTTGTGTAAACAGTGATTATGACAATATAATAGTACAAATATGCACTTACAATAGTAAGATTATTTCTTTGATCATTGGTATGGTTCGTCTTCTTCCTTCCGATGTTCGCTCGGCAGGCTGGGCTGGAAGACGGGGACGGATCGGCACTTCCGGTGAGGTTAGTGCTGATTCCTCGGCAGTTGAGAATTCTGGTACACGTTGGAGAATGGGATGATGCTCTGACTGTGGCGACGGCTTCAACCATCTCAGGATGCTTGTGTTGGGGAATCTCGTACAGTAACTTGTGGTACTAGCTTTGCTGGCACTTATGAAGTTCGTTTCGAAACGTTGAATTGACTATGTTCGAATTGTGATTAAACAGTAGAAACTGACTATCACTGTTTTTTGACGAATTGAATTCTTGTCGAATTTTCGAAACAATTGATATATCACAATCCTACCGACTGCGCCAAATATAATACTAGATCAATTCAATCTTAAAAAAATTTACTTTATTTTAACTCAAGCAACTACAACGTGTTTCTACTTTGATGTACAGAACAGAATCTAAATGTACAAGTTACATATCTTTTTTTTATGTGCAGAATTTACCTTGCTAAGCTTTTAGTCTCACCTTACAGCGTGAGAAGTTGTCTGATGTAACATATCTAAATTATTGTGCAATATAGGGCTGGACTCCTATATAACTTATATAAAGATGAGGTTTGGGACAACGCCTACCTACCGGGTCAGCTAATCGGTTTATAGAATATAAGATCAAATTCTGTAACCGATAGTTTCACCATATAAAAATGTAATTCCACCTACATTAATTTATTTGGAAGCTGCGATTTAACGGCTGGTTACCTCACACCAAATTAATCAATTACTGAGATTTGTTCTAACCAGAAAAAATTGGGTCAGTAGAATTTAATTTTTTTCGACACTTAATAATATATTAAAGAACGAATTTCATCATTGCAATTTTATTATGTGAATGGTCCAACCATTTAGAAAAAATAATCGACTACATTAGTTCTTTATATTATTTTTAACATAAAAATCGTAGTTTTAAATTTTATGGTGTTTCGTGACATTTGAAAATTTAATTGTTGGAATTTAAAATTGTCAATTTACACAAAATTGAGTGTAGACATTTGATACTTTTTGAAATTATAATATTTGAGCAGTAACCAACCTTAAAATATAAATTGTACTGCATGATTACAGCACTCGAATAAGCTATTAAAAAATTATTTTGGGTTTTTTTAATAGCTTTGCTTCAGACGCAAAATAGAACAATATTTAAATTATATTGTGGTCCTGATTTGACATTTAGTAACCGAATCTGCCACCAAAATATATTATGGACCCAAATCTGCTGTAAGCAGAGTGCCACGCCGACAAATGGGTAATGGGATTGATGTTTGTATTTATTGTGGTTAATTAAATATATAGGTAATAATCGAAACAATTATTTCAGTTTTGTACTATATTTTCAAAGCTTCAAATCCTGAAAGAATAGGATATTATCGTTAATAATAGCAAAGTTTCTGGGAGACGTGGAGTGGGCCGTGAATAGTAACTAGAAACCTTGAGTTTTTTATTTTCATTTCACAACAGATTTAACTGTATTATAATTAAAAATAAGTAAGTAATTACAATAGGGCAATTATTAATTGAAATATTAGAGTACTCAAAAAAGTTGGTAGGTAGATACCTACTTACAAACCAATCTCTAATATTTTCATTAAAATATTATAATTGTTTATTGATTCCGTAAAATCATACATGATATAGAGCATAATTAAATCTAGAACACGTGAATAAGACTACAATATTAAATAACAATTTGTTTAAAATTATAATAAACTTTATCACACAGAAAACTAAATACATTGATTTTAATGAACTAATAGTTATCTGATAATGTACTGCCTATAAAAAAATAGCACTAGTGTAGTGCTAATTTAGTTTATACAACAGCAGCCTATGTACTGGGATTTCTAAATTTTATTTATTTTTTTATTTTTTATGTGTATACATCTTTCAATTGAATGAATTCCGAAAAATGTTAGCAGACAAACAATAAAGTATCATAAGTATACAAAGACGGTGGCGTTAGTATATTAAATTTTATAAAATATTCTTTACAAGAAGCATTATAACTGGCACCAGCCCGGCAAATAAGATAGCAAAGAATTTATGTTGTCAAAATAATAACACCTCAGTGTTTGAAAATCAACATGATATCTAAGTCTAAGTTTTTTTTTAAATCTTCTAAATCAGTTAGATCCCTGTCCCATGTCTTAATTAAAAAAGAAAAATATGTTCTTTGAATTTGAATGAGCAGTACCCACGGTAGCAACTCTGGTAGCATCATTTAAAATTCTGTGTCAATATTAATTTTTTATTAAATGCGTCCATCATGAAGACATCCAAGCAGGCACTTTACAGTCGCTAAAATGAGAAAAGATGTGAAAAAGTTAGGCAGCTCTTGTTTTCCAAACACAAACCTGCGTTTATTACACTCTGAGACAAAACATAAATTCCCCTATTCCAACACGCGTGGTAACAGGTCGCTCGATCGCAGTCTTGCAAACGAAACGATACTTTGAGTGTCGTTACCCTGCTTCCCTGCTCCCTTCCGTCCTTCAGCCCTTTCGCACTCGTCCTCGGCCCGCCATGAATAAACAGTGCCGCCCGGCGAATTATTCAACAAGGGACAAAAAACAACGGTTTAAGGTCAACACATCTAAACTGCAGCATCAGGACAAAAACGTGGAATAATCACATTGTGGCGATGCTTCACAGAATTGCAAATGTCAACTCAATTTTACCTGCTCTGCTGTTGCAGGTCGCAGTTATCGGTTGTCAAACTGCGACTCCGACGGATGTTACTTAGATTTACCCTTTATTACTTGATAAAATATAAATATATCATCACTTCATTCGAGTGTGCTCCAACTAACATCTATAAGAACAGGAATTTAACGACTAGAAATCGATCTTGCCGCGCAAAAATATGTTATATACCTCACTTCTTAGGGAAGTGCCACATCTAAAAATGAGTAAAATGATATATTTATTTATTTAATTTGAAGGGTTTAATATCACTAAAGAAAATACGATGTGGATAGATAATATTGCAGAAACAAGGATCAAGGAATTCAAAAAACTTCCTTATATTAATTCAATTATATTGCTGTAATATTTACAGAATTACATTTAAAAATATCATAAATATTGTGGAAAACATAGAAGAGTTGAATAATCTTTTTAAATTTCATATTATCGCTGCAAGAATATAAGTCTCGACAATTTATTTTTCTAAATAATTTTTCGAACTATTCTTAGCAATTAATAATTATATTTACGTTGTATTGTATTGTTTAAAGAGCACTTCATTCTAGGAAAATTTAATAAAAACTTAATAACAGTCCACTTAAAAGATACCTATTTCTAGGAATTATTAAATTGTGATTATCTACACGAGCAGAAGTACTAGATTAACTTGTCTATTTCTGTAGTCTTAAATAATAAGTACAAAAGTATTGCCGTCTATTCTATTAAAGCTGGCTAAAGAAAAGTTCATACTTCATAAATTTTTTTAAACAGAATATTTTCAAAAAAATAATTAAGACAACCATTTTTAATGGTGGAATGTTGGGTGTGGATGAAGAAGCATGAACGACGTATAACTGCTGCAGAAATGAGATATTTAAGAGGAGTGTGTGGGTATACAAGACGTGATCATATACGAAATACATTGATGTATGGTGAGTGTGAGATTGAGAAGAATGTTGTTAAGAAAGTGGGAGTGAGTCAGTTGAGTTGGTTTGCACATGTTGAGCGACTGTCGAATGAAAGGTTGGTGAAACTAATATATGTGGGTGAGATTGTAGGTAAACGATTGCGCGGGCGTCCGAGGAATAAGCGGTTGGGTATGATTGATTGTTTGTTGTGGAATGAATGATTCTGAGTGTGAAGAATAAACGAGCATGTATGAATCGCACTATGAATGTGGACGAGACGAAAGTTTTGTGTCAGGATAGGAATATTTGGAGGAGGTTGATTGTTGGTTGACTGTGTTTCTGGGTTCCTGCTACCCCACTGAGTGGGATATAGCGTGTTATGTATATATGTATGTATTTACCAATTTCTAGGTGTGGCACTGTGTTTCCAGCAGATCTCGGTATTGCGATATATTTTGTAGTGGTGGAAGAGCCATAGGGGCAAATATTGTGAAAATTTTTGGAATTTATTTTAGAAAATTTGTCTGCTGTGTGAATCGAACCGAGAATCTTATGACCGATGCGTTACAACGAAGCAATTTATCCCATTATATGATAACATTTTAATACCAATTCTGTAGTTACATATCTTAGTAACTGTTTTGAAGTTATGGACTTACCAAATGTGACTTAATTTTACGAATTTGATAAGCCTCATATAGAGCTATGAAAATAAAACTAAAAGTACACATAAAACTAAAAATAGGGATCTAACAAATAATTTCTTATCAGAGTGTTTATAAAAGTCGAAAATAAAAATAAACATAAGACATGAACATACGGATATGCAAATGTCAAATATTTTACACAATCATAAGCATTACATAAAACTCACCCAATAAAAAAGGTGTGGAAAAGAATAGCTATATGTCTGTCATTCTGCAATATCTCTTTAACAGTCAAATGAAATGGTTATAAATGTAAACTTTATTATAAAAAAAAACAGTTTTGAGGAAAGGGATTGCATGTATAATAGCGTAGAATGCGTTAAAAGGACAACTTGGAAACGCAGGTACGCTGTTAGGTGTGAAATTTGTTAGTTAAACCTTGAATGTACTAGATGCCAGCAGGTGTTATTTTAAGGTTTGTGCAGGAATCATAAAGTCGTATTTATTTATTTATTTTTTTGATTTATATTCCATATAGCTGTGAATGAGGCTTTATTCGATAGTTAGAATGAGGTAAATAGCTCCATATAACGTATCGGACTGCAGAGTGCTTATCAAGATATTCTCAGTTATTTCCTTAGTCCCAATTCACAAAGAGCATAAGAACTAAATAAGAAAATACATAAAAGTAAAGTTGAGCTTATGGTTTTCCATGGCCGTGTTCACAGTGCCGTTATGTATTTCTTACATTTATGTAGGTACATAAGACCATACGTAAGAAAAACGTAAAGTTGGAATCGGTTCAACTTTATGTAAAAATTATGTATGTTTAGGACCATTGCGCATACGTTACATTTCGCCAACAAGCGTCATCCATTAGTAGAGTATTTCAGAGCAAATACAATTATTAAAATAATGTTTAGTATTGAATTTATTGTTTATTCATTTGTTTCGGTTATATGACTTTATGATAAAAAACATAAATTTTATAAAGTTACGTAGTTTTAGCAATAATAATATAAAGGCAATATCGTTGTCTTGTATTATAATTACAATTAGTTTCATGAGTTACTTAAGTTTTAATAATAAAGCGAAGACGGCAATATTGTTTTCTGGCCTTAACATTTTATAACAAATATTAGGAAATGACAGCTAGTACATCCAACAAGAAAACAAGATTAAACCTATAACGTACCAACGTAATATTCTAAAATTACTAAATTCCATTATTTATGTCTATGTTCATTGTGAACATACGTAATATTTTTTATGTTTTATGTTATTTAGTTCTTATGCTTATGCTCATTGTGAATTTGGACTTATTGACAAAGTTTGCAATAAAATAACAGGCTATAGAATCTCTCCTTATAGATTCTTTTCTGCTAACATCTGAACGGGGGCGTGATTTGCTGGCTAGTAGCTGTATTTCACCAACAAACCTAAATCATGTATCAATAAAACATCAAATTTAGAAAATGGTAAATGGTATGATGATGATGAGATCTTCAGTTTTTTCCCAGAGCCGATTAATTTTGTTATCATATTTTATTACTTTTGTAGTACTTGCACTAACATCTTTGGGGGAAGGAATTTGACAGTAAGTGACCGCACTTGATACGAGAAAATATATCAAATACCAATATACTACACAAAAAATTGTTATCCCATTTTTTCCAACTTTGCAAATTTTAGTTTCTCCTAATCAATTTGTAAGTTGTATCATATTTTATAGAATTGAGTATAATAAAATCTTCGGTGGTAACGCACTGAACTATTGATCATGATATCCTCGGTTCGAGTTCCACAACCGGCAAATTCTCGAAGAATTATTTTTTATTATCTACCACATAATACAATGGCTTTTCCTTTAACTATAACCACTGACGATTACTACTATTTTTGTGTTGTGGTGATATATTTTTTGAAACGCTTCTCTTCCCATAGATGACAGTGGAGAGGGAATCACAGGGGTAAAATTAAAATTAGTGACAATTTTTCTGGGATTCGAACTGAAGATCCCATATCTGAAATGTTACCACTGAATTGTTTACCTTACAATAATTATCCTATATGTTCTATACTAATGTATCTGAATTTGTAAGTTCTAGAACAGTGCAAAATATTAATTTTCATATCATAAAATTGCAGAATTCAACCTAATACCCTATTTGATTTATTGTTTCTATTTTTCTATTATTTTAAGTACATAAATTTAATGGACAAGAATTTTTATTGAACTGGATAGTGAACACATAATTATTTCATTCTACTAAAGTAACAAGAATTGAACTTGTATAAGTACAAGTTTTATTCGTTAAATCTTTTCGCCTTTGCCCCTAAGAAAAAAGGTGCAAACTCCACCACTGCCATTGGTGTCTCGTTTGCTGGAAGCATTGCCTAGCAGAGCGTACTGTATGAATGTAAAGTAAATTGCGTTTCATTTAAAAAAATGTCGAGAGGCGTTTCTCGTCCTTGTCAGATTCTTCCTTGTTTCACAACTCGAACCTCAGCCCCCACCCAACGGGGGGCGTCAATTTATTCATACAATTTAGCAGACTATTCGCGGTTTCGCAGCAGCATTACAAATGCAAAATATTTTTAATTAGACGGAGTATCACTATTAATATCTCCCGCATGAATACACGAGAACGTAAAGAAGATATTTGACATGTACGAGTATGAGTGTTGCTCCAAAACTCACTGAACTGACACATTCAGTACTAAACACGCGCACTTTTGTAGATAGAAAAGAAATTTATTTTCACTATAAACTGAACTAATTGAAACATTAATTTTTGCCCTGCATGCAATAATAGTAAATATTTCAAAAATAATGTTAATTGAAATCTTTGTTAAATAAAGAGATACATATTCAATATTATTGCTGAAATTTAATCATATATAATATTCATATAGGGTGTATCAGGGAAAGTGAAACATAGGCGTTTAACATGGGAAATCAGCTTTTCCGTATGCATTGCTCCCCTAATTATTTTAGACAAAAAGTTTCAAATGGTTGTTGAAGCAAAAATTTCTACTTTTGAATCAATAAAAAAATCATTTTGTTCTTCATATGTATAGAAATAAAATTTGAAAATTGAAACAAGAGACGACAAAAGTGAATGTAGAAATTTTTGCTTTTCAACATCTGTTTGAAACATTTTGTCTAAAATAATTACGAGAGCAATGCGTACGGAAAAATCATTTCCCATGTTAAACGCCTATGTTTCACTTTCTCTGTTACACCTTGTACATTCCGAATATAAGTTGATTTTTTGCACATTTCCACTCACTAAATATTTTGTTAAAACAGCTATTTCAATTTAAATTATTTAAACTTAATAATCGAAATCTGTAGAATACAATTATGAAATGTTTCATCCAGCCAAAATCTGCGTAATTTCGTAACTTTTGTTTTTGAAACACAATATTTACCTATGTTCATTCTTCGTAGGTAATTCATTCGTAATAAAATTGTGGTTGTACACCAAATGAAACTCCACATTTTCACTTGTGTATGCTAAAATCCTATATCTCTTTGGGTGGATGCCAATCAGAAAAGTTTTGGGCATCCTCGTATGCCACGCGTGGTAATTGTATGCATTGATGCATTCATGCCAGCAATGAAAGGTTGTTTTAGAGCTGAACGCTATTGGGAATCTTTTAGAATTGGCGGAATGAAATGCCTTTGTTCGCAGCTCTGAGATCGCGGTGATAAACTAGTGACAAAGATTGGTGCTTGTGAAAAGGTGTAGTGTGAATCGTATATGTACAATGCTCCAGACCTGCCTCCTGCAAATGGATTGAAAGTGTGAATTGGGGTTTGAAAAATTGAAGACGGTACTTGGGAAAATAAATGAATAAACTGCTGTAGGTTCTGAATAGATATACTTTTAGTTTTCTTGTTTGCAAACATAATACACGATACGCACTGCTTCCAAATATATTTTTAAAACATTTTCTGGAAGATCGAAAATTTCGATTCATTGGCACAAGACGTAATCTTTTTATTTCGAATTAAAATTAACCAAGACATAGAAAGCAATGATTCTATTACTATAATTATGTAGTAATCGCGGATATTCGAATACCTCGAAATCTGAGAGTTTTCTAGATTTAATATATATATATATATATATATATATATATATATATATATATATATAAAATTATTATTATAGTCAACGTCAATAACAAAAATAGTAGCTATAGACAATAACAGCAAAAAAAGAAGAAATAGTACAATACAATATTATATACACTTGTTCTT
This sequence comes from Poecilus cupreus, assembly GCA_963942605.1. Taxonomy (NCBI): domain Eukaryota; kingdom Metazoa; phylum Arthropoda; class Insecta; order Coleoptera; family Carabidae; genus Poecilus; species Poecilus cupreus. The sequence goes on along the minus strand of OZ012715.1, from coordinate 3,511,736 downwards.
CATACTCGGAATCATTCATATACACAATAAACCATCAATCATACCTAACCACTTATTCCTCTGATAGTCCCTCAATCGTTCAACTTCAATCAAGTGGGTATATGTATTAACTTATATAAAGTGAAGTAAATTCGTTAAAATCAGGTAGTTATAATTCCCATAAATCGTCCTCACGCAACAAACCATCAATCATACCCAACCAGTTATTCCTCGGACGCCCGCGCAATCGTTCACTTCAATCTCACCCACAAATATTAGTTTCACTAACCTTTCATTCGACATTCGCTCAACATGTTCAAACCACCTCAACTGACTCACTCCCACTTTCTTAACAATATTCTTCTCAATCTCACACGCATCATACACCAATGTATTCCGTATACGATCACGTCTCGTATACCCACATACTCCTCTCAAATATCTCATTTCTACAGCAGTTATACGTCGTTCATGCTTCTTCGTCCACACCCAATATTCAGAACCAGAACCAATTATTTCTTGAAAATTTGCTGTTTAAAACAAGCTATGAAGTATGAAGTTTTCTTTAGCCAGCTTTAATAGAATAGACGACAATACTTTTGTATTTGTTATTTAAGACTACAGAAATAGACGCAAGTTAATCGAGTACTTCTGCTCGTGTAGATACTCACAATTTAATAATTCCTAGAAATATCTTTTAAGTGGACTGTTATTAAATTTTTATTAATTTTCCTAGAATGAAGTGTCCTTTAAACAATACAATACAACGTAAATATAATTATTAATTGCTAAAAATAGTTTGAAAAATTATTTAGAAAAATATACTGTGAGACTTATATTCTTGCAGTAATAATATGAATATTTTTTAATGTAATTATATGAATATTACAGCAATATTTATGAATTAACATGAGGAAGTTTTTTGAATTCCTTGAGCATTGTTTCTGCTATTTTATTTATCTACATTGTATTTTCTTTCATCACATATGCCTCAAATTAAATAAATAAATATATCATTATACTCAGTTTTCGATGTAGCACTTTCCTTAGAAGTGAGTATATAACATATTTTTGCGCAGCAAGATGATTTCTGTTCTTAAAGATGTTAGTAAGTTGGAACAACAAAGATTTATACGGTGATAATTTGACGGCTATCCGAGTAGAGATCTACTTGAAGATCTCGTGAACCACAGTTCGATGTATTACCGCGGGACAACTTACCCCATAACTCAAACTAAAATAAAAATATTTGATGTAGTTACCAAGTTGCCACATGATTTTCTTATATAAATAAATCTAAATTTGAATGTTTAATAATTACACTTGACACATGTTGACAAATATATTGGATTTATTGAAACATAATCGAACAATAATAGTAAAGTAAATTATAAAATTTTAAGCTAAGAACTAATTTAATAAAATATGTAAAACTAAACCCCGCAATCCTAAAAATAATAATAATTATAATAGATGCTTCAGTTACTTGTTGTTACTATAATTATTAAATACTTTATTTATGTATTATAAAAACATAGTTACTTTTTCTAAAATTGTATGCACGAAAATTAATTCATCCATACGCACATGACGTGTATTTCCGCTAAAATCTTGATTTCCTTTCCATGTTACTTCTTTATTCTTTTTATAAGAAAGTGATAATTAAAATCTAGTCAAATATTTCATTTCCAAGTGTATCAATATGCCGGTTGTCCCATTTTAAATCCACTAAACTAGAACCACGGATTAAATATCTTAATATAAGAATAAACGTTCATTTTAGTAGATGCCAAGAAATTCTTTATTTTAGATATACGCTTATTTTTCAATCGAGTAGCACAATCCTAAAATATCTAGTCACAATAATAATGAGGAAAATTGTTGCAGTTTGTGAAACCATAACTCCTGAATGGTGCGAAACAACAACCAAAGTAGTTTCCTGAGTTGTTGCTCATTTTATACAAAATTGTTAATATTCATTATATTTTTCATTGTAACCACGCAATTTGTACTACATGTTGCGCTGCTACAATAACAAAAACAAAAATATCCTTCGACTAAAGCACTTACGAGTTTTTATTCAAATAAATGTTTTATATTATTTTAGATGCTAGTTTTATGGTTTCAGATAAACAATTGAAACTTTGGAGACCGCAATATAAACACTCCCTTGGTTTTGTATTGAAAAAAAATATCATCACGCCTTCACACATATGCGCTTACCACCCGTCAAATAAGTCACTCTAAATATGTTATTGAACCACAGGATTAATGTTAAAATAGCTAAATCGGCCCTGGAATTCGAATTGATCTCATAATCTACAGTCCCATGCCCCACGCGTTACCTTTTACTCCATTAGCTATTTTTGTCAAAAATGTTTATCTGGAAATACGAGCCCAAAATCATATTAGTTGGCCTAGTTAAGACTTTTAGAATAGCTTTAAAAAAATAGTTCTGATCGAACAGATGGAAAATTTATTGTACTAAATTTATTTATAACATAAATTCTGTTATATTAAAGAATATTTTAAGCAATAATAACAACTGAAATAATATCAAATTTACAATTTGTCCCAAAGGTATTGGCTGGTATCACAAACATTGTTTTTAAATCTTATGACAACATAATACAGAAAATTGTTTCAAATAAAAATTGTAAGTAATATTATTCTACATCTTTTTGATTGCAATGAAATTTTCTCTATCTCATTTATTTATTAAGATAAGCCCAAAAACCTTGATAGGCCTTGAAATAATCAACAAGTTACTGTTGATGAATTATTTGAAAAATCTAATTAATTCGTAGCATAAACAATACCTCTGTTCCACAAATGTATGTGCGGAATATAAAAATTATAGAATTTAAGATATAAATAAGGCGAATTAACAAATTTCCTTTTTATGACTTTAACTGGGCCAAATAATATGATAAGTTAAGGGGTAAAATTTTCTCTGTTGTTCTTGGAAGCATACATATAGCCTCATACTAGAAAAATTGAGTCAAACATATAACATTAAAAAATACAACATTCCATATACGAGTCCTAGGAGTAAAATAACAGCATATTCTCGGGTTAGGTCGATGGCAAGTTATTAAAACCGCGGCTGTCGTGTGAACGGCGGCTGGTGGCCCATGAAAAGACGGTGCAATTCTCGAGTAATTCCAACGGCAACGAATTTATCCCTCGGCGCTACGACCGGCCAAGGTATCAGGGTTCAGCGGCGACCGGCGTAAAAGAATGCGGAACGAAAGCGAACACTTTGCAGATTTCATAAAGATCAAAAATGAAAGGGCTGACGCGAATAGTGAATGTGGGAGGACAGTGACGTACCAAATCATTTTACAAGGGATATTTCAAATACTGGGCTGCGGCAATATTTATTCGAGTAAGAATTTCTTTTCCAGTACGGGCCGTGAATTAACGTCTGGTAACTTCAGTTCACACATAAAAATATATATCTGCAAAACAGAATGCTTCCCCCGGAATGGGTAAATTGTATGAAGTTTTTATTAAATATATATCATCACGCTATTTGCCCATAACGGGTGTCGGCTGTGGGATTTCACCTGAAGATCTCACTATCCATATACCTAAGCGCTACCATAACTATTTACGTCTGGAAGGACCCTATAATTACAACTTGTCCGAAACAAATATCTAGCAATTTAAATCTAAAAAAGTTCTCAGCTGTGTGTTGGATGTACTCCCATATTAAAGAGTCAGTTCGAATATGTGTTTATATGAAGTATTTTTTTTTCTATTTATTCTTCTGATAAGTTCACTATTATCGAATAGTCGTAATTTTTATTATTATATGACACTAGAGGGTCGTCCTAAAAATCCCTTTGTTTTGCCCTTTTGTCCATTTGTACCTTCAGCATCTACTTTTTGCTTGTTTGATGAAGTCTAGGAAATTTTTCAAATTTGTTTCTTTTTAAAGTCTGCGTGTGCAAATTACTTTGCTCCTAAAAAACTATGTAATTAAATAAAAGAAAAACCTTATTAACCGTTCACAATAGGGGACACGCATGAAATTTAAAAATCAACGAAAGATTGTTTATTACATACATTAATGTTATTTGTTTCGTATCGTAACACATAAAATATATTTTGCTCATAATTTTTATAAGAAATTAATATTTAAAAGTTCATAATTTAACCTACAGCCGACCACTGTGCGTAGATTGCCGAATTTACACGAAGAGTATGTGACGTCAAATTCCTAGCTGTCACAGGGCCGGTTTTCCCGACTGCCCTAGGCCTCCGATTTTAAGCGGCCTCTAAAAATTCGATGGATACTATATAAAACGAAATTTCATTTTCATTTGTATTCCGCGTTAAATAATTTCATTTTGAATGTATAATTTAATTTGATACTAACTTTATACCGCTCGTTAAAAATAGTTTTGGTAATAATACGGACTGTTTCTATTCACGTTATGGTTCATCGTGTATTTCTAAGAGAAGCTCAGATTGAGAAATTGGATTCCTTAGCAGAGAGGTGAAGAATTTATATAGAAATAAAAATAATTACAGTATAAAGTTATTTCTAGAAAAAGGTATGGCAAAAAAAAAATTGAAGGAGCAGCAAACTAAGAAGGAAAAAATTAAGGATTCGTGTAGCACAATTGAAAAATATTTTGATAAAAAAAAAACCGAGCAAAAAGATGTTACTGAAAATCAAACAAAATAAACAGTCAACGATTGGACATAAGTAATTACAGAAAAAAGAAAAAGTTATTATTAGAAAATAATGTAAAAAAAACATATGTAGAAATCTCCTATTGTGATTTAAAACTATTATTTTATATTTGTGTAATGCAATTTTTGTTTTGTTTTGATATTTAACTACATAATTATGTCTACATAATAATTTTATTTTGATATTAAACTTTTAGTTAAAAAAAAATGTAGATATTTTATTTCGGCCTCTAATTTTCTTCCGCCTTAGGCCTCTAAATATATAAAACCGGCTCTGAGCTGTCATTTATGACAGTTAACTCTATAAGTATTTGGCGGTATATTTACGTTAAAATAAGCTCTACTTTAACATTTTATTATAAATATATAATAACAGAGACTGGCTTTATCAAGGTACAAAGTGATAATTTGCCAAATATCGTTGCCTTAATGCCTATGGAATTGGTTAAACATAATGATATTTTTTAGTGGGGAAGAAATTCTTGGTGTTAAAATACAAGTGTAAGTACAATAATTATATTAACACGTTGTCTGTATTATCGGTCTCTGGAGACCGATACAATACTTTCTTTTAAAAGTAGAAATATTAATCTTTAATGATAAATACCTAGAAAAACATATTAAATCATATCAGTCCCTAGAGAACTATAGCGCTCTGTATGAAAAAACATATAACTTGCTGTATCGGTCATCCCAGATCATATTTTCTCATTGTTTGCAATATATGTTAATGTAGTAGTAAACTTCGAGACTTATGATTGTAAACTATGGGCTCCGGTGCAATAATATTCGTTTATGACTTAACTTAATGAAGAAGATCAAAGTTTTCTTTCACAAGAGTTTTTAGTGAAGCTCTTTAAATGATTTTAATTAAGTTCTTTTAATTAAACAATTAAATTTTTGTTATCAACTACAGTTTTTCTTTACTAATAAATAAACTATAAAACATCATTCAGTGTTTTAATGTGTCTAAAATTACTATCACCCTGGTGCGGCATGCGGCGTAGGTTGCCGGAGACTGATGTGCTTTTAATAGTAACATGGTAGAAAATAAAGAATAGAAAAACTTCACACACATAACCTTTTGATTGCTGAGAGATATCGTTTATATTTCGTCTCATTGCATTTAACCAGAATATTCTACTTTTTAATTTATTTATTTATCAACCTGTTATATTTTGTCAATTTCGCATTCAAATAAACCTTCAAAAATACATGAAAACACACGAAAATAGCATGCTATAAAAGCACATGTTCTATGTGAACAAGGAAGGTGACGGCACGACAGACAAAGCACACTCTACGATCGTTTTTGTGCGTTTTTTTGAAACTAGTTTTTAAATTATTAATATTTACCCCTTGAGGATAAACAAATTAATTTTTAACTATTTTTCTGTAGATACAGGAAGTATAAAGTTCACTTTAAAATTATATTTGAAAATGATGCGTGTCCCCTATTACGTCAATTTTAATATACTCTTGATTAAATTTAATATTAAACATAAACAAATGATACATAAATATATCATTACTCATTTTACCTACTATGAATGTGTTACATTGCTTAAGCAGATCTCGGTCAGTGATATATATGAAGTGTAGTTACCACTACCAGCCGTCAAATCAGTCCTCCCAAAGATGCTAGTGGATTGGGAACTACAGAAGTAAATTTAAAATGTTAACTGAGGATCTTACAGTACGATGCCTTATCACAGAGCTATATACCACATTAAACAATTGAATTACGCCCAATTGCCCTCTGCTACAATTTGACAACTAGAAACCTCACACTTGCAGAAATGTAATATATTGTAGCTCTAAATAAAGTGTTACAACTACAATGGGTAATATTTAATTTATGATTTTAAAAATTATCATAATATCTCGTATTGGTCGTTTGTAATAAAATAATTAGATGTTATGCAGAAAATTATATGCCCCGCATAAAGTAACTGTGTTTCACTGAGCTGTGAGCAATGGCAAATTCCACATCTCAGATCTGATGACGATATAAAAGAATAAAATACTATAAAAAGGTTTTGTGTCTTTAGAAATGGATTTCGATTGTTTACTGTCTTCTTTTGACGATGAACGCGAGCGATAGGATGTACGATGTATGGAGTGATAGGATAAAGACTGGATAGTCTAGAAAGATACTCGGTTTTATGGCATTGGTGCAACGACAGCAGAGATTACGATGCGATTTTGAAATGGAAAAATATCATTTGACAATAATCCTTTTTAGAATTTGAACCGATCAAAAATAAAATGAATTTGAAACGGCTTAAATGGGGTCATAGTCGAATCTATAGAAATAAATTTAGTGTATGAGGAAATTAATAGTTGAAATCTCTTAATAATAATAATAAAAAAACACCATATAATATTATAATGTTTTAGTATTTTCAATATGAAATTCAATTTATTATTAATCGCGCCATTGATGTGGTGTCATATTGGCTAAGAAGAATAATTTGAAAATTACGATTAGCACTTTTGTTTTATTTAAAAAAAAAATAATTTAATATTATCTTCAATTACTCAAGCACTATGAATTGTAATTACACAAGAGCGTTTTTTTTTTTGCTGGATGAATTTCTGTTTGTAACGAAACCTTGTTACCTAGCAATTTGACAAGAAAATTGTTTTAATAAAACCACGACACCGTAGGAGGAGTGATTTTATTTTTTAAACAGTTTTCGAGTCAAATTGCTGTCAGGTGACAAGGTTGAGTTGTCAAACTGAAATTTATCCAAAGAAAATAAAATGCTCGAGTGTAAAAAGGTTTATTTAAAACTGGAATAGGTGAAAATATAATTATTATATCATATTTTTGACATATAATACAAATGACATTAATGTAGTTAGTATTTTGATCTGGTTGCTAGGAGAAAGTTAAATAACGTTTTATCACTTTCAAAAAATTACCTTCCTATTTATCCGCTGTCAAAGCGATAAAATTGTTTTTCTTTATGGGTTACTTTATATTGGAGTTAAATTATCAAATATAAACGCTATTGTATTTTTATAAAGTAAGAAGATTTTTATCTGTTAATCGGTGTGGGAATATACAGGTTGTGCTATTTTTAAAAAGGACAAAAATATAAATAACTAGTTAAAATTAACAATTTTTCGACTAGTTTTATATAGGTATTAGTTAGCTTATTAGAGTATTAAAATCCTAAGCGGACAATTCTTTTGTATCTGTAATGGAAAACCATTCTGTATATGCGTTATTGTTAAATTATGTTACATATCTAATAATTAATTGCAAATAAAATTATATATGCGTGATCTGGCCTAATTTAAAAATGGGTTTGCAAGTCAGTTTGAATAATAAATACTTCTAGTAAATAATAAATGAGTGTTGCACCGAAATGAATAGAATAATGAAGTGCAAATATCAATTTTAAATTAGCAAACTTTATCGGGTAACAACTGTGTGGAATTCATAAATACGGAAGTGTAAAGTTTGTACACCCCTGAGTGGAAACAGTGGGAAAGCGCGCACCGCCATCCGTCGTCCGTGAACATCGAAATGCTCGCTTGCATTTCGTCAGCCTATTGTTTTCTCGTTTACAGCAGGACGGCAACATATTCGGTATGCGCGTATGCGGCCAAACCAACATACTGGTTTTCGGTTTCAGACCGATGCCCGATGCCCACTGCCGATACCAATGCTGAATAAATGCGCACGTAGCTATTGAATTTTCAGTTAGGGTTCGCTTCGCAGTTCAGTGTTGCGCCAAAATGGAACACGTAAAATTTTTAGTGTTTTTATTGTGTGAGGTTCCTCGGTTCCAGACAAGTTCACTCTTCACTCCCTTTGCGCTGACAACTGAATTGGATATCGCACTCGATGTGGGTATGTCAATCTTGTTTTGCGTTTCGTTTCGTTCGCTGCTCGTTGGTTTGCTCCGTTGTAGACTTTACTGACACCAACTCGCTCTAACTTTCTCCTTAGTTAAAATTCAACCACATTTCATTTCAATTCTTGCGTTACGTCTCACCCAAACACTTTGTAAACTGTGAACAAAAACACCGCAAATTTTGTGTCAAAATACAATACCATAAAGTTATGTGAATAGTTGAAACAAGTGTCACTTACAAAATAGCTCCGTCAACGAATTAACAAATTCATAGATAACTCTAACATACGAATATGAAGAATTATATTAGCACATATACTTGCACAAACTCGATTGGAAGGCTGCACGGACGATTGATTAAATCACGAATTGAAAATGAATGGGAAGATGCAGAAGAACAAAGCGTTTTTCTCGTGCCGGCAGGTCATGTACTTATAACGTCTTCTGTCTAAGGCAACTTTTAGAAAAACGAAATATTAGAATTTTAGTAACGCACTTAGTATTCGTAGATCTTAGAAAAGCATACGACAGTGTATCCAGAAACAAACTCTTCGAAGTTCTAAGATAAACTACTATAAATACAGTCTACTTACAAACTGTCCAAAACATGTACACTGAAACAAAGTCTATGATAAAATTAAACAATTGCATATCGGAGGAGTCTATGACTACTAAAGGACTTTTACAGGGCTGTTCTTTATCGCTCACCCTTTTTAAAATCAATTTGACTTTCGTTTTAAAAAATGGACCAAAAAATTATATGCCATGGGGATTCCAATAAATGACGACATCCTGCACAACCTGTTATTTGCTGACGAGCAGGTAGTTATCACATCATGTAAGGACAACATAAATATTTGACAAGGAAACTTAAAGAAGAATATGATCAATGGGGACTAGAAATAAACTTTGACAAAACGGAATACTCAGCAACTGAAGTAGAAGGTAAAGATTTCACAATCGAGGGTGAGACAATAAAGGCATGCAAATATTTCAAATATTTAGGGTCCTTATTAATTCACCAAGGTGGGAGTGGCCAGGATATTAAATCAAGAATTAACAAGGGGAAAAAAGCAATACAACGTTTGAATGGTGTATGGTGGAATAAAGATATTAGAAGAGAGACGAAAAAACAAATATACCACTCGATAGTAGAAGGTATAGCCCTGTACGGTGCCGGAACCTGAAAAATTAATAAACGAAATCAATAAAAACTGCAAGCTTTAGAAATAGATGCCCTAAGGAGATCCAGCTGAATTTCAAGAGCCGAACATAAATAATAATACTATCAAAGAAGTAATGAGTGTGGGAAAAGACATCAACGATAGAATAGAGACTAAGAGACTGGTATGGTATGGTCACGTAAAACGCATGGATGACAAGAGGTGGCCACATCAGATGCTACGCTGAGAACCAGCTGAAAGAAGAAAACGAGGTCGCCCAAGAAGGACGTGGGAACAAGATGTACTAGATGCAATGAAAACAAGACAACTCGTAGAAGAAGACACACAAGACAGAGGCACATGTAGAAGAGGCTGCAAGAAATAGCGCACGTTGTAGAAAACTAACAATATTTTTGTATTTAAAAATTTTCCAGGATGCGCCCTGTTTCCCACCTTGTTAACCGTCTTACTAGAACTGTTATACTGTTCCACCGAAGGATCGTAATAAAACGATTAAAAACTCCTCAATTACGTCTTAAATCTTAAATTACACCTGTTATAAAGAAAAAATGTGAATACTGTTGTTGGTTTCTATGATTTGTCTTTAAAAAATAACAGAAAATAAATGGGTAATAATATTAAATTAAAAGTATACTTAAGACTATTAACCAATATTTATTACCGTGCTGTTGCAATCCAGTATTATAAATATTGTAGATATTTAAATTATTATTTATTATATTTAAAGATGCTAACATTAACAATAATTCATTCTCATTCTATTTACATAAGTCATACAGATAATGAGACAATTTACATAACAAGATTACTTATCGATTTCAGTACTTAATATTCCATTAGTTACATGTATCATAAACAGTTTTATGACAGATCATTCTAAAAATGATCTTCAAATTTAATATGTTCTAGATCAGATCATAGATCAATTTTTACAATCGGATCTATATTTAAAAATCAGATTAGGAATAATCGTTTTTTTTTTAAGATCATAAAAAATATCAGTATTTTTTTTCACAAAATTTTTAATTCTTATTAAGAAAATAGAACACAACATAAGACGTTCAAGTTAGGTATTTAAAAAAAGGTGGTATACTTCAATGACAATTTAATAACAATAGAGAAAATAAAAATTCATTTTGCAAAATAAAATCAAAAAAGTTATTATATATATATATATTTTTTAAAGTATTGTTGTACACAAAAAAATGGATTGCTACAATAGCAATATTTATCTTACGTATTGACAGCAATTTGTATATTATTACTGTAACAACACGTATATATTTATTTCTCAGCAATAATACATAATTAAATTATCATAATTAAGTATCTTGTTTGAAATATCAATATTAGTTGTTGATTTGAATATACATTATATTTTTAACAATATAACATATTTAAGACAACATGATCCAGATATATACTGCAACAATATTAGTTCAACATAAATATTTAGATTGTTATTGTAAATATCTAAATTGTTGTCACTGTACGTAAGATAAATATTGCTATTTTAGCAATCCATTTTTTTGTGCAATAGAATTCAGCTAAAATCTTATAATTTAGAAAAAAAATTCTTGGAAGTGACTGGTAGCGGAATTTTAACGTAATTGTGGCGAAATTTGACAAATATAAACTTGGAACACTGGCTGATAACTTGCACATGCAGAAAAATATTTGACCTTTTTTAAAATCATAGATTTTATTCTTTTTGATCTAGATCATGATCAAGATCAGAACACATAAAACGATCTAGATCAGGTCAAAGATCTTACAAGTTGATCTAGATCAGTCACAACTTTGTTCATAAATGGTTGGTAATTATTGATTCGATGATAATATATTATTTACCTCTGGTCACATAAAATACATAACAGAATCTGTTCTTATATTATCCCTAGCATAACTTTTACTTTAATCCGACACTAGGTATTGGAAGTATTGTGGCAAATAGACAGCAATTTGCGGGATAAGCTTTGAAAGGTTCTTTTGAATGTACATGTTCTAATATGAGGACTGCTATATCGTTTCGGATTTTGGTGGGCTTAAGCGAAAGATTCTCGTTACTCTCTGCAATGTGAATTGAGTATTGTCATATTTTGAAGACATAATTTAGCTATTTGTAATGACGAAGAATAAACTAACTTACTTTTGTTCTTAATGATAAAAGGTTTCATAATATTTTTGTACATATATAGTTATTATATGTATTTATATTTGTAATGAAACTGAAACTAACCAAACATTAATATGATGTTTACTTTTTTGTCGAAGAAAGTTGTGTTTTCTTGCCTAGGCCGATTACTTTTCAAACGCCCCTCGTTTATATAATAAAGTACAGGAATCAAGGAAAAAAAATTGATGGCGTGACTTTTACGTATATACTCGTAAATGATTTGAGATTCCTTTTTTGACCAATGACGTGTGTGTGTGTGGACAAATTGATGGATGTGTGCCCGTATGTTCAATTACGCATAAACAAGAAAAGTAGAGTAACTTCAATTATACGTTTTATGAGCATGTGCAGAACAGATATTTCGGAAGTTAAAGTTTACAGGACACATTAAGTAATAAATCCAATTTATTTCAAATATCTGAACAGATACAAAATAAAGTTTCAAATGAAAATTGTTATCAATAAATTGATTATATTCTACAATTAATTATACGTGTGAATACCGAGCTGAAACTGAATGTAGCTGAGTTAACAGTTCTAGCTGAAACCGCATCTCGAGGAGAATCATATTTAATATAAAATGTAATTTTGAGTAATATTGAATTATTTGTTCAAAACTGTATTTCAGTAATCATAAGGCGTGAACATAATCAACAAGAATCATATTTCTTCGTTCGTTATTCGTTATCCCCACTCTTGAATTTTTGTGATCAAACACTGCATTCCCCTTTCCCTTCTGAACCATACTTTTTTCACGTTTACTGTGATTCGAATCACAAATCAAACGGCGGGAAGTAGTGCAAAAGTGAAAGGAATTTTTCAATGTGCATTATGCTCAATTCAAGGTGATATAAATTTTATTATGCAACATCAAGAAATGTTTCCACATATTTCCTAATATAAACAATAATGGAAATGCTACTGGTAAGGAATATATGAGGTTATGGATTGAGTTTAAATCATGATTCATTTTTACTTGTTTCATTCGTATTCCATTTTAACCATGATTCAAAAGAATAATGTTTAATCGAATCATGATTTAGAAAATCACAATCATAAGACGAAGAAACACGCCTATAGTTGCTAAAACAAATAACTGATACAACTATTCTGTATGTCAAATATGTGTCAAGTGTAATTATTACAGAATTATTATTATTTATTATTAAATTAAACTTTTTTATGGGGTAAATTGCTCGGTGATAACGCGTCAGGCTGATTCCAACAGTCGTTAATGTCACCCTCACTACTATAAATAATCGCATTAAAATATATTACTTATCGCTATCTGTATAAGCTCCAAAATATGTAAATTGTGTAATGATATATTTATTGATTATTTAGAAATTAATATCGAATATCATATGATGAACATATTTAAGATTTAGCACTTTTTTCTGTAGTTTTGAAATTGGTTAAACTTTGGATCTATATCTCCTCAATAAACCAATTAAAAATTCCTATTTTTCCAATTTCTTACACTGATATAACTTTTAATGACGCAATCATCAACCCTGAACATGACAAACAACCACACATCACCGCAGAATGAGAGACCATAACTGACCTTGAAACAACGTGTAGATTGATTTTAGTGTCATTTAAGCCTCATTCACTAATCGAAATAATTTCTTTTTTATGTTTTTCGTTTTGGTTTTAACAAGTTTCTAGCATGTCTTTCACATATAACCGTTCAGAGAACTGTATTTGGGTCATGTTTTAACACAAAAGTTTGCAAACTCCATACTTATGTTTTGGTTTTACGTTTTATACTTAAGAATCGACCAATAGGAGGATGCGTAACATGATGTAGTAATATACACTTATATTTTCCTATCAACTACCAGTCAAAATACGCACATAATCATATATTTTGTAGCATAAGTAAACACTACTTAGGATCTAGGATACTGTGTACATAAAAACGTATCGTATTTTTTTTTCATTATTTGAAATATATTTACCTTTGAAGCACTATAGTTCATATCAACAAAATTTATTTATTATATTTATCACTATATGTCGCTACCTACAAAAACCAATAATTAAAACGTTATTTGTGAATGCTACTTGCCAATGCAAAAAAATATAGAACATAAAACTAATACTAATTTCGATTTGTGAAAGGGACTTCATAGTTGAAGTAGGCAGAGTGTGAAATTTCGTGAGTAACAATATAAGCAAAAGGTAAATTTTATTTTAAAGCAAGTGTAGTAAATAACAAATGAGAAATAATTTAGCTACGTGAGCTTAAGCGTAAAATATTGCTAAACATTTTTCAACACTGCTTCATCCCACACTTTCAGCTGATGCTATCGTACCGTGCACTGGTAATCAAACATCATGTCTCAAAAATGTACAAAAGTTTACCACAAATTGTTGCTAGAAAATGGAGCAAAAACACAAAAATAGTTACACTAAATGTTAGATGAAAACATTATACTAAGGAGATATGTAAAAAATGTACTATTTGTTATAATAGTCAAATGTTTTCATTGAATTCATTTCAATTATACATTCGTTTATGTTTTTATTTTCTAACTCAAGGAACATTTTATTTTAATTAATCTTTGCCAAGAGTTTTTTATTTAAAAAGATACAAATTATTTTAGAGAACTTAATATTAATCAAGTTTTTATTTGCGCTTTAAGTAATTATCATTTCTGCAATTTTTGTAAAAAAAAGATCTATAGATATTGGATAAATTACGTGAACAACACAGAAATGTATATTTTGAATATTAACAAATTTCAAGTAACTAGATCATTAAATACAATGAGTAAATAGTTGAAAATAATAATTAAATATTAAGAAATAATATCTATATTTGTGACAAAATAAACAGTTAAGTTATTTATTGCGAAAATACATCTAAGGAATTTTGTGCATTATATAATTTATACACATGCTATTTATATGAGATTTAAAGGAAATGTTTAATATAAAGGTATTAGAAGTGGGGCATCCACAGGAGTAAAGTTAAAATATTATCATTTCCTTTCAATCACTTATAAATAGTACGTGTATAAAATGTTCAATGCATAACCATCATATTTTAATTAGTCATATTATGTTAATATCATTATTTTGTCATATCAATATTTTTTCTTACTATTCTGAATAAAATGAGTCAACAATTACAAAAGATTTTAAGTACACTTTTTGCTAGATTATAAATATGTAGTTTTGTGTATTTATTTATTGTTGCAGTACTGATTTCACTTACATACTTGTATAGTTAGTTATAGTGTTCGTCACGGATTGTTATTTCTTGAATATACGACCATATTTCGTGGTAGTTTGTGCATTTGTGTAAACGATCTATATAAATAATCACTTTGAGTTTGAAGTAAATTCGATGTTATTATTCAAGTATATGGCATTAAAATACATTTATCAAAATAATATATTTTCATGTTAGTGACCGTCAATTTTTCTCTCATTTTTTAACTTCAGAATCCTTGTTACAAGTGATTTCCATTATTATTTTATTGTCCATCCTGATTATATTGCAGCTGCCGGGGTGTTGTATATTTTTTCTATTTTTTTTTTACACGACCACGGTAACCATGTTAAATTATTCAAAAAATATTTTTATTTAATTCAACTGAAGTTAGTACATTCATGTTGCCAACTGTATAATTGCTTATTACAATAGTGATATAAGTAACAATATTGTTAGTTTATGAGCAACGTGTGTTGTATTGTTCGCAATACATTTAGGTAGTGTGCGTATAATGTGTAAAATATTCGTCGATCCGTCGATTTGTGGAAATATCGCGAAGATATCTATTTATATGTCGGTAAACATTGTGTAGAGATCGAGAATAAAAACTACCACAAAAGGGTATCACCATTATTTATATCACAATTCTGTCCATAAAAAACCAGCAAGTTTATATTCGACTACATCCAACATCGAATAGGAGCCAAATCCATACATCGCTTGGAAATAAAATTATTCAAGCAGTCATCAATCGATACAACCATGAACACACATAAGCATTCTGCGGAGGTCTGTCCGTTCAGTTTTCCGTTTCATCAATCTTGCTGATCGAAGTAATCCGAATCGGGTGCTGTGCCACTGTTGTCGGCTCTGGTTTTCATCCGCGGCTCCGTGTGTCCGTGTGTTTGTGAACTCTAACTCTGCTGCATCCGATGTTGATGTTACTTATCCCCAAATCGCCGAAAACGTGAAATCAAAAACGTGTTTGGTAAAAGCGCGAAGGCTAACGCTCCACTATTCATATCGAGCGGGTTTTTGTGGAATTGTTCTTCAATAACTTCACTCTATGCTAATGAATTGTCTTTTTCATTTTTGGGGCTTGACAAATCAATGGATTTATTTGATTGATAGTTTCCTAACATGGAACGTCAGAAAGAGGACGCCAGAACGATAAAATTTGGGAATTTCGTGTGAAGAGGAATTGGGACTTCTGAACAATATATAAACATATTTTTTGTAGTAAATAATAAATATATCATCACGCTATTTACATAATTTGGGCGTGGCATTCTGCTATTGCAGACCTCGGTGACATGTCAACCCCCCCCCCCCCCCCTGCCTATTGTTAGTTGAGAGGCTAAATTTAAAACTATCCTTGACTGGCTCCACCAAAACTACTTCACGTCACGTAAAAATTTAAAATACCATAAAACTATAAGATTATATCGTATGTAATTTTTATTAATATTATAAAATTACACGATGATTGATTTACTAATTGTATAATTTATTTCTTTAAATTCGATTATTGTCATGTACCCCATTATAAAATAAAAACTACAAAAATATGTGCCATCCATAATACACCATACAAATTACGATTTTGATTCGTAAAAATTTATTTTTAAAAACTTTATTTAGTTACAACGTTACAAGTTGAGTTATTGTATTCAAGATGATACAATTGTGTATAAGACTGTTACAAGACAAGCAAAGGCAATTTTAACACCCTCTGATGTAGGTATATATATGATAAGACAAAATAACTCCATAGCGTTCAACATATGATTTATTCAAATTTAGGAGTAAATTCTGTGTTCTCTTTCTGGCATGAACTAAATTAGAACCTAGATCAGTTAGGGCCAAGCTATCAAACTCAATATTATTATAATATATCAACTGACTTCAAGCATTTATGCTTCAGGAACTGTTAATTTAAATAGATTCATTTAACAGATATGATACGTATTATAAGGGATGAATTTTATTTAGTATCCAGACTGACCCACATCGTTTTTCGCAAAGGTGAAATGTTACACCTAACCAAATAATTGAACAAAGCAACTGTATGAAATGAATTTTTTATGACGCTCGCAAAAATCGTTAAAAATATCCATGCAACAAAGAAAATAAAAAACTCGTTGGGTCGAATTTCAAATTGTGAAATTTACGTCAAAAACAATGAATAAAAATAAAGTTTTCGGTTACCTTATCGTTTGAAAATTTTCATCACGAACGGTAAACACATGACACACGTATGCAAGTTGCCGTTAACATTCGAATTCGAATTGCAATTGGAATAAAAAGTTGTGTGAGTACTTATGCATCAGCGCCGGCTCCGGTTCTGACTCCGGCGCTGGTCGTTTCGGTCCCGGTAGAATTCACAAGGCTGGAGTTTTCGCGGAATCCCAGTGCAGTTGAGTTAAATCTGCTCTATATTCTGCAAACTTTTTTAAAAGAGAGTTTTTATTGTCAGACGCAAAGTTACTTGTAAGATTTGTTGAAAGTATCTAACTGAGTGAAAATGAAAACGTCCACTAGATGTTCCTAAAACGTTGACTTTTTTGATTTCTTGTAATTTTAAAGGAAAAACTGTCAAACTTTTGTAGTTTCTGTTATTTTGTTTTGCAATTCTTCGATTCTTGTATTTTCCCGACGTAATACACAACATAAAATTGAATCTAAAAAGTGTCGACTTGTGTATGTCATTGGACTTATTACCAGTGTGTATTGCATAAAATATTTGTAATAAAAATAAGTATAATAGAAAATTTCTAAATAAATAAGACAAAATATTTTGAATGAAATTTTAATTACTAGAGTACTTGGGTAAAGAATGGTTTTAATTTTCGTAATTGTTTTTAAATAAAATGTCATAATTAATTATGAAAAGGTAATTATTATTATGGCATTTTTATTTCAATTTTAAAATTCCCTTGATATTTTATGTATTTCATTATGTAATTTATGTTCACTTATAATTTACTAACACATTACAAATTAAAGAATGTCACGACAATGTTTAATGTATTATTATATTAGAGTAATAGTAACAGTAAATGGGTTAATAGTTCCATGATATCGCATTGGACTGTGAATCATCAGATCCTCAGTTCGATTCCTATAGCCGACAGTCACCACTTTTAAATTTACCTCTGTGATTCCAAGAACTTGATATAGTGCGTTCAGAATTTTATCGTTATAGTCCTCTCGGCATATCTGCTGCTTTCATGTTATATTATAATGAAATAGAAAGTTTTGTAAAAAAAGTAATCATATTATTACCTTATTTGTAACAATGATTAAATATGTAATTTGGTTTTACGAATCCAAGAGATATCAATTCTGAAATACGTATGACGTAGAAAAGAAGTTTCTTCAATCCTATCCTGAGTGATAGTATTTTTTTAGTAAGACAAAGGCATAGCAATTGCATTTTGAACAGTCTATACCAAGAAGTAACATTCAAAAGAGTTTTACTTGATAAAATGAATAACCAGAAGAGTATCGTAGACTTTACTCACTACGGAAATTTTTCGCGTGAAATGTGATTAACGTGCTACAAGTATAAATGTTCCGGGGAAAGTTTGAAAAAAAAAATATATATCATCACGCCATTTACCCATTATGGATGTGGCACTATGCTTACGCAGATCTCGGTGAGTGATATATTTTTGCGTATGAAATGCGGTTACCATAGCCGTCGAAATATAGACAATGTTTTTTATGTAATTTTGAGGGAACACTACAGTCACTACACAATAAAATATATTTTCTAAATAAACACATAAAAAAACATATAGTACAATTTAAAAATTTCTTTCAAAAAACCGCGGAAAAAATAATAAGTGTTTTAACTTGCAAAAACAAACATTACTTAAGTAGAGTTCCATGGGTGTGTCACGCAGAACTTTTGTTCTTAGTTTGTTATTTTTGACCTATGTTATTTTGGACGTAATCCATTTGTTCCATATGGCATTTACTTTTAAATTATGTTATATATCAAATACAATATCAATTTAGATTTTCTCATGTAAGTAGTTTCTGTATTATTTATGTATACATAATTGCCTTTTTGTGATTGTAATTTTATGTTGTAATTATACTTCAGCTCCCGAAGAAGGCTCAAGTGGGGCCAAAACCGGTCGAAAGAGAAAGTTTATAATAAAATTGATTGAAATCCAGTAATTTTCGTTTGTCTTCATCAACCCTTCCAGTCAAGAAAAATTTTATGTTCACTACAGTCAAAGACCAAGACGGTTCCACTTAAACATATATAAATTACTTAATATAAAGAAAATTATAAAGACATGTGATTTTGAAACATTATAAGAAATTTAAATAAAATACAAGAATATGATTAAAGTGTAATTAATCTCGAAATTCACCAATCAGTAGGTTTCGCAATTGAGTTAATCTTAAGAGAAAAATATCATGGTGTTGAAATTTGTCGCATCACTCCAATGAAAGGGAAATTTTTATACATGTTCGCTGTGCATGTTAATACAATAAATAAATTTTGTAACCGACGAAAAACGGAGGAGGTTCTCTAGTCGACGCGTATATTTTTTTTAATGTATGACCACGCATAACTTTTCACAGAGTAGTCCGATTTTGATGATTTTTACAGGATAGGGTATACCTCGAAGTTGGTCCCATTTAAATTCCGCCCTTAAATTCCACCCCTAAGCGAAAGGAAAATTGGGGAAGATTTGTTCACCCACTGAATTTTTACTTGTTAACCGATTCTAACACATATAAATTTGTACTGGGTTATCCGATTCAAAAATTCCACCCGTAAGGGTAAAAAATAGGTAGCCACAAAAAAATTAAGAAATATATAATTTTTTAATAAAAAATTTAACCTACGAAAAACTGAAAAGGGAAATATAAAATAAACCTTTTTAGTCTTAATAACTAAGCTCCTAAATTAGTAACTTATATTAGTTATGAGCTTAGTTATTAAGACTTTTTTTTTAATTTTCGCTTTTCAGTTTTTCGTCGGTTAAATTTTTTGTTAAAAAGTTTTTATGGATTTAGTTTCTAGTATTCTTGGCCGATGCATATAAATTAATTAAGTGCATAATGTATAAAAAAAACTGATGCTGTGAATAGCTTTGTACATAAATATAATATCGTTTATAGTTCTTCTGTTTTCCAGTGATACTAAATTAAATTTATGTAATATATCATAAACAATGCTTTTTATCTGAACATATTCTATTTGTTTGATATACATATAAAATGGATTCCATATGCTAGTCAAGTATTCAAGCTGTTATCTTATATAAAGAAATGACTAATTTTTTAAATGAAATGTTGTTCAAACCAAGTATATCTATATGCTTTTGATATAATGTTACTAATATGATCATTAGGCAACAGTTTACTATAATATATTATATCTAAATACAAATGCCATTTAAACATTAATTAAAATGAATTGATGTATTGACATGTTTCTTGTAAAATGAATAGTGCAACATTTACATAGATTTATAATCATTTTGAATTTTTTTATAGAAGTGAAAATATCTAATAATAATGTTTGTTAGAGATTTGAGTGTATATGGCAAACGGTTCTCCGGCATTTTGACGCTGAATTTAGCGAAGTTGGGGCAAAGAGAGGACTCGGAGAACTCGCGAATGCTCTTAATTAAGGCTTAATAAATGAGTTGTATATTTTAGATGCCGTGAAGTATTCCCGACCGCAACGAGCAACGCGCGATACGCGTCATTCGTGTTCTCGTGTTGGTCAACGCTTCGTGAAATAAACATTTTCAAATTAAATATTTGCATAAAACTTAATGCTTCCGCGATTTTCCTCGGAAAAATCAATGAATTTTCCGCTCATTATACTTGAAACATGCAGAAAGTACTCTTTAATTTTTAAACATTGGCATTAAAAAGTCATTTTAAGCTAAGCGCACTTTTAATTAGGGTTCATTTTTAATTATTTATCTTAATTCATACATCAGCGACTCGAAATTTTTCAAATAACTTACATCTCTGGGGGCCGTGACTTAACAGCTGGTAATTGTACATAACGCGCCAAACTATATTGCCTACCGAATTTTGAGAGAGCAGAGTGCCACATCGAAAATGGATATATGACCTTATGATGTTTTTTTTTATTTTATTGTATTCCTTCACTCAAATATTTCATAGTGAATTTAATAGTTAATATTTTGCACATCGGGAAATAATTTCGTATTTTAGTTTTATTAAGATTTCTTGTAATGGAACCTACACGAAAAAAAAAGTACCGTCGAATTTACCGAACTATTCGGAAAGCTGAGAATGTAACATGATTTTTTTGAAATTTTCATTCATTTAAGAAACTAAACTCGATTATTTACTGAGTAACTAGAAATATTTACCAAACATTTTGTTAATGAAAGTGCATCTGATATCCTAGATTACCGTATAGTTCGTTCACGTTTACATTCCTGATAGAGATGGCCGAATATTAACACTGAGAACCCCAAATTCTTTAATACGAGAATTTTAAGTATTAACGGCAATTAAAGAAATTCGAATATCTCGAATAATAGATCATATGTATAGACAGCATTATTTTCGATGCTATAAAGAACTTCAGTTCTATCAAGACTAAAAAGTGGAAACATTAAAAGTTACATTGCTAAATTAAAAATTAACGTGTTTTTCCTTTATTTTACTTATTTTACAGCGCTGTTTTCGACGGGTTAACCAACTTCAGTTCACCCTTAATTATAAAGGAAAATAAAAAAGTTCTTTCTGTTTTTTTTTTCACAGTAGCTTATTTTATTTTAATGTATTACCAAATTGAAATACGTAATTATTCGAGGTATTCGTTACTCAGAATATAATAGAATAATCTAGTTAATTATATATTGCGATATTAAAATTCAGGATTTCTCATATCTCTATTTTTTTGTCATAAATTAAAAAAAAAAACAAAGTTTATATTTGCGAACTCTCACCTAATTGCGATCGTCCTAGCCGTTATACCAACAGTGAAAAATTAATATCAAAATAAAGAGACGAAGGAAGTAAAATTACTGTTTGTATTCAATAAAGTTTAATATTTGTGCATTTTAAATAACTGTAATAAAATGTCTGAGAAAACAATTTACAGGAAATTTGATTGAAAAATATAGGTAGTCTGGATCTCTATTCTGTAAAATAGAGCTCTATAAAACAACAGTGACTGTTTCTATAATCAGAATAAGGTGTCTGTACAAGGAATTTTGCAATGTATAAGTTTTAATAATTTAAATTGATAGCAAATTTAATAGCTCTATTGGAGAGAAGTTATGCTTTTTGCATTTGTTTACTCTTATGTATTTTAGTTTTTGCAGATTGATTTATATTGTTCACATTGTTTTACGTTTTATTATTACTTTGGTTTAATAAATTTTTATATTAATACAAAACAAAGATACATAAACCAAACCATAAACTTATTAGAACTAAAATTAAAAGATAATACAACGATGAACTAATACAAACAATTGAAACAAAATATATAACAAAAAACCACGTTTTACATCAAATTTCGAAACAGTTATGTCTATCAAAACCCAAAGGATCGCAATAAAACGATTAAACATCACTTATTAAAAGTTCAACACAACCTATTAGCGCTTATACTGTAAATTGCTGTATATTTGTCAGAACAGTTCCTATGCCCCGAGTTGAATTAAAAGAAAAGTTATGCTTGCATCTACAATATAGTTTTAAATTCATATAATACTCAACCCTATTTACGATGATGATGCTGGCTGATTGATAAGATACAAAAGCCAAATCTGAATTATATAAGTGTCGATTAAGTATATATTACATTCATTATCTCTGTATTATGAAATTGGCATAGTTCGAATATAAATTAACTTGGTTTAAAATTTAGAATTTAAAATTGAATTTAATTTTGTGTTAATATAATAATACTGTAAATAAGTATAATATTTATAATATTAGAGTACTGCAGCATTGTAATAAATATTGGTGTAAAAGTTGTAAGCATAAATTTAATTTAATATTGTTATCTATTTATTTTCTATTATTTTTATTACGAGTTCAATTCTGTGCTTAATTCGAGAAATCAGCGACAGTGCTCACAATTTTATTCATAACAGATATAATTTGGTTTCTTTGTAATCGCAACTGAGGGGTGTTTTATCTTTTTAATATAATCCTTCGAGTTTTGGTGGGAGGAAGTATAGCTCTACAGATAGAAACTGATATGACGTCATATACCCTTGTTTCTAATCGACTCTGCTAGGCAGAACCACTGAATATAGAAACATTGTTGGTTTAGAGCTAGCTTTTAAATTACAGAATAAGGATCTTGTCATATAAAGCGTTGTTAATTAACCATGTTGTTAACTATCGAAAAAATTGAATTGAAAGGAAACAACTCCTGGATTAAATGTACATTTTTATTTTTTCACATTCAATAGCTCATTAATTAATTATTAGAAACATTAGTAAACTGTTATTGTTTACTTATTAACGGGTAATTTTAAACTGCAAATTATCAATTACAGAATTAAAATAAAATGTGTAAAATGTGGTGTCAGCCATCTTAGCCATTGTTAAGTTTTAGCACGTTGTTAACCAACAATGTAGTTAATAACGCTTTATGCAACTGGCTCTGAGTGTTTGAATATGTACATGAAATTTTAAAAAAATCGCAATATTAATTGAACTTTAAAATTAACTCCTATTTCACAAATATTTAAATAATTTGTAAATTTTACATTAAGCAAATAATTATTATTTGTATTTTTTTTATTTCTTTTTGATCCGTGTCCAGGATACATAATGCAGTAGGTATTTAACTTTTAATTTTATTTATTGACACAGCCTGTATACTTAAGGAAGAAGAAGATAAATAAAAACTAGTTTATTTATTGGAGCATCTTTCTTCACGTTTTAATGAAGTGTACAAGTTAGTCTACCGGTTTCGAATGTTGAACATTCATCTTCAGGACCGGGTAAAACAAAAGTAACAGGGGCTCAATTCTCGACTTCGTTCGCATTCGTACGAATACGAATGCGAAACGAATAACGCAATACGAACAGTAAGCTTGAAGCATATTCTCGACTACCCTTCGCTTCGCGAGTCGCAACGCACGAACGATAATAGTTGGCAACGTCGCATGGATAGTTCTGCTTCTTTCAGGCTTCACAATTATTTTGACATTTCAATCCGGTAATTTTCAAATCCCTGTTATTGTCAATTGTGTAATTTCTAGTTTGTATGAAATTACAAAAATGGAAACAAATAACGCAAAAATTTCAGAAAAACAAAGAACAACACTAATAGAATTCATGAATGCAAACCCAAAATTATTAAGCTGTAAATTTTATGCATCTTTTTCTATTAAAGATGCCCAGTCCAAAATAGTAAAACAACTCTTAAAAGGAAAACCTCACATTTATTAAAATTCAATTAATCAAGAAACTATAAATAAAAAATAAGTAAGTTAATGTGCTTACTGACGCCACATATTTTTTCAAAACGCAGAATAAGGTTTGGCACTGCCACTCTCATTTCTCGTTCCACAGCGATTTTTGAGCGATATTTGCTTTTTATTACAGCTACAGCTTAAAATTCGACTTCGATAGGTTGACGCAAATAATAATAAAGAGTGCTGTATTTATACTAGCCGCCCCACATTCAAAGATCTATCGCGAATTTTCATCAATGTCCGATAGCATGCTATTTAACCTACAAAAAAGTTTTATAAACTTCAATAAAGTTCCATGCTTTTCTAGAACATTGTGTATGCTTCGACAATATTCTATATATTTCTAGAAAAATCTATAAACTACGGGAACGGTTCTAGTACAAATATAAAGTTCCATTAGTTTCTAAGCCGTTTCAAAATGCTCAATCTAGAATATTCCAGAGCACTATCTGCCCGCGTTCGCCGGAGTGCGTCGCGGCGCCCATATTTATTGTCTGCGGCGCCCCAGGGCGCCGCGGCAAACACTTTGAGGACCCCTGTTGTATTTGTTAATAATTTAATATATCTACAGGGTTTTCAATATCCCTGTGTTCCACCTCCTAAACAAATTCTGTATTTTCTAACTCTTCAATTGACAATAAATTGACTACTTCGTCCATTTTAATTTAAAATTGCAACAATTCTTACAAATGTTACTGACTATTTCACGATTGCACTTTGTTCCACGAAGTACATATTACAAATAATCTCAAAATCCGTTATGACGAATGGGTATACCCATTCGTTTTCAATACGAACACAATTGCACGAATTCGTATTGAAACGAAGAATCGAGAATACCGTTTTACGGATTTCGTTCGCTATGCGTACGAAAGCGTATAACCTTGACCATTACGAAGGGTCGAGAATACGGGCCCAGATACATGGTCCTGAAGATGAATGTTCAACATTCGAAACCGGTAGACTACTTATGATTAAAATGTGAAGAAAGACGCTCCAATATAGTTTTTTTAATTTATCTTATTCTTCCTTATCAATTCATTTTACGCTTGGGCAACATCCGGTTAAAAATCCTGTATACTTGTTCTGTAATTAAATATAAAACATCCAATTTTCCAGTTGAAAACTAAAACAAAAACTAATTTAACTTTTTTATGTGTTTGTAATCGAAATGTATATTTTTAGCAAATTAGATAAATTCGGGTAATATTACTTTTATTTCCGTGTTGCGCTGTTTAAATTGATTAAATTATTAACTGAACACAAACCCATAATTTTCATGTTATTGTTGAAACCGACAAAATCGTAAAATGGAATCTGGGGTACACATTACACATGCGCTCTATTTAAAAATTAAAACTTCTCACAAAATAAACAAACCATTATTTCATTTTTAATTGTCCAACAAATATACAACTGCGCCACCGTCCAGTAACTCTATTAGCGCTGTGAACCAGTTTTCAAATAACTAAAAATCCGTGATTGGTGAAAAATTACATGCAGCTATATTCACTTTAGTCTCCCAAAGGTACACGGCAGCGGCAGCGGCATCAAATTTAACGGCCACTCTTCCCAATTCGGTAAAAAAATCACAAAAAGTGTTTTACCAAACATGAATCACTGCAGTCGACTGTTCGTTACGCTTCGTTCATGAGATTATTTCGTTAGTGTGATTCGCATTCGCTAACAAGCAACCAAGCTTGCCAGAGGGGTAGAGGGTGACCCGAGTGATGTTACGCCAGAAACTGATATGTGATCAATATTGTGCATACACCGTGTCTTAACATTTTCCATTTGACATGCGGAGATAATTGCCTTGTGACTATCAGACTGGATATTTTTCATGTTTTTGATAATTAATGTTTGATTTTCCTCTGATCCTCTGACGTACTGTTGCAATATAAGTTACGTATTTTTAGACGCACTTTATAATGAACTAGACTGCAAATCATTAGAAGTTTTTGTGTAAGGTATAAGTATATAAAATATGTAATATATACTTCATGTCTTTAAAAGGGTGTCTGGCGCTACTACAATTTTATTTATTTATTTGCAAGAAATTAATCCTATACAGAATATTAATACCCAAAATACACAGGAAGAATACATAAAAGTACAAAAACAATATTAAAGTATGACTCGAATTATCAGGGCGAAAAAAATCTTATAAAATGAGATTTTTATACAATATTTACCTCTTACACATACAGGGTATAGAATTGAAGTAAGTCATGAAATAAATAAATATATTATCACCCCTTTTACTCATTATTGGTGTGGCACTCTGCTTACGCAGGTAAGTGATATATTTTTTCGTATGCCAGCCGTCATATCATAGCCCCCAAAGATGTTAGTGAAGGGGGAGCCACAGGGGTCAATTTAAATTTGTAACTGTCGGCAGTGGGATTCGAACTGAGGATCTCACGATCCACAGTCCGATGCATTACCACGGAGCTATTTACCCCATGTGAGTCATAGGGATTTCAATTTTATTTTTGTATTATATCATTCCATCTATTTACTCTTCAGCAAAAGTATACATATACAAGTTGTTTAGAATTTAAAAATGCATGAAATAAGGTAAGGCCCATTTGGATACCTAAATATTAGTATTTTACGATATATCAAATTAAAATTAACCCTCTATTGCATACTGTTCCCGATCGGGAACATACAATTTAAAATACATCCTTTCTTTTCTTATGCAGTTTACATTCATGGCAATCATGTTCTAACCATTTGGGAGTATTATATAAACTTTGTCAATTGTCAATTAAGTCATTACTCATAATTTGATCGACATAAAAAAAATTTGAAATGGAAAAGGATAATTACAGAAACTGAGATAGAAAATGTATAATTTGAAGGAAACAGCTTATTACCTGCTGATATATTACAGCTAAATACACCTTTACAAAATTCCCAAAATTGAAGGCAGTTTACTGTATTTTTTATTTTTTGCATTTATAATAAAAAAATACTCATTTGTAAAACCAATTTTCAACTAGTCTTTTAGTTAAGTATTACTATTCGAATTTTGAATAGAATAAGTATTATTAAATGAAAGTTAATAAATTACGTTATATATTTATGTTGCTAAAATAAAAGAACGGGCCTTAATGGGCAAATTTTAACTTATAGTTATATTTTAAAAAGCAATTTTCATTTTTAGATCATAACTTAAAATGAAAGGAACTATACTTTTACTAAAATCAAGTTACCATTCTAACCGAAAGCGAAAAAAAAAAAACGGAACCGTAACGAAACCGAAACGAGTACTAATATATTATTTTCAAAAAACCATTACCAATAACCAAAACCGAATTTTTATTAATGTTTGCATGTAATTTATAATATTTTTCATCCTTTTATTATATACTTTGCTGTTAAAAACGTTTAAATCAGTGGTCCAGGTGGACCCCCCAGGGGTCCACGGGAGACTCGTCGGGGGGTCTCCGTTGGCGTGACAAAAATGGGGGCTCACAAATTGTAAGGGGTGGTCCACGAACATTTATCTAGTTTCGATAGTAAAGAACAAAAATGTTGGCTTGGCCTTACCTATCAATGTAGGAAGATAATACACTACTCAGCCTAAATTTAATGAAAACAAAGGGTATAATTTCGACTTTTGTTGGAAAATTTAAATTTTTGAAGCGCGAATTCTCCCAGTTTCCCAACTTGTCACCAGCAGAATGTCTTGATGAGGATATTCAGACATAAGTTTAACATTTAAATGCCCTGCATGATGACTTCAAAAATAGATTTAAAGATATTCTACTATGGATCATAAATCCATTTGATGAAACGGAAGAGGCTAACGTGGTATTATAAGAGGAGCTACTCGAGCTTAGCACCAATGAGAAGCTGAAGGTGAAATTTAAAAAGGGTATCAAGCATTTTGGCTGCAGGCAGAAATACCCGAAAAATATCCTGGGCTGTGGGAAATTGCGAGAAAACTGTTGATATCGTTTCCCTCGTCCCCTATTAACAAAAAAAGGAGCAAATTGTACATCACAGAACGGGGAGATTTGCGGTTATTCCTTACAAAACTGAAGCCAAATATAAATAATTTGCTGTGAATCCATCAAGTATATCCCTCCCATTAAAATTATGACTATTTTTTAATTGTTGATTTGCATTTTTGAAGTTACGGTACGTTATTAACGTTCAATTTTAATTCTATTAAATCTGTAATCATATATTATTTTAATAAATAGAACAAAAGAAAATATACTATTTTTCTTTTTATTTTTACCATTCTGAATTTAGAGTTGGAACTCAGCCGCGATGCAAATTTCCATCGTTAGATCTAATCTTCACATTTTTGATGAGTTTTGGGAATATGTTAAATTATCCTCAAATTTGATTAGTGTTTCACAAGAATTAAGATATAGTTTAGATCTTGCCTTGAAATCAATACAAGACCAAAACAAGAAGGATTTTTCATTTTCCAAGTCAAGACAGAAAAGTTTCATCAAGAATCAAGATTTCTTGTCAAGAAATCTTGATATCTAAATTTTAAAAATTGCATTCCATATTTATGATTAAAATATAAAAATTTGAAACTATACGAATTTATTTATCCCATTATCTAAACTGAAAGAAATACATTTTTTATTTACAATAAAAATTACTTTTGTTTCAAAGAATAGGCAAAATTAAAAGATTCAGCTTTATTAAATATTATTTTGTATTCTTGTATTTACATCCTTTTGTATTCTTTTCGATGCTAATTTTGAAAAAAAACTGTTACTTTTTTATTAGATTGAGAGAGAGAAATAGTATTATGAGATAAAACCAATTCCGATTCTCGGCTAGTTGAAGAAGGTGGATCAAGTTTAGTAGGTTTTGTTAGATCAGAATCATCACTATGCGAGTAAATCTTATTTATATTTCTTTTAACACTCATTGTTTTAAATAAAAAGTATAGAATATCGAAATGCAAGGCGATGCGACCACCCTTTAACTAAAAGAGAAGGCATGGGCCAACGCTATCATTTTTTGAGCGTTCGGATTGGATAAAGCGATAAAAAGGGGATTTCCCTAAAATATCAAGAATCAAGAAATATCAAGGATTCTTGAAACAAGACAAGAAATAC
This sequence comes from Poecilus cupreus, assembly GCA_963942605.1. Classification (NCBI taxonomy): domain Eukaryota; kingdom Metazoa; phylum Arthropoda; class Insecta; order Coleoptera; family Carabidae; genus Poecilus; species Poecilus cupreus. The sequence goes on along the minus strand of OZ012715.1, from coordinate 3,482,038 downwards.
TTCGCCAAGAAATCAGCAAGACAAGAAACTTTTAATTTCTTGTCTTGAAAATCAACTCCAACACAAGAAATGATCATCAAGACAAGACAAGATTTTTTGTCTTAATGAAGCACTAAATTTGATAACTGATTATTCGTAACATAGATGAAAAAATAATTTCGAACTATTTAAACAAAATAGAGCTCTTAGTTATTGAAATTTTTTATGATTTTTTGCAAAAAATTAATTTTAAACCGTTTATTTTAATAAATTTTGAACGTCTATTTTCATTATTTTCTTGCCTGCATTGACGATTAGCGTAACGTATGTATTTTTTGAATCGGATGGTTTATACGAGAATTGCCGGCCTTCTAATATGTATAAGATTTCTCTTAATACTATAGCATAAAATATGAGTAAATTGGAATAAAAACTGGTTTTTGTGTGAAAGATGCCATTATATGACACTAGGATTAAGGCCCGGTTGCACCAACGATATTTAATATATTAATGTCCGAATAAATTAATAAAAAATTAAATGTGACATAATTTTGTTGCACCAATCCACATTAACGTTAATGTCACATTAAACGAACCATTAAATTAAGTACCCGTTTTTCTGTACTTCAATTTTTAATGTAGCATCAATATTTGACATATATCAATATTTGACATGTTCTGTTTTATGAATATTTTTATGTCTATATATTTAACGATGAAATGCAAATAAACATAAAATTATTGGTATTTATGAGGTGATATTTTTGAAATATAATATTTTAAAAAGAAATGTCATCATGGTCCTCATCATCTGAAGATGAAATTTATGGTCTAGAAATATTACCACTACCAAGAATTTTCCGGAATAGAAATAATTCCTTCGAAATGTATGATGAACTGAACTTTAAAATGCACTATAAACTGTCAAAAGATACAGTTGTGATATATATTAGAGTCACAGCATCATATTACCAACAAAAACATTCCTATTAGTTCGATGGACCTAATGCCCATTACGTACTGGAGTTTTGCAAACTGTATTGGTAGTCATCTTATATACACAAATCTACTGTTTATCGTATTATATCATATCACGGGTAATACCACAATTAGTTTCTATTTAGAATCAGTTAATTAAAATTCCTACTAAAAAACTAGAAATTAGAGAAACACAAACTAATTTTTCAAAGAATTCGTAGATTCCCTTGTATTGGATTCAGTTAATTGCAGCCATATAAAAATCCAATCGACAGGGAGGAATAATCATGAACTATTTAGAAACTGTAAAGGCTGATGCTCTATTCACGTTCAGGGTTCAGATAGTGTGCAAATTTATGGATATAATGGCAAGTTGGACGATATCTGTCCATGACAGGACAGTGTCATCTTTAATGATTCGCTTTTGAAAGCAAATTTGGAAGTGGAATGTATCTATTTGTTAACACCTTTACTAATTTCAGCCACACGAGCTGAACAGAGATACAATAATGTCTACATCACAACTAGAACTACAATAAAAACAACGTTCGGAATATTGAAACGATATTTTCTTTTCTCGCAGTACGATTGAGATTTCAAATGAATAAAATTTAGAATTAAATGTTGCCACTGCAGTACTTTATAGCATGTTACTTGATAGTAAACAGCAATATTTGTATCGTTATGAAATTGTGACGTTTGTCATGTCCTGTCAAAACAATAGTGAATCTAGGTACATCGGTAGAAAACAATACCAACCAATACTTAATACTCTTTCTGCTAATGACACGTTAAAAATTAAAAATATTTTTGGTGCAACGCTCACTAGTTTAACATTTTATATTATTTTATGTATCCATTAATTAATAAAAATTAAAGCATGTGTTGGTGCAACCGGGCCTAAGACTCGATTTAAATAGTTGAAAATATCAATGGAGCACACATAATATAATATTATTCCAGATTTAAAGCAAAGCCTTTAAAAAGCCAGGAGACAATAAAGAAAAGTGTAAAATAAAAAGTAACCATTCTTTTTAACTGTAAGAAAAGAATTCAAATAAGAACTTTGAAAATCCTCATAAATGTTATGAAAATTCTGTAGTATCACAAATATATGAAAGAGCCACCGGCACTCCACTCAAATGTGTTTCACAATGACACAAACACGAGACAGTGAACAGCAGAAGCAGTGCTGCTACTACTGTTGTTGCGATACAGTGGTACAGTCCCTACCTCAAACGGAACGAGAACAGAATGCCTTGCCTTTGCATTCTTTACGAGTTGCGACTGAAGAAAATTCCTAGAAGTATCAGCTTTAGCTGCAGCCCTGAGCCTTCGAGCCTTGCTCAGTCCGATCTCAGCAAACGTCTCTTTGAAGTTATTCACGCAACCAACGAATTTTAATAGTGTGAGACCGAAACGCTGAAACTGGGGCTGCCACCAGTGGCGGAACCAGGAACTATTATTTTTTGGTACGCAAATCTTAAATTTCGGCTTCTTCCCAAATTTAGTAAATATTTTATCTATATTTTTCGGCAAATTTAGTAAATATTTTATCTACATTTTTCTGCAAATAATCCCAAAAGTTAATTAGAAGTGGTCAACAAACAAAGCTCAAACTGTCGTTCACATTTAGTAGTGTTGATTTCATGATTATTTCACAGTGATATTAACGGCGTTAATATATAATTATTTATAATTAATGGGTTAAATAACTCCATGATAACGTATCGAACTGTGAATCATAAGATCCTCGGTTCGAGTCTCATAATCAGGGATCGTAACCATAAAAATTATCGGTATGGATATCGGTTTCAGTCATTGTAAAAATTAAATTTCTGTTTTGATTAAGGTTTCGGGTTTTATACAAAATCGGTTTCGGTGAACCTGTTTCATTAAGGGGTTTCGGTATTACAAATAAAATAAATAAAAACTCTAGCACTATAATAAGAACTAATCTAAATGTAAAAGTTTAAAGCTACTTTGTTAAATAATTAATGTTAGATCTAACTAATTAAACATTTTCTAATGTCTTTTAATTTATGTTTGACCATACATATATCTAAACTTATCTAATCCTAACAAAATACCCACTGAATTAAATATGGCAATTGAACTGATACCTACAATAAAGTTGATACTTTAACTGAAAAATAAAAAAGGGTTTGCTTTCGGTTCCAGTTTTGTATCAGTTTCAAATTTTGGTCCAGTTTCGGTTTCGGTCCTGACTGTCGGTATTTTTTAGATAACTGTTTTGATTCCGGTTTCGGTTAATATCCCTGCTCATAGCCGACCAATTTTCAAAATGAATTTTTGAACATTTTCACCACATAAAATTACTCCTGTGGCTCTTTCACCAAGATTGGAAAATCAATTTTATCGCGGAATTTGTATCATTGCTATACTATTCACACAAATTATTAATAATCAATATTGTTTTTTGCTCCTTTCTGCAAATATCTTATGGAATAATAATATTTTAACTTAAACTGTACTGTAGTGGTTTTACAAATCTAATTGCCTTTTTGTACATACGACTGAAACGAGAACAATTACTTCACTTATTCAGTCAAAATGATAATAGCCTTCATAAAAGACATTATACAAGATGTTGTAATACTTCAAGAAAGAGAATAAATGGCATACTAATCACCGATCAAAATGAAATTTTCAAAAATTCAAATATTAATTGCACTTTATATGAAATACATATTGGTTACAAAATAACATATTAATATAACTTTTCCCATAGTGAATCAGGATGACTTTTTAATAGGTATTCTAATAGGAGAGAGTGCTAATAGTTGAAAGATAATTTTTGTATGCATATCCGTACTTTTAAAGATTTTGTACCAGTGATACACCGAGAAAATTTTCTGCTAATAATGTACTGTGTCGTTCTTCGTAAAGTCAATTTATTATATCTCTGAACATACTATGGTATGATTACAACTTTAATACTGAAATTATATGAAGTAACGTTTGAATAATGAATAAATGTAAGTAATTAACTTATATGAATGAGGGTCTGTTATACCAAATTTGAATATTTAAATACGGTTCTAGATATGAAAATAAAATATCCGTATTTTTTTAAATCTATGAATTATTTTTAGTTAACGACAAATTAAATATTAACAGAGAGAGATTATTTTCAAATAATTATAAATTTGTATATCATCTAAAATGAAAAGAAGTTTAAAATTTCTTTTAGATCTATTATAAGCATATCACGCAGTATTTGCTATTAAAATTTTCCCTCATAACAATAAAAAAAAATTAATAACGAAAGGCTTTTGCATTATACGCTCAATAAATTCCATTAAAGTTAGTACATAGACTTAAGCCTGTGTTAAAAGTTAAATTTGAAAAGCCTATCTTGAAAATATGATCGAGGCAAAATAACAAAAAATATTGTGTTTAAGTTAATAAAACAACTTATTAATTTGCCGTGCAGAAACATTTTTGTCGTTGATTTTATTTGTCATCCTGGTGATAAATTAATACCGCTGTCAGAATTTGGCTATTTCAAAAATTTTATTTCCTGGGGTAAATAGCTTGCATTGTGTTGTAACAGATAACAATATTTCTCATATAGATAAAGATAAAGATAACTACTCTCATATTAATCTAGAAAATATGTCATGTAGATATTACTCCCAAAATGAATAAAGCTAATCAAAAAAATTATCTATATAAGATAGCAGTTGAATAAGAAAAAATTATCTAAATAAGATAACAGATAAAATTATTTAATCTATATGATTTATCTAGATAAGTAACAACACTGATCATGAAATCCTCAGTTCGAATGTCAGAGCGGACAGTTGCCACTGAAACTTTTAACCTTTGGTTCTCCATGCTGTAATATCTTTGGGGGCCGTGTGGGGCTGATAGGAACACATCACACTCAAAAATAATCAGTTATCAAGATCTGTAAAACCAGAGTAGTACACTGAAATGGCTAAAAATCATGATGAAATTTACTATTTTATTTCGTTCCTAAAATGCGATTAAATAGTTTTTAATTATCGTTTAAGTCTCCTTGAATCCTTTTAATTGTTACGCCACTGGTTGTCAACTTAGGCTCACACAACCCGGAAAGATCTTCCTCTCTTCATGTAAATGTCGTTTGCGTTTGTGTAACAAGAACGCCGAATTAAAACGAATCGTTTTCTTTTACGTTTACAAACATCCTATTTAATTAGACTTTTTCAATTACGAAGGTAATTGTTTAAGCAGATAATACTATGACTTAAAACTGCGCCATGAAGAAAGCTGCTATTAAATGAGAAATTCAATTTGTTCAAATCAGAAAGAAGCATTTTATCTAAGTATAGGTACCTAAACAATAGTTTTTTACTTTTACAAATGATGACAATGTAGCTAATTTAAATCACTTATGAATCAACATTTCCTAGATTTATGTATTTAATTTAAAATAAAAAACCGAAAGTTCGTAAAATAAGAGAGAGAGACAGAACATTTGTTTGTGAAAGAAGGAGAAACCATACACTATGATATACAGTTCATCCCTTCGAGTTCGAAAGTAGTTTCTTGGAAACAAAATATTATTTGACAAAACGCTTTTATCCGATATGTTAATTCTTAATTTAAAATGTATAATTTGAATTTGCTGAAAACATTTTTCTAATAAAATTTTGAGAAAACTACTTGCTAAGTTCGAATTTGAGAAATAAATTAAAAAATCAATAATATATATATATATATATATATATATATATATATATATATATATATATATATATATATATATATATATATATATAAAATTGAAATAAGATAAAAAAAATTTAAAAATTATCATTTCAAACAGTGGTATAACTAAAATATTATTAAAAATAACAAACATTACCTTGCAAAATTTGTTAAAAATTTACTATATTCTAGTTTATGTACCGAGATTTTTTTTTATTATTTATTTTTCTTTTAAAAAGAATTTTTTTTTATCGCAAAATTATTTTCCATGTTTCCCACTTCAAAATTTTCGTTGCCACTGCCATTGGGTGGATGATTATGTTAATAATTATCGTTTCATTAAAAATAATTAAATTTTGTTTGTTTATTTTTCTAGTATTATGTTATTTAAATTGTTGATTACCTACTTCATTGTTTGTGTTTAATAGGAAAGCGAATCCAGTGCAGTACTACAAAAAATGTTTTAGGTAAGCAACCCTAAATTTTTCGAATTAAAAAAAAAAATTCTTTTAGATTTGTAATCAGCATATCAAACAACATATACCATTAACGTATGTACTCGAGGTTATGAAACAAACACCCTGTATATTGACAGCATTTTATTAAAGCGTTTGTTTTCTAAATAAACCTAGGGATAATTAAAAATAATAATTCCCAACCATTTAATGTAATTTATTAAATACAACAGTAATTAGAATAAATATCTCATTTGTTTAATGTAGCATTGTTTGTTTAATTATGAATGACTATTTTTATTAATCCATATAAATTATCCCTATGTTTACTTAAAACTAAAAAAAAAAAACGGTTTAATACATTGCTGTGAATCTCATTATCTGTAACTATGGTATATTGTTAAAAAAACTTCCGGTATAAGTAATCTTTTCAATAAATTATATCTAATTTTATTTATTACTAGTAATGACGTCTTCGATATTATTTTAAATTAATGTTCTACATCGAGATGCATGAGTACTGTATCTTCTACATCTTCAAGATTACATATAGTTTTACCGTAAAAATAAATTTTCAGAAAAAATGAGACTAAAATTGTTGTATATCTTTAGTTGATATTTTCAGCCGTATCTTGTTTGTATGAGAAGTATAAAAGTAGTGCAGAAATTAGTTCAGCAACATTACCATTCGTTGCAACATACAAAATAGATTTATGAATCGGAAAATGCATATATATGCAAGTGCAACAAAGTAGGAATACGGGTATACGCATAAAGCCGAAGAGCAAGTGCAGTTGCAGTGCAGAATAAGGTATACAATGTGAATAAAACGCATGTTGGTGTTTTTAGGAGATAGCATGTATAAAGGTTATTTATCATTTCAGCTAAAGAATAACATTGCGTTTATTTCTTATTTCGTTTCGTTGTATCTACCCCGCCAGATTATCTCTTTATATTCAACACAAAATAAAATTAAAATAACATTTGTTTTATGACGGGTTTTGAAATTTCATTCGAGTTTCTTCGATAAATAGCACAATACTTAATTGAAATATAAACTCGTCAGCTAATAAATAACTGAACTTTGCAAATCCTCAGTTTCCCACATCTAAATTATATCTGGGATTGTTTAATTGCGAAAACTGTTTTAGTCAGTCAGCGAAATTCGAGTAGTTTCCTCCAAGACCTTACATTTTACTTTCTAACTGTACTTTATTATAAATGAGTTAAACGCACCAGCTAATTTTCTAACTTGCAGTTTTATTATTTTTAAAACTTCTTAAAGACAAACAGAAGGAATGCTATTTAAAACCATCACTGTCCTAATTAATATATGGTAGGCAGAATCTACAGGATTTTAATTATAATATAGAAAAATATTTTTTATAAGAAAATATGTATCAAAAATTAGAAAATATTCCAATTACAGAACCGAAAATATTAAAAAGTAGTCAATTCCATATATCCGTTTGTAGTTCGAAAAATGCAACCAATGGCCGACCTACAAATGTTGTCTGAAAATATATTGCAAAATATTAGTCTACCATCTAAAGTACGTAATCAAAATTTAGAATATAGGTATTTCAATTATAGGATACAAAATATAAAATGTTCTCAATTTTATTTATCAGTTTATAGTTCAAATAATGAAACTAATGCCCAAGTTACAAATATTGTCTGAAAATAAATTGAAAAATATTAGTTTTGCGTGTAAAATACGTAATTAAAAATAAGAAAATATACCTCTTAAAGGATGAAAAAATATATAAAAAGTTGTCAATTTCATACATCAATAATTTGCAGTTCGAATACTGAAACCAATAGCCGACCTACAAATGTTGTCTGAAAAAAAATTGCAAAATATTCGCTTTGGGTCTAAAGTGCGTAACTGGAATTGAGAAAATATTGCATTTGTTAATGGGAAAATTTTAAAATGTTGACAATTTCATACATTACATTGTAGTTCGAAAAAAAGAAACCAATAGTCAACATTCAAATCGTGTGTGAAAATAAATTGCAATATAGTCTTGCGTCTAAAATACGTAACCAAAAATTGTAAATTATTCTACTAGGACACAGACGATATTAATCAGCTAATTAGAACATTTGAAGCAATCATATGGATACTATTTACAACTTTATAAAGAAACATGTAGATAATGTTTTCCAATTGTGTGTAAACTAAATATACAGTTCGTAAACCATTAAATCGTTCAATTCCACAATATTTGCGTTAAACAGAACTCTCGCTTGCTTGTTATAGACGAAAATTGTAATAGCATTTGTTTTTCTGATAACACCAAATTTCCTTGTTCATTTACATATAGGTACAAGAAAATGTAACCTAGGTACGAATAGTTTCTTAATTAAAATCTCCAAGTTTTTTAATTTGTAAATCTAAGAAATTTGTATCCTTGGATATTCGATATTCTTTTAAAACTGTATTTTGGAATTTTCCAATCCGTAATATCCTATGCTGTTGACGTAATTTAACATCTATTAGTAGATTGTTATTCTGCAGAAACGTGCAATCAGCATAATATACAATGTGTCTTTTAGAACTTCTTTCAAGGACTTAAAAATTAAAAATTTTCAATTTACTACCTGCACCAAATCTGTACATAGACGAAAGTATAATTTTTACTAGGGAAAACTTAAATCTTTTTGAAATTCTATTCCTATTAAACACGTCAAGCTAATAACATACGTGTACCTACATGTAACCTATCACTCACTAATAAAAGTCCGATGTATTCATGTGCTATTTTACATAATAAATTACTCGATCATTTGGGAAACATATCCTCATTATGTGCTTTTAAATCGAAAGTTAAATCCTTTTTGTTAAACGTTTACAATATTGATGAATATTTAAGAAAATTATTTCGTATTAATTAGTACATATTTTTGTTATTTATCTTTTCTTAATTCTTTCATGTTGCCAAATAAATTAAATTATTATTACAGAATGAGAAAAGTCAAAAAGAAGTCAATTTTATTTAGCAGTTTGTAGTTTGAAAAATGAAATTAAAAGCCGAACTACAAATATTGTTTGAAAGTAAATTGCAAAATATTAGTCTTTCGTCCAGAATACCCGACCAAAAATTAGAAAATATTCCACTTACAGGAAGAGAAAATATCATAGTTGCCAATTTCATATATCAGTTTGTAGTTCGAATAATGAAACTAATAGCCGACCTACAAATATTATCTGAAAATAAAATGCAAAATAAGTAGCCCTGCTTCTAAAAAACGTAACAACAAATTAAAAAATATTTTAATTATAGGATGGAAAAATATCAAATTATTATTATTAATTTCATATAAAGTTCGTAATTCAAAAAATGAAAGCAATGACCAACCAAATATATTGACTGAAAATAAAATGAAAAATATTAGTCTAGTACGTAACCAAAATTTTGAAAATATTCCACTTGTAGGAAGGGAAAATATCAAAAAGTTGCAAATTTCATATATCAATTATGTAGTTCGATTAATGAAACTAATGGCCGACATGCAAATATTTTCTTAAAATAAATTGCAAAATATTAGACTTGCTTCTAAAGTACATAACAAGAAATTAGTAAATATTTCACTTATAATTATTATTAATTTCATATAATTTTGGTAATTCAAAAAATGTAAACCAATGACCGGCCAAAAATATAAACTAAAATAAATTGCAAAACATTAGTTTTGTACGTAACCAAAATTTAGAAAATATTCCACTTATAGAAAAAAAAAATGTCAAAAAGTTGTCAGTTTCATATATCAGTTTGTAGTTCGAAAAATAAATTACAAAATATTAGTCTTGCGTGTAGTATATAAAAAATGAAGATAATAAATTCATTTGGTTGTAGTAAACGGGCCACTAATGAGTTTGTAATATACATTTTAAGGAGCGAATATGAAGAAAAATTTTCTGGAGCCCGCACCTGAATTCAGTATTCATCTCACAATAAGTGTCTAGAATTTAATTTTGCAACTAAATTATATTTATATGTAAGTGTTTTAACATTTTATTTATTTAATTTTTTCAATATTTATCAAAATCTAGAATAATACAATCAAATGAATTTTCATTAGGATCTTAAGGTGCAGAGATCTCTGATATTCATACAAACAGAGACGTCAATAAATACGAATTTCTTAACCATAATAGACATGGTATTTAATTCGCGTTATGCATCAATAATTAAATTTTTTATTTATAATTCCTCCGAAATGCGCTCATCAAAATGATATAATTAAAAAAAATTGAATAACTCGATTTAATATAATAATATTAATTATCAAATTAATTACTTATTACTCTGTTTAAGGTAAATCTCGATACAGGTCGACATACCGATAAGGCGGTTACAGAGAAGGTTTATAAGGACGTATTTCTGCCCTTTATCCAAATTTGAATTAATATGGGGAAGAACAAATTTATTTATATTTCATGTTGCTGGGATCCGCTACAAAAATGCTTCACTTGGAATAGTAATTTTAAATGGTACAAGCATAATATAGACGTCATTTGTTTTTGAAATGGATGGGCAGAGTTAACATGCTGCACATAGTTTTATTGACTGTTTGTTATGGTATTGTGGCAATCAGTTGTCAGAATTTAGTCAAAACAACTGAATACTTCAGTAATTTATACCGTATATGGTAGTTAAATAATCCTTTGCTGTGTTATGAAATAAAATGATATCTTAGTTATGTTTTTTTTAAGAAAAACAAATTATATTATTCAATGTTTGAAAACAGACATTGAATAATATAATTTGTTTTCAAACATTGAATAATATAATTTGTTTTTCTTAAAAAAAAAAAAAAACAAACTAAGGGGGTAAATAGCTCCGTGGTAACGTGTCGGACTGTGGATCGTGAGATCCTCAGTTCGAATCCCACTGCCGACAGTTACAAATTTAAATTTACTCCTGTGGTTCCCCCTCCACTAACATCCTCGGGGGCTATGATTTGACGGCTGGTAACCGCACTTCATACGAAAAAATATATCACCTACCGAGATCTGCGTAAGCAGAGTGCCACACCCGTAATGGGTAAAAGGCGTGATGATGATATATATAATATTTGAAAACATATTAAAAACATTTTGAAATTCTATAAAAAAAATTCAAACCTCTAAAAATCTGTACAATTCTAATATTTAAAAATAGTTTTATGTTACGGATTCTTGTCACAACACATGATTAACTAGTCAATTCTTTCGTAATCAACTCTTTTTGATTGAACTCTTGTACCGTCAACCAATTCAACTAAATAATGACAGTTGCGAGTCGCTGATATAACTAAAATATTCAGTAAATACTACTGAGGTTTTCAGTTATACATAGTATATAAATTTTTCAGTTAAATTGATTGACTAATATATTAAGAGTAACTGAAATACTTGTATACTAAAGTCTTCGCGTCATTTAACTATCTTAATTTCTTCGTAAGTTGTTTGCCCACGGGAAATTAATCGAAAGTTATCAATTTTTTTAATGTTTATGGGAAATTACTTTAAATACCACATTTACTCCAGGATTTATAGCAATTCAAAAAATAATTACTTTTGCCTCCACTTTTTAGAAACACCTATGTAATGTACTCGTTTTTACATTAAAAAAAATTTCCTTATTGGCTCAATTTCATTTTATACATTATTTAAATGAAATATATTTGCACATTTCCGGTAATTTCTTACAATGTTTCAGAACATTGATGTTTTTTGGACATTTCCCATGTTGAGAACTGCCCCATACCATCCCTCGCCCCCACTGGCGACGCCAATGGAACATTATATTATATCGTTAAAAGTTACATTCGAATAATAAAATTCTCCCTTCCGACTTGCAATAAAACTACTTTTAAGGAAGTATAAGCTTCTGGAACGACACATAGATATAAGTGATGTATCACTTTATAGCTTCTCTGCAACATATAGGTGACACGATGCAATATTATTATGTTATTCACAAATAACCTCTTTTAAGAAATAAACAACAACCCTACGTCATGTATTTCAATGTAGTTCAAGAACATTAACGCTTTCAGAACGTTGACGTAACACGATCACATGCCATAGTCGTATTTAACGTAGACAATGCGAAGCTTAGTTCTGTTGTCGTGAGCTAAGTGTGTGCATGCACACACTCACGTTTCTCTAACGGAAATGCACAGAAGAAAGAGCAAACTCTTTCTGTTTTGTGCTGGTAATACCAAGAAATATAATGTGTGTTTATTCTGTTTATGGTTGATAAAGGTGTAGATACTTTAAAGGTTTTTGTCTTGTGTTCACTGAATGGGTAATATTTCTAATTTAGACGTAATAGTCATGTTAGTTCTTCTACCTTAAGGTGTAGGGATTGTTCCTATATTGTTGTCTATATTTCTCTGTTTTCCTCTAACTTTCCTGCTTCTTGCACCGTTTTTCCTTTGCTGCTCAGTACCTATTTTCTTTTTTGTAATGTCTCATGTTTCCGTCGGTCGTTCACGATCTCTTTTCTCCTTGATTTTTGACGTCCAGCTATACTGTCCGCACTGGCCTGTTATCATTGTTCGATGAATTATAATATGGGTTTGCTCTTTAGTTCTTCTCTAGTGTTGGTTACGTACTATTGGTATACATAAGGTATAAAACATTGTCATGTTCGTCTTTGCGCTTAGGAATACTTCGGATGTTTTTGCTATTCGGTCCTTGACGTGAGTTTCTTGTATACCGATTTCGTCAATTATAACTGCCAAATATTAAAATCTCGTTAATTTCTAGGTTCTCTAGGACACATATTCCCTGGACAAATACCCCCCCGACATAAACCGTCATAAATAATATAAATTTAAATAATGGTCCTGTAACGATTGTTCTATACTGTTCCCATCAATATTAGTTTAATAAATAAATATATTGTCACATCATCTCTTATTATTGAATGTGAAACTATGCTTATAGCAAGTTTCGGCGATGGATATATATAAAATCGAATTGAGAAATTTAATAATATAATATTAATTTTTGTAAATTTAAATTGGGAATGAAATTTTCATTGTTAATTTCGAATAAATTTGCGTCCCGTTGTTAAAAATTAAAAAACACATACTTATATTTTAAATTGTTTATAAGTTGAAAGGAAATTTGAATTATAAAGTTATAATCTGAGCTAGCCTAGAAATAACAATTTTTCGTCGGGTACCGAGGGATCAGGGTTTGAATTCCGTCTGGGGCAGCGGTCTTCAAATTTTGTTTCGCGAAATCCTGGGGTTCCACGCAATTTCTCCAAGGGTTCCACAAGTAAAATCAAAATTCAAAAGAAAATAAAAGTCTAAAATATTTAATTTAAAATACATAATTCCTTTCATTATTTATTACCTAATGGTGTGTTTATATTAGATTTAATTTACAAATTTGGATTTAGAAATATAATTTGAAAAATATGAAATACATATAAAGAAAATTTTATAATTTAGTATATGACCATATATACAATTCTCAATCTAACTTTCAAATTTAAATATGATATTATTTTAATATCATTAGTTGAAGAACTTGACATATAAAAGCTAGTTAACAAGTTCAAGTTACTTTTGAAGTTTTTTAATACATTTGTCAAAAATTTTAAATCTAATTTTGATTTGGCAGATTTTGAATATAAAAAATTTAGTATGAACCAGGAAGCTAATTTGTAAATTCAAAATATAATTTTTAAATCTAAAAATGTAAATCAAATCCAGTAGATAATTAATAAGACAGTATTTATACTTATATAACTTTTTTATGATATTTTGTCATTTTTTCATAAATTATACATAATATTGAGTTATTTTTCATGATTTCTGACAATTTTTTCTAAGGGTTCCACAAATAAATTATAACAAGGGTGCTGTGAGTTCACAAACTTTGAAAACTACTTGTTCATTGAACTGAACTGACACAAAGAAAAAAAATTTAATGATAAAATGCAATTTCTGTTATAGCACCAGCTTTAACGGCAAGCAATGGATATAAAAATAAATTATACTTTTGTGCTATTCATTGACATTCATATTGTAATCTTTAAACATATTAACAACTAAATTAAGTACTTTAATCTAAATAAATTCAACGTGGTTGTGTTAAGAATATAAATTGCTTTAAAAAAATGTGTCTTCTACTTATTTTGTGACAACTGTACATCGATTAGTCTTATAAATGAATTGGGCTTGATACATTTACCTTTATAATTTAGTCTTTAAATATGTTAAAAATTATTAAGATACCCAACAACGGATTTCTCAAAGAAAAAATGCTATAAGAAAATATATTTTTCAATAAAATGAGATTTGAAAATAAACTCAACCAAGCTGAGGAAAGAGAAGTGCCTCAATATCACCGTGTCCTTATATAATAACAAAACGTAACTACTCATTTCTACATTGTCAATATTATTTCCAAATATATACTGGTGAGTAATATACAATAGATTTAATTTCAATCAGATTATCTAATTTGAAGATAGGCGAGGATGAAAATAAATATACAAATACGAATTGAAACTTAATCCTCCTTTGAAATCGGTTAAAAATTGTATCAGCAGGTAATCTGCTTATACAATATCCGCATATCAATATTTTAATACTGGAATTTATAAATAAAAACTAAATGTTCCAATCGGAAAATACCGACACCTACAGTAATATAGAAATAGAAATTAATTGAAATGAAAGCGGTAAAACTGATAATACCCTGTTGGAATCGTATTGCAACAGATCCAGCGAATAATATTGTGTGCAGTTTATACAATGAACAAGGTTATATACACATGAGTGCAGTTGATCTGATTTCATCTTACATTGATTTGTCAATTCAATTTTGTCATCCGTGAAATTATAATCCTCAGTTGTGTTTTCCAATTTTCAAATCCGATATCGTTTTTCTCTCAATCTCGCAGTATAATTCAATTTCCACTTATACTTTACAATAAACAATGCACTCATGCAAAACGGCTTTTGTGGTAACATTGTACACGACACTATTGAAATTTTCATTACACGTATTTCGATAAGTATTCTACATTAATTTTAAAACACACAGACAGCAGTATTTACTTTAACAAATGTATTTTTAAATTTATGTATGCTTCGTGAAATATGTATACATTGTGATGCATTAGCAAAAAACCCATAGTAATTTTAATATTGAATTTTTAACTTTTAATTATACATTTTCCTCATTACTTTTCAGCGAAAAAGCTAATTAGTTTTGTGAATCTTTTTCTTATATATATATATATATATATATATATATATATATATATATATATATATACAGGGTGTTCATTTTAAGTGGTACACTATTGCTATTTCGATAACTATAAGAGCTACGACGTCGGTTAAATTAGTAGACAATTTCTATATAACAATACAATTAAAATGAGCGAAACAAGAATTTTTTTAGACCAGTGGTTCTCAAAATGCGGTGTGCAACTTTCTTATTTTAAATGGCAACCTACTTTTTTTATTTGCTTATTCGATTCAGTATTTTTTTCTGAATTCAATGATATTCACTTGTAATGACCAAATAATACAAAATATTTGAGAAAAATGCAAAATTAAAAATATATCTTTTTATTTAAATTTGCATATACAAAGTTTGCCATGGAAGAAAACAAATAAATCAAACAATTTTTATTATTAGTTTTTTTGAGTGTACCTCTGTATTTCTGTATTGTAACAACTAAATTAATAATTATTCTCATAATTACAGTTTATGTTTTTTTCCATAGCAAACTTTGTATTATGCATATTTAAATAAAAATGATACATTTTTAATTTTGCATTTTTCTCAAATATTTTGTAATATTTGATCATTACATATGCATATCATTGAATTCAGAAAAATATACTGAATCGAATAAGCAAATAAAAAAAGTAGGTTGCCATTTAAAATAAGAAAGTTGCACCCCGCATTTTGAGAACCACTGATCTAAAAAAATTCTTGTTTTGCTCATTTTATTTGTCTTATAATATAGAAATTGTTTGCTAATTTAACCGACGTCGTAGCTCTTATAGTTCTCGAAATAGCAATAGTGTACTACTTAAAATGAACACCCTGTATATATATATATATATATATATATATATATATATATATATATATATATAGATATATATATATATATATATAATTACTTTGATTATTTAAGTATAATTTTGTATATAATTGGAAGCACATATCAGAAAATTATAACAATAATTTTTATATATTGGCAAAAATAATTGACAAATTATGTTCATACGAATATATTAACACATTAAAATATGTTAAAATAAAACATACAGCACTTAAAAATTGTAATTAAAACAAGCGGACAATTACAAAATATTATCATATCGAATTTTCTACTGGCTGTTCCCTTTTCGCGCAATGATAAGCAACTTTACATTTTTTTAAATGCAATATGCTATATATTTTTGTAAAATTTTAAAGAAAATTGCAAATAATACCCTTTAATCAAAATATTATTACTAAGATCTTTAATTTCAAATATTTTTACTGCACATTCCATGTTCCAAGTAAATTTAATTTACTGTTTTTTGTGTGTCAAGTAAGCTTCTACTTCCGATTCTGAGATTATGACCACAATCAACTCATTTCTCAGCTCACTTATAAAATTTCTTTACTCCATCTTTTCTTTTTTGTGAGTTATTATGTTATTATATATGCGGACACACATCTATTCATCTATCCATCTTTGCATAAATCATTCAGATTATTGGTCAAGAAGTATTCGGGGAAAAAATTTATTTCACTAATTATATCGTAAATATATAAAGGCTGTATATTGAAAAGTGAAACATAGGCGTTTAACATGGTAAATCAGTTTTTCCGTTCGCATTACTTCCCTAATTATTTTAAACAAAAATGTTTCAAATAAATGTTGTTAAGCATAAAATTCTACATCCGAATCAGTAAACAAAATTTATTTTGATTGCTTCATAACTGCAGAAATTAAATTAGAAATTTCACGGATTTGCGAATTAATAGTAACAGCCATGGAATTAAAAACAAGAGATGAACAAATGCGTAACGTTTTAAACGTCAATGTCAAAATAATAGATTGTCAAAATAATTTGTACGTAGATAGTAAATTATTATTTTCTAAATAAAAATTTAATAATAATAATAAAGCATAAACTTTATTATAAGAATAATAAATATTTTAGGTAGCTTGTTATAAATGTTTAACAATTTATTTATGTAACAAATAAAATTAAAAAAAAAAGAAACTAAATATTCTTAAATTGTTAAATTATAATATTATGTTCAAATAGTCCACTGTTTTCAGCTAAACAATAACCCAATCTGTTGTAGAAGCTTTGTCGAACATTCCTTAATTGTCGATTATTTATTTTCTGGATTTTTTGTGTTATAGCGTTTTTAAGTTCTGATATCTTTTTTGATTAACATGAGTTTTCAAATGACCCCATAAAAAAAATCGCACAGATATACCACAACTTCTCTAGTGCTATGTGCAGGGCAGCCACCATGCTGGAACCAAACATTTTCTTTGTTTGTTTCAGCAATTTCTGGTCCAACATAATTAATTAATAAATTCAAATATGAATTTGACAATAATTCCAATAATTTGATGCTTAAAACGTTACGCATTTGTTCATCTCTTGTTTTTTAATTCCATGGCTGTTACTATTAATTCGTATTTCTGCAGTTATGAAGCAATCAAAATTAACTTTGTTTACTGATCCGGATGCAGAATTTTATGCTTAACAACATTTATTTGAAACATTTTTGTCTCAAATAATTAGGCAAGCAATGCGAACGGAAAAACTGATTTACCATGTTAAACGCCTATGTTTCACTTTTCAATATACACCCGGTATACTATGAATAAGGTAGTAAAAATGAGAAAATCAATAATTGAACAATAACAACATTGAAACATAACAACACCCTGTACCTATGTACTAAAATGCGTATCATAAATTTAATTTTAAAAATACATACTTAAAACACACCAAATAGTAGTATTTTAAAATTTGTGTATGTTTTGTGAACAAAATTATATAGTAAATATATGCGAATTAATACATTAAATACTGACAATAAATGTTTATTTATAATTGAGATTTCAAAACTAATTACGTATTACAATGGAATAATTAAAATTAAAATGTTTCGAATATTAAAGTACAATTGCAAAAAGCTGTCCATTAGTATGCGAATATTCTTTTTTTATATAACGACGAGTTTGTCATGAACAATACCGAAAATACTTTTAATAAAATGAAATATTTTGCGTGTAATTTTCTAATGACTAAAAGGGTTAAATTTTGCCCTGCGGCCTATTTTTGTCATGAGGAATAAAACCGCAGAATTATTTTTACTCCTGGTGTCTTTCCTGTAAAAATTTTTGATCTTCTGGGGATTATAATTCGTAAAATTATTATGAAACCATGCATTAAATAAATATGCTAGGTATAAATATATCATCGCGACTTTTTACTAGAAATACATCAAAAAATAAATAAATTCGGAGTAAGTCTGAAAATAATTTGGTTATTAAAGTTTTCTGTTTCATGTATAAAATATGATTCCAGCAGTAAAATCATAAACTGCCTTTGAAAATTGTGAATTATTTTTAGAATGAATCATTATAGAGTCTGCACTACCAGTTCATAAATATATAAATAACATAGCTACGTACCACTATATTTATATTTTCAATAATACATTGTATATGAATTTAATAAAATGATATCGAAGCTTTAAGCCTTAAAATATAAACAAAACTTCTATACACGTATTTCGGGAACTAATTTCTTATGATCAGTAGAACTAAGAGGAATAAATTAAGATCCTTCCTATTTCTACCGGTAAGATCTACCAATACGTACATATTTTTTGGCTTATTTCATTTTTCTTTAGTTCATTAATTATTAAAATATATAAATACTAGCGGTCCGACATGCTGACCCCTAGGCTCCGCGATATTAAAATATATTATTAAAACTAAAAATATAGAAAAATAAATTAAGTAGCCCTTTCGTTCCCCGCTTCCATGTCAGTACATAGGCGAAGTAAGCTCGTCACTTCGTTTCTCGCTTCCATGTTAGTATTTTTTGACACTTAAGTTTAAATATCCTTCCTGAGATCTTTAGTTTGATACCAAACACGGTAGGATTTAAATAGCATATCTAAAAAACAATTGACATAATTTTTATTCTTGTCATATTTGATAAATAATTAAATTATTTAAATTTTACCGCCTAAAATGCTTAAAAGCAACGAAGATGACGAACAAGGGCATCTGTTATTTTTTCGAGAAGGAAAAAGAAACCATCTATGAAGTGAAATATGAATTAAAATAAATTAGATACGTTTATAAATAACTTCACATTTAAAAAATTTACAAAATAATAAACATGTATGCTCATTTTTTCTAAACACAAATAAATTTATCAAACTTATCTGACTTGTCTACAATTAAAATAAAGTATATATAAATTTCAAACTGAACTGTCAAAATTGACAAGTTGTCATTTTCATTTGTTCCTTTATTGAAATTTCTAGGTACATTCAAAGCGAAAATTTTTATTGGAAAATATTTTCTTATTTTTAAATTGACGTTTTAAAATTTTACCAAAAATTAAACATGTACATTCATTTATTCTAGGCACAAAAAAAAATTACCAAACTTATCTTAATTGTTAATTGTTTACAATTAAGGTAATTTATATTTAAAATTTCAAAGTGAACTGTCAATGAAATCCATAAATTTCATATTCGTAGCAACGGGCGCTATTCTTTTTATTTAAAATTGAACAATAAGGACCACGGATAGTATGATTTAGTAAATTATTATAATAATTAGAAAGAAAAATGTGAATTCATAAAAAGCACGTATTCCCAATCAAACTCTAATTGTCTGAAAAAGTTTCACTCGAATCCGTCAAATCGTCTAGGCTCTAGAGCTGCGCACAAATTGTGCAAATTTTCGGCTTTATTTATTTAATATCTCGCACATCATGTGTACGAAAAATGTGAATTCACAAAACGCACGTACTCCCAATCAAACTCTAAATGCCTGTGAAGGTTTCACTGGAATCCATCAAATCGTCTAGGATCCAGAGCTGCGCACAAATTTTATAAATTGGTTACTAAGCAGATGAAAGAATAGTAAAATACTCAGCCTGATTAGTATACTGGATATCATGCAATTGACAGAGTTATATATTCTTATTATTTTTATTTAGGACAATAACTACAATATTCCACTTTTTGAAGAACAAACGTTTCTTTATTTATGAAAATGTGACAGCATATTTTTCAATATTTTATATACTGTATAGATATATATATATATATATATATATATATATATATATATATATATATATATATATATATATATATATAATCCAATAGCAACGATATTTATTTTACAAACTATATCTCGAAATACAAGTTTAATTGCAAATTGATTCATATTATTTAACAAAATCATGGCCTTCAAATGTGTTAGTAAAGGAGAACCAGAGGACCTGAGAACTTCTCGGTCCATAATCCAATGAGTTATAACGGAGTTATTTACCATTTCTCAAGGTATTACTTATTTATTATTAACTTTTATTAATATCTGAGTTATAAGAGCTTTAAATACCGTGAAATGGGACTTTTGGTGCGCAATTCAACAGTCATACTACTTCCTAAAAATTCCCGTGGGTATGTAGATAATGAATTTGGGAAATTATTCTTTCTCAACTAATTCACAAACAGTTTTAAATTTGTTAAAATGCTTCAAATAAGAAGGTACATATTTTACATGTCAAAACAGTCAAGTATGTATATATGTATTCTTTTATGAGGTACATTTTGGAGATATAGTTTAAAATTGTGATGTTTTAAATATATTATTATTAAAAACATTGCAGTTACAACGATTATATCCTTCTGATTTCAACTGAACTCATTTTTCTATGGTTCGTTAAAGTGACAACAAAAACCAGTGATATTTGCTTATATCATGTTACTGAACTTATTTTAATATGAAATTCTTTTCAATTCTATTATAAGTATAGGGCAAATAGCCTCGTGTAACACATCGGACTGTGGAATTCTGCGAAAGTAAAGTGCCACACTCAAATTTTTCAATTAAAACGATATATTTACTTTTGTAATTATCAAATACTGTATTAGAAAGTATATTTTGTGTCAAATAACAATATTTATATGTATAAACCACTCGAGTAATATAATGTATTATTGTTATTAAGCGAAATATAAATTCTATCACAAGAAAGATTTACGCGGCTCACACTCATAAAAATAACTTCTTGTTTCAAGAAAATTTTTAGTTCTTCTTTTGTTTGCACTCGTTGAAGAAAATTTTATTTCTTACAAAATAATTAGGTTCAATTAAAGAAATATTAATTTTCAATATAAATTTTATTTATCTTCTTTTTTCTGCATTAAAATAAAATGAATATATTTTAAATTTTGTTCTTGAAAATAATAAAAAAGAAGTAGTTTTAGTTTTAAACACAACGTTTTTATTTAAAACGATATCATTCTGAATTAAAACTACTCCTATTCAAACTACTTCGTCACCATAATGAGTCTCAGTTGAATACTTTGATATGTTCCTTCAAAACTAATGTAATTTTCGTACAAGAATATCTATTAAACCTACAAAACGAAATTGGATTGGCACAACACAAATCAATTTTCTCTTATTTTAAGAGGAATCTGTTTGTTCCTAGAAAACATTTTTATCAGTGCATATAAAATAATGTGTTTTTATAACAATTCCATTTTAAACATATCACACGAATGTGCCCCAGAGGACAATATTTATCTGCATCAAGGTAAGCAATGCAAGCGGATTTCTTTTTTTTTTTAATGCATAACACAATTATTGAATAAGAAAAATATATATTTTGTTTATAAACTAAAAGGAGCATTTTTAAATCTTAATTCCAAAATCTAATCTTGCCTCATATACACCAAACAAACCTTCACACACAAATCTCCAATGTCATATTAGCTGTCAGTGAATGGGGTATTCCTGTTTAACTGAATTAGCATAAAATAATAATAGAGTATAGTAGTTTATGTTAAAATATGCCTGGAAAATATAATAAATAAATTGAAAATATTACTTTTCATTCTTAATTTTATATTATAAATCTTCATTTTTTCGCGGCTTTAAAATTTGCCTACTGCTGTTCATTTCAGACAGATTAAAGTGATAACAAATAAACACTGAAATGAAACTTTAAGGTTATAATATTTGTACAAATGTCATAGGCAAGATGACGTCATACGTTCCATGTTTGAATTTTAATCATTTTTTATAAATTTAATATCTCACTTAATATTTCGAATTTTTCACTAAAATTTTGATTATTGTAGATCACATAACATTTACTAATGAAAATTTTTTTTTCTCAAAAATGCAGGAATACCCCCATTATTGTTGAGGTTAGTTTTACAAAATGTTACAATATTGATTATAATAAATAATATTTATTAGTTCTGTATTTTCGGTTTTACATTTGATAATCTATATGCATTTTTGACATATTCTTATTCTTAACCAAAATAAAATTACCGACAAATTTTAAATATGTCGCGACAAAATTCTAATAACTTTTCTAGAGTTTTTCTACATGTAAATATTGTAACAGGATGAGATTTTGAATGGAAAACTAAACAACGATATAATAATTAGTTTGACTTTCGGATATTCAAATTATTGTACAATATGATTTCAACATTTAAGCCTCCTAGTTTAAAAACATTGTCTAGTGATGTAAGAATTTTTTTAGAATATTAGAACATGTCTTTGAATTTAACTCAACTTGTCACGCCTATATTATAAAATATATAAATAGTGATCCATTGAAACTGTTCTCACAGAAAAAAACAAAATTTGGTCACAAACTCCTCTGTAATTAAAAAACTTTCCAAACTTTAAAATTCTGAACCAGACAAACAAACGAAAAGATCACAACTGAAAGTAGGTAAGTCGATTTATGAATGAACTCTGCTCTAAACAATGAAACACTTGAACTTATTTGAAAAATTCTGAAACATAAACATCGCTTCCAACTTTCTGAAGTTTAAATCGCAGGAAGTTAAATCACAGCGCATCCAAGTAATGTCCAGCCATGAACCGGAGCTTGAAGTGTGGAGTGCTTCGTATGTTCAACTCCATGCTCCATGCAATCAACAGAGAGGCACATTTAATTAACACATTTATTACCTGCGTGGCATTAACGTATGGGTAATTAGCTTTTGAATATTGTTATTAAACTTGGCCACAGCAATGTTTTATTTTCTCGTAAATGTCCCGGCGGCCACTGCGAGTGTTACATTGCAGTGCTTCTCAAACTGTTAGCCATGGTTGCCAAAAGGCCTTGAAGAATATTGCGGAAAAACGACGAGAAATAATAGATATTATATAAATACGGTTTTATACGCATTATACTTAAAAAGATAGATATTAAATTGATATAAAAAAAACTCAATGATGGCAAAAGGCAAAATTTACCAGTACTAAAAAAATATTTAGAATAACTTATAAATAAATATAATATGATATTTTCAATAAATTATATTTTTATAGTATACCATGAGTTTCAGCTAAAATGTAAAATTTATTTATCTGTCATTAATGTGTATTACTAAAGATAAAAAAGGTATACATTAACGTACTGTTCCAGATAAAACACACATTTTTCATTTTTTTTTTTTTAAATAAGCAACTGAATCCCTCTATTTCTAATCACGTGAGCGAAAGTAACCAATCAAATCATAATTAGATTGATAATTTCAATTTCTTGTTGTTGCTATGTAAAAGTTGTCAACAGTTGGTTCAATATTTCATTTTTTATTTCAAAATGTCGTTTTCATGGTATGGGAATTCAAATAATAACAATCGCAAAATTTCACCAAATATCTCTCGAATATAAATATTCATAATTTTATCACAAATACTTCTTTCGGCAACTGTGATTAAATATATTTTGTAATTATCAATATCGTAATATTATAGCTGATATGTTCATTTAACATTTGAAACCTATGTTGCAATATACAGAGTGTTCAAAAAGTTCCGGGACGGTGAAATATTTCGAGAAATACCCATCGAATAAAAAAACAAAAAAATACACCTGTTTAATATTTTTTTAAACCCTATCTTATGTCACCAAGCACGTTCCCCTAACGCTATCCCCTGGGGGGTGGGGCGGGGACCACTTTGAAATCTGAAATGGGAATCCCCATTTTTTATTGTACATTCAGATAATACGGTTAAAACTAATTAGGTTTTCTATGAAACTTTTTTTTCGAATCGCGATAGATGGCGCTGTAATCAGAAAAATAATTATTGCTATGGTTCCCAATTATGATTTCAAATTGGGCCCCCGCCCTATCCCATGGGGTAGCGGTGGGGTATCGTGCTTGGAGACAAGATAGGTTTTTAAAAAATATTAAACACGTGTTTTTTTATTTTTGATTCAATGTGTATTTCTCGAGATATTTCACCGTCTCGAAACTTTTTGAAATCTTCTATAACTGGTATCCATAGTAACATATTAATGGCTGTAAAGTAAATGTGGCATCTTAGCTGAAACTTACGGTATATAGTATATCCATCAAATATTTCCTTTCATATAAAATTTACAATTTGTTTATAAGCGAACTCAAATTAATTGTGATATTCCTGACATCGAATACTTTTTACATTTTTTGAGATATTGTGTCAAGAAATTTAAAAAAAATTAAATAAATAAAATAAATATACTGTCACACCATTTAACAATTTTTGGTGTGACACTCTACTTTTGCATTTCGGCGAGTTAATATTTGTTACAAGCCCTCAGATATGCTTGAGTATATATCAGGTGAATTTAAAATGGCTATTGTCGGCCGTTTTAATTGAACTGAGGATTAAATATATATTTTTTTAAATTTGTCTATTAGTCAAAGAGAGGCTAGGAATAAAAAATGACAAAACATAGTTTTTTCCATTCTAAACAAGAAATTATAATATTTTAATTTTTATTTGTACAGCAAAAGAGACGGAATCAGATATCAGGTTTTAATATTATTATTATGAAAATGGTAAGCGGGCTAACTACTTTTGGCCATATGCCGCTTATTGAGTGTATGATTGTGAATATATGTGAACAACACAAATGATCATTCTCAGGCTTTAATATTATTATTATTATTTTATCCGTTCTAAAATTGTACAAAATTACATTGTCATGAACCAAATTTTTCATCAAAATATAACATTCAGATAATATATTTATTGTTGTAAGTATTACTAGTTATTAAAATTCTGATAAACGATTTAATATTTTCTTTGGTACTAAATACTTTTGGATATACCAAGAGTTTTTTTTATCTGTATACATGGGGATGAGGCATTAACATATTTACAGTAAAAAAGATTGGCGGCGATGTATTATATTTTTTTTATAAGTAAATATAGGGATAACTTACAAGAGTTCCTACCAATTTAATGTAAATTATTTAGTACTAAAGTGAAAATTCTTATTTGTTTAAACTTACATGGTTTGTTTCATTATGATTCACTATTATTAATTATCTATGTAAATTATCCCTATGTTTACTTATAAAAAAAAAACTGTTTTATATTATAGCTGTCAATCACTTTAACTGTAACTATGGTAAAGACACAATAAAAAAAAAACTTCCATAAATATATATTTATTTAAACTCAACGTTTCAAAATATTGAATATAATTCTTCATCAGGAAACAAAATAATAACATTAACATTTACATGAAAAAAAAAAGTGTATGTAAATAAATATTACTTATAAAAATTAAAATGAATATGTAATCACGCAATTAGCCCACATCTGTACGGGGCTCTGCTTGGAGCAGATTTCGGTGTATATTAATATATTATTACGCAGATATGCGATTAACAATCAATCAATTAAATCACGACCCCAAAGACGTCAATTTTGGGAGAGCCACAAGGGAATTTTTATTTAATCGAGAATTTGTCGGCTGTGGGACTGGTACTGAGGATACAATAGATTCTATATATGTTTTTGTATTTGTGGATACCCTGTACCGGAAATGCTACGCAAAAGTTTCTTCGACTATATAAAGCAAATAAAACACTATCATTCAAATTTATTTTAATTACATTTTAAAACGTTTTAATTAAACAATATGCTTGTTTAAATTATGTCTTATACATTTCTGTAAGGCAATATAATAAATTAGCCAATCTTGGTAAGAACAACGATGAAGTAGTTTTGCTTATTTATAGATACTAAAAATATTTCTAAAATGTGGGCCGTTTGGCAGTATACATTCAATTGAATAAGTGAAGTAGATACACGAATGAACATTTTTATAATTTACTAGTAACAATACGAAAAGAGCTTTTATCTTTATAAATACATGAGAAACACAATCATTAAATTTTAAATTAAGGCTCGCCATTTTAAAAACAATTACTAATAGTCTTATTTAATGTAGAGCGAAATAGAACTACTTAAAGACTATTCTTGGTACAGTAAAGTAAGACATATACTTAAAACCAAATATTTAGAAAATTCCAAACCTGCTAAAAATGCATTACTGAAGATTAATTTTACATCTCACTTTTTTTAGCAAAAACTAAATTTTTAAATTGAAAGATTTATGATCCGACACCTACATAAGTAGCTATGAGGATATAATGACGAAAGAAAGAGTTTTGAAATTTGAAATCCTTGTTCTTTTCAAATACGTATTACTCGCGTTAATATATGCAATTGAATGGGAGAACAATGGTTGGTGCCCTTTTTGCCTAAAGTCCACGATAGTCAAAATTTGAGAAACACTGCAGCAGTGTTGCCACGTTTTGCGCGCGTACGAACTGGCAATGCCGTCAGGGGAAATCACAACCACAGGTCGTTCTATTATTCAGCGAGGCGCCGTATCGCGACATCATCGCCGCCAGTGGCGTAGCCCGGCACTTATGGTAGGGGCAGCGCAAATAACTTATAATAAGTTTGTGTTTTGTGGACAGCTATGGTTTCTATTAAGGGCACAGCAATGGTGACAGACCACAGTCCCGGACTCAGGTGATTTTGTTACTGCTAATCAAGTTTCCTGACTGAGACTGAGACTGGGGTTACTAAACTATAATTTGATTTATGGACATAGTTTTTATGAAGAATGAAAGATTGTCCTGGTTGCGATAAACAAACTTCGTTACTTTGTATCAAATTATTTTTTAATTTCAGTCGAAAAGACATTGGTTGTGATTGAGCCCACATTTCTCCAGCCGTATCCATTATCTAATGTACTGGGTTACAAATATGTCATGACTTTGTTGAAGTACATTTTACTGATTTTGCTGAAAAGCTCTTTTGTGTTATTCCAGCCTCTGTTAAAATATTGTGAAATTTTGTTTGATAACCCGAATATTGCCAGTGTAGACAATTTGCTACACTAAAGATACAAAAGCACGTATATCTATATATATATATATATATATATATATATATATATATATATATATATATATATATATTCATTTACTGTGAATACATTTGAATATGTATATGAAATGAGATCAGATATGCGTAAACCATAATGTTGCTCCATTCAAATAAATTAAAATTACTTCGTTTAATTTCCCATATTTTAATTTAGAAAACTCAAATTCACGGAAGCATACATAGATTGCAAAAATAGAAAAAAAAAACACAAAGGAAAGTAAATATATCACAGTGTAAAATTTATCTCTTTCTGTGCATGATCATTGATCACTATTATTAGGAACAATGAAGACGGAAGTAGCTCATAAAAGTATTTATTATTTATATCATAAATTATGGAACTTATCTAAAGATGCTCGCTTGACTGTATGTTAGTGCCTACAGGAAATAAAATTTTTTTTTTGTTAATACTTCTAACTGTTTAGTAACTGATCACGTT
The DNA here is from genome assembly GCA_963942605.1 of Poecilus cupreus. Taxonomy (NCBI): domain Eukaryota; kingdom Metazoa; phylum Arthropoda; class Insecta; order Coleoptera; family Carabidae; genus Poecilus; species Poecilus cupreus. Next base: position 3,453,941 of record OZ012715.1, on the reverse strand, counting down.
GTTATGAAATAACCGAATAGTTTGGTAAATTCTAAGATATTTTTTTTTTGTGTCCATTGATGTAGGCCTCTGTATGTTGGGTGTTGATGAAGAAGCATGAACTACATATAACTGCTGTGGAAATGGGGTATTTCAGAGGAGTGTGTGAGTTTAAGAGACAATCGTCCAGAATACATGGTGTATGGTGAGATTGATTAAGTAGAATGTTTTTAAGAAAGTGGGAGTAAGTCATTTGAGGTGGTTTTACCATTTCAAGTGGAAGTAGAATATAAGGTGTGTGAAACTAATATATGCGGGCGAGTATGATGGTGAGAGATTGCGTGGGTGATTAAGAAATGGTTAGATATGAGTGATGGTTTATTGCGTAAAGGAATAATACCGATTGTGCGGATTAAGTGTGCTTGTATGAATGAAACTATAAAAGTGGTGTGCCAGGATAGTAATATTTGGCGGAGATTGATTGTTGGTTGACTGTGTTTTAGGGTTCGTTCTGTCGCACTGTGTGGGATATAGCACAGTATTATGTTTGTATGTACATTCATAGGACAATAATAGATTCATATGCGTACTATTAAATTTTTCAGTCGTATACCGCTATAATAAGCAACAAAACATTATTACTGTAATCATCCTCGGAATGTAATATGCAACTTTTGCTTCGTCGTAGTTCTTACCAAGGTTGGCTATTTTAACATATTGTTTTAAAAAAATAATTGAAACGAGCTTAGTGTGTAATTAGAACCATTTAAAATGTTATGAAAATTAATTTCAATGATAGCGTTTTACTTAGTTACCTTATCATATTAACGAAATTTTATCACATAAATATTACCCCTATGCCTCTCCTCCGAATGACAAAAATATATGATTTTCAGGGCTTGTATCAATATTCTCTTATCAAAATGACAGCACAGCAATAGGTAAATGATGTCATGGTATATTTATTTATGTAATCCACGTAACAAAATATATGAATCCACGAACTATTGCATTATAAGCTGTTTTATATTATACTTTTTTTGGTAGAAACTTTGACAAGTTTTATATTAGGTTTACTTGTATAATATAATTCAAGAAGAAGTCAATCCAAATTTTGTATTCGCAACGTCATAAAAAACTGGCTCCGGATCCAATTTTGATTCCAGTCTCATGCTAGACTTGCGCACTTGCTGTTACCACTACAAAAGGTAGACAAAAAAAGTTTCTAGCCAAAAAAGTATAATGTAAAACAGGCTTTAGAGTGCTATGATATACACTACACTTTTCTAATTTGATTTAAACATTTATAAATTTGTAAAATAATTTATTGTAAATGGAATATAAATCCAGTCCTGATTTTTCAGCCGAAAACGAAACCATACTGGCGCCTCGGCCAAAAAGTGCTTGAAGCAACATAATTATACAAGAAAAAGTTAACATGAATTTCAAAATATATAACACTAAATTGTCGGTGTGCATACGGAACCATACAGTTAATTTTGAACACCGTACCCACGTATTCATTGCAGTGGACCTCGCTGAAGCATATCTAGTGGACCATAGTCCGGAACAGTCGAATCGCGAACCAGGGGGTGGAAGGCACATGGCACACACAAACCACCGTGTGTTCACACGTGAGCAGCCTCACGATTTTAAATGCATGACGAAATTAATAATTAATTAACCGACATGTGCATGAATACACTGAATACATAATGAATGTAATATGAACCGAAAAACTAGTCAATGTAAAAGTTCAAGTTCTGCGCTTCTGTATAACTGGCCCACTGCCCACTGCCACTGGAAAAATTAACACACGTATTTACACTTGAATGTATGGTGTCACATGAAAAATTACCCCTGTGGTCTTTCGTGCACACGCTGCAAATTTAATGTTAATTACTGGATGGAGTCACTGTACGTACACAGTACCTTAACCTAAAAAAAGTATCATAACTATCAAGGATAACTTCATAAAATATTGAAATGAAATTATCCTATTTTCAGATAAATGTAGCAGAATAATATCACAGTAAAAAATCTGGTGTGACCACAATACAATTTTCTTATACATGTAAATCTTAATTGGATTATTTATTAATTACAGTTGATACGTATTTGTCACAGAGGATGGATATTTAAGTTTTTTGTTATTTCGACATTAAGAAACTCAGGTGACCCCAAAAAAATATATGAAAATATCCCAAAACATATATCACACGGATCTGTCGTAACACCGTGATACGTTTAAAAATTACTAAATGACTTGATAATATATTCTTCCTTTTTAAAATATTTCTATTTGATACCACCAAACTCGATATAAATCTAATAGTTATTATAAAAACAATTGATAATTGCTCAATAGTAGTGCTCTACACAAAACTCGACAGGATTTAATTAACTATTGTAAAAAAAAAATTCCCGATGCTAAAAATCTATTTGTATATATTTGCCTAACTCTCTTCTTTAAAAGATCTTTTAGTTTATTTGTTAATAAAATGTATTTATGCAATACTCCTAGAAAAAAAAAACAATTTACGATCTTCCAAAATTAATATTCGATATGAGTTTGTCTCCTTAAGCGTTACAGGACAATTACCTCCTGGACAAATACCCCGTTGGACATAAGCTCCCGTTAAATAAACTCCCGTGTTAGAAAGACCCCTCCCCCTTCCGTACATTTGACCCTCCTCCAATTGTTAATAATAAATAAGATATAAAGTTTTACCATTGATTGATAGTTTATCATGTATTGAATTAAAAATTTGATTTGGTCAAAATGCCAATGATTGGCTCCAGCTTCAATATGGATTAAACCTTGTCAAAAAATCCTACTAAACATGGGAAATATGGGAAAAACAGTAGCAAGTGGGGATCGGACTTAGGTGTCCTTTAAAACGCTGTTTTAGGCCGTGATGATAATACTCTGTTTTAATGTGGTATAAATGAGTTGTATGTATGAGAAACCTCGTAGCTAGTGCAACAACGCTGGGACCCGAAAAGATAGAGTTGTTAGAATAAAGAATGAGCGTCAAGAATCGATATTTTTTGAGTGATATTATTTTTATAAGTGAAGGGGTTAATGTTAGGGGTTTTTTTGTGGGGGAGTTATTTGAATTGGGGTTTTTGATGAGGGGTTTATATCCGGGGTGTATTTGTCCAGGGTATAAGCGTCGTAGAACCCTGCTTAAGACTTTTAATTTGATATCTAATTCGATAGAATTTAATTATTATTTATTAATTATATTAAATGTCATTTGCCTTTTATGTATTATTAATCATATAATTCAGATTTTCTCTTTATATGCAGCAGGTATGAGACAATTGCAGATAACATTTTTTATTCTAAATTTTATTATTGGGATAATTTATATGGAACAATTGTATTGAATTTCTTGCGCAATTAAACCAAAATTAAATTCTTAATGAATTTTGAACTTTCGTTACTCTATCTTTTCTCGTTCGTAACTTATTGAGCATTTAGACATATTCATCCATCAATTCACACATATATCATAGAGAAAATAATCAAAACGAAATCGGAGATCTCAAAATATGTATTTTTTCATGATTCCTACACTTCCTTGTACTAGGTACAAGAATGTAAAAGTATTCATTTTAATATAATGTAACAAAATAAATAAATATATCATTAAGCCACTTACACCCTGCGGTTATCGGATATCAGTAAGTGATAATTACACGTGAAATGTAATTACGGGCCCTACAATCACAGCCCCCAAAAATATTATTAAAGGAGGAAGCACAGAGCTAAATTTATTCATGTTTAGTCTACTCATATTCAGGATCTTATGATCTACAACTACATTCTGATGCGTTACCACGGAGCTATTTACTTCATTACTTTATACAGTACTTCATATAAGTAACTCAACTTTGATCGTAGAATTTCGTAATTTTCTGTTTCAAATGCATGTGCCTTATATAAAAAATATTACTAATTTCGCTCAATATTTCATACGGCCGTTTGCATCTCAATCTCAACAAACATTAAATAAAATTTAGTACAGATTGTTATCTGTATTACGGCTCCTACAATTTCAGTAAATGGTACCTAATGAACTACCAATCTTCTTTTTACTTATCTTTCTACATGCGTCCAAATTCCAAGAGGTGGGAGTTTCCTTAGAAATCTTTACCAAAGAACATGAAAGGCAAATTTACTAAAATATTATTTTAAGTATATCATTATTTACTATTTATTATCTATGAGGAAGACTTTTCTTAGAAAAATCAAATAATGAACTGTTTTCCCATACAAGATTTTATATGTTACACAGTGATGATGGCAAGACGAATCTATTTCGAAAACCAACTGAATGTTCTAAATAACAAATATTATGTGAAGAACACGTAATGGTATGATTGAATACTTGATTACAATACCATGTATGTACAATACGAAATAAAAGGCTAAATTAACGACAAGAGAAATAGTGAGGCCGGCAGACTAGTGTTATAGTTTCGTCTGGTCTTGACAGAGGCATTCTCGGCATCTCAATATCAATTCTAGAATCTTGAATATTTAATTAAGACTAGGTAGTCTGCCATATACCTATTATTTTAAAAATTAACAATTGTACTCGATGATAAAGTCAACTCATGTATTATTTACAAATATATCAATACATACAATATATATGTATGAGTACCTATATTAGATATTAGTAAAATAATACTGAGAAACAAAAATACTTATTTTAATTTAAAAATTGTTGTGTTCATCTTTCGTACTATAAAATAATAATGAAATTAAAATATGGGGCAAATAGATAATATTAGTAATAGCTTATGGACTACGAGATACTTTGTTTGAATCCTACAGGCGACAGTTGCCATTTCAACTTTACTCCTGTGATTCCCCTGCATTAACATCTTTGGGGAACATGACTTGATGGCTGGTAACCACGCTTCACGTGCAATATGTAATTTACTGAGATTTGCGAAAGCAAAGTGTAAATGGGTAAATGATGTTTTAATATATTTATTTTATTATCTTATACATTAAAATAGACTATATTAAAAAAATTGTTAAATACGGTCTTCTCAAAATGTAAACTAACCTATATATTTTTTATTAAAGGCAAATTAAGGTTTCATTTTCTGTCCTTAGTTATCCTTTTCTGTCTAGGTGATAAATGTTATTCTTATTTTCCGTGGCCTAGATCCTATGATGAATCATTTATTTTTTAAATTGAAATTATATTAAACTCGACACTTATTATTGCCGTACCTGTAACGCATTCGTCTAAACATTAAATAGAATTGTTACGGAACGTTAAAAAATGAAACTGCTGTAAAGTGAACATTATCACTATGATATTCGCCTCATTTATGACAAATTTGAGCTTAAAATGTCGGCAGTAATTCATATAGGCTCACTTTCCACTAACGGATTCCGTGTAAAGGCACTCTCATCTCTTTACATTTAGCTCATAAAGTGAATTCTACACCAGGTTCAAACTCAGAGAGTCTTGTGAGCAACAAATTCATGAATATTCCCATTTGTTCGCGCTGAATTTGTCACGAATTTCATGCACTTGGAATACTTGGATGTTGGATGCCGTTCAGCGCCCGTCTGCATTAGGTGCAATTAAATAATTCAGTGGATTCAAACATGTTCCCTATCCCCGCCTTTCAAAAATTAATGAGGTTTTATTATTTACACTTGTAGCAAATGGGGGAGTTGACTATAGGATGGGGCTAATAAAAAGGAAGGAAATTTTATTGGAGGGAAGGGAACAAACCAGTCGTGGTTAAATTGGGAGCGGATGAATTGGGAGCTTGTAAATCATGACACTCGAACACTTGAAATAATGGAAAACTTGTAAATATGATTTTATTAAAATGCAGAACTTCTTATAACTAACTTAAACGTTGCACTAACTTATGTAATAAATGAAAATACTTAAATAACTTAAATCTACGAAAAATCACATTTTTTCGTAGCGCGGCTACATTTTGAACTGCATCTGTTCACGATCAACGCGTCACTGCCTTTCAGACGCCCGAGATTCCAGGGGGTTGTCTGGCTAAGGGATGCAGGGGGTGTCTTCGAATCTGAACTATCGTTTCTAAAAATAGCTCAAGATAGCGATAGCTCAGAGCGTAACCGATGAAAGTCATCTTGTTACACCATCCCCTACTTAAAATAATTATATCTTCTTAGAGATATAATTATCAAACGAAACAGCGTACCTGAAATGAAACAAAACATTTGCAAATATTTAAACACTTTAAACAACAAATTAACAAAACCCATAAAATTTCAGCATAGGTACGCATACAGATTTAAAAAAAACAAGATGACTAAAGCAAAATTAAATAAACGAACTAATTCTAACATAAAAATCTTTCTTTAAATTAAATACTAAACAGAAAAGTCAGAACTAAAACTAACACAAAAAAGTTTAAATAAGTGGGCTCATGCCCGCGGGCTGTGGGAACACAAAACTTAAAATTATCATTTGTCACAAAAAAATTCACACACAACACAACACATGACGGGGGAGGGGGCTCTTCACAGGGCAAAGGTTTCAGGCTTCTCACTCTAAACCTAAGAACAGATGTGAGGCGAATCCGATCCCTCGGGAGATGTCTGTGCCGTGTTGCTCTCCGACGTTGCCGTCGGTGTCGCCGATGTTGACTGCGCCATGCTCTAAGGAAGCGTCGCCGTAGTCGCCTTCGTCGTCGTCGCCGATGCTGAGTAATTTGGGGTGATGTGCGAACTTGATTGACCTTGAGACGGCCGCCTTGGAAGCCAACGATTTTACCTGGGCCAACACTTGACTTCTGGCACATTGTGTACTGACAGGCTCTAGTACCACAATGGCTGTCCTTTTGGACCCAGGCATCTGCCTTGCGCTTCCGTACGCGCCTCTTCTTAACCTTATTCAAGGGCACATCAGCCCAGCCGATATTTTCCTTATCGACGACCTCTGACACTTCGACTGCGACGCACTCTTCCTTATCTGTTACCATCGGTCGTGGTATGTCAACCACCGTTCGTTTCTCTGCTGCAAGCATAGCCTCGATCTCGGCCACGCTTATCTTCGCTGCAGGCAGAGACAGCGGCGTCTCAACAACCCTGATCGCCTCGGGCGTTGGCACACTTACTGGTTGCGGCGGCTGTGTTGACCACGATACCGATGTCGCATGTTGTTGCAATGGCATCAGCGGTGGTTGCGGCGTGGGCATCGGGTACGCAGGATAACAGTACCCATATCCTGGATGCCACGGCGCTGGCTGATGCTGGTGGCCCCATGGTGACGGTGGTGGTACATACCAGGACGGCTGTGGTGGTATGTACGCTGGTGGTGGAATATACCATGGCCACTCCATTGCAACACGCACTTTTTTTTTACGAAATTTTATAAAGTTATTATTATGAGTGTCATGACAGGACTATGGTGCTACAGTCCAGGTTCTTTTGATTGCCGGTAACGAGTAAATAGTTCGAAAACTAACTACTCGCAGCCAACGTGAAAATTGAAAAAATGGCAATTCTGCAAAAATCTGCAGAACTTTTCACGGCAATCCTACCGACTTGCGTCAATGTAGCAAATGGGGGGGAGTGGCTATATGATGGGGATAATAAAAAGGAGGGAAACTTTATTAAAGGAAAGGGGACAAACCAGTCGTGGTTAAATTGGGAGCGGTTGAATTGGGAGCGGAGAAAATCATGACACTCAACACTTAAATTAATGGAAAACTTGTAAATATGATTTTATTAAAATGCAGAACTTCTTATAACTAACTTAAACGTTGCACTAACTTATGTAATAAATGAAAATACTTAAATAACTTAAATCTACGAAAAATCACATTTTTTCGTAGCGCGGCTACATTTTGAACTGCATCTGTTCACGATCAACGCGTCACTGCCTTTCAGACGCCCGAGATTCCAGGGGGTTGTCTGGCTAAGGGATGCAGGGGGTGTCTTCGAATCTGAACTATCGTTCCTAAAAATAGCTCAAGATAGCGATAGCTCAGAGCGTAACCGATGAAAGTCATCTTGTTACACACTGTTTCTTTAAATATTCTCTTGTCAATTATTTGCTATGATATTTCAACATTCTTTCTTACGACACTTTTAAAATGCCATGAAAAAATTGAAAGGCTATCTTATATAGCATCCTACTTTACCATATAACTGATGAACAGACGAATTTTTCTTTAATTTAACTATTAAATAGATCTCAAATATACTAACACTTCAAGTAACGATTTTCTTGAATTATTATTTATTTAAAATTATCAATAAACCAGAGTAAATTAACAACCAGACAAAAAAATTATTTAAATAATGCAAAATGAAAATATTAATAATATTAATTGGAAGTTCTACTTTTAATATTTTAGTTTCAAGTTTCAACCAATGGTCGACCTGCTTTTCTTTAACTAAAGATCAGCACTGTCTATGTCAGGGATAGGGATTTACGCGTGATTTATGTATATGATTTATTTTACGAGTGAAAACTATGTAAAATATTAATTCTTTATTACGCCACTATTTACTGTCTTTGTTGGCAACTGTTGTTATACTGTTAATAGTGTAATAAATCATGTTTTATGTTATGTTTACAAGATTGCAAGTGGAACGTCAAAATGACTGTAAATACTTTTTATATAAATTTGGATAAAGTACTTGCCAATATAAAAATAAAATAATAATAATTTTGAATAGAAACTCGGACGAAAAACTTTTAAATTACGGATTCTTCGATTGCTGGGTTTTTTGATATATATATATATATATATATATATATATATATATATATATATATATATATATATATATATATATATATATTGTACATAATTTCTAGCATTTACCTATATGCAATTCTGCATCCTAAAATCCTCTTCCTTCAAATTCTTAAGCGTAACGGAAATCTTATTACTGCTTATTATACTATAGTGATAAATGAAGTATAACACATGAAATGGAGTAGCAATAAAGGTAATCATACAATTACAAGCACATACTTACTCACGTAGCATACATTCACATATATTTTTATTTTGTAAATATTGTATAGTTTATTGTATATAATTCCTGGTTTTTCTAAATTTGTACATCTGACATCAGAACCCAAGTCCTTTAAATTTATTAGTTCAAACCATCCCAGGGTATCATTTTTATAATCTTGGCCGCATATTTAATCTTTTGCAAATTTGTATCTAGTTTTATGATTTATTCAGCCACCAAACTAAAAGGTTATAACTAACTGCCGAACTAAAACACATATCTACTGTAAAACTATGTACTAAATTTCAAATAATACCTTTTCATATTCTGAACATTATTCACATAAAAATACTGTAAATTTGGTGAATGTAAAAATAGTTTATCTACGATGATCCGATATATAACCTACATATACCACTCTTTTCAAACAGATAATTGCTTAGATTATCCCATTAGTGCTTGATAATATTACAGCACTGTTTATTTGGTTGCCGTAATTTTTACGCTTTGCTATCATTTTAAAAATTATTCTCGCCTGTAACTATTATGGCACTATTTATAGATTTATTGCAAACATGCTAATTATTTAAGATCTATATACGTGTATAATAATAAAGTGTTCTTTTTTAAAATAATTGACGCTTTTTACATACATTCAAAATAGATAACTTACTCTTTTTACTCTTAATTATTGATTTTAATAATTTTAAGTTGGTTATATAGATAATAATATTCGAGAAGTTCGAATAGTTATAGAATTCGCAAGTGCCATTACAATAATAATTAGAGGAATAATAATAATATTTACAATAATACTGGCTGCCCCGACCATCGGACCATCTGGACTTTTATCCGCGCCTAGCTTTAAATATGTTTTCCAGTGCTCAATACCGTTAGTAAATAACTATAAATTTAATTTATATTTTAATTGTATTTTAGGTATAGACAACAAATTTCTTCAAGGTTTAAGTAGCACTTAGGTTACAAAATTACAGTATTAAGAGTAATGCTTAATATTAATGTAAACAAAACACAAGAAAAACGTACTTCTTCTTGATTTTTCATTCAAGCAAAAATAACGCAATTTCAAGGAACTTACAATAAATGCTATTACTTGAACAGACAATATAAGTATTTATTTTATTATTAATAAATACTCAACACTTGTTAATAAAGAAATATAATTTTCTGGGAAAATACACTTTTTATTTAAATTTCTATTTATGTAAAGTATTGTAAATATAAATATCAGAATACATCTCTGTTATTTTTCGAAGATTCTACCTGCGAAAACACAGAATAATCCGTTGCCACAGCCTGGTACGTAGTATCCCTTGCTTTTTTAAAATATTTATACCCAGTTTAATAGAAAATAAGTTTCTGTTGGATTATTAAATAAATAAATACATATTTGTATGAAGGTATTTATTTCGCAGCATTTAGAATTTGTGCGTAGCATTTTAAATTGCTCTCTTTCAAGAAGCACCCCACAATATCTGAAGCCGGTAAAGTGAGGTACCTTTATAAAGTCATTATTATGTTGAGGGGGAAAGAATGTGCGTCCGCAGTAACTAATTTCGGTTATGAATCAGCTTAGAACGTAGTGTCAGGTTCCAGGTTTCAGGTCTACGGCCTCTCGGCTTCACAACCGAAGCCGAAGGTAAAATGTTGCGTTAGGAATAATGGCGGAGCGAAATACGTAGACTATAATAAAAATGAATTATATAACCGCGTTACCTGAACGTATTATAATGCGACGACGTAGGAAATTCATGAATAATACATCAATTATAAAATGTAATAACTCTTCAGGGTGTTTTATACGAAGTGTGTTCACTTGCCGGGCTCATATATCTTCACTTAAGGGCTGTGAAATCTTTGCTCGCAATTAAACCTCTTAAACTGATTTTGCGATTTTAGTCAGCGCACGGAATACGCTCCTATACGACAAACATTTCTCTTCATGCAAAAACCGAACTAGCCTATATTCCCACAGGTAACCTAGGCGGTTTAACTGCTCAGCGCTATATTTCTGAAGTCACAGAGGAGCATGTTGCCCCCTATGTTGGCTTCATTGGCGATAATTTCGTGCAATAATGTAAGGCTTCACACAGCTGAAAGACGAAAGATGAAAGACGTTGGTGTACAAGCCATGGAGTGGCCAGCCAAAAGTGCGGACATGAATCCGATTGAGCTCATGTGGGATGAACTCAAGAAAAGCATTAGATCACGGGTACCAGCTCCAACAACGCTCCTCCTCCAACAAGGGCTGCTCAAGAAGAGTGGGATAATATCTCTCAGGATGTTGTTGAAGGACTGATTAGATTCATGCCAAATCGTATGCAATCTGTTATACGAGCAAGAGGGGGTCATACAAAGTAGTTAATAAACCGCATTTGTTCAAACATGTTTTTATTTCTGTTACTAATAAATAAATTTAAATTTTTTTCGTTGTTGACACGATAAACAAAAGCTAAGCAGAGATTAATTTGGTATCTTTTGACAGAGCAATGATCGGGCTACGCCATGATACCAATAAATTATTTCACAAATGCAAGGAAGCATACTATTTAATCTTTTAAAATTAATGTTGTTAGGTGGCCGAATACTTTTGCTCTCAAGTGTATATTATCTTCCATTTTGATTTGAAATATTTTTTTATAAAATAATTTTAGAACATTGCACACCGCTACAACCGAGGCTATAGAACTTTTCTTAAAGCACCCAGAACCAGAACTCGTGGTACCAGTCAGTATATCTAAAAATCTAAAAGTAAAAGCTACTATATTATTCAAGAATCAAATGAAGAGTTTTATTGTGATTTTTTCTCTCTTTTTCTTATTACTAGACAAAAAATTGAGCACCGTCTTTTAATTTATATTTAAAATGTTTTTAAAAACTAATGGATGTATTTGCTAAATAAAATTATTATTAAATTATAACCTCTATGATATGCAAATCGCGTATTTTCAAATAAACAGGAAAGTTATGTTTCACTTTCGTTCTACTATGGTCAGTAATATACGAAAGTAAAATCTTGTTTTCATTAAAAACTAAGAAAATATATTCTTTTAAATTTCGCAAATTAATTCATCGTATTTCTACTTAATATTCATAAAGCAATGAACAGTGAAACATATGTAAATTAACAAATTTGTAAATATAAGGGGTAAAAATTCACAGAAATTTAAATATAATAATAAGTAAAACGAGAAAAATCGATGCCCTTTCCGAAATTATTAAAAAATATGTATATTGTATATTAACTTTGCACATGTAAACATAGTTGCTTTAAAAGTAATTTCAATATTTTCATATAGCAAGAGCAGTTAAAAATTAAGTAAATAGAGCAATAAATCTTCGCAGCCTACATTTTTCTTTCTATTAAAGTAAAATGCAATTGCAATCTGCGATGCTACGGTACATTAGAAAACTACTGGCTGCAGAATTTTATATTTTTGAAATTACATTACGTTTTCTTAGTTTAAAATCATGTTTTCCATTTCCGTTTGAAATTTTTTTGATGACCTTTAAAAAAATAACTTCAATAAGCCGAAAGCCATATGGCTAATATATGGACAAAATATTCGAAAGACAAATAGCCAAAAGTCAATGAGCTGAAGAGGAAGAATAGTCGACAGACAAAACTGCCCGCATGATTAAAAGCCGGGCTTTTGTCCTTGTCGACCTTTCATCCACGTCAGTTAATTATTCAGATCCCACTTAAAACTAAGCAATCGCCGAATTTTTTTGTACTGCAGAACCTGATTAAAAACTGCAACACTCTCCCTTTCTCATTTAAATAAATGTTTCACTTTAGAGCTCTTGTCTCTTCAATTTTCTTTCTAATCTTTATACATTATGCAAACAAATAATGAAACCAGCAGTTAGTAGCTTATGTAGGGACGCTGGGTAACAACTTAACACGCTAACAAGTAAAACAAAGTAAAATTCTTACCGGCTCGCACATTAACATCTCTGCTGAGGATGGTTCCCACGAGGTTCGAGGCACGACATCTGTACTGCGTAGAGTGCACGTCCTTGCGGTAGTCCTGTGCGCGAAACGGCGGGAAGTACAATGTGCCATTACCCAGCGATTGTCTGAAAGGAAACAATCGTCATATATACATTGTGCAATACGTTCATTTTAAAAACAATTGTATATTGCAGAATTGTCAATTATCAGCCAGGAAAAAGTGTTTGGATAAGTTCATAAAATATTATTCAAGCAGGATACGGCTAGCACTGCCAGCTGCCTTAAGCATATTTTAATTTAAAAAAATATGATTAGCATTAAATTTATTTCTTACAAATGTGCAGTAATATTTGATCGAAAATATATAAATAGGGTTAGCAGGAACTCATAAATCTTTTCAACCAGTAATCAATCTCCTCCAAATACTCTCATCCTGGCACACAACTTTCACCTCGTCCATTTTCAAACAAGCACATATATTCCTCGCACTCGGAATCATTTCATCATACAGCAAACCATCAATCATACAATCATACTTTTAATCATCCATTTATCAAATGAATGCATTTGCAAATGTTAAATTTCGTCTTAACTATCTTTCATTGTTCTAACATCGTTCTTCTCAGTCACAAGCTAACAACATTTTTCTAATTTTAATTTCTTTTATATCTGTTTCTAATTTTGACATACTGAGTAAATATCATGGACAAGTTCATTTTTTTTTATTATCATGACATTAATTCAGAAAGATTTCTTCTACGCAGAAATATGATGCTAGAGATACAAAATAATTGATAAAATGTTGACAGTTTTCATAGTTGAAGTTGTTATCTATTCAATGCGAGTTTGTATCCTGAACTGAAATAAGGAAAAACATGTGCTATTAAATATTTTATATTATACTTATGTTCTTGTTTTTATGTACATAATTACTAGACATTATTTTGACACATCTCACTTTCTTAACAGTTATACGTCGTTCATGATTCTTCATCCTTATCCAACATTCACTACCATTCTTTAATGTAGGCAGTAAGCATTTTTATATACTCTTCATCTCTCGTTCCAATCTGCCAGATATTTACTCATCGAACGCAGAACGCTCGACCCGAAATTCTAATAGTGTATTGGTCGATTGGTGTCCGACGTTCTCGGTCTGCCGTTCACGCTGGCCGGGTTTTATTACTACATAGTTTATGTGAGAGAAGTTATCGTGTGTCAATTTTACTGTCACGTAGGGCCGGCGATCACTAACTCGTCATCGTCACAAAAAAATATTTGGTTTTGATGAAAGTAAAAAGTAAGAAACTTTCTTTTCTTTATTATTATTTTTATATTTTATAATAATATCAAGCAAAATAACGAATTCTTGGAAAAGGCTAGTTCAGCAGAGAAGTATTTGAAATAAAGTAAAAAAATTCTTTGAAATCTTTCATTTTTATTTTGTTCTGAATTTTCGCGAAATATATCCGTGCGCCCTACTACATATATTAATCAAATATAATTCGAGAATTTGATAAATTAGAAAATAATTCTTCAGTTGCTTTCTCAAACTTGTCACTAAAGCCCGTATGTTTTCAAAAAATCTGTCAAATTATTTTCAATTTATTCTCACTTATTATATTATTACTGAAAATATAATTTAACTAAAAAAAATAATCGTAGTGATTATTTAAAGGTAAAACCCTTATTTTCAAAGCAAACTCAGTCCACCCTAGCCGGCATCTTAGTTATTAATTACCGCGCCATCCACTTTTTCACTAAAAATGGGCACAAAACACAACAGACCGGCATTTAGTCACTGCCAGACGATGATCTCCTGCACGTGAAACGTTCCGGCGTGGAACCCCCACAAGGACCTACCCATACCCACCTACCGTAGATCGAGAGCGTGCCACGGCGGTATTTATGGGGTGTCACATGACCGCAGCAACTTATCACCGTCACCTTACGCACATCCGCGTCGTGAGACAGTGCGACAGAGGCAGAGGCGGCCCCGTACTCCTCCTAACCCACACCACGTGTATACGCTCCGAAAAATTCGTGACGTTGGAGGAAAAGACGCCAAGTGAAATATTGCACGGGTCTGGATGCTGTGGGGGTATTTTACTGGAATAAATGCTGCTTTCATGAATTTTTTTCTCTTACATTGCACTTTTCAAGGCAAAAATTAATCAATTTATGCTTGATCTGCTAAGCAGATAGATTGTTAGTTGACTAATACTATATTTTATTGAATTACTCCTGAGAATATAACAACTGCATGAAAACTTTTCACATTTTCTAGATACAAACATACATACAAACACTCAGAGCACTATATGCTATTAAATGAGGTAACACGAGCCTTAAATCAAAAATAAATTTTCTTCAAATATTCCTATCCTGGTGTACTACTAAATAGTAAATATACATTTGTTACCTTGCGGTGTTCAAAATTCTACATTATCTATATCATAAATGCAATTCATTTATTTATAATGGTATTAAACTATTACTACGTACAAATAATTAATCTAATTCTATGCACTCTCTTCATCCAATCAGTGTTTGGGCTTTCGTCGTGTAGATTTTCATTTCTTAGGTTTTTTGTTCAGTCTCTTCTTAAGTGATTTATTGTCTCAAAGTGTATTCTACATATTTTCTATTATCTATTATCGTCTCTTGTCCAGTAATTATTTCCTTTTCCTTCGTTGCCTATTCTAAATCTTGCAATTATTTTTAGTTTTTTATTTTCTTTTGCCATATACGAGCATAATGGTCTACTTTTAGTCAATAGAATTCTTCGTCTTTGTAACCGTCTTTGAATATCAGTTTCTTACTTAAAATTTTCTCCTTTTTATTTTGGTTAGTTGGTACTTTACCTTCTTTCTTATTTCTTTTCTTAGTATTTCTACCCAACAATCACATTTTAGATTTTTCTATAGTGTCTTTTTATTTTCATTTTGTACTAACTCAGGTAAGTATATCCTATTTCTTCCCAACGCTTCTCGTGATATTACTTTTATCTTCATTTTGTACTAACTCAGGTAAGTACATCCTATTTCTTCCCAACTCTTCTCGTGATATTCTTCTGAATTTAGTTCTACTATGTTTTAAAGTAGCCAGAAGTACATTGGAATTTGGGATTTTCGGAATACATCGAATGTAAATCAGCAGTATTTTTTATAATATTTAAATTTTGATTATAAATTTTCTATCTTTAAGGTAGATTAATGTACTCTGTATGTTGGCTTTTTTTATAGTGTTTGGGACTTGTGTGTTTTATACAATACAATAGTCTGGTATTACAGCGTGTAAGAGGTTAGGTTTAGTCTAATGTATATACTGATGTTAAGCATTGGTGTATCTAGAGTCTAGTAATTATAATCTGTTCCCTTCTTGTTTAATTGATTTCCAAAATTTTGATTTATTTTAATTTGTTATTGTTTTTGAGTCCGCTGTCTTCTTTCTATTTTTAAATTATTTTTGTTTTTTTAATTGTGTTTGGTATATAGTACGGTATAGTTGAATTTAAGATTGTCGTAACAAATCGAATATAACGGTAAGTCAGCTGTACATATTTTAAAATTAAGATTTTTTAGTAATTTGGTATTACAGAATGTAGGATGTTATGGTTAGTATAGTATATATTGGTGTGTCTTGGGTCTAGTAAATGTAAGCTGTTCTCTTATTGTATAATTGATTTCCAAAATTTTTGTTACTTTTTTTAATTTCTCATAATTTATTATTGTTTTCAAGCCCGCTTTTTTCTTTCTACTTATCTATCTAATTGGTTTTTTTTTATGGTGGTTGGTTTATAGTACGGTTTGGTGAAATATTGGATTGCCGGAACAAATCGAATATAACGGTAAGTCAGCTGTACATATTTTAAAATTAAGATTTTATGGATATGTTGGGCATTACTGCATGTAGGAGGTTACATTTAGTCTAATGTATATATTGGTGTATAGCATTGGTGTGTCTTGAGTCTAATAATTATGTGTTCTTTTCTTGTGTAATTGATTTCCAAATTTTTATTCCTTTTTTTATTTCTCTTAATTTGTTATTGTTTTCGAGCCCCCTGTCTTCTTTCTATTTATTTATAATTTTGGGGTTTGAATGGTGTTTGGTTTACCTACGGTATAGTTGAATTTGGGATTGTCGGAACATATCGAATATAACGGTAAGTTAGCTGTACATATTTTAAAATTATAATTTTATGGTAAGTTGGTATTACAGTTTGTAGGAGATTACGTTTAGTCTAATGTATATATTGGTGTATAGCATTGGTGTGTCTTGAGTCTAATAATTATGTGTTCTTTTCTTGTGTAATTGATTTCCAAATTTTTATTCCTTTTTTTATTTCTCTTAATTTAGTATTGTTTTTGAGCCCCCTTTCTTCTTTATATTTATTTATAATTTGGAGTTTTTTAATGGTGTTTGGTATATAATACGGCATAGTTGAATTTGGAACAAATCGAAAACAGCGGTCAGTCAGCTGTACATTTTTAAAAAAAATTAAGATTTGAGTCCTTAAACATCTAGGTTTCCAGGCTATTAGAACTGTTACTGAAAGTTGTGTTGGCTAAGGTTTTGTTTTTATAGTGTTTGGGTCTTGTTTGGGTGTGTTTTATACAATTCAATAGTAAGTATTTAATGGTAAGTTTGTACTACAGCATGTAGGAGGTTATGTTTAGACTAATGTGTATATTGGTGTGTAGCATTGGTATGTCTTCAGTCTAGCAAATATAATCTGCTTTCTTCTTGTTTAATTAATTTCCAAAATTTGATTTATTATTTCTCTAAATTTGTTATTGTTTTCCAGCCCCTTATCTTCTTTCTATTTATTTATAATTTGGGGTTTTTTAAAATGGTGTTTGGTATATAGTACGGTATTGTTGTAGTAAAGTCAGAACAAATCAAAATAACGGTAAGTCAGCGGTACATTTTTTAAAAATTAACATTTAATTTCTTCCACGTCTAGGAGTCCAGGCTATTAAAATTGTTAATGGAAGATGAATGGTGTGTTGGCTAGGGTTTTTTTACTAGTGTTTGATATATAGTATGGTATAGTTGAATTTGGGACTGTCCGAACAAATCTAATATAACTGTAAGTCAACTGTATATTTTTAAAAAATTAACCTTTAAGTTCTTTTACATCTAGGCTTTCAGGCTACTAGAACTGTTACTGAAATTTATAATAATATAATATGACAAGAAAATATTGTAATTGTATAAATGAAAATTTGGGTTGGATGAGCAGGCTGATTGTAATTGAAGTACTAAACTTTTTGACTATCGATTTCGACTTGTTTATTTGGTCATCATCATCAACAGCTGAAATTATAAAATGTATACATAATGATACCATAGATATATATGTTACGAAATTTTCTACCGGGCGAAAAAGATTTTATATTAGATTAATCTAGGAATAATATATATATATATATATATATATATATATATATATATATATATATATATATATATATATATATAAATTATTGTGTGTATCTCGTCGGATAGAGCTTGCTTGGTGCACTTGTCGAGTTGTTGATCTCGGCTTCGCCTCGTTCAACAATTTTCTCGCCGCGTGCAACAAACAATGCTCTATCCGCACTTGGTACACAAATAACTATAGTATCTACGTATAAATGATTTTGACAATATATTATTTTGACATTGACGTTTAAAACATTACGCATTTGTTCATCTCTTGTTTTTAATTCCATGGCTATTAATTCGCAATTCCGTGAATTTTCTAATTTAATTTCTGCAGTTATGAAGCAATCGAAATGAATTTTGTGTGCTGATCCTTATGTAGAATTTTATGCTTAACAACATTTATTTGAAACATTTTTGTCTAAAATAATTAGGGAAGCACTGAAAAACTGATTTACCATGTTAAACGCCTATGTTTCACTTTTCAATATACACCCGGTATATATATATATATATATATATATATATATATATATATATATATATATATAATATGATAATTATAATGTTGGTAAATAACATTATTTTAGTTAGCGAATTAAATTTTGTTCATATTTTCTATCTTGTAGGTAGATGGCTATGGTTTTTGGTGTATAGTACTTGTGAATTGTTTTTGTGGGTTTTATACAATTCGATTTAAGTGTTTTAACGGTAAGTTACATTACAGCATGTAGGGAGTTATATTTAGTCCAATATATAGTGGTGTGTTCAGAGTCTAGTATTTATAATCTGTTCTCTTCTTCTTCAATTTATTTCCCAAATTTTGCTTTCTTTTAATTCGTTATTGTCTTTGAGTCTCCTTTTTGGTCGTTTATTTATAATTTGCTTCCTTACCTGACTTTTTGGGTCCCATATTGGTATTGGTGTTATAACGGATGGGTATTCTGTTGCTTCTTTTACTGCCAGATCTGCTACTTTATTATTGGTTATACCTATGTGGAAGGGTGTTAAGAGGAAGGTTCCGTTGGTGACGCTTTAAGCGTTTAACATTACGCACTGCATGAGTTTCACGGTTAGTTTATTTTTGAGGCATTTTATTAATTCATCTTCAGGACGAGGATTGTGAGAAGATTAAGTATGGTGCCCATTTGCTCCATCAGACCTTTCATCATGTCGTTGGATGAGGATGTGACATTGTTAACGATTTTGTTTTCGTTGCGTAAAACTGACTTAATTTTTATTGTTAATTGTAAAACCAGAAATTGATTTTTGCTGGAAAAATTAATTCAATTTATTTTAAGTATGAAATTAGTTGTAAAAATAAATAAATAAAGTTAAAGATGCTAGCAATAATATTTGAAATATGAAATATTATTTACAACAATTATCTAGTGTCTACTTTTAATTTTGACGGAAACTAAATTATGTGTATAATAATATTTGATCACTTCATTAATAGCCATAGACAACATACAAAACTAAATAAATAAATATTTTTCATTCAGCGGTATTTGCTATTTTGTTTTCTTTCTCAAATAAATAACAAACCGTAATGAGTTTCAAAATTTCAAAGAAACATAAACTAGTTTTAAAACGAATCGAATCAAAAATATAGGTAAACACTGAAATATAGAAATGATCAAATATTGCTTATTTATTCAGCTTTCACAATCGTCAGTGAAATAAAACAGTTGCTGTTTATGGAGAAAATCTGAAATAGCATTTCTGTATAATACAGTGTGAAGCGTTAATGATAAAACATATCCACAGATGCAATCATCAATCGATGCTTTTAAGCAAGTTCGTGTTTGAAGCGAGCTACAAGTGTCACGATCGCGAAATTCAGTGCATAGTTGCACGCGAACTCAATTCTCGAGTTCACGAGTTCCAAGGTTCAAACAACTGCGTGAAGCGTGAAAACACTCTCACACATACATACAAAGAGAGTGAGAGAGAACATTGTTGCTGTTTGCTGCTTTACACGTCAGATCAAACAATTTATGAAAATTCTTCCCTTCGCAATTTTCGTATCATCCAATAAACTAAAGTGCAAATAGCTCTTGCTTTTATTGCGAACTTGTTTTAAGACCATTAATATTTTTAAAATAACACTCACTCAATTGTTTCCACGTGAAGAATAATTTTTTAAAAGGGTTTAGAAAAATTGCTTATTTAAACTTCATCCTTCACATTTTTTCCTCTCGTTGGTTATGAAAATTTGTAGTTGTCCCATTTTTCTTTATAATATCTTTAATTTTGTAGACTTGCAAACTAGAATTGCAGGGGATAATGCGACTTAAAACTTTTTTTTAAGGGTGCGACAAATACCGGGGTTTTTTTTTTATTATCAGTATACAATTATACATACAGAATATTTCATTACCATAGTTACAGTTCAAGTATTTCACAGGAAAGTATTAAAGCGTTTTTTTTTTTTAAGTAAGAGATAATTTATAATAGTCAATCATAATGAAACAAACAATGCAACAAATAAGAAATTCATTTTAATTTATTTACTACTTAATGAATTAGGTACATTAAATTTATAGAAATTATTATTTTTACTTATTAGTTACGCCTATGTAAAAATGTGAATGTAAATGTAAAAAAAAGGTTAAATACATTGCAGTCAATCACTTTAACTGTAACTATGGTAATGGATGACACATCCCTATTTATACTGATAAAAACGCTCTTGGTATGTATGTACATACTTATGTAAATTTCAAAGTTTATTTTGCAGTTTTGTAATATAAAAGTTAAAAATTGTAATTGCTTATTGATATGTGTATATTTGATTGAAAAATAAGCGCTTCTGATATTACTAAAATTTCACGTTTCATGTTTTATTTAATTAAAGGATTGTTCAACTGATAGATTAATCGATAATTGATTATTGAAAACGACGTCAAGACTAGTCCAACCCACACATTTATTAGATCGGCAATAAAATACGTATGTTTGAATGATATATAAAATAATATTGATCAGTAATATAATTTATTTAATAAAACTATTTAGCGAATTAATTCATAATTTATTATTTTAGCAACGCAATATCAGTATCTCAATCCGTTATACTTACTTGTTACAGAATTCATTTTTAGATTCACTCACTTTGTTCATATTTTTAATAAAGAAACCTTAAGCATGCACTACACACGTCGAAGAAACTGAATCCAGTATACACAATTTTTGTAGGATTTATTTTTATTTTACTATGCTTTGCTCCCATTTTTTATTAAGAAATCTTAATCATGTTTAAGACACATTCAAGATGCTTAATCCGTTAAAGTCACTTATCTTCAAATTACCTCGCTTCTTTACTATACAGAAAAAAACGTAAACACACCTAACGCACGGCCTGCAAACTCAAGCCGTTGTACTCTCTTTTAGTGGTATTTACGATTAGATTAGCCCGCTTTGCTCGGATGCACAGATAATTCGTTCAAGTGCACACTTCAAATAAAATATCGCTCAGTTTCTATTTAAACTGGTATATTTATTTAACACAAAATATTTATAATTTTAATGCACTACTTAATTGTTTTAAAGCATTGTGTTTTCGCTCTAATTCACCTTTAAATAACACATTTTGATTATTTTACTACGGCTGTGCTAAATAAATATCTAATAAAAATTTTTTGTTTTCCTGGAGAGCCCAAAATAGAAAATTTGCAAACGGCGGCACTGTATCTGTTATTCTACACTATTCTTGTACAGCCTATTGGACAGTGCTATACCAGTGGTTAAAGTAAAATGCATTAAACGTAACTTAGGAATAATTCGATTAAAAATAAGGAAAATGTCGTATCACGTAATATTGTTTTCTATGGCCATAGTAATTTTTTGTTTTGGTATCAATAGTGTTTTCTTTTGTGTGTACATTTTTTATGGTTTACGCTATTTTCGGAAGGCTCCGAGGGCTGAGTGCAAGTGTCCACTACGTCATGAGATGACATCAGCGCGTTCAAAGTAAACAACTTGACCGACGTTAGCGGGCTCCGTGTGAGGTCTACGACGTACCACCGCAGCTACTACTGCAGGCGTCAGGCAGTCTACCACGGTGGGGTGCAGAGGTAACTGACTGCGCGTGGCACCATGGGTTTTTCTGAGGGAACGAGAGGAAATATTTTGTATATATATACTGTAAAATCTGCTTCAGTCGGGGAGACCATGCGTGGTCTCCACTCTGACTCCATGTTAGTGTGGGTCTAGGAGTTCTCACCTTCCTTTCTCCGCTCTAGTTGCTTTGGCTGGCCAATGGCACTGAGCATCCTTTTCTCATTTTGTTGCTTTGGCAGGCCAATGGCACTGATGAGGTCCTTTATTTATACTCCGCTTTTGTTGCTTTGGCTGGCCAATGGCACTGAGCATCCTTTACTCATCCTGTTACCTTTGGCCAAGGTACGAATGAGATCCTAAATTCTTGTTGCTTTGGCTGGCCAATGGCACGGAGTATCCTTTTACCCATCTTTGTCTTTCGTTTGTAGAACTCTCGACTTAATGACATGATTCAGTTTTAAGAATGGTTATTTCTCACAAAAGTAACAATTCACTTTGGGGCAAGATTAGTTTGCGATACTGACAACGGCCACAATGATATAATTATTGAGTTTTGAGTAATTATTTAATCAAGTGTTTTCTGTTGATTATGTGCATTTTTGCACCAACGATTATGTGCATTTTTACACCAACGATAACAAACTTCTCCATGTGGAGACACCCTGTGTTTTGCGCAGACTATGAATTTCTCTGTACAGAGATAACTATACATGCAATTACACTTGTGCAGTATAAACTTCGATAACAGAAAACACTGATTCATCCATTTAAAAGTAAATAATCTGAGTGTTGAATACACTATGAAATTATTGTGGTTCGTCTGGAAGTGTCGAGGTTGTTCAATTTATGATATATGTGGTGTCAGTGGAAACTAAGTCGCTACCCGCGAACAAATTACACACTGGATTCGATTAAATGAAAATAGTTTTATTACGCACAAAGACACATCTACATTTAACATAAGTAATATCATAAAAATAACAAAAGGTGAACCTCACGAAACGAGAGCAACGTACAAAATGCCACGCTCTAACACATACTCTTAGACAACTCCACAGCTGAACTGTTTCAGATATCAGCGCTGACACTGCAACGTTGCGATAATAACGTAAAACAAAATTAACAATATATCTATTCATCAGGCGTCCACAACAATCTCCCACCTGAGACATAAGGCCTCCAGTTTGGTGTCTCATATATTTTAAGTTGGAGACGCGTGATGCTTAACATTCTTAAACTACTTAAATGTAAACCTATATGGCACTTTCAATTTTCGGCCATAACGCGACACTTTTTCACTTATTGCCTTTTGACACTTCACTGCACTTTCTGTATTCTTGGAGATGCAGGCTGTTGGTGGTGCGTCTGGCGCCTCGGACTCGGCACCCGCTCCCTCGGGTTCGGCAACCCCTCCTTCGGGTTCGGCATCCCCTCCTTCGGGCTCGGCTTTCCATTTTGAGAACATCTTCTTAGATTCCTCCTTTATTTCTACATCCCAACCAATTTTTTGTTCCCACATTTCCTGCAATAAAACCTTCGGACAAATTATTGTAGGGCTGGTATACCCAATCGGATCGACTATTCTTTGAGCAAAGGAGAGTATTGTCCTCTTCGTTATTACTTCAGTGTCATCTTCTGGTACACCACTTATAGCGAGAGTGTCGTTTTGCTTATTCCAATTCAATCTTAAGAGTGGCACTACCTCGTTTTCGTTGTCGATCTTCTTAGAATACTCCCACACTCTGAGGTCGAATTTCGCTTCTGCCATTATTTCGGTAGCTTCAGAAATAAAAGTCTCCAATTCTCTTTTGTTTGGCAAACTGGTAACACAGTTATCTACGTAAAAGCACTTCAGTAGTGTTTCAACGGTTTTCTCAGAATATTTACTACTTTCCTCTTTGCATTTACTTAGGCATATTTTGAAATGGTGTTCTATTGTCGCACCTAACAGAAAAGGGCTAGCATTAACACCAAAAACAACCCTTTGATGGCGAAACATTCTCTCGTTTCCATCAACTGTTTTCCATATAAAACGAAGAAATTCCCGATCGTTTGGATTTAAACTTATTTGCAGAAATGCCTTTTTGATGTCAGACATGACTTCAATTTCATCTCTTCTAAATCGTAATAAAAGATCAGGTATCTGCTCAATCAAATTTGTTCCCTTCTCTAAGCAGTCGTTGAGAGCCGGTTCACCCTTTCCTCTTGCTGACGCATCGAAAACAGGGCGTATTTTTGTTGTGGAACTTGCTTCGTTTATGACCGGGCGATGTCGAAGATAATGTGCTGGTTTGTTTAATTGTTCTGCCGGAACTTCTTCTATCACGCCGTCCTCCAACCATTCCGCGAAGACCTTATCGTATGCCTCCCACTGGTGTTTGTTTCGTAATTTTACTTCTGTGGACTCCAAACGCTTCTTTGCCAGCGAATAATTTGTTGGCAATGGTGGATGCCCTTTTAACCAGGGAAGCTTGACTTCATACCTTCCTTCGTCGGTAACTGCAACAGTTTCTTCAAACAATTGTTTTGCGGCCATTTGAAGTTCAATTTTTGATTTCTTTTCGCCTGGGTCAATAATGCCTAAAACATCCAATTGCCACAATGCAGCAATCTCAACATCCCTATTTAACATGTTCGTTACTAGCATGGTGGTATTTTGTGACTCCCCCTTGTTGGATACTTTTCCCATTAGAACCCATCCCAGTAGTGTTTCTAATGCTACCAGACCAAAAGGAAGAGTTTCATTCTTGCCGGTAAATATCTTCCCAGCGATATCTGCTCCTATCAGTACTGCTATTGGTTGACGTCCCTTTGTATCTGTCAAATTGACGCTAGATGCTTTCAGTTCATGGGTCCAAACACCGGAATGAATTGAGGGAATATCATTACAGATCACCGGCTGATCTAGCGCTTCGAACCTGCATGCATATCTTCCATCTAAACTCATCAACCTCACATCGTAACACGCGTGATTTTGTTCTACCGTTCGAGCACCGCCGAATAACGCATGAACTAATGTTTCTACTCGTTTTGGTTGATAATTTAGTTCTTGAGCTACGTGTTCTAGAATGTATGAGCGTTGTGAACCAGTGTCTATGATCGCGCGCACTTCTTTTACTTTTTCACTGTTCTTGCTACGAATCTTCACGATTAAAGTCTGTAAAAACACGCGACTGTCTGTACGATTCGCTAAACCCGCTTCGTTTGAGAGTTACTAGTCGTTTCAACTGTCTTTTTCGCGTCTACTTTCTCAACGGTACTGTTTGATTTGACTGTCAACTTAGGACATAGTTTACTAAGGTGTTGTTCACCGCACATTAAACACTGAAGCCGTTCGCGGCACAACCTAGAATTGTGACCAACCTTTGCCTCTCGACTAAATCTCTCGCCCTAGTGTCACGAGTAATGGCGAAAAGGAGGTACTGGAACTTGTCTTCTAGTGGAAGATTGGTGGCTTCATGTATCTTCTTAAACGAGCTCCAGAACGGTAACCACTCACGCAATTCACCACTAACCTTGACAAGCTCAATTTGAGGAAGTTTAAATCTTCGTTGTTTTGACATCGAGTGAATACTGGATCCAACTTCATTCAAGTTATTACTACGTCTCGAAAGTATTTCACTTCTTTCAAAACAAACCTTGTTGTAACGCACTATTAAACGTGTTAGTTTTAATTTATACTCGTCACAACCCGCTATTTCCGCGTTCAGGTCATTTTCACTGGCGTCTGCAGCTATATACGCTTCGAACACTTCATCGTCACTTGATTTTAACGCGTCGAACTTTTCTTGGCAAATACCTTGTAACGTTTCCGCTTCTGTAATGCCAATGTCTGTCACACTCAATGTTTCATCAAACTGGTTTGCTATTCGCGTAAATGCACTACGAAGTACAGTAAGGCGCTTCTTGATACCTTCCATGACGAAAATGTTAACCGAATATTTCAACGACAGGCAAATATTACTTCCGTAAGAGTCTTTTGCGATCAACTACTTTCCGCGCGAACGAACAACGTAAACAGATACTGAGCCAGTCGCCTGGCCGTGCCGTTGACTTACGTGATTGTCCCGCGCGTCCTGTCACGGTCGCCAAATGTGGTGTCAGTGGAAAATAAGTCGCTACCCGCGAACCAGTTACACACTGGATTCGATTAAATGAAAATAGTTTTATTACGCACAAAGACACATCTACATTTAACATAAGTAATATCATAAAAATAACAAAAGGTGAACCTCACGAAACGAGAGCAACGTACACAATGCCACGTTCTAACACAGACTCTTAGACTCAACTCCACAGCTGAACTGTTTCAGATATCAGCGCTGACACTGCAACAATATATTTAAATTTGATAAACACCATTTTGATTCTTTGATTTTTGCGACAATATTATTTGGTTCTCTCTGCTTGAGGTTTTTGTCGAGTTTCCCTCTTGCGATTAAAGGCGAATGCCGGAGAGTTATTTATTTTTCCACGACAGAACTTTGTATTTGAATCACTCAGTTCGTTCTAAATTATTATAATAATGTTATGATGATTTTCTTTTATTCTGGATATCACAGTCATGTCTTTTGGAAGGAATTTAACTCTTTCATTTCAACTGAACCTATCCCGATTCCCCCACCATTGATAGCTACTTCGTATTACGGACATTTTTGGGGTCACATTTATTTTATTTCAAACACAACGTAGGCGGCTATTTATAGATATTTTTTATACTAGACGATTGTACTGTTACAATAAGTACCTACAAGTCTAACTTTGTTAATTCTTTCTGGTTCTAGTGTAATTTATTTATAGAGCTAATTATTGTAAACAAAATGGCTTCAATTCACCATTCGAGGTCATATGAAGACGAAGAACGTTCTCTTTAATGTCTTATGCTAGGATTTTGTGTAATTAATCGTGCAATACTAATGTTTAAATAATAATTTTAATTTAATTAATATTTATGGTCATTTTGTAACTAGTAATAAATAAATATATTTCAATATAAACTATTTAAAATGTCTTTTTCAATGGGGTGTTCTCAACACCCCAGCCGACTAGTAGCTAAATTTCACGCGCCTGCTTGAGGGTTAAGAAGGTATAAAGGGAGAGCCACACAGGTCATGTGGCGAACATTGGTTCGAAATTTTGTTCAATTGTGGCCACCGAACTGAGGATACACCAAAATTTAAATTTTTTTATTAAAGAAACCTTTTAACTACCAATATAAAAACATTTAAAACATAATCATATATTTTATTTTTGAATGACATATTTTAAAACACTATAGTCCGTATTCTCACCTCGTTATTTGTACGAGTAGTACGATTTTAAGTAGTGCTATTTTGCCATTTAATAATATGTTCTAAACAGTGAGGTGAGACTACGACTGTATGTATAATATACTTATAACTAGGACTAAGACAATAAAATTATTGAAGTTTATGAAACCATAACACCTGAATAATGTCACGCACCAACCGAAGCGGTGGCGAATCGTGGGCGTGCTTATCTGCTTGTATATGTTGAACATTTTGTCAAAAGTTGTTTGCGCTATTTATTTATAAAAAATTAAAATTTTAATACCATAGAAATTTTCAGGAACCACATTCCGAAATATAACAACTAACCTGAAATTATTTCCTTGTTCCATTATGAAATGCTTAACCCATAACCTTGTTTGCCGTAATTAAGTTACGAAATATACTATTATTGTTTGCTACTATAAGCACTGCTGCAATACAACGAATCAATATGTTAATGATTTCAGACTGTGAATCATAAGATCCTCAATTAATATCTCACAACCGTACATAAAAATTACCCCTGTGGTTACCTAACTTCTTAACTAAAACATTTGTGAATCGTAATTTATCGGCCGGATCACATGCAAATATATATTTCATACTTGTTACCTATAGAGGTCTGATATTTGCAGAGTGCCACATCTACATAGGAATTAATAAATATCGTGATTACATATTTAGTTTATTCATTAATATTTGTCAGTTTCAACTAGTATATTGCGTTGGAGAAATTTTAAAAAATAGAAATATCTTAAAAATAAAACATTTACCAGGCACTTGCTCAAATGAACTTTCTTGTTTTTACATATTTTATTCATGCATCGAATTCCATAGTCTACACCAGGGGTGGGCAACCTCCGGCCCGCGGGCCAACTCCGGCCCGCGTCAAGTTCCAATCCGGCCCGCGAGATCTTTAGAAGAAATAATAAATAAATATTTTCAAAAAAAAAATATTTTAAAGAAGGGTAGTACCCAACATAATGAAAAAGGAAAGATTTACAGTTTAATTTTCGATATAATTCGTCTAGTTTAAATTAAGAAATAAATGTAGTACTTAGTTAATTTTGTTTTATTAGTTTTTTAAATTTTCAGAAAAAAATTATAAGTATCAAAAATGTGTCAATTAACAACTACGGCCCGCGTACGAAACGTATATCTTATTCTGGCCCCTGTTATACAAAAGGTTGCCCACCCCTGGTCTACACTATACTCAAAATGATTTTGGAGAAGACGCACGTCATCAAACTGAAAAAAAACTTTATAAAGTGAAAAATTACTTGTAAAATTTATTGAGGTATGCTAATGTTTAAAATAAAATGACGTAAAAATAATAGCATTAAGAAAAGTATATATTAATGCAATGTACAGGGATTTTATAGTCAATTTTATTCATTTCATGGAATTTTAAATTATTAAAAATAATTCTAGTTCATTTTTTTGCTATTAGTAAATGATCACGTTTACATACAATATTCCTATCGAACTGTCACTTTACTGTCAGTCTTTACTGTGTTGTTAACATTTGTGCTCTTCGTGATCCAGTGTTTTATAGTATGTATGTATAAATATATTATGTTTATTGCAATAAATCACGTCTAAAAATGGCGGCACGTGTGATGCAACACGCATTGCATTTTCATTTCAACAAAAATTAGTATCCCATATAAATATTGTTGCATAGTGACGTCATTATCTAGTAATATTTTTGATGACGTGCGTCTTCTCCAAAATCATTTTGAGTATACCTATTATTACCAATCCACACTCTATGTGGGTGAATGGCGTGATGATAGAGATATTTATTTAACTTTAAATGATTTATATAATATATAAGTATAGAAAATAAATAAAATAAAATATATCATCACGCCTTTTACCCATAATGGGTGCGGCACCGTGCTTACGGAAATCTCGGTAAGTGATATATTTTTACGTATGAAGTGCGGTTACCAGCCGTCAAATCATAGCCCCCAAAGATGTTAGTGGTGGAGGAACCACAGGGGTAAATTTAAATTGGCTACTATTAGCTGTGGGATTCTAACTGAGGATCTCACGATCCACAGTCCGACGCGTTACCACGGTGTATGTAATTTAAGTTATTACGTTGACTATTCAATGCCATAGTAAATAAGCCAATAAGAGGGTTACGCGTCATCTATTTTGACCAATCCAAGAAGTATATCAGCGAATATACGAGTCTCGCCAGTATATCCGTTAACATGACAATTAAAAAAAAAAAACCATTCTATTCACTTAAATATCGGTATAATTTTGTCGTAAAATGTATGATAATTTACGTTTTGGAAATTATTCTATTAATATAATTAAGAAAAATGTAGAAAATATTGTATCTTGTTGAATAATCTTTCCAAATACCACTCGATGGCAATATTTTTTTATAATTTTTTTTTTGTGTTTACTAACAAATTATTACAAATTTAGCACATCAAAAATTTGTCAAATACCACTCGATCTTCGGTGATTTTAACAAAATTTTTTAATCGTAAAATTTTGACGAAATTTTTTGCAAAAACAAAAAAAAATTCTAAATATACCATCTCTTGTGGTACTACCCTTGAAAATATGCCACGTATATTGCTGAATCCATATAAATCAATGCAGTTCTACTTTTTGTTAGGTATATTGATCTACGTAATAGGTTTGCATCTATACGTCACGCGAAACTTATTTGAAAAATTAATTCTCCCCATTTAGGGTGCAACAAGAAAAAAAGTCTCAAGTGGTAATCAATTTAAACTGCCAGCGATGACAGCGTTATCAGACTGTGGCTTGTGAATAGTGAATAAGAAAACCTTGAACAGGCAAAGATAATGACATGAACGCTTTTAATTGATAACCATTGAGTTCCTTCCCCTTTATCGGAGGAAAAGTGAGTCGGTATCGTGCTGCCGATCTTCCGATCACGCGGGAGTTGGACACAATGCTCGAGGTAGAGTCCGTTGCTGCCGTTGGGAATAGGAAGCCCGTCCGAAGTCCCCACACTGCCAGGACTGTCTTAAGTTAGAAGGGAGTTATGGACACTATTGTCCACTGTGCGAAAATACAAGTTGCTTTGTTGGTTTGGTAAAGTTAAAGTTGCTAATAACAGATATAATCTTAACTTTACTACATATATGGCGAAATTTGCTTTTCACAGAAAGTAAATTTCATAATTATACGGGTAATTGATTTTTTACCAGGATTTTCCGCGTGAATATGTTATAATGTTTATTTTCTTTAACGACTATATTCATCTGTGCTTAAAAGTAAATCGGATGTACACGCATGAAGTCAAAATAGCGACCATTTAAAAAAATCGTAATAACAAATAAATAAAAACTATATAGATGATGACATGCAATGCAGAATATGTGGAAGTGACTTTTCAAAACCAGATTAACAAATGTTTTATATTTTATCACTAAGAGAAATGTTTGTGTATAATTAAAATATGTTTAAATAATTTTGTATATAATATTAAAAAAAAAGAACGCTACCAAACAGTAAAACAAGAAATAGAGCCATAAAAAAGTTCAATGAAAGTACAGTATACAAACATGTGAATAATGATGAATCAAATAAAAAATTTAGATAAATAATAATTAAAAATAGAGCGAATGTATAAAATGAATTAATTTACTCTACAATCAACATGCGGCACTGAAACTCATCTGATGTATACGAAGGCACATTAGTCAAAGAGGATGGTCAATACGCTGCAATCACGATCAGGACCATTCAGGCTGAATCTTAAGCAACGCGCAATACAGGAACGTTATTTTGATGTTAATATTCGAAATCTCGAATTTCTAATACTTACATTATTCGAGGTATTCGAGTATTCGCGGATGGTATTCGCCCATCTCTACTCTTATTATCATGTTCTCCTCATCATATTGCTAAACTAAAGCACTTCTGGCGAAGCCGATAAAATTACGCCACCCGTTGTGCATTGAGATGGATCAACAGGCATTTTTGCCGCTGACTCATATCGGTTGGTCAAGGTGTATCTGTTCTAGCAATAGAATATACAGCTGACTCATTTTTAAAAATCTGCAGGAATACCTGGAGAAATATGCAACGTAAGAAATAACGTTCCGAACAATAGTTTTATGGATTTGGGGGGCCATCCGATCCTGTCAAATGTTATTCGCCCCAACAGCGTGAGGAGAAAAACAACTTTTAAATATTAAATTGGAAATCCTAATTTTTATTGCAAATTCTGATAGAACGTCATAAATTAATCAAGGTTTTTTTTGGAGAATTCTTTATTATGAAAATTTAGTTAGTTCCTTTCCAGCGTTGGTTCCAACTATTATATCCTCCTAAAGACAAGCCTGGATGCCATGCAGAAGGGGTAGAGTTCACAGTTCGAATGTTCGAAATCAGGACCAGCATACAGTTTACTAACCACGGACCTCAACGATCGATTCGCTGTAGTATGGGAGCAACTGAATCATATCTGATGTGTGATATATAATGTTGCTGTGTTAATTATGTTACATCTGGTCACTGCACTGCAATACGCAGCTGAATTTTTCAAATAAAATTGGAAATTTGTTTCATTGCTAGCTGATTCTGTATATGAGCGTTCAATGCGTTAGACCGTTAAAATTTGGTTCATAATTTTAATTTTAAATTTTAATGGAAACTAGTCATTTTCCATTTTAATTAGCGAATTTTAAATAGAACGAATATTACTAACAAATTCCACGTACCTAAACTGTTTCTACTCATGTTTAAATATTTACTAAACGAAGTGAGGTTGATTAATAAAATACATAAATCATGCCATTTAGCCATGGTAAAGCATCGGACTATGAATCGTGAAATCCTCAGTTCGAATCCCACAACTGACACTTGTTATTTTAAATTCACTAACATCTTTGGGGACCGTGATTTGACATCTGGTAATAGTACTCCATACTTAAAACTTTATCACTTAACGAGATTTGCAAAAGCTGAGTGCCACATCAAATACAAGTGAAATGCGTGATGATATATTTATTTAACAATTTTTCGGCGTAGCGCTCTGCTTTTGGAGATCTTGGTAAGTGTGAAATTTGGGTACCAGCCGCCACGTACATATAATAAGAAAA
The DNA here is from genome assembly GCA_963942605.1 of Poecilus cupreus. NCBI lineage: Eukaryota > Metazoa > Arthropoda > Insecta > Coleoptera > Carabidae > Poecilus > Poecilus cupreus. The sequence continues at coordinate 3,421,106 of OZ012715.1, read as the reverse complement.
AGTAACTACCTAACTACTTATTAGCAGTATAATATTTACTTATAACATAATTTCTAAATAATGTCTAATTGATTACATTTAATGTTTCATGAAAAAGGGCCAAATATTTCATACTGTACTAAAGTTGCATCGCATACTCAATTAATGCACGTCATCAATAAAGTAACTAACATCCGTTTTGTCATTAACCGGTATATTTATATGTTTTAGAATAAAAATAAACTAAAATCTTCTAAAAGACTGATGTATAATAAATAGGAGTTAGAATAAAAATGAAAACACGAGGTAAATATTTAACAATTAAAAAAAGTATAAACGTAAAATATTGGGGTTACCAACGCTAAAGATTTATAAAACAGACCATTTCAATTTATTTGTTGAATTATACTTTTATTCACATTGTAGATTTTTAAGTGATACCCTTCCCCTTCCCTTTGGGGTGGGAGGTTGTATTCTTTTACAGAATCAGGTATACCCCTCCAAATCATTTAACTTTTATATGGGGTATGTTTTCACTTAATGCATATTTCTCGAGATATTCCAGGGACCTATTTATATCACGTGAGCACGATATCCAGGTTATAGTATCACTGTTATTATCAGAAAAACAAATTCTAAGTTATACATATGTGCATCAATCCGGCTGAATAGTTGTAGAAAATGTATATTATTATACTGGCCTAGATTAGTTTTTACTCATGAGGATGAATTACATCATTCGTCTACAGCTCGTGTTGCAAATTTAGCAGCGAAGATAAAACTTATTCAACTACTAATTAGTGAGTTATACTAGCGAATAATGTGTTCTAATTATGAAAAACACTATTAAAATTTTCCAACACATCAACCTATTATTTACAGCACTGTTCTTTTCTTAATTATTAAAGAGTTGGCAATATTGTCATAACGATGCTAACTGACACTTTGTGAGTTAATTATCTAATTAGTTAATTGTTACTAGGTGCAATTACAGTATTTTAGTTCGTAGTGGATATTTATGTTAATTGCAAAGTTCTTATTATTCTAAAAAAATAAGTACAGCGAACAGATTTTAATGAAAAGAGGTTTATATTTTATTTGTCCTTACAGTACAGTTCAATCTTTCAGTTTTAAAAATTTACACGTTTATTAATTTTTGGCTGCGAGGAAATGATGTGATTATATATTTAGTTATTTATGTGTAATATGTAGATGTTTAAAGTTAGAATTCTGAATTCTATTTCCGAACCTTTCCGCATTCATATTTGATTACAATGTACTTTAGTATTCATTTTCATTTTCACAGTACCTTAGCACCACACCATTTCTTTATTTGCGTTAACGATTTGAATATGCGGCTTTCATTTTGGTGCGGTATTCTGGAGAATTTTAAAGTACTCAATAAATTTTCGGTACATATTTCGACCTGTGGTTTAATCTCCACTTCAGCGTGAGTGCTACGCTGTGTTTGACTGCTAACCTCATATCATGTGTCAAATTAGACAGCATTTCCAAACTTTGCCACTTGCTAACATTATCTCACATCCAAAGTGTTGAAAATTGAAATGAGAGCACATTCATGAATTAATGCTAGGTGCTTTATGTCATTATCAAATACTTTGCAGCTTTGGCAGGTCAGTTAAAATAGATATCACCGAAAATCTTCAAACTCGTAGTAACATTTATTAATAGTGTTTCGACAGATCTCTTTAAAAATAAACTAGAGCTCTGTTCAAATGAACAGTAAGTGTAAAGTAAAATAGCATAGTACAGAACAGTGTACACTAGACAGCCAGAGTACTATAGTTCTTATATATCCTTGAAACACTCTACTGTATGTATGGACAAACTTGATAAGTTATTGGCAATAAGTAAATATAAATAAAATATTTCATAGCACTATTTACTCATTCCGGGTGTAACAATTTACTTTTGTTGACCTCTAGAGAGCGTGAAGTGCGGTTATCGGCCGTCAAATCACGGCCTCCGAAGAAACCACAGGAATAAGGTTGAAAAGTAACCTGTGATTCGAACTGTGGATCTCGTCATTCACAATTACATGCATAACCATGGAGATATTCATGAGTAATAGAGATTATGATGGTGTGTTAGTAGTAGTGATTCCCAAAGTGGTTGAGGGGTAGATTTAGCATTATTAAGGGTCGAAAGAAAATTACATCAATTTACAAGTAATATTTAATTCGGTGAACTTAAATTATCTCCATACTGAATGAAAAGGTAATTAAGAGCGAATTGATATGGCCGATTTTTTTAACTAGACACAATAAACCGTTGCTAGGACATTTTACAGAGGCATATATATTGGAAATTATAAGAAACAAAATTTTGAAAAAACTTATGTTGTTAAAAGTTTGGCGAAAGAGGCACGCTATAATACTCTATTACGCCTACCTCCGTACTATTGTACTTTAAACCCTATTAAACTGACATGGGCTCAGTTAAAAGACTCAATTCGAAAGAAAAATGTGTCATCCAACTTAAGTTCCACTGCTGTGGATCTTCTACGTACTGAAGTCTCCAACATTGGATAGTGGCAATGGAAGAATTGTATTGAACATACAATGAAAGAAGAAGGTAGATATTCAACCAGCAGCTTAGACATTAATCCATTTATTATACACGTAAGCGAATATGACAATAATTCTTTGGATTATATTATATCAGAATGATTTTTCATTTATTTTTATTTACTAATTTCAACATGTGGTTAATAGGCCTCTTGGGGAAACCCTCCACTATAAAAAGGGTTAACGAGCTGAAAGCAGTACCTCTTGGGTGGTTCCGGAAACCTGCTTTTGACAAAAAAATCTCTATTATACTTAATTTTAAATATATGAAAAATAATTTTATCACATGGAATATTATCAGCAAATAGTGGAATCCGTCCTACGAGTAACAGCATTAAGTGAAACAATTTATTAGTGGTCGTTCTTCCAAAGCATTTTTACTAAGACAATTTCTCAAGTCAATTATTCATATAGTCGTTGTGTAAGCAATTGTGACCCGAAAGAGCTTGTAAGTAAAACCTATTTTATATTGCTATAAGTTGACCATAAGCGGTTTTCGCTATTGTAGTCGAAATAACAAGGATTATGGAAGTCAAAGTGATGAACTTGAAATTAACTATACCTATTTGCTAACAGAATTCTAATTTCAATGAACAGTTGCATTAAATATAAGATAGGACACATACTGCCGAAAGGCAACAAAGGCATTACAAAAGTAGCATTGAATTACAATATTAGAAGGATAACTTAAAAATATAAGCATAAAATAAAAAAAAATGATAATTTCAACAGCTAATTAATAGTGAACAGTACCTATTAATTTTTAAATAGAATATATGAGTGAGGTAGCTAAAAGATATTACGCTTTATCATAAAACTCAAAACAGTACGTGGTAAAATACGTAACCAATTTCCTTTAAAAAGATGAAAGTAAACTAAGTACCCACCAAAATATGAAGGAAAATTGAAGTTTATAAACAGTGACATGTATCACCGCAAGAATATTAATAATGAAACGAAAACGGATGACCAAATCTTCAATACACAGCATTCCACATCCAAGATAACTGATATTTACTATATTCCTATATGGGATTGTATGTAAATTGTATCGTATATTTTTTTTAATCTTTATTTAATATACGATTCTTAATTTTACCTATAACATAGATTCGACAGTATTTTACTGTATATATTTTATCTACCTATGTATGATATAATATAATAATTTATAAATTTTTGTAAGTTACATTTCCATAATCGTTACGCATTTCTGAACCACGTCAGTTACTTTGACTGAGTGGCATCGTACTCGACATGTTCGGAGGTTCGTCCGAGGGATCGTCAGATCTGACCCGCCGGGAGGCAGTCACTTTTTAATTTAAAAAATTAAACAAACACTTTCAAATCTGCAGGGAATATAATTAAAATTATACGTTTATCCCTCCACGCAGAATAGTGTATAAATACAACTCTTGATGATTATTTACACCAGGCATGGAAAATTTTTCCTAGTTATGTAGTCAAATAAATTATTATTCTGATCTGAAGCGTGCATTACACGATGAAGTTTCTCTTTCCAAGTAACCATAAAAAATTTCCCTCCCATACAATGACAAGTGTAAGAGATATAAAGGAATCGATTTATAACGAAAAATTTTAATATGCAGTAATTTCTCTTAAAAGTTCCTAAAAGATTTGACCGTGTGTTTGCGAATACTGCTTTTACCGCATTACTAACTTACTGCATGTTTTGAAACATGTGAAGTAGCTGTCAAATATGTCATTTGTGTTCATGTTTTTTTTAGTGTACAAATGTTTGATTCACATGAAACTTAAAATAACAGAATAGCGTACAGAAGAAATTTAAATTTTGGTGGATATATAAATTTATTCATCTTTGTACGCAGTGAAATCGACTGATTACCGTACCTAATCGTAATTTGAAGAGACAAGAATGAATACAATTTATGTTGGTATAACGGAGTTTTGATACTTGGATATCTTAACTCGCTGAAAATTTGATCGTGTAAATCGACTGATAAAAGAATATTGATTGAATTAAAAAAAGTTAATACTTTATTCATTTCATTCGTTAATTTTAATATAATGCTCTGATATGAAGTTCTACGGTGACAGGTGTCTTAAATGCTATTTTAAAGCCCTACTTATTGGTTCCATAAAATTTCTTTGAGCCATTTCGCGTCGTTTCATAATTTTAAGAAAATTGTAATTTTAATGACATGGGATAGGGCCAGATCAAAAGAAGTAGAGGGCCATATGTGGTTTAGTATTACAAGCCGTAATTACACAGAAAAGTAAAATTTTAAACCGTAGCTATAACGAAGTTTCCTGTACTAAAACCTTGAATTCCAATAAAAATAAAAGCCCGTAATATTTGTGAGACACAAATGAGTAAGTATAGCACTTAATGAATAATGCGCTACCTAGTTTCGTAGTTCATTAACTTTCTATACAAGTGTGCATATGATGAATCTGACTATTTGGTTATATGTTCATTAAAATATGTTATCTCTGAAATGAAATAAAGGGGAAACTGATGAAGCAATATAGATAATAAGACATCGTAACCAGTTTACAATGAACATAATCAAGTGTTTTGCTGCAAAATAGCAACAGTAGCGCCACGAGCAGCAACAGTGTAACGGCATTTGCCAGAGCGCATGCGTGCAACGTGCAACTCGACATGCAGTTTATCACAATGCACAAAAGCTTCGCTACGTTCACGTTCATGTTGTACGCTACTCGCAACTCGTTTTTATTATCTGTAACCAGCGACGGGTTTGCTGCTCTGCCTCTGTCTGCCATTGTTATAAATCATGCGTTTTGTTTCCGACCATGCTGGTAATTAATAATTATGAGATATTGATTGGACACAAGATATTCTGCGATTCGCGATTCGTGAAATATACATCGTGACTGCAAAAAATATCGCCAAACCGAATGAGGGTTATACAAAAAAAAAAAATGACAAGATTCAATTTATGGGGTCAACTTAATATTTATACCGAGCCTCTTAATTCTGTTACATATTTATATGTTGACAATTGGCCACAAATCACCCACGGAAAACAAAAACAATAATTTATTTACGAATTAATCCTTATAAAACTAATAATTTTATTACTGACTTTATGGGAATATGTATTCTGAAAAGTTTCTGTTTACCTTGCTTTACAATTAATTACATCATTATAAAATTTAATTAAATATTTCACATAACGTAGTCATACATCAAGATTTTTTTAAATCCATTACAAGAGTAAAGTATCTATATCTCTAATGAAAAACACAAGTACCTAATAGTTGTGAACACACTTATGTAAAAAATATGATTTAAAAACTGATGTGAACGTCACAGAACATGTAACACATTTTTTATAAGTAACAACCCATTTACTTATTTCTGGCTATGCTACTCTGTTACGAGTATATCTCAACATGCACATTTTTACATTTTTTTTAACGAGGCGTGGTTACCTATCGTCAAATCAAGACTCACCACCTATATTTTCTTTTGGAATTGAACTGAAAATCTCTTGATTTGCAGTATGATGCACGGAACTGTTTATCATATTTTTCAATCATTTTGAATTTTACAAAAATATCAATGCGGGTCACCCTCTACGAATAAGCTAATTGGATCATCATTATACGTACGGTAACCATATTTCTGCTCATCTCATCCACTACCAACCAGTTGGTATAGCTTGCAAGCACAACTTACGAAAAAATCTCCATCTAAAAAGAAATTGACTAAATAAAATATGTAGGTAATTTCAATAAAAGTATTTCAGTCTTTTTGATCGTAGCTCGCTGCCATCGAATATTAATTTAATAAATCTGCAATTCAGATTTGGTAATTTATCGAGTTCAGATTGCAATTTATAATCGGGTGAAACTTTTCTACTGGCGTGCTTTGTGACATGATTGACGTATGTTTCCATGTTGCTCTCCACATCTATACTCGTGCATTTCATGATGTTTCAGTTTGAAGATATTCAGTATTGACCGACATGCACCCACGGCCCCACTGCAATGAAAACATCACTCAAGTTGCCGCGTTTAATGCTTTTATGCTAATAAGTCAAAGAAGTTATCTCGTTATGTTACTTCTGAAAATTTAATGAAGACATTTTAATAATTTAAGATGACGTATTATCAAAGGAATTCCAAACACACATTTCGCGGTCCATTCAAAATTTTAAAGTAATTTTCTTTTCTCGAAATTATGTGGTGCCACGAAGATGAACGCTTTAAGGCGATGGAATGTGACACGTGAGCTGTAAAATTCGATTTTAATAAATTTGAGCATAATTGCACTGTAGTGTATCTAAAATAAATATAAGTGTTATAAATTCACCAACTGCTAATTATCTTTTAACAATACATCTATCCTCTTACATCGATGATACCAGAATACCGACATAGTGACTTACAATCTCATAAGCAAACGCACACGCATTTCCATTTGACTTGTAGTTTTCTTGATTTCGACATCCTTTCAGTTCTGCAGTTAGAAACCTAGAGCAAATAGGAATTCAATATATGAGCATGTTTCATTGTCTCTAACATCATGACTTTACACAGTGTTCAGCATACACGCGAGATGATCTGGTCAGGATCAACCCCGTATGTCTTTACACAGTTACGCAAGCCCTCGCAGACTGGATTGATTCATTCCAGTATTGAGACTGTGTTTAGAAATAGGTGCTCGCTATGAAGAGCTTATCTCAACACATCTTCCTTTCATCGTTCTGACTTAGGCTTTAATATACAGCACGCGCACTGTTCTCTTTCACCAGAGCAGTACTCAACAATCTATACTGGTTCGTTAACCCTTAACGTTCTGAGAGAGTTTCATCACTAAATTATCTCCTTTGCCTCAGCAGTCCCTTTCCCTTAAAACATATTTAACATCTGGCCAAATAAATTTAAAACGTATGTTCAACTGTGAAGGGTTTCATATGCTTCACACTCACAATCCTTTCATAAGGTATCTAGCTTGACTTTGGGAGTTTTTAATTTATTAATTTAACTGTTATACTCTTTGTTTCTCAAATAGCTTGCAAAATGATTCGAGTCGGTTATGTTGGCCCCTTCAACAGCAAACGTAATAGTGTTGTCCATTATTAATGAGTCCTTGCCAATGATTAAGGAATGAGCTTTTAATTTTTCAATTCCTGATAAGTAACCGAAATGAAAGCTGTAAAGTGACTAACCAATAGTGGTTTGTGGTTTGCTACATCCAGAAATAATTTATATAAACCGCTATGACTTTGAAATATTTTTTTAAAGGTTTGCTTCCAGATATGCCAGGAGTTTATCCAATCCGCGTGGTATCTGAAAGTACCATACCATCTACTTGCATGTAGTGATGTGTCGTTCATGAACGTGTCATTCATTTTGAACGACTCACTTCAGCGAGCCATGAACGAACGGCTCTTTAGTTCTCACAGTACGGCACTTGGCTCAACAGTTTAGCGCTCGTTTCCGTGCTGTGCCATTGGCCATCGTTCACGTTCTGCACTCTAGCACACCGCTCTCTAAATAGCACAGTAGCTCAGCAGAATGAAATGCTCTTTACGGCTCATGCCTTACAGTGCGGCACATGGCTCAGCAGATCAGCTCTCGTTCACGTGCTGGAGCTGGGTGCTGCACTCTAGCATGCCGCTCAGCTCACACAGTAGCTCCGCTGCTTACAGTTCACAGCACACATGAAGAGCGCTTGCGCGTTTGTAAAGAGTCGTTAAAGTGAACGACTCACATTGAACGACTCACTTCAGGGAGCGGAGCAAAATGAACTGACTCACTAAAATTGAACGAACGACACATCACTACTTGCATGGCTTTCATTTTGCTCAGTGCCGCCATTTTTATTATGTTATCTTGCCAGTTTTCTACAGCGACATGATTACCAATTAGTAACCCATCGATCACATACACAATCAGTAACCGGATGGAAATTACGAATGATACTGATCATATTAAGTTTTAACTATGTACTTACACAAAACCATACTTCAATAACTCAGGTGAACGCACGAAGATATTAATGTAGGTGGCGTATACGTGGATATACTTTTGCAGAGAGTCCCACCGCCGCTTCCTTTCGCGTCTTCTACTTATGCTCTTGGAGTGGCTAGCACGGCTTGAAATGAACTTTAATGCCTTTGAGATTTTCTCTTTTTATATTTTTGTAATCGACTTACTTTCTTCTTTGAATATATATATATATATATATATAATGTAAAAGTAATTAAATGATAATTAGTTAATCAATTACTTATGTAGTGTTTAACAGAAGTATTCAAAGAATCGCCGACGGAATTTAATATATAGCAATGTACCGTTAACAACTGATTTTTTTTGTGGTCCTCGCTTTTATGTCAGTACATTAGCGAAGCAAGCTCGTCACTTCGTTCCTCGCTTCCTTATCAATATATTGGCGAAGTAAGCTTGTCAATTCGTTCTTCGCTTCCAGGTCAGTTTAAAGCGTTTGCTGAGAAGAAAAAGATTATCGTACGTATTTTCTGGCCTGATCCACGACCTCTGTTTTCAGAGGCAAGCACTCTTACCACTGCGCTATCTTGCCGTTTGCCAGAAGGAATATTTTCCTTAATTATTATTAAACTGTTTTTTTTTTTTAATCCTTATCGAATCACTCGGACCCATCTGTGGTCGTGGATTATAAATATTTTTATAAATCAGGATGTACGCCAGGTCTGGCATATAAGGAGTCTGAGGGAGGATTGTCATCTGATTTTTTTCGCACAACTCTGGTCTCTTTTTGCGTTTTTTTTTTTTTTTGAAGGTTTTTCCTCAGTTTTAAGCAAAACTTTATGTTGAGTCGTTGCTCCAGAAAATCGCACATTTGAAAAATCGCTACAATTAAACACATTGGCACTCCGTTAACAAAATCACGCAAACTAAACGAGATATCAACAATCCAAGAACATGTGGTTACAGCGGAGGTTATTCGCAACGCATTGCTGCCAAACGCATATCACTAAATATATCCGTTAGCTCAAACCCATTACGTCAGATTTTAGATTAAAAAGCTGAGCGCCCTTACCATATTGACCACCAGTGGCTGTAAATGAACAAAGGCCATACAAAAGAGGAAAAGGGGCAAACCAGTGAAAATAATCTAGTGCAAGTACAAAACGACTTTTCCACAAAACAAAGTGTTTTATAACAGATAAATAAGGAACCGGGAAAAAGACGAAAGCCTCAAGTCAAAACTAAATTGGTAACTGTCAAGGTAGAAGGTCACGTCTCCGAAGAGTCGATCTGGACAGGACTTTCTGACGCCTGCACGACGGTAACCAGTTATAGGTTATAAAACGAATATAAAAGATTCGTATGATTACAAATGAAAAAGAAAGACATGGGATTCGATTAATATTTTTAAAAGAACCAGAAGAATATTACAAGAACCTGTACATAAAATTGCGAAATTTGAAAAATCATATAGAGGAGAAATGATCTTTGAAGAATTAAAAGAAATTACAGTATGAAATATCTGTGTCGAATAAAGATAACGCGGAAATAGAAAAGAAAATGGAAATACATAAATTATTCAAATTTATTGAAGAATAGCCTGTATAATAATGCAGTTATCACATCCTTCTTCTTGAAAAGCAAAAAACATTAGAAAAGAAATTGGAAGAAGAGCAGAAGCCAAGAAGAAAATGATGAAGTCGATATAGAGTATAAAAAAATTGTTGTCATGCGTTATCTAAATGTATGTGTTTCACATATCTTACCTAAAAATATTTATTTTATTTCGCTCGAATTAATTCATTATCCTAAATAAAAGAATAGAGTGAAAATTTTTAACTTAATTCGCAGCAAATGATAATGATATGACAGAATTTCAAAATTTTACATGATGATTGCTATACGCCATTACGTGTGGACAATGTCATTTTTTCTATGAACTTGCATTTCATAAACTTGTCTAATTTTGAATATATTCTATTAATTCACATGTCCACTTCTGCGCTGCCAAAGGTATGTATGTACATATGTATGTCCTTTCGAGATTGTGAAACCATACGGTTTATATCCCTAGAGTGAACTAGAACACAGGACATCTTAATTCTTAATTCAAATTGGCATTTACTTCACAATGATGCCATGTGTGTTGCTCACTCTATGTAATGGTTTGTTACAACTACAAGCTGGTGACGATAGCTTTGTAGTTGCCATGTTAATTTTATCCCAACTTGGAATGGCAATGGAAGTGAGTACCGCTCCAAAAATTTTTATGACCTGATCTACGACCTCTGTTTCTAGAAATAAACACTCTTACTACTGCAATAATAAATTTAGAAAATTTTCACCACATAAAACTACTCCTGTTGCTTCTGCACCAGTATCATCATTGGAGGTCGTTATTTGACGGTACTTCACTCTCAAAAATATATCATAATACCGAGAACTGCTTTGAGCAGTGTGGCACACCTAGCCATTATGATTTATTTATTCATTTTAATACAAATACACATTAACAGTCTCTCTGATTGCATTTACAGTTTCTGCTATTTATAAAGAAACATATCCCCTGAAGGTATACAACAATGCAATAATATTTGTATTACCACTAAGCAGTACGTATGCTGATAATATGTAAACAAATATTTTCTCATGAAAGAGGGAACATCATAGATGCATTTTAGACCAACCAAGACGTTCATCTGCCTCATATTCAGATCTTCGTGGTGGATAATTACCGCAATGGGTTCAGACTGACGACGGGTGCATAGACCTAGTCGTAGTCTAACCACTTTCGCTGTTAGCAGCCCTTTGTGACCAGACATGCCTTGTATTGTACAATGTCTCCTTTCCTGTCGTGTTTCTGCTTGAAGAATTCTTTCCATTTGGTAGAGTAGATAGAGTCCAGGTCCGATTTTCCTCGAGAACTTTTAGTTCCTCTTCGACGGCCTTGTACCAGTTTTCTGCATCCTCCCGTACCTGGATCTTTCTGAACGACGCAGGCAAGTTTTTGATGAACAGCATCCATTTAGCTTTATAGACTTCAAAGTTGTGGAATAATTTCGATTTCGCATACAACGGGTAAACCACTGTAAAATGGATGGTCTATAAAAGTAAGTACCTATATAACGAATTCCAATGTGAGACTGCGGATATACCAATTCCAAGGGTCGTTTGGCACGGCGACATGGTTTTTGATATGGTAGGCTGGCTGCAGTTGTGACACTGGTAGTCAGGTCAGTGTCAGTTTAGCCTCAGTCAAGGTCTCAATCGCCGTGACTACAACGTCGTATTCCTCAGACATCGTTAGTAAGAGATGACAGGTGACATCGTTTTCATTCAATGTTCTCCGGTAAACTTTATTGCGAAAATATCTCTCATAATTTTCTGAATGTCAAGAGACGTTATAATGCCTTTAATATTTTCAATTTGGTTATCTGCTATTTCCAACATTATTATTAAACATTTGTTCACTTTTACGCTGTCACAAATAATATTTTCCAGGACTACTAATGGACTATTTGTTTTGAATCCTTGATTGCAACGTTCGAAAAATTCTACAAAATGATCTTCGCGCATGTGCCCAAAGCCTACTGGCACTAAATAATATCATATTTTTCTTCCTGTGGAGTAAAATCCTGTAGATCTACAGGAAATAGACTTAATACAAGTTCGTGGTAAATTTTCAAAAATAAATTTAGAAAATTTTGCCACATAAAAGTATACTTGTGGTTCCTTTACCAGCATCATCCGATTTCCTTAAAGCAGAATTCCACATCCATAAAATATATAAATGACGTGATGATATATTTATTTTACTTCTATTAATTCAAATTCATTCTGTTTCTGATTGCTTTTCTAATTTTTGCTATTTTTAACGAAACATATCCCCGTGAAGGTGTACAATTTAGTAATATTTGTATTACTATTAACTAGTACATATCCCTGAGGATAATTAAAAATTTTTTTTCTGTTAAATATCTGCCTTGCATTTGGGACCAAACCTTTACCACTGCAATAAGTTCAGTGTCGTCTTCTTACTAAATAACTCAAATGTAGTTATGGAAATTGTTTTGTTCTTTAATTTTAAGACGATATTATTACTTTTGTTGTTGAGTTAGAGCATGCTTATTTGTAATTGTAGACATATTAGGTTACATTTTTTGTGACATTATGGGAAATTCAAGTTTTCTATTGGATACTCCCTGTGATGGTACAACCCCAGTTTTCAAATATTTTTCAATAAATATTGGCGAATTGAAATAAATGTTATTATCTGTACACATCAAATATATATGCTTATAGCGATAGACAGTTTTCTAGTTTATATATCTGACGTAAGGTATCAGCTATTTTCCCCAATTATTATCGCATTCTTTCTGGAGCGCTGATATATTTATTTTATTTCTATTAATAAAAATACATTTTAACTCTGTCTGATTTCTCTATTAATTACAGTTATTTTTATCTAAACATATCCCTGTGAAGGTGTACTTACTATTTGTATTATTACTAATCAGCATTCCTGATGATATGCAAAAAAATATTTATTATTGATAGGCTGAATATCAGCAGTGCATTAGAGACCATCCTTTATCACTGCAATATGTTCACTGTTGTCTTTTTACTAAATAATTCCAATGTGGTTATGGAAACGGTCTTGTTCTTTATTTTAAATGGACATTATAACTTCTGTTGCTGAGTTAGAGCATTCTTAGTTCGAATTGTAAACATAATCAGTTACACTTTTTGTGAAATTGTGGTTTTCAAATACCTTTCCTTAAACATTGGTGAATTGAAAAAATGTTATTATATGTGCATATTAAGATAGACTTCCCAATTCAGAGAACAATTTACCATTTTTTCAGTAATAATGGTATTTAGGGAAGAAGTGTTACTGATATACAAGATTGTATTGGGTACACTCATTTGGCTGCCAGTAACAAAATATCTCCGTATAAAAAGTTGTCTTCTACCATCTTCAGGCCCGACCCGACAGACTAGAAAATCTGAGTAGAAATATTTAAAATATTTTTCGTGGAACCATGTAAAAACATCTAATAAAATTAAAAGTATGTTTGTGACGTCTCATTTAAGGAATATCCTCACAATCAAGGATGATACATCACATTTACAGCTAAAGCTGTGCAAATATAAACCACTTCTATAGTAAAATAAAAAATTGCAATCGTCAATTGTTTCAAGCCAAATTTACCTTACGATTTTCTTGAATAAATTTGTACTTGAGTCATATTAGCTATATAGAATTTATTATTGTTATTGCTAATATTGATTTGAATTCCAAATATATTTGCTAACCTGTTACAGTTAAAATACTTTTCGTAACTGTTTCTATATTTGAAATAAACAGATTTTGCTTTTACAATTATGACCAAAATCAACTCAGTGTAGTTACTCTGTCGTAAATTCGTAAATGGTTGAACACACGGACACACGTCCATGTATTCACCCACATAGATATCGTTGAAAAATTATGATAAAAAAATAACTTCGTCAGTTTATTTCATTATTGCTAAACTTCCTTAGTGAACATAGAAAATTAGAGCTCCGTATTTAAACCACTAAACTGAGAAAAGCACGTAATTTATTTACAAAACAAAGTGTTTGATAACAGAAAAATAACATTTAATACGAACTAAGGAACCGGAACAAAGAAGAAAGTGGTAACTCACAACTAAGCTGGTAACTATCAAGGTAGAAAGGCCACGTTTCCGAAGATTCGATCTGGACTGGATTTTCTGACGCCTACACGACGGTAACCAGTTGTAAGTGAATATGGTACGGATATCAAAGACTCAGATTATAAAAAAGGGAGACAGTGAATTCGATTAGTATTTTAAAAGAATCAAAAGAACATTATAAGCATGAGTAAATAAATCGTAAAAATTTAAAAATCAATTAGAGCAGATATGCAAGAATTCCAACAGATGATCTATGAATAAATAGAAGAAATTACAATAGTAAATCTATCGAATAAAGATACCTAACACGGAAATAGAAAAGAACGTAGAAAATATTCTATTTTACAAAGCGACCGTGGTTTGCGTTTTCATCGTCCAGCTGATAGTAGCTTCAAAGACTTGGAAGAGGTAGCTCTAGATTGATTTTCGATCTGCATTTCCTACCTAATCCGAATATGTATTACCGACTAGAGGAGTCTAATTATACATGGGGAAAAAGTTCCTTTGTTTGATGGAGATACCTCAAAATTCTTTCAGTCTGTTCTAATGCTCTTCGGTGGCGTTACTCTGGAACTTGCTATAGAAATTCACCGAAGCGCTGATGTTCAGGTTGGTCGTCAGCATCGCATATATCAGGCAGCCGATGAGCTGTTGATAAAGTTTATCCTCGATGATGATGTCCCCGTCGGTGCCTACTGCAGTTTCACCTACTGTGGTTTGTGTGTACCCTTAGACAGCGCCATTCTGAAACGCTTCAGCAGTTTTTGTATGAAGTTTGGTTGGCACAGAATCGTGTCTTGCTCTGTTCTCTGAACCCCAGGAACATCCTACTTGCGAAATATTGTTTAAGCAGAAAGCGATTATATTAAGCGCCTCTTGTTTATGGCTCGCCATAAGTACGTCGTCAATATAAACAGCTAAAAGACATTCTCCTGTCCATGGACCATTTTATACAAGCATTTGTCGAGTACAGATTGAATAAATCCATATGACCGCGTATACTTATATTCTTCCAAAATTTGCCGTGCAGGAACGCATTCTTGACGTTCATCTATCTTGTGTGCAAATCTTTTTGGTTGATAATTGCCAAGAGCATCCGCAATGTGGTCAATCTAATTCCTTTTGCTGTGAGCAGCCTTTTGCGACCAGGTGTGTCTTGTAATGCACGATATCTCCTTTCACATCGCGTTTCTGCTTGAAGACCTATTTATTTTTTATCGCCTTCATTCCAATTGGTATATAAATTCCAGGTCAGATTCTTTTCGAGAGTTTCTAATTCCTCATCGACGGCCTTGTATCAGTGTTCTGCATCCTCCCATTACTGAATCTAGCTGAACGACGCAGATAAGATTTCAACGAACAACATCCGTTGAGAAATATTCGCGGCCGTTTTCGTACCTGATGCGTGAGATCTTCAGATTGAAGTACGATGTGGCCATGGCTTCATATAATAAAAAGTTATGGATTTCTAAAACGGGTAAACTACTGTAAAATGGGCGAAGTTGTCTATAACAGTAAGCATTTAACGTTTTCCATTGTGAGACTACGGAACTATTGGCCTAAAGAAATCGTTGTGTACCAATTCCAAGGGTCGTTTGAAACGCCGACGCTGTTATTGATGTGGTAAGCTGGTCTGTTTACATTATACACACGTGCGGCAAATCTATTTGTAATTTTCGCCTGAACAGACTCCGTTCAGCCCCTGCGCCTGCAACTTTACCAGCGATATCTGGCCAATGAGTCCCAGACGTCTGTGTCACAAATGTTTGTCTATTCATGAAAAGGCGTAAATATAATCTCATGCAATTTACGATCCCTGATAGGTATTGACAAAATCAACTGCAATCCTGATACGTAGAGTACATTTTGGATCTTTGGCGTTCTATCCAGGACATTTTGGAAGGGAATGTTTCCCCTCTCCGTTGCGATCAGTGATGACTCCCTTCATAGTGCTTTTTATGAGAATACTATTATCCAGACGATGTGTATTTTTTTATAGAGTTATTATTAGAGGTACATTCGAGACCAATCCTTTACGACTGCAATATGTTCAATGTCGTCTTTTTACTAAATAACTCCGATGTGGTTATAGACACTGTCTTGTTGTTTAATTTTATATTATATATTCCATTAAAACACATTTGTCCACTTTTACGCTGCAATTTTCAAAAAAATGGATATCTAGGGGAAGAAGTGATACTGATACTATTTATGTAATTATAAAACTATGTCTTACTTGTCATTGTTTGATACTTATTGTACATTCATATAGAATAATTAAGCATTAATATTAATTATATTTAACACCATTACTATAATACTTAAACACTATCTGCTAATAATAATAAATCCTTGTGCCTCCATTTACTTGGCGTAGTTGTTTCTCCCTAAAACTGAAACATACAGGAGGTTGAACGGTAGTTCGGATACTTAGAGTACATTTTGAATCTTTGGCGTTCTATCCAAGACAGTTTGCACGTGAATGTTTCCTCTAAATGATGCTCCCTTTTTAGCGCTTTTTATGAGAATTCAATGGTCTAGATATTTGATAATCGTGAGATATTTATCCTAAATCACTAGGTGTTCAGATACACCTGAATACAGACAACAATTTCGAGTCTCGGAGCGCTCCTCGCTCTCGAAGAAACTGTAAGCGAAGGCCTCGCCTTCCCATTTTTTTTTCTGTCAAGTTCTTTGCGACGTGGGCTTCCTTCTGCTGTGGGTGATTTCTTCCAGTCTCACCGAAAGTGATCGCAGCCGCTGCAGTTATGACAATGGTACTTTTCTTGTCAAAAGAAGAAGAAGTAGTAAATCGAAACAAAATTGGTAGCTGTCAAGGTAGAAAGTCACGTCTCTGAAGAGTCGATCTGGACACGACATTCTGACGCCTGCAAGACGGTAACCAGTTATAAATGGGTATGGTATGGATATCAAAGATTCAGATGTTTACAAAAGAAAGAGAGAAACATAGGATTCGATTAATATTTTAAAAGGACCAGAATATTACAAGCATCAGTATATAAAAGTGCGAAAATTGAAAAATTAAACAGAGCAGAAATGCAAGTATTCTAAGCAACGATATTTTAATTAATAGAAGAAATTTCAATAGGAAATATATCGAATAAAGATAACGTGGAAATAGAAAAGATCATGGACATTTTTCTACTCTTGAAATTGCAGTCAAATATTTTGAGAAAGCAGAATAGTCATTTCTTACTGAAATTGAAAAATATTAAAAAATATTCCGCTTCCGTCGACGACAAAGCGGTCATGGTTTCGTCGTCCAGCTAACAATAGCGGCTTGGAAGAGGTATTCAAAGACTAATTTGCGGGCTACGTTTCCTGACCAATCCGAATTCACATAACCGACTAGAGCATTCGAATTATACTTGGGGAAAACAGGCCGAAGTCCTTTATTTGTTGGAGATATATCAAGACTTTTTTCAATCAGTTATACTGCTCTTCGGTGGCTTTACTCTGGAACCTGCTGTATTCACTAAAGCACTGATGTCCAGCCTGTTCGTCAGCATTGCATACATCAGGCAGCCGATGTGCTGTCGTAAGAGTTTGTACTCGATGAAAATGTTGCTGTCGGTGTCTTCTGCAAGTTTCACGTCCATTGGTTTGTGTGCACTCTTGCACAGCTTTATGCCTATGTGCTCTAGTAAGTAGATGCTGTATGTAGGTTGGTTAGCTAAGCATCATGCTATGCTCTGTTCTTTGAACTCTGATCTCCGGCAATATCCTAAGGTCTACTAGGTCCTTCATGCGAAACTTTTGCTGAATAAGAGAAGCGAATTTGTTAAGTGCCTCATGATTGTTTCTCGCCATGAGTATGTCGTCAACATAAACAATTAAAAGGACTTTCTCCTATCCATGGATCATTTTATACAAGCATTTGTAGAGCTCGGATTGGATAAATTCGTGTGGCCGCAAATACTTATCGAACTCTTCGTTTCACGCTCTGGGAGCTTGTTTTATTTACTCTAGTGATACTCCCTTTTTGGGACTTTTTATGAGAATTCGATGGTTTAAAACTAGATCTTTCAAATTTTTCTGACATTTATCCTAACTAACCAGGTGTTCAATTGCACCTAAATCCAGATACCAGTTTCGAGTCGAGGTGCTCGTCCAGCAGCCGATTCTTGACAAAAATCAGAGTCAGGTTCGACTCAGTCAAATTCTCATTCGCCGTGACTACAACGTCATATTCCAGAAACATCGTGGATAGAAAATGACATTCGACATCGTTTTCCTGCAATGTTGCCCCCGTAAACTTGAGATCCCGAATTAACTTGTCAAATATAAAAAAATGGTCGATAGAGTTAAATTACAATATTAGCAACCTTTTTCGGATATGCAATTGACTAGCTATTCCTTTCTTGCGAAAGTGTCTCTCATAATTTTCCAAATATCAAAAGACCTTTTACTGCCTTTCACATATTCGAGTTGGTTATCTGCTATTTTCTGAATAATTGCAAACTTACCTTTCTTGTTACGCTTCTGTACAAGATCGCACCCGCATTCCTTCTTTACATTCGACATACAATACAATTGTACACGGGTTGCAACACAACAATTGGATTTATTGACATTTATAGAGAAACTCAAAACAAGTACAGTTTGTTTAGGGTATTCAAAAAGTTCCGGGACTGTGAAATATCTCGAAAAATACACATAGAATCAAAAAACAAAAAGAGAGATGTTGATTGTTTGAGTTCAATTTATTCATATTTATTAACCAAATCTAGATCTTATACTTAAACAATTTTTTTATACTGTTTTTCTTTGTCATCCGTTACTATTCATTTCTTATACGTTATATTTCAATTTTGACAAAATGTTTTATTGTCATTTTTCTTAATTTCCAAAGTTTTATTCCACGTACGTCGTTTATTTTTTAATAATATATTTGAACTGTCAAAACTTTTTATGCATTTTTTAATGACATTTCAAATATATTTAATTTTCTGCTATTTATTATGTCCTTTATTAAGTACACATTACATTCATGATAATTTATAATTAATCTCAAGTAAATGTAATTCTTATTGTTTCCTTTTAGTGTCAATTATTTTGTGTTTATTATATTACAGTGTCCGGAAGAAGGAATAAATTATTCCGAAAGCTCATACACTCATTGATAAAGATAGTTTCTAGTCTACATATCTAAAACAAGGGGTCAACTATTTTCCCCAATTATTATCGCATCCTTTCGGGAGCGTTCCAGTCCGGAGATCCAGAATCAAAACGGCTATATTATTTATATTGGAACTACAGTTTCAAAGATGCTAATTATTAACATTAAATTTTATTTCTACAAAAATTTGTAAAAGAAGGAGAGAAGAAATACTTTCCAATTATGTTTAGGGTGTTGTGGTTGTCGATAATATCAGGAAAGCCCTGGTCTTGTGAAGTTGTTATACCCTATTTGTAATAGTTACTAGATAGGTTTAATAGCTAATTAATAAATTATCAATGGTTTGCAGTAAATTTCAACAAGAGCTAAGACAGTTGCATTTCTATTTGTTACTCCAACTTCATTATATTTTAATTAATCTGTATATTATACCTAGTATCATTTAGATTTTTCTCATTTAAATTAGCGTAGTTGAAGATAAAAAGACAAGTAATTCAGTTTTAAAGCCGTTATTAATATCGACAAAAAGTCTTTTAGTATTCACGATGAAATATCTCTTAATGTAAAAGTTTCCACCACATAAGTTCAGGACTGTTAGAAAAATGAAAATGTTAAATATCAGCAACACTGCAACAATGGATTGAAACAAAAGCGCGCATTTTTAATGCAACCGACCAGCGTGTCAGCCAAGCATAAATTCCCCATATTCCATCTTTCTTCGCCTTTCGTGGTTTTCACTGCGCGGTGCGCGACTCTTTTGAACGCCGCTGTTGCAGCGCTCGCTGGTGTCACTGGGAACGCGGAACGGATTTGAGCGTCGTTAAATTTCGGACTATTCTGTTTTCTGTTCCCTGTTCCCCAAGTTCCCCTACACGCTACACTTGTAATGGCTGTATATTTTATGAACATACTCAATTCATATGCCTGATAATGCAATGTGGAAGTTAAAATACTTGTTTATACTTTGGTGAGATACACCAATTGATTACATAAATACAGATCTTGCATATATAACAGATACTTAAGTTGTAATGTTTGTGGGTATTGTGAAAAATTCCAAATAATTATCCAGTAGTAACAAAATAAAAAATCAATAGAAAAGTAAATGGTAATTTTTGAGAAACTTGTGTTATCAAATATATTATTATGTAAACAGTGGCAGTTCGTCAGTGGTGACAAGGCAGGTACAAAAATGAAAAATTGATAGGCCTTTAAGTAATCTACCACTTACGGTTGATGGATAGCTACCAACAACTAATCAGCTTAAACATCCAAATTATAAATATATTGTATTCAAATTATATAGTGAACTGATCTTAAGTCATCGTGGACGAAAAAATAACAGACAAATATGGTTCAGACGCCATATCGTAAATACAGTGTACTCTTATTCTAAAGACCCTAAAACTGTTGAAAATTTACTATCGAAAATTTTAAATCGTCAAAATACGTACCCTATATGTGCGTGCAGGAAGTAAAAATAGAATATTTTATTCGAAATTAAAGTGACTTTTGCAGTTTATCTGTCGTTGCGGGTTCGCAAAACATGCTTGTTCGTCAAAAACCTACAGATTCGCCACAAAAATAACACTTTAGCTACTTATAACATAATATATTATTCTTTTAGTTAAATTATTTGTCTTAGTAAAAATAAACTAGACCATTACCTTATTATTATTGCAGTAAAGAATGTTAAAATAAGATAGGAGACTACAAGTCGCAAAAATGTAATTTACTGCAATTAATTTAGCGTAATACATTAATGGGGAACCAAGTTTAAAAGCATAAATTCGTAGCATTTTTCGTGAATTTTATTAACAGTGAAGGACTAACTAGAATTTTTTCGAAATAAGAGAATATTTTAATCATATTTTGAAGTACATTTGATAATTTTTTCTAGTTATTTCTGCCGGAAATAGTCAAGCTATAAGCTATTGCCTATGGAAGGTTTTATAATTTCATAGAATATCATCCCAGAGTTTAATTCATGTCGAGCGTAAATGAATAAAGAATATTCATGCAAACTTTAAGAATGATTGGCCCCAAACTATTTTAGTTAGAGTTCCCGCAAGTTGAAAAAACATAGTTTCGAGAAAAACGCGTTTGAAATCGAAGTTACAGAGAACGAAAAATTCGAAACAGTAATAAACTATATAAACTGCTAAATGGTTAATCGGATATTCCAGCACGAAATAGCAACACTTCTTTGTGACTTCAAATAATTACTAAATGTACTTTATAACATGAGAAAATATTCTCAAAATTTGAAAAAATTCTAATTAATTCTTCACTGTAGTTCTCATAACATCGGAACGGATTCGAATTTTGTTATAAACCTTGAAGGACATATTCTCGAATAGTTTTACAAACGATATATGGAATAAATGAAAAATAGAATTTTAAAACCATCTAAACTAGGTTTCCCCTCAAGGTGTTTCAAAATATCATCTCATATTTTTATGATGTCATTAAAAGCGCAAATATGTAGTTTTGTTAGCTCTTGAAGCTTTAAAGTCGGTTTGAAACGTCATGTAAACGTAGACGGCATGTCGTAAGCGTGTGTGACTATACAACATTGTTAAATAAAAATGCTTCTCTTGAACATTTTATAGTATATTGCGGGTGTTTTATTATTAAAGCTGTTATTCTCAGCGCTGTATTTCACTGTGTCAATTCTATAGAAGTTACAATGCAGTGGCTGAGTTAATTATTTATAAATCTAGATTCATCAGTGTGAAATTGTGTATAGAATGAATTTTAAATTTCTGTACGTTCTAGTTAAACTGCAATATTTTATAATTACCCTTGGTTTTTGTTGTTTTATGAAAATTTATGTCGGTTACGGTGCCTTGACACCAATGTTCAGTTGTTATCCAAACTTTTTTAAACTTTGATTCAAATTTACGTGATATTTTCAGGAATTATAAGTTTGACATGAGCTATTTTGGCAATTATTTTTTTTGGGAACCGTAATTTGACGTCTAATAACAGCATGTTTTTATACAATTTAATATATCACTTATCGAGATCTGCAGTAGCAGAGTGCCGCACCCGAAGTGGGTAAAAGGTTTTATTATATAGGTATTTATTTTATTTCATTCTTAATTTAAATTGAAAGAATCTATTTCCAAACTTCTGACTTTTGCAAACGAAATTATAAAGATATTTTTAAAAAAATTATAGGATAAAATCTACTAAAAGCAGTTTGATAAATGGTATTTTTACACATCGAGTAAATATATGTATGCATTAATGCATTAAACCGTCAACCAGTTCATGGAAACGCATCAATAACTAATCTACATCCACTGAAGATTTGTGAGCTGAATTCATAACCCAAATATTGACAAAAGTTGGATGTTAGTTACTTTTGGGGTTAAAGTTCCCTAAATATTAAAATTTAATTTTTACTGATTTCGATATGCTGATATTCATACTAAAAAAAAAAAAAAAAACTGTCAGTGGAGTTAATAACGCGCTTTTGGCACCAAATATTTAGAAACGAAATGGTAATTAGATTTTATCAATAATAGTGTCTGCGACCATAGTCCAACTAAAAGAAACAAATTATAAAATTATTTCATAAACTTTAATGATATCTCATAATAATAAGAAAAACTTATATTTTCAATTTACAAACAAACTTTAGAAAGTCGCATTGGCGTGATATTAAATTGGTAGAGCATAAACTGATGTTTGTCAAGCGATATAACCTATTGATATACAAAAAATATATTGGCGTACAATGGGGACTGATAAATTTTACTGACCTATGTCGTTCAACAAGCCTTTAATTCCGTTGATTCGACCTAAAGTATTATTTTTAGGTTAGAAATAAATAATATATTTTGTATGTATTTAAAATGTACTTACGAATTAAAAGTGAAACAAAAAACCTTCAAATTAGTTGTCAACTATTTTGATACTTCGGCAATATGAGAGCTCAATAATAAGAGAAGTACAAATAATTTAGAATAGGATAGATATGCGCCATAATACTTTGACATCATTGTAGAGGTCTTTAAAACTCAAATATCTTAATAATTAATAATATTTTTTAAACTTCTGTTATATCAAGTACGATGTTTTTGGGTCTACTCATAATATAAATGAATTATTTTCTATTTTGTGACTCTAGTGAACGACCCCAATGTGGTCACCACAATGAGCTTCTATTATATATTTAACATTAAATATTAATAATGTGGCCTGCGATTATAGTCGAATTTGAATAAATTAATAAAAAAAAATAGTATATTTCGAATAAAACTTTAGTTTCCAAGTTTAAAAATTATTTTACATCAGAATCCAAATGCATAGAAATGTACCTATAGTCCAGTAAAATTCTGCATTGAAATCCAGAAAAATTGATAAAGTATATTTCATGGCTGAATTTTATTCCTTGTTGCTCGTACATTAAAAATATCCAACATCTAGAACGCTACCCCTAAGGCTTCATACCCTAATTTTGATTTTTAGGGTTGAAAAATGGTATTTTTTCGAATAATTGCATTTTCTACGTTTCTTTTTAATTTTAGAGGAAAATATCAAAAGAGCAAAGTTGTAGAGCGGAAAATTTCCGATCGATATGATGTTCTTAAAAAAAATTATGCGAATTTTCGCCGCTAGAGGGATCAAAAATATTACGTAGTTATCGTACTTATTTAAATTCCAAATATGACATTTAAATATGATGTGACACACAGACGTCATCGTGGAAATAGTGAAATCGTATTTTAGAGGTCCAAAAACATGATTATAACACAAATTTAACCTAATTTAAAATTTGTAATAAAATATAGTATGTTCCATTTGAAATTTTAAAGTTGATATTAATTACTAGTAAACAGGAAATGATATCATGAATGTACATCCGCTATCAATTAGATTATATGTCGTTGTATAAATCATGTTATGTGAAATAAATTTCTAAGTTTACAAACAAGCGAGATATTTGCAAATAACACCGTGTGAGGGAGGTATTGGGACGGGTCAAAATTTGCGATTGTGAGTTTTCTACAGATTAAGCATGTTTTAGGACCTCTAAAATACGATTTCACTATTATCACGTTGACGTCTGTGTCGCATCATATTTAAATGTCATATTTTGAATTTAAATACATACGACAACTATGTAATATTTTTGATCCCTCTAGCGGCGAAAATTCGCATAATTTTTTTTAAGAACATGATATCGATCGGAAATTTTCCGCTCTACAACTTGACATTTTCCTCTAAAATTAAAAAGAAACGTAGAAAACTGAATTATTCGAAAAAAGACCATTTTTCAATTTTTCAGTCAAAATTAGGGTATGAAGCCATAGGAGTAGCGTCCTAGATGTTGAATATTTTGAATGTACGAACAACAATCAATAAAATTCAACCATAAAATACACTTTATCAAATTTTCTGGATTTGGCCTCTGTTTCGTGCTGATTTTTACTGTACTACTACTCTAAATATACAATATACTAAATTACAACCGATGACATCCATATCTTTCTTAAAAGATTTCTAAGAATTTACTTATTCGGTAATCTGACGATATAAGATGCAATTTCTTAAAATTTGTCAAACTTTTTTTTAATGTTTCTAATTGTTAAAATAATAATTGTAGTATTTAGTTTCTTAATTATTATAAAATTTTCAGAAAATACTTCTTATATCTTAAGCATACCAAATAGTTTTTCTTTCACGTACATATGTCTATTTTTCTCCACCAAAACTAAATCACGTATCTCTTCGCCTAATTTTTAATACATTTTCTTAAATTATATGGGGTAAATATCTTCGCGGTAACTCATTAGAATGTGGATCGTGAGATCATCAGGTTGAATCTCTCAGCCTACATGTTGCCACTTTAATTTTACCCCTGTGATTTCCTCTCCAATAACACCTTAGGAGGCTATGACTTGACGGCTGGTAACCGCAATGAAGTGCAAAAATATATCACTTACCAAGATCTGCGCAAGCAGAGTGTCACAACCATAATAGAGCCGTGATTATATATATATATATATATATATATATATATATATATATATATATATATATATATATATATATATATAACTTACTTAAAAATATGATCTAGTTTTGAACAATGCCGATTTATCAAATGGGCCCAAGCTTTAAGGGCCCCATAGAATTAAGAACAAAATTGTAAAAATAATCGTATTTAGATGAAAAATGATAAATTAGGGGCCTCAGGACTCCTCACACGCCGAACTCGTTCCTGGCGTTGAATTTAATACTTGAATACCAGGGTTTATTACAGAATTACATAAATAAATAGAAATAAAAGTATTCCATATTATTGTTGAGAAAAAGAACAAAAAAGCGACTAAAAATAATGAAAACAGACTAATGAAAATTATAAATTCATTTCACATTGTGTGATAAATAAACAAGAGTTTAGTTTCCCCGTTATTACATCCCTGCAGATTTTAAAATGGTTTGTCGGGTATTCAACACAGCTATGTTGTTTCGTAAGTGAATAGTGTAAACTGTTGAATAGGTTAGGTTAGGCACTTGTTATGTGATCTCCCAAGTGACTGCCGTTCTCGTAGCTTTCAGCTTCGCATTCGGCTACATTCGACTATGTTCGGTTCAAGTCGACGACGTTCGTCGCCGTTCGGTCGAGCTTCGAGCTTGATCATATAATACGTTACGGTGTCACGGTGGTGAAACAAACTTCTATGCAGTGCTTTGTTTAGCTTTTTTCATGGAATTATTAATGTTATATAATTACCTACAGTTGGCCGGATGCACCACATACACACATACAGTAGCACGTCAACGTATTCCGGAAGTCCAGCAGTATTTTAGCTGGAATTTACTCGGAAAGCGCTGATAACTTTGTTAATTTTGATGTAGTCCTTGCGAAGTGGATAACAAATTTTATATGGAAATACTTTTAGGATTGATATTTAATTTAGTAGTATTTTACGGCCAATTAGCTAACACAGATTTAAACTGAAATATCTACACTTTGTCCACAAGGACATTTAACAAAAGGATATAATATAAAAAATTTGAAATACCTAGCTTCGTGGTAACGCATTGAACTGTGGTTGTTTAGTGTTGTTATTGGGGTGAGGAATATTATCTTCATTGAAAAACGCTGGTTTAAGTCGATCAGTTTATATGTATTTACAAGTATTACCAAATTAAATTTTAGAAAACATCTCGTCCTCTCAACTGTATATTCGATTATTTTCGAATCTCTTGTTGTATTACTACTGAAAATATTACAGAAGTATTTTTAAATATAAAAAATCATATACATTATTATTAATATTTAAAGTGAAACGACGCTATAAAATTCGATAGTAAAAAGTGAAAGAAACGCACCAAAATACCCAGATGAGAAATAATGAGTGAGTTTTAAAATAATATATGTGCACTACAAAAATCAAAAGAAATTTTGTTTTGTATATAATTTTATAACCAAGGTGTATTATAATCATACCTCCATTCTTATTAAAAAAAATTTGTTTTCAATAAATAATTCATTTTTAGTACTGAAACAAAATTGTGTAGGTATTTAAAGTGAAGGTTTCTTGCAATAGTAAATTATCAATTATGAATTATTAATAATATTAAACTATTATTAAGTATTCATTGTAGTTCATTATAGTAATAATATTTTTATAATTATGATAATAGGGATAATTATTACAATCTGCATAGTATGTGATTCACCGTAATGTTAAAGGATAATTCCTTTACTTCTAAGTCCGTTTTATCAATTATACTTCTTTTGTTCTTTATATCCCTCACAAATATGATTCTTGTCGGATAATTATCAACCTTTACTGCAGTGCTCTAAGGTTGCTTTGTAATTATATTAATATTAGATTATTATATGACAGAGGCTCCCAAATTATGATCTGCGGTTCTGTAAAAAGATACCAATTCCCTTTTTTCCTCTTACATACAATTCTTACGTAGTTACAAATACAGTCAAACTTCGATAACTCAAACATAATTTTCCACAAAAAATTTGACAGCTGTCAAAATCGCTGTCAAATATTCATTTTCGACAGAAAGTGCTCATTTTCACATATATAAGTAATACTTATATGTCAATTTTTCAATTTGAATTCAGCGATGTCAAAAACATATTATTCCAAAGTTTCAGATTTTTTGATTGAAATTTGGCTAAGTTATACAATTTTGATCATGAACACCACCAAATCCCATGTTAAATGTCATTTAAACTTGGACCTCTTGGTGGCACGGGTTAGTTCAACTGAAAAAATTCCACAATATTTTTCTCCTCAAACTTAAAACATTTAAGGGAAGCGACCTGAAAAATTCGTAGTTTTGCAAAATAAGGGACACCCTAGTGCTGATATATTTATATTATTTATTAATATATGTTTAAAGAACCAGTACTTGATATATAATTTCTTAAAATTGCAATTGTAAGAAAAATGTTGAAATTTTTTTCAAGTGGTTCTACAATACTTTTAGACTTCAAATTCCAGACTGCATATCTCTATCATATTATTGTTTCTCTGAGATATTAAATATGTATTTGAGACATAAAAGCTAAATATTAAAAACTAAACATAAATTCAAAATAATTTTCATCATAGTATATTGTATCCGAGGGTTATTTTTATAAAATAAAATACAAAATAATTTGAAAAATATCTGCTTTCTGTCTGAAATGTTTAGGAAATGCATTTATTTTAACCCAATTTAATATTTTATATTGACAAACATATATCAAAATAATATAAATAGAAATATACTCAAAACTCTATATTGCAATAGTGTTGTTTTTCATATATCAAAGCTCTTCCATATTTGCAATATATTTATTCAAAAAAAAAAAAAGAACAACAAAAAATTAGTTGCAGCTGATGAAGACATTGATTTCCAGCCCGATGTCAACGAGGAGCAAAACGAATAGCGTCAGCGTACAGAGCACAGAGTATGTTGATATAAATAACTAATTTACCGAGCAGGAAAGATAGGGGATTGACTTACAGACTAGGTTTTCGTTTTCGGTGTAATTTGTAATCTTGTTTGGCAGTGAAAAGCGAACCTTCTTTCATCCGGTAGTCGCGCAACTTTCGCAGTTACGAGAAAATATTATATTTCCTCATCATATTCAGTCTTCCGGTTTGTATTAACTGAATCTGCGAGTTCATTTTAATGTAAATAAATAAAATCGAATAAACCTGAAAAGCAAATCGCATTAGCCATTGGGAAACTGTTCCATGTTGTTAGAATTGCTGGTGTGGTTTCTCATTCTGATCCCCTGTCAGCAATTCTCAACATTTTAATCTAGGTGATACAGAGAAATGGTTACTAAGAAGTACAAAGCAGCAGATGGGACTGCGTGGCGCAGTCAGAATCTCGATAACTACACGAACTACAATTTAATTAATCAAGTGTAATGGAAAAATTAGCAAGATGCCGTACCACAAATGTTCTAACCTATACTCTGTACATTCTTAAAAATTTGCAGCGCAAATACAAAGGTATCCATGTGTAACAACGTGTTCTCAAATGCATTGGAGTACAATTATTAGCATATAATATAGATTTCGTAATTCCATTAAAATTGAAATTATTATTTGAATTTTTTTTAAGTAATTATCTAAAAGAGAACAGATAAAGATATGGCGCTTTAATAACATTTTAGTAAAATTTTGTGCGACGTATGAACTAAACTGTTACCAACTTTAACGAATAAAAACAAAAAGATGAAAACTCACATTCTTGATAGCTAACAATGAAATTAATTTTGGTTGACATTTCATTTTGACGATTTATAAACAAAGTAGGTTTGAAAATTATATTAGCGAGGAAAGCTTGCAGATGATTAAGTTTAGTCTCATAATCTAATGATAATTATATAATAATATTGTATATATTTCCTTCAAAAATAATAACAGTTTATGAGAAGCGTCACAATAAAATTTCAGAAAGTATTACGCTCGGAATATATCACAATAATACATCAGGAAAAAACTTAGAACCTATTATAAAAAATTATTAATTAATATCACATACAAAAAATATTCATTTAAGTTGTATAATCGTGATTCCGAATTAAACGAACGTTTTTAAGCAAATTTTGATAGTTAGCTAGTATTGGCAAAGACACACGTATCAGCAATTATTTTTAAATATTATTAAATTATGTCGAATGAGGATTCGTACACCTTGCAGAAGGTTGCATGAAATTTAGAATGAATTCACGATTTTTTCACCCACAGTGCACGAAATTAATTATCGAGAAGAACGTTCAGAAATTTCATTAAATAAATAAAATAAATTTTGTATATTTGGAATCTTTATAACATGCAAATTTAATATTTTATCCATATATTACCTAATATTCATTAACTGTCAACCATTTAAACTGTCTTCTACACTCTTCACAATATAGCATTAAAATATCTATTATCAGTTATCGAATAAATATAAGTTTTTCTTGACTTTAGTGTATTTTATAGTCAAACTGTAATTTATGAACCAGGAATTTAACCTCTATATATACCGACCTGTATTTTAGTAAAACTGAATCTTTCATAAGTAATATATTGTTAAATCGTTTTCATATAATCCATAATTTGACCAAAACGGAATCAAATCTAATATTAATAATCCAAAATGAATTTTACTAAAAACGCAATTTTTGGGGTAACATAACAAACTCTTGTACTTAATTTTAGTAGAAACCAGTGTATTTTTTGTAATTAGATATTTTACAGCTAAGTGTAGTAGCAATTTGGTTACATTACATTTTATATGAAAATTTCTTGACAATTAAATATTTATCCAAGTTGCAATTTGGTTAAAACAAGGGTTGTTACATTCACTGTTTCGTTAAATTCTAGTTTAACAAATTACAATTGCACTAAAATATACTTTGGCAAATTATTTTAGATAATATTACGTTACATCAAAATTATATTTGTCCAACATTTATGCCCCCTCATTTTCTATATGATAAGTTTGATTTTTATGCATTTTATAGCTTGAATATACTTTTTTATTACTATGATATATTTATTAGTAACAATAAAATACTACAACAGGCAAAAATATTTTTCAAATTAATGGGTACAATCCATACCCATCTGTAATTCGAATGCACCACATAAACATGGTTTTCAATTAACTAGAGTAGTTCAAATGACCGAAATCTTGACATTCAACATCGGTAATATTAACCATATCCCGTATCAGTTCGCGTTTGCGGCTTGGCACGATAACAGTTCGCGAGCCACTGATCAGGTCGAGGTACGCGGTCAACCGATAGCCACCCAGGACCGGCTCGAGGGGTGAAACGGAATTCTATGTCACAGCCAACAGCCACTGATGAACTCGCTATGTTATTTACGTAGGTAACCGATGAGATGTTCGGCTTCATTCGGCTAACATCGGCTTATATCGACTAAACTCGACAATAATCGGATGATACGCTGCGGTTAACATCTAGAATATTTTATAACCAATGCATATTTCATATTTTACTGCGTATATCACAATCAGTTTGAAAAACAATAAATTCATGACTGTTCTATATAATTGTAATAATAAACGCATTATCGTTTATATTAATGTCATAAACTACCAGGGAACATTTATATTGTAATTTTTTGTTGTAGTGTAATTAAAAGATATAATTAATACACTGTTCAGTCCTTTATTTATAGCAGTAAATAATATACATGTTAAATGTTATGCCATTGCATAATTTGTAACCTGGAAGCAAATATGCGATATATGCATTAACAGTTAGTCAAATATTAGAGTAGTATAATCAAACAATGAAGAAATAAGTATTCCAATATGGTTTTTCACCATTTAAAAAAAAATAATTATGATACTATATCTAAATTGAAACTATCTGCACTTTTAAATAGTCTTAATAGTTATTTATTGAGCCACAATAGTTTTTTTTTTAATATTGTGACTTCATTGTAGAGGTGTTGGTGGATCTCAAACACTAGAAATTGTAAATAATTGTAGTCACATGATTGTTCTAATTTATTGATCGGAAAATTATTTAAATGGAATTATAATACCTTTTCATGGTAAATAATAAAATATAAATGAATTCCATTTATTTTTTAAAGAAACATGAATAAACTGCAAGATTACTTTAGTCAAATGTTTGATTACCACTGAAAAATTTTGCTAACCTATGTCATTCAACAAGCAATTAATTCCGTTATTAATTTTTAGTTGGAAATAAATAATATACTTTGTATGTATTTAAAATATACTTACGAATTCAAAGTGAAACAAAAAAACCTTGAAATTTAGGATAGATATGCGCCATAATACTTTGACGTCATTGTAGAGGTCTGTAAAACTCAAATATCAATTAACATTTTTTAAACTTCTGTTATATTTAGTACCATTTTTTGGGTCTAGTCATAATATAAATGACTTATTTTATATTTTGTGACTCTAGTGAACGACCCCAATGTGGTCTAACAATGAGCTTCTGTTATATATTTAACATTAAATATTAATAATGTGGTCTGCGATTATAATCGAATTTGAATAAATTAATTAAAAAATAAATAGTAAATTAAATATTATTTCATCTAATAATACTAATAATATCTGGCCTGGTTTCTTTGCAATTGCCCGAACCAGGCTGCATACCACCACCTCCTACTGGGTACAACCCCTACAGGTGTACTCTATCCGAATCACCCCGACCACCTGAGTGGCTGTCCCACCATCTGGGCTTTCGTCCGCGCCTAGCTTCACACCACGTCTTTTCAGTGGCCCATATCCTGGAAGATAGTGACGCAGGTCAAAGATACCCGGCAACGCTGAGGTAGTGCGAAACAAAAGCTGTATAATAATAATAATAATAATAATATAATTTTATTAATAGCGTTTTCAAACTAACACATGTTAAATATCAGTCTATTATAAATTAGTGATAGATAAGTGACATTAAAAATGTACTATTCACTAATCACATAAAGAAGATAAATAAATATAATAATTGTTTAATTGTACCTACTGGAATCTTAACCTATCAGACCATTGGAACGAAAAATTTTTGATCCTAGTAATGTGCAATTATTTTTGTGAATTTTGTAAGAAAGTAATACATCCTCTTCATTTTTTAGCTTTAATTTTGAAGCTCCCTGTACATCTTCTATAAAAGAAACAGTTTTGCAATGGTTGTTCAGTCTCGTTCTGAAAACTGGACGTATTTTACAATGAGCTATAATTAATGAGAAAATTAAAATATCCTAAATATTCCTAAACGAAAGGATCAAGAAATCCTCACGTCTTAATTCACATTGCTACACTTTGTAAATAATGTTTTGGAACAATATGAATTAAGACATGAGGATTTCATTTTCCTTTCGTCGTTCTATTTTCTCATATTCACACGGGTGACATTCCATCATCATATTCTAAATTTGTTTTGTCATTTACATTGTCCCTTCTTTTTTATGAATATATGTATCAGTCTGTATGAAAGCGAGATTGAGGGTTAGCGATTTGGTAAGTGTCCCTGGATAAATTACGGTTTGTTATGTTTAACGAATTACTCGTATTCCGAATGTGTTCGTAAGATGCAAATGATAAAATATGAATGTGGATGAGGCGAAAGTGGAATACCAGGGTTGTATTACTTGGAGGCGATTGAGTGCTCGTTGAATGTGCTTTATAGGTTTGTGTTATGAAACTTATAGGTATACCTACATATACGTAAAAATTTCTTATGAAAATTAATTTACTAATAATAACAATTAATTTTTGCTTAAATGAATAAGACGATAATTTAGTTAATTCACTAACCGTAACACTTTAACAAATTGCCATACATGAACACACCCACAATACTGGATATAAGGCCAGTAGTGTAAGGAATTAATCAGTATCAGTTCATCTAATGATGGATGCAGATCCACAGTATCCGAAACGCTGTGTACAAATATCAAATTTCTATGTAAATTTTATGTACAAACCAAGACGAGGGAAGTCCTGAATAAATATACTGAATTAAGCAATAATAATTTGTAGTAATAATTTGTATTTAATTAATTATAGTTAAGAAAATAATTAACTACAACTTAATGTAAGTAAATATCGAGGTAAATGTATTTAATATTAACATAATTCATAAATAGTCTATAATTCTTCTATGAATTAAACAAGAAAAGTAACAATTGCTTAGCTTAAGCTTCGCTTTGTAACATTACTCGTTTTCAGTTCATATTAGCACAAGTTTTCAAAGCAGGGATTAGATTATTGTAATTATTAAACATTATTGATATAATGCATTTCTTGACTACATGTATATCATTTCTTACCCTAGTGTTATAATTAAGTACATCTAAATATTATAGTTTTACTTCATTATGCATATTAAAAAAATAACAAATAGAGGTCAAAAATATTTGTTTCTAATGTTATAAAAATAGCTTGTGGGTTCCCCTCTACTAACATCATTAGGGCCGTGATTTACCGAGATCTGCTCTAAGCAGAGTGCCGCACCCAGACATGAGTAAACGCCGTGATGTTTTAATTTAACTAACAATTAAACAGAACTCACTAGTTTAGATAGCTTTTAACAATAAAAATCTAAAAGGACAAATTCAATTCAAAAATCTGAAATTCAATTGTCATCATTGATGTAAACAAAAATTGAAAACGCAAAACAAACTTTAATTTACTGTCATCATGTTTTGATTTTTACTTACAACATTGTAATTTGATTCCTGTATCATCACAACACGTGCAGAACTTTGTTTAATAATAAACTTCAAATATGGAAACAAATTATTTGTACCATTTTCACTGATATGTGTCTATCGCTGCGAGTGCACTGCTATAATTCAATTAAATTTATATTCAAAAACATAGAAAATAAAGAGCTTCTAAAGCAGCTTTCAGAATATCAAAATTCTATAATACTTCGCCTACGTATTTCATGAATATTGTTACGTTTAATTCGTCGAATGGGTGAAGTTGGAAGAATAACAAAGATATTTAATTATAAATAACGAAAAT
This sequence comes from Poecilus cupreus, assembly GCA_963942605.1. NCBI lineage: Eukaryota > Metazoa > Arthropoda > Insecta > Coleoptera > Carabidae > Poecilus > Poecilus cupreus. The sequence continues at coordinate 3,386,715 of OZ012715.1, read as the reverse complement.
TATTTTTTATTTACACTTAATTTTTTATCACACTAAACAATAAAACTATATTTATTTAAACAAGCACTGTTTATTTATACTGAAATAATTATCTTTACATAATAAATAAGCCTGATTCTTACATCATAACCCATTGACGGTTTATAAAAGATTCGTCAACGTTCGTCTAGCAGAGCAGCAACCCCTTTTATACTTCGCGGTTTCCAGAATATTTTGAACTTTTACTAGATAGATGCAGCTAGAAACTGCACCGTTACAATATGAACACAATCAGTATTCATTGAGAATTATTTATATGTGTGCACACTTTAACCGAATGACCAAACATGCGGCGCCATTTTTTTTTTGCCTAATTTTCAGGCGTCGTCCTTCCGCAAACCTCGCTAGCAAAATATATTTCATTATATATAAAATTCCGGTGTTTGTAATTCTTCTCCTCCTAAACGGCTTGGCCGATTTTGAAAAAAAAATTTTTTATGGTGTCCCTTGGATAGTTAAATGCATAAGTCGTGAACATAAGTCAGGAAAATTAAAAAAACCATTCTGGATCTCAACAACAGTGTCACCTTCCGGATTCTATTTTAGTTTAGAACCATAAACAAAAAATTCATCAAATTCGGTCAAGCCGTTTAGGAGGAGAAGAATTAAGGACACATGCACAACGTTATTTTCACAGCCGACTGTTTCCATTTTAACTATATTCTTGCGGATCCATCTTCATTAGCATTTTTGGGGGCCGTGATTTGATAGCTCGTAACAGCACTGGGCAAATAACCTGATGACATATTAATTTATTAAATTTATTAATATATTTATATAAAATTTCAAGTAAATTCATCGAGATTATAAAGACGAAAATTGTGCAAACATTGGGTTACTCGGTATTTTGACCGTCATAATTTCAAATCAAACGAAAAATGAATTAAAAGATTTAATAATTTGATGAAATGGAAAAAGAGATTAAACCCTGGTAGAATAATTGGTTTTACGTCCTCCTATTTTTGTAAAATTTCCATAAAATTAGCTTCCTTATGAGTACGCTCATGTTCTAATTAATATATGCAAATTTTGTGTATGCGATCGAAAATGGGGTCACAATATCCATATTTATTTTGCGAGGTTTTATAAACAAACGAATAAAATGCAATTAACCCTTCTGCGTACGGGGTAGGGTACGGTTGCCTCCCCAAGCCTCTAGACGGCTACTGCTGGTTCGGGTTCGCTTTACCGTGCAGAATTCATACGCTTTTTGTAAACTTAAACCAGAAAATAAATATTTGAATATTAAACAGTGACATGCTACAGCACTGTGCGTGTATACTGTCCTGGTGTCCCTGGCGCCCTGTCGTTATGACGAGCTTAAATCGCGACTCAAATGACATTTTAACAAATCATCTTGTGACGTCATGCGTTTAACGTACAAAAACTAAAACGTCATATAATTATGTTCCGTTAACTGACACCAGTTTTCCAGAAAAGATTCGTAAACTGTTTTACATAATATGCTTTCAAATATGCTTTTAAAAATAAATTTGATAATTTCGACAACTTAAAGTAGATTAATTATGAAAGTTACAAGGAGTTCAAAATTTGTTAAAAATTATTTCATGAATCATGTATTTACATAAAAACTATACTGTGAGTATCAGCTATGGATACCAATACTATTCCTGATTATATACAACAAGGCTGGCCATCAAGACGATCGCGATAATCTGGTCAATCGCGAAGTCAATTTTGGTCAATCGCTCGCGGAGTCTTGACTTGATGGTCCCGTCTCCACAACAAAATATTGCACAAAGAGGTGCCGTAATTTCTGTATAATTAATTATATATGCATTTTAAAACAAAAAAAATAAAGATTGATTTCTTATAGAGTAAATATAAAAAAAAATATATCATCACGCATTTTACCCATTATGGTTGTGGCACTCTGCTTACGCAGACCTCGGTAAATGATATAAAGAGTAAATCTAAGTTAATACCATGCTAGAATTTCAAAAAAGTGTTTGAATTAATTATTAAAGATTTAAGTATGAAACGCATTAGCCAAATAATTTCAGTATTATTTCAAATGAAGCAAAAGGTTATGATGCTTATGAAAATGAAATTATGATTGTGTAAATTCATTTATTTTTACGAGACAGGAAATTTCAAGAAATTTTTTTGAAATACGTATACCGGGCTAATTTGTGTTAATAAATATTGTTAATAACTACTTATTTTGTTTTAATTCTACTAGACGTGAGTTTTTTTTCTTGCTTACTAAATTATTATGTTTTTTTTTACGTAGATAGATAGATGTAAGTTTAGGTTGTTTCAGTAAGAGGTGTACTTCCGCAAACTATTGATAGATTAACAAACAGTAAGTCTAAAAATCGCGAAAGTGAAATCTTACAATAAATTATCAGCCATACCGTGCATTTTTTATAACTATTTCATATTTTTAACAAATAGTACCGCAAATTAAATAACGTAATTTATATTAAAAAAATTAGCCGATCTCGGTGGCGTAGTGGCTATGTCACTAGCCTAGCACGCCAGAGGTCGTGGGTTCGAATCCCACTGAAGAGCATGGTCGTTTGTGATGTTTACATAAATTCACAATCATCCTCTCATGAGGCGGCATATGACCATAGTAGTTAGTCCGCCTCCCATCTTCGTAATAAAAAAAAAAAAAAATTAAACTACATTTTAAAGTACTAAAAATCTATGTTGAAAAAGAGTCGAAAAATTGAATTTTTTAGGTACCTTCTGTACAAAATAAACAAATGGCTGCAAATATGAAAAGTTGGGTCTGGAAATTTCATTCATTATAGGCCTATAATCTCGAAAACTTATTTAGTGATTTAAACTCGCGGGAGTGCACAGTGTACTGAAACACAGTGTATAAACGTAGTATGTATTTCATCCCTCACCCTACTACGCCTATGACAACAAGTCGACCATGACACACATATCAATTAAAAAGTAGATCTTATGTGCACGAAAGTTGACCATCCCTGATATACAACAGGATGTCAATGATTAATGAACATATCATACATTACAGATGATTGGTCTAGTATCAAAACCGGCTATGTCCAATTTTTTTGAAAATAGAGTTAAGCATACCACTGGATTCGTAAAAATGAATACTTTTTTATTATCCCGAAGATGAAGTTAAAAAACGGCTAAATTCAGTACTAACTTATTGTGAAATATGGGATTAGTTTCAAAACCGACTCTATCCACTAGGGGTTTAGATGCAAAACTGGTTATATCCATTTAGCCAATAGGAAGATAGTATACGGTTGCCACGTGGTCTAAACAATAATCAGATATTAGGTTATTATTTAAAACGTCAGATTTATTATTATATAATATTATTTATTTTTTTATATTATATATAAAAAAAATATTATTATATAATAATAAATTATTGTTTTATCTTATACAATTAAATCTGGTATATCTGATGGCATTACGCAGTATTCTTGCTCTTCAGCTTTATCGTAATTTGAATTATTATCTATCACATCTGAATAATATTTCAAATGGTTATTTTTCTTTCAGGCATCGCCGAAATGTTTCGTTAATAATTTATTGACGTCTTGCAGTTTGAGGGGCTTTACTGAATATCCCAACGCAAATAAAAATACATAAACAAAAAAAAAGTCTGTTTTTTTTGTTTATGTATTTTTATAAGAGATTTTTTATGAAAATGTTTTTTATTTTATAAATACAAAAGTTTATTTTACAAATAAAAAATTGTGTATTTTTTTAGTCTTAAAATAACAATATTTGTCATAATGCATTATAGGTAAACATTTGTTATTTTAGTTTCAAAAACGGCTATATCCCTATCAATGAGTTTCAAAACCGGCATTCTGCATAAGTGAGTTTCAAAACCGACTATGTCAATCTTTTAAACCTGTATATTGCAAATAATACGAACATTTTAAGTGCATAATTCAAAATGATCTATTTTTAAACATCTGAATATAAATTATTACAATTTGTTGCAAATTAAGCGCAAAACTAAAAATTTCAATTTACTCGAAACTGAAAAAAGTGGACGTAGCCGGTTTTGATACTAGACCCCTCAGATATTTACTAATGAAGGAAAAACGCGACTGGTTGCTCGGTACAATTCTGGTTATAATTTGAGAAATATTTCTACATTCGCTAAATTATTTCCTGAATGGCCATTTAACATTTACAACCTATGTTGTTGCATTCTATCTGGATCAGTAATATACCGTGACATACAGCTGTGATAAAACATTTATTTTACTTTAATTAAGTAGTAATCACATATATAGGTATAAGACGCACGGAACGGACCGAAAGTTGTCCGCGTGCGAATAACATACTATTGGAGACAGAAAAAGCAGGTTGTAGTCTTGGTATTGTACAGGTTTTCCAAAATGAACTCATTAATATTATAACGTATTTAAATTTTTCATACTTGCTTTTAAAAATATAGTATTGAAAAACTAAAATTAATTATTGATAATGATAAAGTAATGAAGTAAAAGTAATAGTATAAAAAAAATTTATGATGAAAACAATAAAAAACAACTCAATAAAATCATAGAGATTTTGCACCCCATAAAATTGAATTTGTTTGTACGGAATTATTTACAATGATTTATTATAAATAAAGTATTAATGATGTTATTGAACGTTACTATTATCAAATAGTATTACATCCAAGGAAAACACGAAAAAAAAATATTAAAAACATGTACATGTAATATTTTTTTAATAATTTTTTATTACCTATGTAATTACTATTGGTTATATGCTGCTTAATGAGTGAATGATTGTGAATTTACATGAACAACACAAACGACTATGCTCTTCAGTGGGATTTGAACCCAGGACCTCTGCTGTGCTAGGCTAGTGCCATAGCTACTTCGCCCCCGAATTCGGTATTTACCTATTTATTTATTTATACTCAACAGGAAAGACTTCCAATTGCAGATAGCACTACAAATTATACAATACAAAAACAAACTTAGTACCTAGTGATCAGTGTTGATTCAGATAACGATTTTTATTATCAAATCTAGATAATAGTTGATAGATAGCTTATTTCAAATTATCTAAATAAAAATAGTAGACATTTAAAAAATATATAAATTCACAAATATAATTTACTGCTCAGTATAAGATCACTTCGCGATATAACCTTTCGCTATTTGTTAAATAAATTCTCATCTTTTGGCAAAGCATCTTCTTTCCATTATTATAAAATATCAGTTCTATAGTGCATTCCACGAGATCTTTTATTACAGAGACACAGATCCACATGGTTTCCTGTGCTGTGATTGGTCCTCGAACACGTGCTAAACATTATGTGAAATACAAACATGTATACACTGTTAAAATATCTCACTATAATTTAACGTTTTCAGATATAAGTAGGTATAGCATTGCCCACTGCACATTTTTATTTTATCTTGTTGCTTCTTCATTGTGCATATTAGAAATATCTATGCTCAAAAAAATTATTTTATTTTTTTAAATCTGTATATTTTATAAGGATGTGCTATTAACCAAAACAATCGAGCAATTTATTCTCTTCTTTCTTAATAACAAATTGTACGAACTGGTGGTGGAATTACAGTTGCGTATATAAATTAGTTCAAAATTCCGAGCATATGCCGCCAAATGCTTGTAATGGTACACAATATTTTTTTAACAAATCAGAGAAGTATATTTGTCCCTTTAATAAAAAGTCTCGTGGAATAGACTATAAATAATACGTTTAGTGTATGATCGGAGCGCTTTCCAACATGTAAACAAGCAAATAGACAAATCTAGATCTAATTTCTCTCTCTAGCGATCCTTACCGCACAGTGGAACAAAATTCACTCACTTCCACTATACAGCTGAAATACATTGTTGTGTAGACGTGATATTAATGGATACCAGCTGTTCACATTACAGTACTGTTCCAGATAAAATACATTATAGGTTATCAATGTTAAACGAACATGTCTTCATAATTTACTGATTACTTCAGTTATCCGACGATCAACTGAATATATCAATTGAGGAGCACGTAACTAATATTCGCAGTTGAAATAACTGAAAATTCAGTAAAATTGGCTGATTGTCTCAGTTCAATCAACTAAGAATTAGATACGAAAGAATTGACATGTTAATCACGTTTTGTGACAAGGTTGCATAACTTAAAATTATTGATAAATATTAGGTTTGTACAGACTTTTAATTGTTTAAATATTGTACATAGAATTTTCAAAATGTTGTAGTATGTATAGTAATATTAAATATTATAATTAGTATATTTATTTCAAAATAACCTAGATATCATTTTACGTAATAATAGAGCAATAAACGAATAACTACCATATTCAATAAAAATTACTAATAAGTATTTAATTTTTTTATCGGCATTCTTTAATTGTACATAAATTAACTGAGTCCTCAGTTAAATTGACTGAACGATACTTTTTTTCAGTGTACGGTAATATATATGAGAGATAAAACGGATAACCGGCAACTATCCGGCGGATACCGGATTTTCAATAAATTTCGAAAATTTTATAAAATCTACTTCATTTTTAATTATATATATATATATATATATATATATATATATATATATATATATATATATATAAAGTCTAAACACAAATAAAACCCCTATATGTTTAATCAATACACTCATTAATATTAGTTGACGAAAAAAGGAAGAGGCTCTCAAGTCGACGCGCATATTTTTTTATTTTTTACCACGTATAACTTTCTATAGAGCAGTTCGATTTTGATTTTTTTATCGGATAGAGTGTATAGCTTGAATTTGGTCCCATTTAAAGTTGTAAAAAATTATCAGTAATAATATAACTTAGAAAGTGAGAATAAATTGAAAATAATTTGACAGATTTTTCAAAAACTTCTTGCCAGGCAATAGCCATGCAAGGCCGTAGGGCTAGAGTGGCTATTGTCAAATGGCAACAAGTTTGAAAAAGATACTGGAAATTTATTTCCTAATTTATCGAACTCTCGAGTTATATTTGATTAGATTATTTTTTGATCATCACGCACGCCACTAAATCTATCTTTTTTGGTCATTATTTACTTGTGTTGATGATAACTATCTGACATTTCTCAACTAAAACAAAAAAACTACAGAGATAATCCCGGGAATAATCACTAGAGCTTTATTCTCTGTATAATAAGGACAAGGTGTGACATACAATGAAGCATTTCATCGATTTTAAGAAACATAAAAATAATCTTCCTAAGAATTAACCTCGTTAACTACGAGTACTTATTAATTCTTTTTTTTTTTTGTTAATAAAAACTTTTGAACAAAAAATTAAACCGTCAAAAAAATTACTGAAAAATAAACCTTTTTAGTGGGCACACAGAAAGGCTGGATGCAGATAGGACCCTCAAACAAATGCTCAACCGTAAATGACAGTATTTTCATAAGTTTACGATATAATTTAAATTTAAAAGAAACGGACTTTTACGTATTTTGATACAAAATTTAAAAAAACAATAAAGTATGAAAGTTTTTGAAAATACTCCTTCAAATATTTAATTTGAAAATCCCAAATAAGCATTAGCATGATTGAACTAAATTCCACTAAAGACTGTTAGGATAATTATCAGGAATTTTTAATAAGTCGGAATAACCTTTATGTGTTTAGAAATAGATACGTACACTTAAAAGTTTAAATAAAAGAACATACTGAAAAAAAACATTATGAAACACCATGAAAGAGTGACACAAAACATGTAAAAGAAATAAAATTCAAATTTATCCACTAATAACAAATTGAATATCTGATGATTCTTGTAGGGATGAAATATAATTTTAGTAAATATTCTGACAAAGCTTTAATAGTTTTGTATTGACGATTCTTAGTGATAAATATGCCAAAGTGTTATTATTCTAACAAAGCTATGTTTTAATATTTAATTGTATAGTAACTTGTGTAAATAAAAAAAAATTCTATAATAAAATTGAAATACAATTTTGTTTAGACAATTTTAAATGCACCCCTATCTTATTGCCGTCTCTTTCAAATACCACAGTGATCCATGTATTTTGGACAAAACGTAAAAAGCTTTTCTTAATGTTTCATACAATTTTCTTCCTTTAGAACAGATTCATATCAAATTTAAATTATAGCGCATACTTATGAAAAGAAACCATATCAGTAAAATAGTGTAAACGTCAACTTTCATGCTCTAGACGGAAATACTGTACGAGACCAACAGGGCGACAAAAGAAGAGATGGAATGACAGTGTCGCGGAGGATGCGAGGCCATTCAGAATTAGAAATTGGAAAACCATGGATCTGGTTAAGGAGGAATAGAAGATGAAGACAGTGGAGGCCAAAGCCCGATTAGGAGTTAGTGCCATAGGAAGAAGACGGAAGGTAAGAGATCGGCAATGTATAATGGAATAGTAGCGGTAATTACTGGGCAAACTAAATAAATATATTATAACGCTATTTTCCCATTTCGAATATGTCATTTTATTTTCACATATCTTGTTAAGTTATAACGTACATTAAATTTATCCTGTGAGAGAACTCGTCGACAACAACAATATTTCTTAAAAAATTTTTCTTCTAAATCTTTTACTATTTGAGTTTAAATTCTTTATAGATTTGTTACAAAGATTATCTGCCAATATAAAACACATGACTGTTGTCGAATGCAAAACTATAGATAGCTTTGTGCTGTGTTCGTTTTTTCGGGTGTAGATTACGTTAGTGCAGACACTACGGACTACGGGGCCTGTACTACCTTTTACCTTATTTTTAACGATGTTAAAAACTTCAACAATGATAACAAACGTCAATGAAAAAAATCGATAATTTAGTTTGACACATATTTTTGTTGGTTAAAATTTTTAACAGGCTTCTACATTGCGTTAAAATTATAATCTAAAAATTGTATTTTTGAAATTATATTTTATTCAAACGAAGTTACTTATGTAGCAACATTAGCAGTTCATTTGTTACCAACTAAATCAAGAGTCAGTCATTGCACTTTTGTACATGGTAAGGATGTAATTGTTGCTCTTTTAATACCTTCCAAATTGTTATATAAATATAACACTATTTATTATATGCTTTTATTCTTCGAGTATTAGATTCTGACTGAGTCTCGATAGCATCCTCTTCAATATTTGCTAAGTGATCAATGCGTGTTCTACCACGATCTTGAACTGCAGGCTTAAAAGTTCCATGATCTTTTAGTTACTGAAAAACGTACAAATGTACGAACATTCGTAGGATAACGATTTGGAAAACGCTCCAAATAAATTTGAACAGTTAAAGTGCGCGGGAAGCGTTTCTCTGAGCTTGACAGTAAACCATCACAATGTTTATGAACTTGCAATTCATAAAATCAGACATTGTTACAGATTATAAATTTTGTAATAATAATTATTAATCAATTTATTTGTTTCTGTTAAAATTGATTTAAATATAACGTTTGTCAAAATCAATTATTTCATTGCTGTTGCCACTGGATCAAAATATTTTGAAAATACCTGAACGACTCGTTAATTTATGGGGTAGTAAATAGTTAAAAACTGAGATTTAGCATAAAAACTTATTAAGAAATATTTTTGTTCTCGGCGACTTCTATCAGTGGTTAAATTAAATATATATACAGTTTGACCGCTTTGATCCAGATTATCGAAATGTTTGGATTATCGAACAAATGACAAAATATAAAGTCAATAGTAAATCAAAGAAATTGAAAAATTCGGTGGTTTTGCTCTGTTTAATGTTTGCTGCTTCTACAGTTTTGGCTCGTTTCCGATAGAATTAGAATGTGGTATGGTGGTGGTGAATTGCAGTGTAAACTTAACTCAGTAACAGACAAGTCTAATGAACAGTAAGAGCAATTTTTAGAGAATATGAAATCAAGGGATTCGATCAGATAGATAGCAGAATACATACATGAATCTACGGGATTCCCTCATATAGGTAACAGAGAGCATGAAACCAAGTGATTTCCTCATTTAGGTAGCAGGAATCACTTTGCTGTTCGGATTAATGAGGCGTTGTTCGGATTATGGCGCCGAGTTGGCGCTATTCGGACTACTGGAGGTTCGGATTAAAGAGGTCATACTGTATTTCTATTACACCGTATATATTTACACAAGTTATAAGTCGTGACGTCGCGCCCCCCAAAGATGTTAGTGTAGACTGTGCGATTCGAACTATCGTAACGGGTTTAAAGGTTAGCGAGTAATTAACGGGTACCGCGTATTCATCGCCTAATGCACGACATTTCTAGAAGCACCAGGGGCCTTACCGTGCATTGAGCAGATAGTTATTTCAGGTGTTCAAGTCAGAAAACTATTGGATTACGTTATACTTAACAGATAACTAACCTGAGTCCAGGGACAGCAGTGACGGTGTTGCCGTCCTGTAGTAACCAGTCCACCTGGGGCGTGGGTGACCCGTGTGCAGAGCAGCTGACTTGCGAGCCGCTTGTGTTTGAGAACGTCAGCGTGGCCGGTGGTTCCTGCAGGAACACCGGACCCTGCACTCCGTGCAGTTGACCGTTGCACCCTACTGCAACAAGAAAATACGTCATTAAGAAACAATAATACAGTAAAAAAGTCTGATGTGGTTATCGCATGAAGTATTATTAATATACACTTGAATTGTTTGATTATTGAATAATTAGACTTGACACATGTTTAATATATAGAATAGATGTTATTTATTTATTTTAATTGGGGTAATAGCTCCGCGGTAACGCATCGTACTATGAATTGTGAGATCCTCAGTTCGAATCCCACTTCCGACAGTTGCCAATTTTAATTTACCCCTGTGTTTCCCCCTCCACAAACAACTTTGGGGATTATGACTTGACGGCCGGTAACCGCATTTCATACACAAAAATATATCACTTACCGAAATCTGTGTAAGCACAGTGCCACACCCGCAATGGATAAAAAGCGTGATGATATATTTAATTTTATTTCATTTATTTGTTTTCATACAAACTATAGTCTACTTTAAAACTAGGAGGAGCAAATGCAGAAGTCATATTTACACTGTAGAAAATAATTTTAAAAATTAATTATAATAATAATTGCATAAAAGTCTAAATAACAATAAGAAAAAGTGCGGTATTCCATATTAGGACCTTATTCCATATTTTGTTACTTTTTACTTTCCTCTATTGATAGTTTTTTTTTTTTTAAATGATGAATATTGTCTAGCTATTCCTACCTTTGAAATAAAGTGAATTTATTGTTCTATTTGATTAGTAAACATCCACTTCTGGTTTTGAAATTAAGACCATGTACAGCTGTTTTCTGTACATTGGACGAAAAAAGTCTCATAGGGTTGTAAAAAATTCCGATTTTTAAAATAAAAAACAAAATAATCGATTTATTTCATTTAAATCGAATTTTTTTTATTTAAATCAAAAAATCTATTTTTTAATTTTAGTTGACCCGAATTTTATTTTATTGAATTTTATTATTTTGTTTAATATTACAAACTTTTTTCAATAACTGATATACAATACGGAATCACCTGTAAACAATAAAAATCATTTCATCTTTTTCTAGTTCTAAAACCCGTTACTGAAGGATAGACGACTTTTCTATTTAAAAGGATCAAAGATAAAGAAATATTAATAAACACAAAGACTGTTACAACGTACTCTGTTTTTGGGTGTTTTAAGAGAAGTGTTTTCGTGTCGGGTTTAGCGCTGTACAATGTTCTAAAAAAAATGTTTCAAATAAAAGTGGTAAATAATATTTGTATATTTTTATGTAATTTGTATTCGAAGCATTCATTTATAAAATAATTTTTAGAACATTCTCAAACTGCGGCTAAAATACTTCTTAATACCCAAAAACGGAGCTCGTGGTACCAGCCAATGAGTTTACTTTATTTTATATTGATTTGTAATTTGATGCGATTTATTTGTATGTGTATGTGATTTGGAAAACAGTTCGTATTTAATAAAAAAAAAATATTTGATTTAATTAAAAAAATTTTTTTTTCGTGATTTAAATCATGATTTAACATAACAACCCTAAAGTTTCATTATTATTTTATTTATAGTTCACGAGTTGTTGAACATACGTATACAAATCTATCCATCTTTTCACAGATGCAATTAAGATAATATTTAAAACGGATTCAAGAATTAAAATGATTGTTCTATGTGTTTAGTAAACTTCTACTTTTGGTTTTCAAATATTACTCATTTCAATACATTGTATAATATTATAATTATGAACTTTCGTTACTCTGTCATTTCTCGTTCACAAATTTATTTGAACACATATTATTGAATTCAGAAAAATCTCTCTATCGAAAGAGCTAGTAAAAGATATTCGCGAAAAAAACCAAATATAGATGGCACTCTTGTCTCATACTAGCTGTCACCCAAATAGGGAAAACACGTTTCAGAACGCCATTACGGTATATGACTTCCACTTGTTCTTCGGTGTGTTATTTTCGTGTTTAGTGTAAACTTTTGGATATTTATATTATGATGTAGAGAAATATTTTCACTAATAGAACTATTGCACTGTGCAACTGAGCAATATCTCTTAAATTTACTCAGGTTTCTCATGAATTTCCTATGACTGTCAATGTAAACCTTGACTTGTTTTCCCGATTTGGAACCTTCTAAATTTTGCCACCAGATGTCAGCTACTTTGTTTTTTTTTTCGCCAATATGTTGCCTTTTAAAATAAAAAAGTTAGGTTCCATATTTTGAGAACCTCTGATTAAAAAAAATACTATTAGCTCACTGAATAGTCTTGTTAAATAAAAATCTGGGTGTAATTTAACCAACTTTGTACCTCTTATAGTTTTCAAGATAGCAAGGGTGGCACATTTAAAATAAAAACAATCTGTAAAATATAGTTATAAAAATATGTACAACAAATAAGAAGTTTCACTCATTGTACCATTACAGTAACAACAAACTGTTGCTAACTTCATAGTTTTAAGATTAAGCTCAAATAAGCGTGCTCATAATTGACGAGATTTTGATGAATTTTTGAGACACGACACATCGCATTTATTGCTGATACAGTTTGCAGGGTAGATTATGTTTTACTGCTTGTGTCCTGGGTACACTGGTACACAGTATAGTGTGTAGTGTGTTGGAGCACATATACGTATGTCTGTGCTCCATCCATACATGATTCATGTGTCCACGTTCCCGATGCTCGATAGTCAAGATGAATGGCACGCGTGTAGCGCTGCGCAGTCCACTGAACGTGTTATGCATGTACCATATACGTCACGATCTATTATCGTGTGCGTCCGAAGCAGACACAGATGTATCAGCGTATGTGCAACGCACTGCTGGTGCTAGCTCAGTGGCGTAACTGCCGTCCACAACCTAAAATGTTGGACAAAAATATAATATAACAAAAATGTATTTTAGTCAGACTGTAATTTGCCATGCTGGAGTTTTGCCAAACCGTAAATATACCAACTCTTATTCAAGATAAATCAATCAACTAGTAATCCCGAAAAATTTAAATTCCAACAAGAAATATATATATACAGCAAAAAAATCTGGTGTGGTCAATATATGACATATAATATGTATAAATATTAATTTTTATTTATAATAATTACACATGTGGTGATTTTTTTGTGTTATATAGGAAATAGAGTGCTATTTTTCTATTGTAGAGATAGTTTGTTCTTTATGGGTTTTAGACTAAAATGGTAAAATACAAAAAATTCTTATAAAAATTGCACCTAATAAATCTAAATTCTGTTAATCAAATCGATCTTCTTCATAAAATATAAGATAAAGAAAATTCATAAGGTTCCCTGGGAAATGAAACATATAACTTAAACTTCCTATGTAACATAAAGTCACAACCCGGTATAATTTAGTATATTATTTAACATATAATTCAGGTTTTTCTCAAAATTTAAAACAAATACAAATAATATTCTATTGTAACAAGATGATTAGTTTATTGTTTTACTGTCAAGATAACTTCAAAAGATGCAAGTTACAAAATGAGTTATCACTTCAAGTATTGTTTATTTGACAGGAGTTTCTTCGGGTTGAGTTTATTACTACACATGTTTATGTTACATTTGTTAGATTTTTTGCTTTTCATAGAAACGAGGTCATTTGAGACTAACGCGACAAATAATCTAAAATTTCGTCTTGAGGCATCATTCGTGTTGATCCCTTGTTAAGCTAGATATTTTTAGATAAATTTTAATTGGTCATTGAAAAAAGAACTGGATGTTTTTGACCTATTCAAAAGTCAATCTAAAATATTAAATATTACCCCTAAGAATTAAAGTAATAACGAAAATATCTAAATACGTATTTTGATAACTAAGTAATTATCATCAGCTCAGGGATAAAATCAAGATTACATAACTTATAAACCAAGCCAGTAGTCATGATTGAATCCTGACCTTGTTTCAAATTTGTTCCATTGTTTTGTCAATCTCCCTCCCGGTTGTCATTGGTTAGCAAGCACCTCCGTGCTACATTTTGTTCCAAATATAAATGCAAACATTTGAAACTATTCTTCGTAGCTCTTTCTGTATTTAGGGTAAATAGAATTTACGGTTTAAAGTGTACAGTTTCCACTTCCAGTTTTAAAATTATGACCAAAATCTCAGTTCATTTATCATGAAGCTTATTAGGAGAATTAGTTACTCCAGCTTTTCTTGTTTGCAAGTTTAACATACGGTTACACATCCACCCTATCATCCACACAGACATCCATGGTCAAAACAGATTCAGGTGACCTCAAAACATATATATCAGTGAAAATCTCGTTATCGACTTTTTTCATGACTCCGATAATTATTATACAAAAAAAAAATTAAATGTTTCAATTTATTGGGTCTAAATTTAATGGAAAACTAATCGCCAATATACCCGTAATGACAAGATTACAATTTTTCTTAAATAATAGTGGCAAAGTGAGAGCACACAACTTAATTAAAAAAATATTTAATAATATATTATTTTACTAAATTTAATTAAGCCAAAGTATATTTATAGAAACCATAATATATAAAGCTAGAATTAAATCACAACACAAATAAACCAAACCCTATTTAATACAAACCGTAAAACAGTCCAATAGTTATTCTAACAAATTAATATCCACACATTCACATATGGAATAGAAGTGATTTTGGCAAATAGTTCTTCAATATGAACATGAAAATGAATTCCACTAAAAATAAGCAGAAAAACAAGACTTGTTTGTCTTAAGTAAAGTTTGCGGGCGCTGGCAGGCTGTGGTTTGTTTAGGATATGGTTTAGTTAAAATGTAGGTTGGTATATATGCGAATTGTCAGAGATACACATCGGTTCAAGTATATTTGATAAAATTACGTTTCGGTAAAGTTATATTTGTCCAGAGAAACAAACGTTAGCTAAACAAGTCAAAGAGATTATTGTAATTCTTGTAGTTCTTATTCTGTCTTTGTCAGAATATAAGGGCAATAATGATGTCCAGACCAAGAACAGGTTCCGTATTATACTAAAAATGGGGGAACAAATATAAAATCGAACTTGGCAGAAAATTAATATAAACTGTTACAGAACAATTATCCCCTGGACTAATAACTCACGGACATAAACCTCCCGTTAAATACGTCCCGGGCATAAACCTCCTGGACAAATACCCCCTCTCCGAACATAAACCTTCTAAACAAATACCCCCCGGAAATAAACCCCGGAGATCCCCCCCCCCCGTCAAATACGTTCCGGATATAAACCTCCTGGACAAATACTCCCGTCTCCGAACATAAATCCCCTTGGGCTCATACCCCCTCCTGGACAAATATCACCGGACATAAACCATCTGGACAAATACTCCCGGAAATAAACCCTCTTGGATAAATATTTCCCGGAGATAAACCCCCCGTCAAAAGGTTCTAGGACACATACCCTCTATTTAATCCACTTTCATTACCTTACATGCACATTTTTTTTTTGTCACTCTGCATTTTTTTATCGTTTGCATTTTATATTGTGTACGGAAATATTTGAATCATTCATTATAATGGTAACCAAAAATACTCCTAGTAGATAAAGTACTAAGATAAATAAAAAAACCGCTAAACTAACCCCCTGTAAAAAGGTGGTATGAATGAGTTGGACGTATAAGAAATATCGTAGCTACCGCAGCGACACTGGGACCCGAAAAGATAGAGTTGTTAGAATAAAGGGTGAGCGCCACGGGGTTTTCCGCTAATACGAGCGTTTAACTACTTTATTTAAGATCATTTTTGTTGGCGTTCCCTAACATGACAAAGTACACTTCAAAAAGTAAACTGTGGAATAAATCTTTGTATTTATCTCCGCCACTGTGGTTTGGATGGCCTAACGTAGCGATATCAACGCGCTAGGTTGTGTCCTGCGTTGTGTGTCCTGTATCCGTGATGCGTTATGTATATTTGAGAGTGTGGAGTGTGAACCCAAACATGCTGGTCGATGGTCGAAATCGTTGTTTATAGTCTTCCTCGTCCTCGTCTCGACACCCGGCCGACCACTGCTATAGATCCGTATCCGTTAGCTCTATACTAGCGTCCATGCTTCTGTAGCCAAGAGGATGTATGTCAACGTAAATTAATATTAGCTGTGTGAGATATTTGCCTTCTCTGCCTTGTTGTTTGATCAAAGATTTCTCCGTTGTTTCTCTACCGCTACTCACATATAATAATATCTAAATCAATTCGTTTCCGCATTTGCACCACGAGCAGTTGCAGTTTTCAGTCTTGTAATTATTTCCTTCATATCATTGTTGAAAAGGCAGAGAACTATCTTAACCATAAAATTCTTTTTGATACTTTTTGGATGTACCGAAAAGTACAAGCTCTGTTCTTGATTATAAACTTGGGTTAAATAATACTACCTGGGTAGTACACTCAAAAATCTAGATTGTAATTATTTTACTTTGAACTTTACGCGAAATATAGAATTACTCTAATGGAAACTGAAAAATTGAACAATAAACCAGCACCCTATTAGTTTAAAATTGCTGAAAAGTAACTTTTAAAATGGATTGTTAGGTCGGAATACCTCATCAGCATAATCTACTCGTTAGGTTTAACAGATAATGATATTGAAGGGTATCATTCTGGGCACAACATATAAAAAAAACAGTCATTTTTGACACATACATTAAGTGATGCTGCCTTAATACTGAAAACAATTCTAAAAAAAGCATTTTTGAGGGTCCCGTCCACCCTCTAAAAAAATTTTTTTTTTAAGTTTTATTCATGTTCCATATTCTTTTATCAACAACTTTGTTTTTAGAACCTAGCCAGCAATAAAAATTTTAGTAGTGTTCGAGAAAATTATAAATAATATATTTAATTCTAAATATTGCAACAACTTTCATTTACAATTATTTTCGCAATGATTGATAAAAATAATTTTAAATGCAATATTTAGTGAAATACCTGAATGTTTATTCGACTGTGTTTATTGTAAAGTGTAAAAAATTCTCGAAATCTCAGGCATACAACATTTATTATATAATCGACGCTTCGGTTTACATTTAAACCTTCTTCAGGATCTACAAAATTACAACAATCAATACTACCCAATAATTAATATACACAAGAATATTTTGTATCAAGGAGATTTTCTCTTTCCGTTATTCAATTATATTCAAAATCAAATCGTCATGACATTTATAATTACGAAGTTACTTCATTTTACTTTTTCTCGTTTGCGAGTTATTGAACATATGGGTACATATTGATCCATTAATCAACTCAGACACACAAACGTCATTGGAAAAATTGCAAAATGGTTTCATAGGTCCTCAAAACATACTATATTTCAGTGAAAATCTGGTCGTCGAATTTATTCATAATCCTTATATTTCCTCATACTTCATGTGGGGAAGTACGAAGTTAGAACAATTAAAATAAGTATCAGTTTAAGTTGAGTATTCACTAAATGAAGAAGTATCGATACTATAATCGCGTATCTCCTTGGGAAAATTTCTTTATTCTTATTAAGTATAGTTTTGTTTATTTATATAAACTATTCAGAACATAGAGGTCAATAAATTAAGGATGGGTAGTATATTTTGTAACAAAATGGGGTTCTTTGTGTCGAGTGATAAAACGGGAACTCGTAAGGAAACAAAACCACTTCGAATTATTTATTTAGTCCTCTAGGAGGAGCGTTGGCAGTTTTATTTTGTGTTATTTGTTGCATAAATCCATTCCTACAAACATATTTACATTAGAAAAATGTAGTTAAACACCTGCGCTTTGATACGCAAGCAGTTACAAAAATATAGACTAACTCATAACCAAACAAATGTGCAATTGCAATTATACAATATTTAAGAATTAAATGTTAATATACAAACATGAATTTAAATATAGCAAAAGGTAAATCTAAAACAGAAAAAAGATTAAACAAAATATACCTCCCATAACACCAGGTATCTACAAATGAAATCACCACGTGGTTGCTAACAATAAATTTAAATAAGCGAAACACAACCACTCAGCACGAACGTCAAAATGACAAGACCCGCTGGCAAGATCGCGCGACGACAAAACTCGCAGATACAACTAGTACCAAACTTAAAAAATAGAAATATACTTAGCGTAGATTTTAAACAACAATTAAAAAACTGAAATCTCGCTTCAATTTTAAAACAATAAAAAAGTTCATATGAATATGTATCCGGAAATTCTTAGTTTAAAGATAGAATGTATTTGATATATTTCTATTCAAAAAAAAAATTTAACAAGTAAAAAAATAAGATAAAAGATTGATGTCATAGAATTTCTACGTCAATTATTACTTGTATCCTCATGAATTAACGAATGTAGTCATGTACAAGTCTCTGACAAAGATTATTAATGTTGTTGACTGACGTTGAAGCAAAAATACAGTACCAGTGCCCGTAGATGTACAAATATTTAACAAAATTGTTATAAGTACACAAAGAAAAAAAAGTCTTGATTGTGTTTGGTCGTGCTTTGAAACTGTGATTTAATTTCAAGTAGAAAATATTGCAAAATAGTAAACTGATAAATATTAACTCATAAATACATGTTTATATATTAATTTTTGTTATTGTTTTAGCAGCTACTACACATTCTTAATTTATTGACTTCTAATTTCTGAACACTCTATTGCTATCAATAAATTGATATATGCTAAATGTGTAAATGTATTCAGATATTTAATGTTAATAAAATCCCGTTATATGGGCTAATATATAATCATGACATTTACTTATATTTGAGTATGGCACTCTCCTTAGAGCATATTTCAGTATTTGATATACATATATTAGTACATGCAGTGCAATTGCCAGCCGTCTAATTAGCCTAATAAAATGTTAGTAGAGCCGGAACCACAGTTAAAAATTACGACAATTTTTGTCAGCTGTGGGAATTGAACTAAGGATCTCATGTTTCACAGTCCAATGCTTTACCACGTAGTTATTTATCTTTAACCCGTCAGCACACGCGTTATCATATGCAACGTATACTCGCGCGCTGTTAAAATTTGACACATTGTAAGAAAACAGATCCATGGTAACGCATCGGACTGTGGATCGTGATATCCTCAGTTCGATTCCCACAACAGTGGCGCTACTTTTAACTTTAGTGTGTTTCTTCCTTTACTATATATTTGAGGTCGAAACTTTACAAATGGTAACAGCACATACTTATAAAATTATATCACTTACGATAACAGAGTGCCACAAATGTATTTATTTATATAGTTTAGTAAGACGAACGATTGGGGAATTATACGCTTAAATAACAGAAAATGTAAATAAATATTATATTTTTATTAGTGTTAACTAATGAAGGCGTCGGCAACCTATGACCTGGGGCACCAAGTGATCCATTTCATAATTTCGTACAACCCATTTGAGTTTCGCAAATAAAACTCAATCATCCTGTAGCTTTCCAACATTTAGCAATAATTATGTAATCTTTTGTGTACCATACATCTTTCGATTTACAAGAAAGTAAAATATATAAAATTAAACTGACTAATAGTTAGCAATATTAATTAGAATTTTTATTTTGCTCTTTTTTTCTCATTGAAAAGAAAAGTATTCATAATGGACATATTTTGATTGGTTTTGACCTACTGAAAAAAAAAGAAAAAAATAAATGTAGTAATTTAAATGTATTAAGTGATAAAATTCTGAGATGTGCTATAATGGAGTGACACAAATATATTAAATAATTTAATTTAGTATGCGACGAATTTGACACTTAATCAATAAAAAATATATATTAGTATTATATTTTAACGGTATTAAGGAATGAAAAACTGATATCTGCGATTACAGCAAGATACAAATTTATTATTTTACTAAGAAGAATGAGGAACTGTACGCTCAAATAACAGAAAAAGTTAAAAAATGTTTTAATGATATTAATTAATAAATTAATGAGATATGCGACATCAGAGTGACACAAATATATTTATTTGTTTAATTTAATAAGGAAAATGTAAACAAATATAATATTTTAATTCCATAAAGCAGATTTCTACAATTTTTCACTGCCTTCTGAAGTTTTCTTACTTGTGGTCTCTTCTGAAAGAACCCTCGTGATTTAAGATGGAAATAAATAATGATTTTTGTAAAATGAATTTATTAAGCAGCACAAATAAAAGAATAATAGAAAGAAAAATAATACAAACAAATCAAAATATGTTGCAACTCATTTATAGTTATATAAAATCACATTAATTGCATTTGAAATTAAATGGTGATTGAATTAGTGTATTTTTGCATTAAATTTTGCTAGACACAAGCGTGTGGCGGCGGTCTTAACCTCATTCTTGCCATTTACTATGATGCACCATGGATATCATTTCTCAGAAATCAATTTACAGTTCAATGATAATTTTGCGCAGAAATCTTCGGAGTTCCCGAAACCCTGCTATGTATATAATAATGAATTACTGAAAAATGCAACAACGAAGTGCCCCAAATATCTTTATTTATTTAATTTAATGAGGGAAATGGGGAAATATACGCTTAAATAACAGAATATATTAACAAACATATTTTAATAGTGTAAAATTATGATTATACTATACTGCGATAGCATAATGCCACTATATATTTACTTATTTACTTTACGAGGGGCATTTGAGAAATAGTGAACCTTCGAGATAACTGGTTTTTCCGTTAGGAATAACAAAACCATGAGTTATGTACATGTTTATGAATTTGTCAAGTATAACTAAATATAAATTGTACCCTTAGTCATTCTTATTTGCCTGAAATATAGAAAAAAAAATATAGAACATTTGACATTTTCATTTTTTGGTGTTCTATGTGAAACTTACTTATAAATTTTATTATTATTTACTTATTTTATATACAATTATGAATTACTAAAACGAAAAACAATATATCTAAACATACATTTTAGAGAATTATAATGTTCTATCTAACAAAACAAAATACACCTATTTCATTGAATGAGTTAGATAGTACACTATAGTTCCAAAATATAATATATAATAAATACCAATAAAACAATATGACATTTTTACATCCAGTTAGATCAAAATATTATTTTCATAAAAAATGCAGATAGAACATTATAAGTCTCAGATGAGGAAATGTTAAATTATCAGCAAGTTTCGTCGTTTAGTTTGTGCTCGACAGTTAACGAAAATGAGCAAAAATTGACTACAAAAAATCTAGGTAATAGTGATAAAAAATTTATACTTGAAAAATAAAATTATAAAAGAAAAACCAAATTAAATTCCGTGTATGGGGAGTGTATCTTCGTTATCAACAATATAATATTAGTCAAGTGAATTTAAACGAAGTCGAACAAGCATTTTTTATGAGGAACTTCCAGGTTGCCCAAAAGAGGTTCATTATTCCAGAAATCGTCGACAAAATTCCAGAGCCGGTTTTATATATTTAGAGGCCTAAGACGGAAAAAATTAGAGGCCGAAATAAAATATCTAATTTTTTCTTCATTTTTTTCCTTCCTAGTTTCGCGGCTCCTCCTTCAAATTTTATTTTTAACGTATAATACATACCTATTAAAATGTATGTATAGAGACAAGAGACACTATTCACATCCCGTTTCTCAATCTGTGCTTCGCTTAGAAATACATTTCGGACGATAACGAAATAGTTCATATTGTTACCTAAACGGGAGCGCATGCGTCTTCCTAAAATTCAATGAGTGCTATCAAATTTCCAATCCCTCGAAACTTATCTAATGTTCATTTGTAAAATGTGCAACAATCTAAAATGACCGACTTAGAAAAGAGATGAACCAAAATGAGTTAATATTTATGAAAAGGTTCCATTAAAAATGCGTAATGTGAATCGAGTTTGTCGGACGTGCGTTCTGCGGACTTAGGGCTTGTTTAGAAAAGCGCGAGCGAAGCGAGCTAACTTAAAAAAGAATTTTGGTTCGTATCTCTGCTAAGTCAGCCATTTTAGATCGTTTCGAAGGATTGGAAATTAGATAGCTCACACCCTCCTACCAAAACTATATTTCACAAGCGGTATAAAGTTAATATTATCAATTTACTGGTAAACGTAAATGATGTTGCCTATATTCCTCTAATTTAGTGACGTTACTGTTGTTAAAGTACTAATGAAGTGGCGTGAATTTAAATTATACATTCAAAATGAAATTATTTAATGCAGAATACAAATGAAAATGATATTTCGTTTTGTATAGTATCCATCGAATTTTTAGAGGCCGCTTAAAATCGGAGGCAGTCGCCCAATTCGCCTTATGGCAAAACCGGCCCTGCAAAATTCATGATAAACTGTTGAACGATAGGCGAGTGAAAGTGCATCAGATTGCAGAGGCCACGAAAATCTCAACCAAATAGCGGGTGCACAATATTCTTCAAAATTATTTGGACATGAGAGAGGTGTCGGCGACATGGGTGCCGCGTTTTCTGAAAGTCTACCAAAATGCGTACGTATGACCAATGCCTTATTGGATCGACTGGATAAATAAATAAAGTGAAAACGTGACATTTTAACGACCTATTCCATTAAGACAATGTGCCAGTTATGTCGAACACTAAAAACGTATTTTCAAACTACTTCTCAAATACCCCCCCCCCCCCTGGTAATAGAATTAGGGAATATAACGCTTAACTAATAGAATAAGAATCCAAATATTGTACATATTATTGTATAAGTATTTTGTAATAAATTAATATTATATAGAATTCATAAATGTAGATTATGATGTTACAAATCAATTTAAGAAAGACATTTATTATTGTCACACTTACATATTTTGTAGCTTGTAAATAGGTTAAGCAATTTTTTTTGCATTTTGCTAAATATGTTCATATAATTTAATCATGTTTTGGATGTTAATAATCATAGCAGTTGAAGCATTCTTAAAAAACAAAATTGTAGTGCTGGAATTAAATGTAGCAATCTTTTTCCTGCATGTAAATATGAGAGCATAGGTATAAGATTAATTAAGATATGCTTTGGTAAAAATAATTTAAGTGATTTGGTCAAACTGTAGTTTATCGTGTGTGCCAATCAGCTAGTTTCTCTTATTTATGTACTCTGGAGAGTTTGCTCTTGGAATATATATTACATATAAGCTTCTTGTTGAATAAAAATACGTGTTATTTTTATATGCTCAAATTAAATTTTTATCTAAAATAGTTTAGAATAATTGCGCAAACAAAGTAAATTTCTTTGTGCTAAAGTTGTAGAAATCACCCTAAAAATAATCAAGCTGGCTTGAAGGATAATCTAAACTCAAATTTCACAAAATAGAAATGCTAAATAAGTAAAACAATTACTCTACATCCCAAATTTATAAAATTACCAAAGGCCCCTAGAAAGTAATATCTCAAGCAAGTCCCGGTTCTTGGAGCTTCGCTGCTTCAGGCGTTCAGGCTTCATCTGGAGCCTTCAGGCTTTCACTGCTTTCAGTCGTTCAGATTTCAGTCCATCGGCCAACATCGAGCATTCGAGCATTCTGAGTCTGTGAGTCGGTGGCTCTGACGAATCGAGAGAGAGAGACAGATGAAGTTTATCGCCCGAGCAGTTACATGGAAACCCAATTTATTTGCAAGTAGCTCGGCTCACTGTATTTTTATGTGAACTTCGCTGTCGGCTGTAGCATAGCACAGTACTGGCACACACGCCTGCGCACATATCATGTGTATGTATGTGAGGAACATATATCGTACTGAGGAACCATTACTTTGTATGCCGAATTTAATTGCTATGATGTACAACCTCATAAATAAATCATTCAAAATTATGAATAGCGTTTTCAAGTTTCAAGTTGCACATGACGATAAACGGATAAACATCGTTCTTTTGTATATTAATTTGTAAGTAGCCATATTTGTAAGATATGGTTTTTATACGACATAATTTATAATTATAATTTGCAAGTATTGTCTTACTAGCGAACCCGGTAGGCAACGTTGTCCTACCACAGACTTCTCTAGCAAAACATATTTCTTATAAATTTCCGGTGTTCGTAATTCTTCTCCTCCTAAACGGCTTGGCCATTTTTGATAATTTGTTTTTGTACGTATGGGGTCACCTGGATGATCAAATGCATAAGTCATGAATATAAGTCAAGAAATTTTTTTTAAAAATCTGAATCTCGATAACGGCATCACCTACCGGGTCCTACTATAGATAAGAAAGAACCAGGTGCTACATAAGTACAAAAAAAAATTTCATCAAAATCGGTCAAGCCGTTTAGGAGGAGAAGAATTACGATCAAACGCACACCGGAATTTTAAAAATAAAGATTTACACAGACTTTGATTTGAAATTTTATTATTTATTGCATCTTATATAAAATTTGTATGTATGTTCTAGCTCATAGCTATTAAATATATAGTTATTTAAATATTTTTTATTTAAAAACAGTATTATTGAACAAAAATCTTCACTAGTTAACAAATGAATAGAAACAGTAACTATGTAAACATTAAATTATGATTTATAAACTGATGAAGGCATGTCCCGATAAATTCATTTCTTATTCACTGTATTCTGCTTCTTCTTACAAATAAATTTCGAACGTTTTTTTTTAATTTATTATTTATAAAAGATTTTATTTTACATTTAACTCTAATTTAAATAATAATAAACAAATCATCACTCCATTTATGCATTTTGCTTGTGGCACTCTGCTTTAGCAGATCTCGATAATTGATAATTCTATTTTTGCGTGTGAGGTACTGTTACCAGCCATCAAGAAAGATGTAAGAGAAGCGAAACCACAGGGGTAAAATTTTAATTGCAAGCTCAAGCCGACGAATTAAGTATGTTATGTTTCAAAGTAAATAATTATCAATAATCATAATCTGCCTATTCTGTGTTCAGCAACGTGATAATTTTTATACGTAAACTGTAGCCGCCAAAACATTGTCCGCATAGATGTTAGTGCTGAGGTGCCATAGGTGAATATGGACAATGGGATAAATAGCTCCGTGGTAGCGCATCGGACTGTGAATCATGAGAGCTCAAAAGCGACAGATGCCATTTAATTTTACCCTTGTGTTTTTTTTTTTTCACTAATATATTTTGGGGCCGAAGCTCAATGGCTGGTAACCGCACAAAAATATTTCACTTATCGACTTACCGAGATCTGCGAAAGCAGAATATCACTCTTTAAAAATGTAAATTTCGTAATTTTATGTATATGAATTCTATTCTAATGTGCTACAATCTTTTCATCTTATAATTTAGTAAAATTTCTTTGTATTGTAATTTGTGTAAATAACTTCGTGTTAACAAATCGGATCATAAAAATCCTTAATTTGATTTAACAGACGTAAATTTTCGAAAGAATGTTTCGAATATTGTTATCATATATTCCTATACCTATGCTCCTGTGTTTCTACCTCCACTATCATCTTTTTTACTGGTACTCGTACTTCACGCGCATATTTCATCATATGTAGAGAACTGTTCCAAGTCATAGAAGTACCACACCTAGAAATAGGTTTAATGAAATTATTTTTTTTTTTTAACCTCTCCCACATATATGTAAGAGAGGTGTATGTGTACGTATGACGATTGTTTCGGCCACGATAATTAAAAATGTAATAAAGCATTTAATTTCAAAGTTCATATTTAGAATTTTGATGTAAAAGTTACGACCTGATTAGATATTGGTAATAATCCACCTTCCGGAAATAACATTTTACTTGACGGTTAATAAGGTTTTTGAACATAAAATTTAGAATATTCCTTTTTAAATAAACAAAAATGCGAAAAAATTTTAGATACAATTTTTTAAAAACTTTTTTATTCTATTATTGTAAAAGTTGTTTAATCAGGAGGTTGTGTGTTGCCACTTGCCACATCAGATTATTTATTTTGCAATATAAATTACAAAGGTTTGCGAAAGCATAGTGCTCAACCAAAATGGGTAAATAACATGATGATATATTTACGTGATCTAAACAGTATGTATGTACCATGCTGTGTTCAGAATTACTATCTGTACATAAATATGTATTACTGTTTGTTTTTTATATTAGTTAGTTTCTTTGCTGGTTTAATATTATTGTGATTAATTTAAATAAAATACTGGTACAGTACAGCTTTCTTGTGGTGCGGTTCACGTCACTATCTTCTTTCTCACTTTTGCTGATTTGCAATAGTGAGAGAAAGTGAGAAAGAAGATAGTGACGTGAACCGCACCACAAGAAAGCTGTACTATATATTTATATTAGTTGCAACTTTTTTAATGTGCCAATAATTTCCAATACTAATGCGAAGGACCTGAAATCTTTGGTGCATCCTGACCCTGGGCTACTCTGCGACTCATTTCTACATTTTATAAATTCGCTAACTTTACTTGTAAAATGAGGATTCTAGCCATACAGCCAAAGTATTTATTAATGATTTAAAAATATGAAAATTGCAAAAATATAGTATTCCTTCTATTCAGAATTCCGAATATGTCTAAAATTTGTTGGAAGACAGCTTTAGTTCCGAGCCATAAGTTCTGTAACGGTCCTTTGCTACCCACGCGTTGCCTTGCATGCTAATTCCGTCCGCTTAGCACGTGTATTTGGCAGGATAGAAACGTGCAGGAGCTCGTAGCTGGTCAACAGCAGGAGAAAAGCCACACCACACGTGTTGTGACGTGTTCGCATACGCACAAACAGACTGATTACCAATTGGGGTAGGGCGGTATGGGTTGCAGCTGTTTTGGAGTCTGTATTGGTCGTTGGCTTGGTTAGTACCTGTATATGTTCTCCATGTGATGTACTCGGTATATTTTAGTCAGCGCTTGTAATTAGCTGTATTCAATCGAGTTTTGTTTTGTTTAGCTACTAATTGAAGTGTGGTAATTGTTGATGAAAAGATATTTTGAACTGACGTTAATAGAATATTTCAGGATGTGTTTTGAAACTGTTACAAACTAAATAGTACATTAACATATGTTCACAAAAATAGAAATCTGATGGTTCCTCTTCACTAACACTTTTGTGGGACATGACTTGGGCTGGTTAGCGTACTTCATTTACAAATATACTGCATGTTCCAAAAGTTCCGGGATCATGCAATATCTGGAGAAATACACAACGAATCAAAAAACAAAAATAAAACATGTGTTTAATATTTTTCAAAAACCTATCTTATGTCACCAAGCGCGATCCCCCATCACCACCCCCTGGGGGTAGGGCGGGGGGCCACTTTGAAATCTTAAATGGGAATTATGACAATAATTATTTTTCTGATTACAGCGCCATCTATCGCAAATCGGAAAAAAGTTTCATACAAAACCTAACTATTTTAAGCCGTAGGTACTATCAGAATGTACAATCAACAAATGATAGTTCTCATTTAAGATTTCAAAGTGGCTCCCCGCCACACCCCCAAAGGGTGGCGGTGGGGGATCGTGCTTAGTGAAATAAGATAAATTTTTGAAAAATTTTATACATGTGTTTTTTTTTTGTTTTTTTCTTCGGTGTGTATTTCTCGAGATATTTCACCATCCAGAACTTTTTGAACACAATGTATAAATTACCTTCTTTATATGTATAAAAACAATTGTACAAAACTGACGTGGGCTACCATAAAATTTCTTATCTAACAATACACCAAGGGGCTCCTATCGGTCTTTGAAATATACTTTTCAACTAGCACAAATGTCAAAATATGATGTTCTTCATAAGTTTTTTTTTTTAAATCACAGGTCAGCATAGTTAAACGAATATTTCAAAATTTTAATTCGTAAATAGAACTAGTAAGAGAAGAATACTATAAAAAGTGTCACGAAACCATAATTTACTAAGGTATTATTATTATTATTTCAAAATTACCCGATAGGACATAAAGTGAAGTATCATTTCCGATACTTGGACTATTACTTAAAACTTATCAATCCTTTATAATCAGATGCAAATGTAAAATAAAAAACAAAAATTTCAGTTCAACTCCAGAAATCCACAATTTCGCGAAAATATGAAAACCCCTAAAACATGCCTATCCATTGAAAACTTATAACCGAATTTTGATTATGCATACTTCCCATACAGGAAGATGCGGGAGGTATAAATTAGGGGTATTCTCAACATACTCACTGTCGATGTCATAGAAGGCATGTCATTCATTAGTACTAGATAATATCGACAATAAACGGAATGCGCCATAGAACGGATGCTCTTGTCGATACCTCTCTTACGACGGGTGCCTATTTTTTTATGAACCATAATAAATACAGTGGTAAAATTTTTATGTGGCAGTTACTTCCTCCCTATTAATTCTAGCATAAAAGTGTAAATAAATACAAACGGTATTTAAAATGAAAACTGTTTCAAGTAATTCTAAATATATTGATATAATACCTCCATGTCCTGAAATAGACATAAAATACAATACCCTTCTTTTAGCTCATACTAGCGGATCCGGTAGGCACATCAAATCAAAAAACAAATAAAACGCGTCTATTTTTCAAAAAACTATCTTATGTCACCAAGCACGATCCCCTACCACCACCCCCTGGGGGTAGGGCGGGGGGTCACTTTGAAATCTTAAATGGGAACCATGACAATAAATATTTTTCTAATTACAGCGCCATCTATCGCGAATCTGAAAAAAAATTTCATACAAAACCTACATAATTTTAGCCTTACTATCCGAATGTATAATAAAAATAAGAATTCCAACTTAAGATTTCAAAGTGGTCCCCCCGCCCCACCCCCAGGCTATGGCGGTGGGAGATTGTACTTGGTGTCATAAGATAGGTTTTTAAAAAATATTAATTATGTGTTCTTTGTTTTTTGATTCGATGTGTTTTTCTCGAGATATTTAATCGTTCCGGTACTTTTTGAGCACATTATATAAAATTCCAGTGTTCGCAATTCTTCGCCTTCCGAAATGACCGATTTGATGATTTTTTTGTACTTATGGGGTCACCTGGACGATCAAATGCATAAGTCTGGATTTTTTTTTTTTTAATTTTCCGGATCTCGACAACAGTGCCACTTACCGGGTCGAACTGTAGCTAAGAACTATCCAGGTGGCCCTATAAGTACATAATATATGTAGGTATACCTTTAACTTTTTCTAATTACTTTGAGGCATCCTATGTACATATGACACGAAATCTAGAAACAACAATTTAATTGCCAAATGTCGCATGAATAGTAGGTGAAACTAATGTATGCGGATGAGACTGAATCGTAAAATACTTAATTTTATTCCCACAGCCGATAAATATTCACCATATAAATCTTATATCTGTTTTCCCTCTACATTAACTTTTTGGGGAAGGGGAAAATTTGACAGCTGGTAACCTCATGTTACGCCCAGACATGAAGTGATGATCTAATGATTTATTTACCTTCGTCTTCGATTTCGGTTTTACCGCTTCTTGTCTCAAAAAGACAAGAGTCTAGTCCATCAAAATCTAAAATAGCACGATGTAAAATCAAAATTACAAAATAAAAGAAATGGATCTGATGCAAAAGATAGCGAGCCATAAATGCATGCTAATTTTGATGTACAGTGCCGATGACATAACTCTGATGTTTTCAAACATGCACAAATTCGTAGTAACACACTAGCTACTATCAGTGTACTACATAATACCAGTAAAATGTAAAATTATCGCTACCTACATAAAAATTGGTTTCGGAATAGCAGGCAGTAGAAGACAGAGTATCAGCAGAGGACAGGTTAATCAACTCCTGTCAATATGACGAGTCCCAGGAAAGATAAAGCTCCAATAATTTAGGTTTGTACCATCCGCACATTTATGCAAGAAAGACGGGTTAAAAATTTCAATAACGATATCACTTTAAAAGTTCATATTTAACCATGAACCGCAAATGATAGTATACTTGAAGTCCTGTAAGGTTTTTCAAATATATATATATATATATATATATATATATATATATATATATATATGTATATATATATCAGTAGAGGAAAATAACCAAATATGGAATAGGATCTTAATATGGAATACTGTCTTTTAACTTTAATTGCACATATTAAAGACATTTATTAGTAATCATAATCAGACATACATTTTCGCTTAATTTAGTAACAGTATTATGTTTTAATAATTAATTAGCAGTATAATTATTGTATAAAAATCTATATAACAATAAAAGAAAAGGCGGTATTTCATATTAGGATCCTATTCCATATTTGGTTTCTTTCCTAAATGATTGATTTATGAAACTATAACAACAATTTTTATTCAAAACATTTTACCCTATATTGTACCGATTAAAAATTATTATATATTAATTTTTGATATTTGGCGGTAGGTTAAGTGTTAAAAATATCATTTATTTTATTACTTCTCTGGAACAGATTATTCACCAACGACTACAAATTCAAAAATTTTTTTTGCCACCTTATCCAGGTTCCGCTAGAATAGATCACCGATGAACATGTAATGGTTTCGTTATTTTGATATAAGTACGCGCATTAATCCCCCTGCAGCTTTATATTCCCTAGCAATGTTTGCTTCTACTTCTTTATTGTTATCTGGACTTTGTTATTTTTATTTCGAGATACACGAAGTTTTCAACTTTCTTGAACCTTAGTTCTCTGGATTGATATATTTCTAGAAACATCATATATGTTATTATTAAGGAATAAATTATTCGCCACGCAAGCCGAGTCGATTTATCATATGAGTCCATTATACCCGACCTCAGGACCAACACGTTTGAGGACCCCAATAATTAAAAAAAAAAACTTATTTAGATGATAATGATGGTGATAACATTAGCCTCTAACTGTGTCGGACCCAGGGCCTCTTAACTATGCTTGCAAGATGAAGATTTTCTTTTCAATTGACTTTAAAAGTTCTCTCTCGCACAATGACGTAAGTGTAAGATAGATAGATGAATCGACTTATAATGAAAAACTTGCAACGAAAAACTGCAACATACGTAAATTTTTTTTAAAGTTCCTAAAAACCTGACCGTTCACTTTGATCACTATTCTTTTACCGCATTACCAATTTAGTGCATGTCATTTGTGTTTTTATCCACCATTGTACACAATGAAATCAGCTGATTTCCATAATCGTAATTTGAAGAGAACTGCATATGAAGAATTGACAAAACAATTAAATACAAAAATAAATAAAAATTTTAATGATGGTATAACTGAAATTTTGACATTTGGATATTTTAATTCCCCTGAAACTTTATCATATAAATAGACTAATAAGGTTTTTGACCAGAATGATTTGGTGAATGATTGTAATGTTTTAGTGAAGGGTGTGAGATTGGAACAAGAGAATGAATTTGAATATTATTGTAAGAGTATTTGGATCGAAATTAAATATTATAATGCAGTTTTGTTTCATGTGGGCTGAGGAAATAATACTGTTTTAAAACGAAGGTCATATTTAAGAAGCCAAATTATATGGGCAAATTAACTTTTGAAAAATGATTCGAGCACCATTGCCTTCGAATTAATTTTATGCATATAGTGACACCTACGATTTATTTTAAGTAAAGTATGGAATAATTACGTCATATATGTAATGAAATTGGGCTTTACTTTCTGCGGCGCCGAATTTCAATCGAATCTAAGTACATTTATTATAAGATATCTGCAAAGTTCTTTTTGTGTGTAGCATTTTCTAATACATCAAAGTTGTCAAATATAAAAAGTTCCAACTGTAGCTCATGTATCATCTATAGAAAGTCAATGTTTGCTTTTTGTACAGTACGCAACAACAGTTGCAGTAACGACACAGTCACAGATGCATCGCGCCAAGCGCCAGGCGGACGAAATCTTGTCAGGTCGGAATTGATTTCAGTCGGATTCACCTATTGCTCGTTGGCATAGCGATACAGCGACACTGAACTCAAGCACACCACCCTACAAAATCTTCGATTTGAGCTAGACACGAGTTATTGCCATCACTTGTTGGCTTGTTGTCGGTTGTTGACGACATCGGTACTGATCACTCGTTTTGTCGTTCACGCCTTCAATGCCACGCCTTTTTACATCACCAAAGACAATTTAATATTCTTTACATTGCAATATTAAAAAATAATCTTTTTTTCTTAAACATATAAATATTATGATAAGGACTGTTTTTCGGCTGGATGATAGATATAAATAAAACTCTTGGATATCAGCCAATATAATATTAAATACTACTTCGACCGGTTTTGACGTCACTTACGTCTTCATCAGGAAGTGATATTAAAAAAGACTAATACAAAACATGTTAAAATGTGAATAAATAAATAAATATGAACTCTCTTCGTCATATATTAATTTGAACGTTTCACTTGAAATATATTTGAGACATGGAACCCAAGTTTCCATGGTTTGTTTCACAAAACTACTACGATTATTAAAATATATTAAACATATGAGTATAATTTAGTTTTTTCTCAAAATTAGAATTAGATATAAGAGAACTGTTAAGCAATCGAAATTAACTTTCATTTCTGGATATGAAATTATGACCAAATTAAATTTTCGCATTATAATTTAACTAATAATTGATAACTGTTATTCGTTACTCTATCTTTTCTTGTTACATCCGTACAGAAGTCATTGAGAAACTGATGAAAACGTATTCATGGTGCTCAAAACCGCAAGAACAAATAATACATACACGAACTCCGAAACACAATCAACCAGCAACCAATCTCATTCAAACATTCCTATCCTGGCACACCACTTTTGCCTCGTTCACATTCATAGTGCGATTCATACATGATCGTCTACTTTTCACACTCAGAATCATTCGTTCACGCAACAAACTATCAATCATACCTAAACCACGTATTCCTCGGACGCCCAAGAAATCGTTCACCTTCAATCTCATCCGCATATATTAGTTTCACCAACCTTTCATTCGACATTTGTTCAAGATGACCAAAGAACCTCAAATGACACACTTCTATTTTCTTAACAACATTCTTTTCATTCTTGCACTACACTCACCATACTCAAATGTATGTCTCTGGGACACGAACACGACTCCTCTCAAATACATCATTTCCACAGCAGTTACACTTCGCCCATGCTCCTTCATCCACACCCAACATTCAGAATCATACACCAATGTAGGTATTAACACACCATTCACATTTCGCGCAAATGTACCCAGAGCACCCAATACTTTGCACTCTGCAGACACCCGCATTTTGATCTCTTGGTCAATATGTTCATGTCTTGAAAACATAATACCCCAATATAAAAATTCTTTCGTTTATTTAAAACTCACAGCATTCACTGAAACATTGCAATCAGTTACCGAGCCATTCTTCTCAAATACTAACACTTTACATTCATTGATATTCAATAACAGATTTAAATCTTTCCCTACTTTATTTATACTCACAATCATTCTTCTCAATTGCTCCTCAGTTTCACCCAAGCAACCTCATTCGTCTAAGCTAACGCAAACACTATACGTACACCATCCGTTCCATTCAATGCCTCTCGAATCAATACACCCATATACAAATATATTATTATGCCATTTATATCCTCTTTCGTATGTGAAAAACAATTCGCTGTATCAAGTACAGTTACGCGTAAAGTGTGGTTACCAGCTGTCTAGTCACTGCCCCAAATTATATTAATGGCCAAGATATCATATGATTGATTTAAATTTGTGACAATTTTACTAATATTTGTCAGTTATGGGAATCGAACTGAGGATCTCATGATCCATATCACCACGGAGCTTTCATGATTAAAAGTATTGGACTCAGATCCTAATTTACATAAACGTTTAACATTGGAAATGTTACTCATTAATTCTGACAAGAACAACAACTGAAATATAAAAAAAAATATATCATCACGCCATTT
The DNA here is from genome assembly GCA_963942605.1 of Poecilus cupreus. NCBI lineage: Eukaryota > Metazoa > Arthropoda > Insecta > Coleoptera > Carabidae > Poecilus > Poecilus cupreus. The sequence goes on along the minus strand of OZ012715.1, from coordinate 3,352,409 downwards.
ACCCATTATGGGTGTGGCACTCTGCTTACGCAATTCTCGGTAGGTGATATATTTTTGCGTATGAAATGCGGTTACCAGCCGTCAAGTCATAGCTCCCAAAGATGTTAGTGGAGGAGGAACCACAGGGGTAAATTTAAATTGGCAACTGTCAGCTGTGAGATTCGAACTGAGGATCTCACGATCCACAGTCAGATGCGTTACCACTGAGCTATTTACCCCATAAAGAAATAAAAATAAATAAATTTTGTATCAATGTTCTATATGTATACTTTTGTTTTCTAATGTGATTGGTATTTTTCCTTTACTTAACTTAAATCACCTGTTAATTGTTTTAACATTGAGTTTTCATTTTTTATATACTTAGTTTAAATTTAGAATGATACTATACTGATAAACTCCATGGCGGTGCATCTTTTAATGTATTGTTTTGTCTTGTTTATTTTTTATACCTACATTGACTAAATGATCCATATTGTTCTTAATTCATTGACTCTTCCAATAAGTGTAATTTAAATGTTTTATCTTTACAGTTTTTGTTTGTTTAAAAATGAGGTTTCACATTGTAATGTCTGTATTTTTTGTGCCATTAGCTCCTGATTCGGGGTTCGAAACCGATCGAGGTTGAGAAAATATATTAAAATATTAAATTGAATTCCATTAATTGTATTACTTAAATGTTAAATGTACAACAATTATTAAAGTTATAAGCTGTTTTGAATCAACTTCATAATAGAACATAAAAACATTTGGGTTGCCATTAGCAAAACACACCTCATATTTCAGTGACGGCAGTATAAATAGCCGTCACAAATAAAAACAAACACAATCCATATTTTGCTTTCATTAGCAAAATTTAAAAAATTCTAATCAAGGAAAGTGAGTGCGAATCGCACCATCTCTGCCATTACAGATGGCTCTACTATCGGCGCTTTTTAAAAATCTAATCACAGCTAAAACGTTTACCGTGTTAATAGAGCCTAAAAGTATAAACGGCATCGACCTATTTCGTCGGTTCACTCAAACGTTTAATCCCTTTTACGATGGAATTCCATGAGTGTTATTTTGGCCGGTAAGTTTAATTCTATCGGATGGTGATGCTTTTGGGCAGTGAAGGAGGAAGCAGAAAGGCTATGCTTTAGTCTACGATGGGTAGATGATTATATAAGTGACACTTATACTACAACTTAGTTCTCAAAGCGTACTATCTTCTTATACGCAAATTATTGGATTACCGTCGTTCACGGTGAATTAGCAAGGTGTTGCGGTGTGAACTCATTCTTTTCTTTGCAACTTTAACTGATTCTACAACACTTTTAAGTAATACAGATTGTATTTTAGGGAGAAAGAATATATAAAAACATGATTTATTTTATTTAGTTTGAGATGTATTTAAAGGGATTTGAGTTTCACCACAGATTAGAGTTTTGCTAAACGTATTATCTAATTACATTCAAGAATTAAATACTAATAATACAAACAAGGAAACGAAAAGGATGTTGGATATCTTGCAATTAATACGCAAAATATATTTTTCATTTACAACTATCTTGCTCTCTTTGTATGAGCTTTTATAATTTACTTTGAATAGTTTTACTGATAGCAATGACAATTTAAAAATAGATCAATCAAAATACTTTTTAGAACAAGAAAAAAAATTTAACAATAAAAGTATCCTATAAAATATAAAATTATGCAAGCAGTATAGCAAATATTTACGATAAGTTGCAATTAAAATTATGGTGTACAAATAATCACAATTTTTGTATCATTTTCTGTTCTATGTTTATATATATATATATATATATATATATATATATATATATATATATATATATTAGGGTGGGTCGAAAAAAATAGATTTCGTTCTCTAGAGTCTAAAATGAAAGAGTTCCATCTAAAAAGTTGTGGAGATGTACTGAAACATTTTTCTGATGAATACCCAGGCAGCACCGAGCACCTCAAAACGCCGTTTTTTGCACTTTTTTTAGATTCTGGCCAATAACTTTTTTTAGTTTGCTTCAAATTGGCTGAATTTTTTTTCTGGTATTCCCAGATCAATACCGAATAAATCAATATAACAGACATTGGAGTTTGCCTTTTCCTAAAGGCGAACAAAAAATCCTCAAAGTACCAAAAAATCGGGTTTTTCAGGTATAATGTACCACAAAATAAATTACATTCGAGTGGATTATTGACGTTCCTGTAGTATTTCTTTTAATAATTTTATAAAATAGAAATTAACTTATAATAAATTAAATTTATCCAATAAGCCTTAAAGTAGTAAAAAAATCTAATGAAGAAATTTCTTTAATACTTTAAGGCTAGGAGGGGATATATTTTGTATTATTCTTAGCCTCAGATTTTCACAATTTATTTTAAAAATTAACTTGTTTATTTCTGGCATTTTTTAAATTTCAATAAAGTATAATCTAATGTAAACATATTTTGAACCCAGAATGAACGCTCATTGGAACCACACCTTCTAGGGACGCATTTCGACTTGCCAATTTATATGATTATTAACAGTATAGATTGTCAACACGATTTGCATTCCCGGTAGGACTACGTAACAACTCCTCCAAGTACATTACGAAAGGCATTCCAATACATTTGTAAAAGTATCGAGTCAAAAGTCAATATCAAATTTAACATTTTTTTATCCCAAAATAAAAGCAACATATATGTCTTCAAGCCAAACCTCCCAGACTCCTCTGTTTGTCGACCTGTGATAACATTAATATTGTTACAATTATTCGATAATACATTCACAATATTATTTTATTATGCTTTAACTTATTCTGTTTTGTTTTCGCAGTCTAGTTACCTGATTTGGTATAGTATATCACTAAATATTTTTGTTTTTTTAATAATATAATATTGTTACATTATCTAGATATACCGGGTATCTATTTTTTTTTTTTTGAGCTATAGGAAATACAATGTTAATTTTTTAATTTCGCTTTTTACCTATTAATTTCCAAGCAAAAGTGTAAATAGGTGAAATGTTCAGAATTAAAAACTGCATCAAATGAGCCTTTATTAATTGGTGAGAAACATTTCTGTCATGAGATACACGTAAAATAAAATTAATAATATTTAGCTATTTCCAGAGTGCCATGGTAAACAAAACATACAAACAATCGTATTGTTTGAGTTTGACTGATGGCATTTTGCAGACTTTTAATAATTATTTACTTATTAACAATAATTTGTCAAATGTATCTGCCAAACTCAAAAAATACGACTTTTTGTACGTTTTGTTTACATGGCACTCTGGAAATAGCTAAAAATTAAACATCTTATTTTACGTGTATCTTATGACAGAAATGTACCACATCAAAAAATAAAGGCTGATTTCGTGCAGTTTTTAATTCTGACCCTTTTACCTATTCACACTTTTGCTCTAAATTTGATAGGTAAAAACTTAGAGCGAAATTAAAAAATTAGCATAGTTTTTCCTATAGCCGGTGTATTACCATAATATTATGTTGACTTAAATTAAAAAAAAAAATTTAATCGTTTAGTGAAATATAATAATTAATTAATAATGTAACAAATTAATATTAAAACAAAACTAAATGTACTGTTTTAATAACATTTATTGTTAAATCTTAATGAAAGAAAAATAAAAGGTTAGCCCTGGGGTCCCCCTAGATCGGGGGCCCCCCAAGCACGTATTTATTTCGCTTATATGTAATGTAAATCCGGCCCTGCGTAGATTGATTCTGCGGTCATATTCACAAACAAAATCATTTTAAAAGTTACATTATATGCCAAAATTACGAGTTAAAGCTATTCATCCGTGTAACACCCTATATGATAATTGATAATATTACATAAATTGTGTTGTATCCAGTAATTAATAATTTATCGGAATCTAGTTACAATTAAGAATAATATTGTAATGTAAAATATTACACTGGGTGCTTCAAAAAATAAATTGCACCGTGTTAAAGCAACTTCACATATTTATTTGTCTTTTGCTTTTTTCATGACTAATTAAGTTGTAATTTTGTAAATTTTTCAACTCTAATTTCTATCGTTATAAAATATGCAAAATTAATCTTGCTAGCTGATTTAAATGCAGAATTTTATGCACAACAACATTTATTTGAAACAATTTTCTCTGAAATAATTTGTGAAGCAATGTGCATGGAAAAATTGTTTTCCTATGTTAACCGCCTATGTACACAGGGATGCAAATACACCCGGTACAGATTTACAAAAGCAGAATTTTACACAAAAAAAAAGAAATCGCGTGATGATATATTTAGTATATTTTTTATACTGTATAGTATAATATACTGATCTGTCTGCACATTATATAAAGTGAACATGTTTAGTGCCATTGATTAAATGGTTGTTTTTTTTTATTATTATTATAACCTATAAACATTATACAGGGTGTTTCAGGACTAGTGTAACAAACTTTAACAGCTTATTCCTGAGGTCATTTTGAGCCAAAAATGTCATATGAACATATGTCCTATTCCTTCTAGTTACCAAAATACAAGAGGTTGAAGTTCTACAAATAACATGAAATTTTCTAATTTTTGTAATCAAGGTACTTTAGGAAAACAAGAGTTTTATTGAAAAGTCATACCTTATTTGTCTTAATTAATTTTATTTATTAATTTTGACGAATACAATTTAGAGAACAAAACACACAATGACACAATTATATAGACAAATAAATAAATACACAGAACATAACAACAATTGGCGTTTGTTTGGGTATCTGTCTTGGTATTCTCTAGACGCCTAACGGGTATTACCATTACATAATCCATAAATAAAAATCATATCTGCATATTCGGCAGTTACTATAACCATCCATTATGAAACAAAAATACAATCAAAAGTACAACAATTTTTAATTAAGACAAATAAGGTATGACTTTTCAATAAAACTCTTGTTTTCCGAAAGTACCTTGATTACAAAAATTAGAAAATTTCGTGTTATTTATAGAACTTCAACCTCTTGTATTTTGGTAACTGGAAGAAATAGGACCAATATTTATATGATATTTTTGGCTCGAAATGACCTCAGGAATAAGCTGTTAAAGTTTGTTACACTAGTCCTGAAACACCCTGTATATAACTTAACCACTTACTTAATATTTATTCAATATTCAAACGTTGCATTTTTATACTCATTACCTTGGAAACAATATTTGATGCACTCTAACCAATAACTGTAATCCGGCGTATTACGAAAGCGCACCAAACGGCATTTTTTGTTGCAAAAGCGCACCAAAAAATCATTACAAAAGCGCACTATAATATATTACGAAAGCCTACCAAAGAATTTAAATTTATTCAGTCACGTAGACGTCATAATTAGGTTAGGTTAGGTTAGGTTAGAATAGAATTTTTGCGAAAATCTTCTTTGAAAAACTTACCTTTAACTGACTTATAGAGACGATAACTTTCAAAAGTTATATATTATATGTTACCTAACTAAAACAAAAATTGTTAAAGAAATATGTTAATAAAGTTGTTACAAAAATTATGGTGTTTCAATCAATTTACTTTATTTAATTAAATGTAAGTCACTAATTCCTAAATTGTACTGGTGCGCTTTTGCTACGTTTTTGTTGTGCGCTTTTGTAATGTTGAAAATCCGAACGGTGTGCTTTAGTCATACAGCCACTGTAATCAAACAATTCGCGCACATGTACAAAAAACACAGGCGATCCCAAATAATTCTACAGCAAAATCGTTAAAAATAACTAAAATTACTCCATAAATTGTTACATACATCGATTTTCGTGTATTAACACCCGCAAAAATCATCTAAAATAGAGAATAATTTAAAAAAATATGTGAGAAAATTGTTGTATCAACTGTTATCATCAAATTTCTTAGCAACGGGTCATTTTTATGACTTTTTTTGCTGCAAATTAATAAATTTAAGATTATTTTATTAAATTTTAATTCCGTTAAAAATAATTTTGTTCGTTACAAAATTTTGTGGCAATACGTCAACCACGTATTTGCGCAAATAAAGCCCTCTCTTTCTCGGCAGTTCGCAAGTGACTCAATTAAGCGCTCATGTGGAAAGAATGTCTTCCCGCACTTGGTATGTAAATAACTATTAATATCACAAATATAGTTACAGTATAAATAATATATAATTTGTTTGACAGTCTATCAAAATATCAAAAGAAAAATGTAAGTATATTGACAGTGGAAATACTTGTTTTACATTATTATTTCGTTATTTGAGTTTTGAGTCCACTAGATGCAAAAGTGTTTATATGCCAAATATTCAAAAACTGAGTTCTGTACGCCAATTTAAAAACAAAATGTATTCTCGTATCATTCGTTATACTTGGTGGATGCAAAAATATATATTTAATGTGCTATTGAGCGTTGAAAATCGATGTTAGATGCAAACTTCTGTACTTGTTTGAAAATTCCGAAGCAAAATTTGTATATCTTGTTCAGTCAATGACTGTAGCGTGAATAGTAACGCAATGTTGCCATTTGCCGATAATAATGGAAGTAAAGAGGACACTGAAATGCTATTATTATTAATTTGTTGAGTAACTATCAATATTTATATGTCCTGTTTGTAGCATTATTTCAAATTTAATTAAATTACTTGAGTATCTCAATTTCTTTGTTACAAAAAGCAAACAAAAGGTCTTCGCCTGTTGCAAAAGAGTGTATATGATGTTTCTAAATTACAATATTTCTGTAATTTTCACTGTTATGATGAATGTTGTTACACCAATTTGTTATGGAAGAGAAACACTATCCCAGTTTTTTGTAATTTTCTGTCGTGCACACGTGCACACATTTTTCCATCTAGTGGAGTCTTTTTTGTTAAAATAACCAATTGTGTTTTATTAATTGATTTAGAATCAGAAGCTGAATATTTTAAATAGAATATACAAAATTGTTATTATTGTAAAAATACATTAAAACAAGTGGCACTAATAAGGAGTCTTTGTTTGAAGTACAATCAATTTTCCTTAATATTATGGATGGAGATCAGTGTATGATATAAGGTCTGTTCGATGAGAAGTTCAGAAAGTGTAGTGCTGTGCAGTGCGGTGTAAACTAGTGTACTCTAGTTCTGTGTTTGACTAGCTGTCACTGCTGTCAGCGTAGTCAGGTTAGGTTATTTGTAAACAAACACGTTATAAATTTGTGAAGAATTTTGTAGAAATGTCTGTTTTAAAAGGCATATTGTTTGAATTAATAAATGATTTTGCCGAAGATCAATCATCATTCGATTCTTCATCAAATTCAGAAACAGATTATGTTAATACACATAATTAATTGTTTTGTGAATTTTATTTTCTCAAAATATAAATTTTAGGTTAACGGAAATGCCAACAAACTTCACTTAGTTACCCCCATTTCCAGTCTGTACTTTCTACACCACCTCGAGAGTCAGTTCGGAAAAGTGTACACTAGTTCTTAAAATTTTTCTCATCGAACAGTTTGCCAGAAGCTGCATGTTTCTCATAAAACATGTTAGTGCAAGAAAGTTAACACTAGGTGAACCTATTTCACGTCATCGAACAGAGCTAATATATCTGCCATTTATTTTTTCCTGAAGTGTTGAAACATCCTGCATAAGAATCTGAAAACAAACTTTGTAAATAAGGTCTTCGTTTGCATTTGAAGAATTAAGTTGGAAAATATATTTTCTTGGTCGCATTTAAAGGTGTGTAACGTGTTTGGTTCTCGGCAAATCCATCTCTATTAATGCGACATCTTTCTCATTACACTTTGTCGTGTACGTGGCAACGTGGCAACCTTGCGAATGTAGGAAGGAGACACAAGACAGGCACTGAGACACCTCCGGTCATTCTCATCCTTACAGTTCGTCCTGTGACTCCTTGTGTACACTGGCACTTAGGTAAACATACCACCAGAGGCTTAAGATTGATTGGGGACGAGTTAACGCAGTAATGATAGATAATGATGGATCTAGCGTAAATCGACTTGCCGCTAACTTCAGAATCTGAGACTAAGGAGTCTAAGGTGTCTACTTGTCGAATTATTGGATAGTCCAGGAAAGTGCTGGCGCAACCTTCTGTTGGTAACTGTTTCTTTTTCGTCGATTTCACTTATACAGGAGTTTTAATCATTTCTTTACGATATTTTTAAATTTCTACTGGGTCAAATTTTGATCAGTTTTAAAAAAGGGATAATATACACCAGTACTATTTATTGATTACTTTTATCAATGTATATTTTAGGTTAAGTTCAAATATTTACATGAATTGTGAAATTGAATAATATAATTTATTATTACTAATAATTAAATTTTAATTCAATCATAGAACACATAGGACTGTTAAATTTTCAACGCTTATTATATTAATATATTATTATTGTATATTGATTCAATTTTAAAAAATAATAAGATATATTTCAGTGGGATAAATACATAACCCATCGTACTTTGGATCATGGGATCCTTATTTAGATTCCCACATCTAACATCTATGGGCTATGTGGACCATGACTTAATGGATGGTAATTGCATTTCATGCGCAAAATACACACACCTTCATACAAAAAAATGTACCACACAAAAGTTTGATGGTTTTAAGGGGTCAACATTTTTTCATCCCCAAATTTGAAAACTTAAACCCATTCAGATTCTGACAGAACGTTGAAAATTAAGTGTGGATTATTTTGATTTTTTTATTCTTACTGATGGCGCTAGAATCAGCGAAATTAATTTTAGCGAAAATGGTGCAAACAAGCGATGAATACTCGTTCTACTGAGAGGACCATTCAGCTGTGGTAAAATGATACCAGCTTGGTCTCCCCGATGGGAGGGGCGGGCGATTGTTTGAATTTAATATGTATACTTACCGAGATCTGTCAAAGCAGAGGGCCACACCAAAAATAGCGTGATATATTTATTTAGGTACGTTGCATCCCGAACGTGAGAGAAAAAATATTACACCCCTGATATCACGGTATGTTCCCTAACTATGTGAAGCCTTAAATGTTTATTTTTGTAAAAGTAAAGATAAGTCAATAATGACGCCCATAAATGCACACTAAATGCCCCGCACATAACCGCATTGTAAGCTTTATAGTTTACAAGTAAGCAATTCTTTGTAGTTACCCATCAGAATTGGAAGACAGGTTTTACACAAATTATCACAAATACTTATGGTTTTGTTGTCATTTATGTCAAGGCGTAAGTAAGGGATTGAACAATCAATTCTAAAATCAAGTATATTATTATTATTAAAGCGATCTCAACTGCTGAGGTTATATGCCACCTCGGTGCCTCGTTTTCGATGATGACACAACGGCGAGTAGTATTCATTTATATTAAGTATATTAAAATATTTACAATTAATTTTACCTACATAATTCAGAAATATAGATATGCACATACGTTCTATCCATAAAGATAGGAAACGAGTAGTGGTACCTTGTAATAGTTGCACGTCTGACCGCGACATGCGCAATCCCAATATCAATTAAATTTCAAACTCTTTTCAAAGTTACTTTACAATAGTAAAAGGAAAGTCGGGGCGTGTTTACCCGTTCTTTGTCTTAAATTCCATCTATACCACCGTAAGTTCGCAAAAGCAGATTACGAGTCGGACGAGAACGTGTGACGAAAGCAAATGCGTAAAACAGCAGCGGTCATCGGCACTGGACAACGAGTGGCGAGTGGCCAGTGCCTAGTCTCCAGTCAAAACGTCGAAGAACACAGAACGAGCAACGTTCAACGTCCAGAGCAAGGTGCGCAATATCAGCGAAGTGGCAAAAGCGCGGAACTTCCGAAACAGACTGAATGGAAAAAACAATGAGACGAAGTAAGATAAAGCCGGATTCACAACACGTAAAGTTTCTCTTTCCGTTTCATTCCGCTACCCGTGTACCCGCTACTGACGAATCAAGATAGTGAGTATAATAGTGCTGCGCTTTTTGCTCAGCTGGAGCGAGGAACTGTGATGTTAAATATGTTGTTTTTATTTTCTGAGCTCCGCAAGAAAAGTACAGAAACAGGAATTTTAAGTTTTTGTGCTATATTTGTTCTAATCTTGTTTGGAAGATAAACAAATAAAATAAGATAATTAATATTACTCCATGCTTGCGGGATAATAAGCAGGTACAATATATTAAGTTTAAAATTTTCTTTCAAGTGTCTGGAATAAAATTTTGAGTGTTTATTATATTATTCTGAAAGAAATATAATAATCACTTCAATAATTCATTTTCCAAATTTTGCAACTACAAATATATTACAGAAAGAAAAAATTACATATGTAGAAAATTTGGTGAAATCACCTCACGATTTTCTTATACATAAATCATATATTATTAAACGTATAGGTAATTCAGTTTATATTAAAAATTAATACAGGTACAAAAATAAATAGCACATTCATAATTCCAAATATTATTGCTAACATCTTTAATATAGAAATATTTTATTCATGGTGTGTATTTTTTATTTTCTAGTATTCTGATTTTTTTGCTATCGCTAATTAAAAAAATTTCGGACAAATTGTACGTACTTTTCGAAGTAAAATCCGAAATCTGTAATACCCCCGCCTCGCCCGCAAGGGGCGGGAGGTGGGCGGAATTTTCAAATCTTAAATAGGAATCCCTATTTTTATTAAAGATTCGGATTTTACTTCGAAAAGTGCGGACGATTTGTCCAATTTTTTTTTATTCGCTATAGATGGCGCTGATATAGTAAAAAATTGAACAGCGATCAAAAGAATAAAAAAATAGAAAAACGAATTTTTCGAAGGGCTATTCAATGATGTTACGGTTGATTCTCTCCACTCCTTGTGAGTGGAACGGGTGGCAACTTTAAAATCTTAAACAAGAACCAGTATTTTATACGCTAAAAAGTACGTAATAACTCCTTTATTTATTGCAAGATTGAAATAATTTGTTTTAATTGAATAGTTCGGAAACATTTAATATCGTCAATCTAAGCGTCAATACCCACAATTAAACAAATGCAGAAAAATTGGACGTATGTACTTTTAGAGAAGAAAATACTGGTTCTTATTAATGATTTTTAAAGTTAACACCTGCCACACCCACAGGGGGTGGGAGATCACCCGTAACATCATTGAATAGCTCTTCGAAAAATATAAAATAAGTATATTTCTGTTTTTCTATTCTTTTGATTTCTGTTTATTTTTTTACGATTAAAGCGCCATCTATAGCGAATTGAAAAAAATTCGGACAAATCGTACGTACGTTTCGACGTAGAATCCAAATCGGTAACAAAAAATAGGGGTCCCTGTTACCTCCCGCCCCGCCAACATGGGCCGGGTAGGGGGGGGGGGGGCATAATTTAGTGCTAAAGGATGTTCCACATGGAGATATTCTACAAATATTCCAGGTTAAATTATAGTACATCCAATAATCTTTTAAAATGTATATTTTATTAGAAAATATCAAATTTAAATAAGCTGAAAATTTATTCGAATATAGAGCACTTTCTAAAAGTGGTTCATTTTTGAGAAATTTGTTCATGAAGTTACTAAATATCTGTAATTTCTTTATGAATATTACATATGAATAAAGTGTTGTTAATTACGTAGTTGACTATACAAAAATAAAAAATAATGAATGTGAAAATTGCCAAATTTTTGCATTTCCATATTTTTTTATCTAAAACAATGATAATTCTGTGTTATAAATTTTTCTCTTACTAATAATAGAATCAGAATGCAATTATAATTCCATTCAAGCCCTCTTTGCGTGTTTGATATTATTACTTCTCGCATAATCACATATAAAATGGTAAACAACTAATATAGCATGTTAATTAGTAGGAGAATAAACATGATATTAATTTTCTAATGTGAATTATTAATTGTGTTCGATTACATCTGCATAATTATAAATATAGTAATAGCATTCAGTGCGATTCAGTAAACCGTTATTATGTAGAATTGACGTCAGTTCGCTGTTCGCTTGGCCCAGAACGAAACATCATTTGCATTTAACCAAAACACGCAATGATACATCGAATCATATCCACAGACCTGGTATATATGTACATGTACATTAGGTCAACTATCGTGGTCACCTATAGGCCGCAATTCTTTCGGACACTTAAACTCTTAATATATTACGTAATTTACAATATTTAAGAATAAGTACAGAAAATGTATTTGACATCTTCTTTATCCTATAATATTATAGTTACAACTTAATTATTTATGTCACATGCAAGAACGAGAATTGATTTACTAGTAAAAAATATTTTCACCTGTGCCTGTAAACGTAAAATATGTAAAAATATGACGCCCAATTTATAACTTCCTGCGCGATTTTTTGACAGCTAACAATGGGTAAATTGTCATTTTTATTGCATAGACATTAAAAATATTTTTACTGCGTATTGTTATTATGGAAACAACAAATAAACATCTTCCAAATGTGCTCGAATATCATGTAGTTGTCTTTCGATTTTAAGAATTTAAATCTCTCCATTCTATGTAATAATTTTCACAAATTCCAAATCGAAAAAAAAAATGTGTTCAACGCGGCATCAAACAGATTTAGAGCTTCGATAGCATTTATTGCCTCGGAATTGTCTCATTAATAAAACGACAGTCTCTGCTTTAAAGCAGACTTATGTCTAGAATTTTGGTGCCTAGTTAAACAAATAATTATTAAGCGGTACAAAATAGAGATAAAATTGTAGTCGAGCATTTAAATTAAATTACTTTTCTTACACTTTAACAAAATGTAGGTAGAGAAAGCTAGTATAATAATGTAGATAATTCATAAAAATAACATTTTAAACTGAACGAAACAAATTAGTACCTACTTAGTACATTTTGAAATTACAACAATTAATTCTGCAAAAGATACTTTTTATAGTATGCAGAAGATAAATAATTGTTTAATATTTTAGGGTTGCTAGAAACTTCATGAAAAGACAGTTGTTGTTTGAAAAGAATATAATAAAATTACGCCAACACACACAGTCGTATGAGTTTTAAAAAGAGAGTATAAATACAGAAGTAGGTAGTCAATATGAAAAACTACTTCAAAATATATAACTTGATATTTAAATCAAAATAAGAATGAAATAATACTATGTACAATTAAATTTCAATTAATAAACTTTTATTTGTTAAGCTCAAACAATATACACCTGTTTGAATTGTAAATTTAATTTTTTTAAATAGGTATTCTGTAAACAGCTTAAAGACGGACGTTTTGTTTTACGTCTATCCCACAACAGAAAAGTATTACATCAATAAATTCAGGCTCATTTGATTCAATTTTTTATTTTGAATATTTTTTGTAGTCATACTTTATTCTAAATTGTATAGGACAGAAATTAGCCCCATATGAAAATATTATCATTGTTTATAAAAAAAATTCCGGTATACAGGTTGTTTATTTTATTTTGTCCACTATTGATATCTCGAAAACAAACTACGAGGTCGGTTAAATTAGCGAACAATTTCTATTATAAATTTAACATTAATTTTTCTCATAAAAATTGTTATTTTAAGCCCGTCTGACACGATACAAAATTTAGTACTAAATTCAGTATTAAATTTTAATATAAAATATTGTATTAAAATTTATTATTATAATTTATACAAGATTAAAATCTCTGTCTGCCATGGTACTAAATTCGTATATAAATTTTTTATTTATGCACATGCGCAATGCGTATTCATTCAAAATAAGTTCGTTACATTGACAGTTTCGAACCTGAAAATAATTTTATGAGCTGTATATTTAAAATAATTAAATAATGCTACACGAAGGCGATTATTACTTGCAACAGGTGCTGTTGTTAGTAGCAATAATTCAAAGTATTGTCATTAAAAAGCAGAACTCAAAGAAAAATAAAAAAATTTATCACGAAAATGGTTACTGAGAAGAACCGAAGAACTTGGGATATTGAATCTGCTAAACGAAGAACTGAATATTGAAGATATTAGATATATATATATATATATATATATATATATATATATATATATATATATATATATATATATATATATATATTAAAAACTGATCTCGGTGGCGTAGCGGCTATGTCACTGGCCTAGCACGCCATAGGTGGTGGGTTCGAATCTCATTGAAGAGCAGAGTAGTTTGTGTTGGGTACATAAATTTATGATCATCCATTCTATATGACCAATAGTACTTAGTTTGCTTACCACCTTCATAATAATTATATTAAAAAAGAAGACACCAATATGCGAGAAAGTATTTGTTCAAGTATGTTTATTATTATACATTTTCGATTTGATAGCAAAAATGAATTCATTATTTTGATAGTGTTCAATCAAAATTTCTTCATGTTGAGTCCACGATATGTCAATCAAACTTATTTTACCTACAATCGTGTTATTTAGAAGTAGGAAGAAACGCTACAAGCAAATTAAAAGTCTCACCTGACAGTTCAAAGCGTTCCTGCGCAGATTACATACAAGAAATTAGAACATGTCCCCAATACTTTGTACTAAAACTTATTACAAGGAGACTTCATACAAGTTTTCATACATTTTTGTATATATACGATCCATTATATTTTATATTAAAATTTAATACAAAATTTAGTACTAAACTTTATATCCTGTCAGACGGGGTTAAGAGTACATATATGAATTCAGAATAAATTTCTATAGCGACTAAGCAAAAAAAAAAATATAGTTCCATTTAAAATAACAAAGTTGGTATCCACAGCCTGTGAACCACTGGTTGAAAAAAAATTACGCTCATTAAAATAGTCTTGTAAAATAGACATTGTTTGTTAATTTAACTGACGTCGTAGCTCTATAGTTCTCGTGATAGCAATAGTGGACAAAATAAAATGAACAAACTGTATATGAGATTCGCTGAAATTATTTAATATTTTTCAAAGGGAACTGCCAGAAGTTCTTATGCTGGTTCATAGCAAGTGTAGCCATTTCGAGAATCAATTCTACTACATTATTATTATGAGTTGTGCGAACTGGAGAACTCTCGCCAAATTCAAACGCTATGACCACAATACCTCCACTGCCGGTGCTAAACTAATAATTTCTGACTAAAACAGGTGTATTAATATAAAATGGTTAAACTAGATTAACCTGAAATCAGCTGCATCTAATACTCTCATGTTTACGTTTTATAAATATGAATAAGTTACCTGGAATATAGTAAAAAATTCAATTCAAGTCCCAATTCATAAAAACAAATTTGAACTTTTTTCATAAACCAATCTAGTATATCCAGCGTAACAGCAGCTATCGCATAGGTGCTCATCTCTTGATTCGTGTCACCACGTAAAACTAGCAGTACCAAAACTTTATCAGTTTTTTCTCCGTCGCTATGGTTGCTCGTTGGAACTAGGTGCACAAAGTGGCCATTTAGGTTTCTCGTGGCGAAATGAGATCGCAAGAGCACGAGCATGTGACTTCGCACGACCAAGAACGAACTACGGGACATGTGTTGTGACAGTGTGGGGGGTAAAGGCTAGGGGCTGCGGGTGACTGTGTGGGTGATGTGTTGTCATTGCTGTGGGTTCATTTCGCTGGTGTCTATGAAATGTGTGACTCGGTTGGTTTTTATTAAATCGTATATAAACATGAGTGAAGACGAAAGTCGAAAGATATTGCAGTTAGCTTTGACACAAAAAATAACGGCGAGTATGGTTTATTTTGCTACTTCATCAATAACATTTTTTCGTACTTAACAATATTGCCAAACATTATGAAGTCTGGAAATAATTTTAATATATTTTCTTATGTTACCTGAGTTAAATTTGTGGTGGAACTGATTTAAAAAATGAATTAACATATCATCAAAACATTCACTAATAACTGGGTATGCCATTCTACTGAGAGCAGCTGATGGTATATAATAATTTAGTAGGAGAAGTACTAAATATCTCGAATTATAGAAATTAATTAAATTACTTATTAGAGAAACCATATAAGTTAAAATCGGATTCTACGAAGATAAACCCATATTTTTGTAAAAAACAGTATAAGTTAAATGCACAGCCTACTCATGCTAGAGAAAATAAATTTTATTTGTACGTGAAACAATTAACCATTGACCTAAATTGTTTCTTCCTTGAATGTGAATAATTCTTTGTGATCATAGAATTATAACTTATATTTTATGTAGTTAAAAACTGTAAACAATGGGAACAAGTAGCTATGAAGACGAAGTTATAAGGAATAGAAAATGCAGAAAGAAACAAAAAATATATTGCATATACTAACTAGAGACGAATAAAGATTGCCCGTGTGTGATTGTTTTTTCGTTCACGATATCTAAAAATGTGATGAAGATATCTTGAAATTTTATATTTAAGATTTTAATGTTTAAGTTATGGGATAATTAAATTTTTATAGTAATCTATCAACAAAGAGTAGCTGTTTACTTGCAGATCTACCTGTTTTTTTTTTCACATATCTCAGTAAATAATTGAGGTAGAATAAATTTTGTTATATTTAAAATAAAAAGATATCGAATAGTATTCGCTATAATTTCATTTCAAACATTGCATCAGCTTGTTTTAAATTCCGACCTCCTCCCTGCCCTTGCGAGCGGGGCGGGAGGTAAATTTAAAATCTTAAATAGGAACCCCCTTTTTTATAAGAGATTTATATTCTACGTCGAAAAATACGTATGATTTGCCCAAAAAAATTTCATTTCGCGATAGATAGCGCTATAATCGTAAAAATGGAACAGAAATCAAACGAATAAAAATACAGAAAAACACTTATTTAGTATTTTTCGAAGGGCTATTTAATGATGTAACGGTGGATCTCCCCACCTCTTGCGGATGGGGCGGAAGTCAACTTTTAAAATCTTAATTAAGAAATCAAAATTCAAAATCGTCGATCAAAGCGTCAATATCCACAATTAAACAAACGCAGAAAAACTGGACGTACTATTTAGCATTTCTTCTTTTAGATTTTAAAGTTGACACCCGTCCCATCCACAAGGGGCGAGTGGTGGGGGATTGTATCAACTGTATTCTTATAATTTCTGTTCAAATATTTTTTTTTTCGAACGAATTATACGTACTTTTCGACGTAGAATCCGAATCTGTGATAAAAAAATAAGGATTCCTATTTATGAGTTAAAAGTTACCCCACACTCCGCCCACAGGGGGCGGAAAGGTGGTCGGAAATTAGTACTAGCGGATGCCACCCTTAGGTATATTAAAGTTTCAATGCGGCAATTTTTCTGTACGATGCGTAGTTTTGAGATGTACAAAATTCCAGGTTAAATGATTCACCCGGTATTTTAATATTTGTTGAGAACTTCTGATTATTGTTCTACTGGTGCCACTTAAGATTTACAACCCTCCGCTTGTCAAACTAGCATTTGAAGAATAACTGATATACCAAAAATAATGTAAGTGTAAACTTTGCAACATCAAGCTGAGGTTTCATCCATAAGAAATACATTGCTTATGTCAGTCCACAATGCCAGAACTTGTGATTTTCAGTATTTTTTTTTACGGTGAGAATTTTCGGAATTTGTCTTAAAAATTAGTTGGCTGTGGCATCGAACTAAAACTCCCATGATCTGTAGATGAGTTGTCATGGATCTATTTAATTTATTCAATTTAATTTAATTTAATATTAATCATTTTACAATTAGTGCCGAAGACCTAATACTAATAGTAAAATTAAAATAACTCGTACACAATAATATTTTTGATTATAAAATGAAATCAGCGAGGTTTGACCTGTGCCCTTTATAGTCTAACTCTAGAGAAGCCTAAAACCGCCATTCGGCAATCTTAATGAATAACCTAAAAAACACATCCAACACCATGACACCGATAAAATCCAGCTGTAGATCATTCTCAACCTCTGTCGAGGCTGTCGTGGGTTTTCCTATCCCACTCATTTCGATTTAATGGAATTTAGCAGGCTTCGCGTCACTGCCCGTGTAATTAGTCACGATGGGCAAGCTTGGCCAGACGTACGAGAGGACGGCCACTACGTCCACTACGGCCAGGAGGGAATAAATAACACGTGGTACCACGACAAGTCAAGTGGACAACTTCATGTCGGGGTGATGGTTATGGGCTGATGCGCTGATGGGTGACGCCAGATGTTTTTATCAATCAATAATGGATGATCAACGCCTTTTTACTAATTTTCAGTACGATGAATTGGCCAGTAAATAATAAAGGAGCAGGGTAAAATGTCAATAGATGAGAATCATGATATAGATTTGGTGATTAACTGATTTTTGAATGTCGCTATAATCCATTCCCGTTTAGAATACATTGCTGTAATATAAATAATAAAATTTCTAAAACTCGTTCTTCAATGTATTATTAACTCCGCAATTCTAAATATATTTTAATTAAACAAGAATATATTACACAACGACCATTATACACTAGCTGTATACAATTATTTTCCACAACTTATAATGAGCTCATAAACCAATTTTTTTTTATGAAACTTTATTAGATTCTATGACGATCAGTGAAAACCCGATGCGAAAATTCCATATATTACCAGATATATGATTTTTTAAAGTTTGTGTGACGTCACTGGTACTGCTCCAGTGGCACTAAAACAACAATTTTTCATGATAGTAGATATTATATATTTTTTAATGTAAAAATAATATTTACATATTTTAAGTCTTAATTTACAACAATTAAACTTAATATAAATTAAAATATAATCCTTTGACAACTTTAGAGTATTTTACTTGATATTCGAGTAAATAACATACGAAAGTTTGAGAACAGTGGCCCTAGTAGTAAGGTAACCTAACCTCAATACACAATTTTATTCAATAGTTTTTCAACACAACACGTTAAAACAGTAAAATTATAAAACAAGTAATAAAAGCCCAACAAATATAATCTTAAATACCAACAAACAAAACAAAAAATGACATTTAAAAGAAAAAAATAATTTACTACTAAATATTCCGTAAGTGTTACACGATTTTGATATAAATTTGGCATATTTCGTTTGTGGTTTATGCGCCCATTAAAAGAAAAACTAATTATTAGAATGTAGTGTATTTAGTAATATACGGCCTACTAACCAAATTTTATCTAAAATTATTATTCCAAGTTGTTTGAGATTTCATAGTTGTCAAACACCGACTACCAAAACTCAGAGCCGTATGCAGTGTTGTCAACTATAGAATTCAGCAGTATAGTATGTAACAAATTTACTCAAAACAGAGTAATGCCACTGCCTTTTGTTTATTTAATTTATTTTATATATTTAATTGTTTTACAGTCCTTTAAAATACTCATTTTTCTGCCAGAATGATTTAGTATATAATCTGTACCTATCGAAATGAAAATATGTGCCATAATAAGTGTCATTAAAGTAGAGATACCACATAGTTTACAAGTATATTAAAGCATAGAAGTAAAAAAAAAAATTCTAAAGAAGTACCTACTCTAAAATATTTATGTTAGTATAAAATCCAAGTAGCAGTTAAATTAATAGTGAACGTTTAAAATATGCTGACCAACTGTAAATATGTATTAAAATGTTTATAATTATTTAAACAAATCAAGAGTAATGAAAATGTAGCGATAAGGATAATTTTGACAATTTTCAATATACGATAATAGTGCAACATAATCCAAACTACAATAATTGTCAAGCCATAAACGCATAAGCGGTGATTGTTAAAATTATTGCATTTTCACACTACCACATTTTAAACCTATTTCACGAAATTTATTATTGTGCACTATTGATTTTATAATTCCTGATTCAAAGTTGACAGTTGTATAGTGCGTTTAAATAATATTACACAACTAAATTCAGTTAGAATGAGACGCATCGGACTGTGGTTCAAGCGATCTTCAATTCAAATCTTATTGCTACTTTGGGGATCGTGACTTCAAGTTTGTTAACCACATTTCACGCGTAGAAATATATCACTTAGAAATTGATAAATAAAATAAATATAACATCACGCCTCTTTCCCATTTTGGATGTGGCAATCTATTTTCGCAGATCTCGGTAAATGATATATTGTTTTTCTTGAACTGCGATTACCAGCCCCCAATCCATCGCCCCCAAAGGTATTAATTCATGGGGAACCACAAGTTAAAATGGCAATTGTCAGTTGAGGGATTGCAACTGAGGATTTCATCTTTTTTTTTTATTTACTTGAAGCAGAGTGCCACACAAACTATGGGTAAATAGCGTAATGATATATTTATTTATCTTTAAAAACATTGAATAATTTTCTTGTATCAAAATGAGTGAAATATGTGTTTTCTTTTTAATATGTTTATGAAAATTGAAGAGTATTCATTCAATTTTATAAGCCGACAATGGGTTAGTCCGTATTTTGAGCGTTAATTAATAATAATTTCAAATAAGTCGAAAAATTAATTAAGAGATTTAATAATTCAATAAATGTAGAATAATTCGTTTTACGTCGTCCTATTTTTGTAAGATTTTCGTTAATTCTTAGTTGGCAATTTTGTCACATTTATAGCTGTTTCATTTTATTCGTTATATAAAAATTTGCGTTCGTTATATTCAGTGAAAATATATATTTTCTATGCTTTCTTGTTATAAGGAGATTTACTGTATATTTCTACACACTTTTTCTGTTATAAAAAATAAAATAAACAGAATTGTTTTATATAGCGCGAAAGAGCAGAAAAGAGAGCTGCAAAATAGAAGTGTAACTTTGCTCCCGGCAAGATCAGACTAGCACGAGAAAGCGCTTGCGACATCAATGGCGTGCGTAACCACCACCAGAATGTTGGGGTAATGGCCTCAACGACGTAAAAAATGTAAATATTTTAATTCTGTAAACATATTTGCTATAATCTTATGATATCTACTCCATTGAAATAGTTATTTACATATCAAGTGCGAGAACGCTTGTTTCGCGGATGAGTGAGTGCCAAAAAACTAATCCGGGAGTTCACGCAAGAGGTTTGTACAATACTTCTTGTACTATATGTATAAAACTAATAATTAACACAGTCCTTATAAAGAAACAAAGTTGTTCCAGTAGGTACCATGTCTAAATTTATTCTTTAAAAATTAATTTCATTCATTATTCAACCAGTTTTTTATTTTTATTATGCAAGAATATATTTGAAACCATATACTTTTTTATTATTAATGTAGTATAAATGCTTTCAACAACACATAATAAAAGAGTACAATCATTATTTGCATTTCGTTTGTAAATTATACAAGGCCTTTCAATACTTCATGAAAGAATATTAAATTGCAAATTATATTGCATCTCGTTCAAGATATTACATGCCCCTCGTGGTACAGATTTTTTGTTTCATCGATTTGCTACTTAATCATTTTTGTGATATAAAAACAAAACTGTTTAAACAGTGATACTTTTGCGAGTTTTTAAAACTTTCGTTTTGATACGTGAACAAACACTGATTAGTACCTACCGAATGGCTATTTTTTTTCATAGGACATAGGAAATACAATATTTATATTTTCATTAGGCGATAGTTTGTTCCCTATGAATTTTAGAACAAATATGTACATACAAAAAATGTTCAGAAACAAAAACTGCACCAAATGAGCCTAAATTTATTTATATAGCACATTTTTGTCATGCGATAGACGTTAGATATACTTAAAATAAAAGAGTGCCATTGGTAAACAAAGCATTTAAAAAGTCGTTTTGTATGAGTTTGACAGATGAATTTGGCATAGTTTTAATGATTATTATCTTTTACACACACATTTACCATTTAATTGAACAAAATAATATTTAGTTATAGTAATATTTTTATTCCAAATATCATCTGTCAAAATCAAACAATACGACAGCTTGTATGTTTTGTTTATCATGACACACTGGAAATACATGAAAATTATAAATTTTATTTTACTTCTATCTCATGACAGAAATCTATAACATCAATAAATTTAGGCCCATTTGATGCAGTTTTCGCATTTACACTTTAGTTCTAAAATTCATAGGGCACAAATTATCGTCTAAATAAATATTATGCAGAATATGATATACTTGCTATTTGAGTTTTTTCTGAAGTATTTGAACAACCTGTATTATATTTATGTTTTTATAATTGGACTGAAATACGCATTATAATGTTTTTTTCACTCCTGAGATAGGTCGTTTTTCACAATACACTATTAAACAAATTTCCCTAAATATAACAGTGCTACCATTTCTGTTTATAGATTTGTATCTATTCTTCACTGCTAATTTCGCGCAATTAATGCTATTTCTTTAACTTAATTTATGCGAAAAACAAGTTAGTTATTTTCAAGCGCAAAATAGTTGTGCAGCATTGGCATAATTTAATAGTTGATACTTCAATAATAGTCAGCATTCTATAAGTAAGGTATATGAGAGATGTGCGTGAATATAAAAGAGCATACGAGATTGAGAAAAATGTAAAAACATTGGAAGTGAGTTAGTTGAGGTGGTTTGGCCATCTCAAGCTGATGTTGAATGAATGGTTAGTGAAACTAATGTATGCACACGAAATCAATTGCGTGGACGGCTTAGAAATGATTGATGGTTTGTTGCGTGAACTAATAATTTTGACGAGTTTGTGGAATAAATGTGTTAGCATAAATGTGGACGAGGCGAAACTAGTATGCCAGTTTAAAAATATTTGGAGGAAACTGAATGCTTTGCATGGGTTTGTGCTACCCCACTTAGTGGAATATAGCGTAGTGCTATGTATGTACGTAAATTGATAATACAGCAAGCAAGTTATATCAGAATTTTTATCGTAGTTTTTTCTTAATCCACATGCACATTATATTGTAATAACCCCAATAAAGTCAACATATAGCTCCTTAATCTATGTATTTATACTCCTATCATTCGGTTAATTTAATTTTAGTAATAATTTCACCTCGAAAGCATAGAGAGGCGCAAGAATTAAGCAAGGAATAATTTATTTACTGTGTTCAAGTGGTTTCCACTATAAGTTGTACGTGCTTTGTAATATAATTGATAGTAATTCCTTGTTGTTCATCAGCTTAAATTAATTAGTTTTAATATATAAGACCATTTCAATTACTTTTCGAAAACTTGTTTTTGGTCAAAAATTTCTCAAGCCTGAAAGACATTTAAAGTGAATTTAATGCCGATTTTTTCGCCAAAAATCAGCTATTTTGATCCACCGAGTAAAAAGTTATGACTTTTTGAAAATAAGATTTTTTGTTAATAGCCAATATGTGCCTATCATTGAAAATTGTTTAGAAGTTAGTTAATTTATTTTCGGAAGAAAAATGCATAGGTACAATAAACTGTTAACGATTGCTGTTGATAATTTGTTTGTATAAATATTTATAACATTTCAATCAATAATTCGTTCCAGAGACATAATTATAAACTGTATAAAAACTATTTTTAATAAACATTTCTGTCTACGAAAATTCGTTTCTTTATTCTAGGTGGATGAAAACAGTTCATATTTGCGCAAAAATAGCCATTAAATGTATTTTAAATTTCCTGAAAACATTTCATTAAATATTTCGTTGCAAATGCATAATTCCAAACTATTGAAAAATTCATAACATTTTTTTCGGTGGATGAAAAAAGCTGATTTTTCTCCGAAAAAACGGAATTTAGTTAACATTACATATCCTAAAAATTTCAGGCTTGCGAAATTTTTGACCAAAAATAAATATATTGTATATTGCTTTTTATTTTAAAAACGCCATGTTTTACTGCGAAATATACTATTTGATTTTAAAAACAAAATAATAATATTATCAATTAAACAGCAATTTAAAAACTATTATCTCTTATTATGGAACAATACGAGAGTTTGACTTGAATATTTTCTTTTCTATGGCACTCTGTATAAAGAGATTAAAGACGGACATTCTATTTTACGTATATCTCATATTAAGATCGCACTATAAAAATAAATTTAGACTTATTTTCTGGAGATTTTTATTTTGAATATTTCTTGTACTTACATTATTATTCTAAAATTATTAGGGCAGAAATAACCCCATTATAAAAAGTGAACATCCAGTATTGCTGAGCAGGAAATGTGGTTACAAGGCATTTGATTATATCCCCCATCCCATAGTTGTTAGTAGAGGCTGAAATTGAAAGTGAAAACATTGTTGAACCAACCATTTCAATCTACAGTGCAAAGAAAATGAACTACGTAGACATATTTGGAAAATTATATGAAATCTTAGTAATAATTGAAAAGCACCATTGCAGTTTAAGTATTCATAATATTGCCCGTTCCAAAATATCAGAAAAACGACTTGAATTATTAATGGCAGGGCGAAAGAAAACAACCGGATTAAATGGAAATTTCTACTAAGCTCATGTATTAACATCATAAAGGTATTTCATTTTTAGAAAACAAGTTCCATATAATATTTTTTCGAACCATGAAAATAAAAATTTTAATTTTATAGCCAAAAATTTTGTTGTTTAGGAATGTATATAGAAACAATATTTGGTCACAGACTCTATTAGAATGAGAGCAATTAGTAAATCTGTACTGATAGTCTCCCACCTGAAGAAATAAAAATTTATTTTTGTAAAGTAATTTTTGAAATGATCCCATATACAACCCCGCCACTGAGTGTATGTGTACGGCTGCGTCAACGGTTCATATGTCACTCTGTCAAGGCGAGATCTCCGGGGACCCATGCAGGGCCCCTATCTGGGCCCCTTCCATAACATCCGCGCAGGCACAGCCCTAACGTGCGGACATACACATTTTTATTTTAAAACATTCATAACAGCGACGAAAATGAAACAGCCGTTTCAACTCTGTCAGTGTGTTGTAGTGACACTCGCATTCTCGTGCTTGTATGTGTCAGAGATGGATGTTTCGCCACGTAATTGTCTTTTCGATACGTCGGAATGCGAAGATGCTTTCGGCCGTTGTGCGTGAAATGGGTCAATAACAATAATGTATAAACTCAAATTACTGGGCCGTTTTTAGAATTTAGGGGAATTGCGATTACTTGGAGATCCAAATATATATTTCCATTCGTTTATATTGAGCTTTATTGCTTCGCCTTTGCGTAAAATTTTTTTATTTCAAAGACATTAAGGTATTTGAAAAAATAAAAGATATCTATTAAGATCTAACTACTTACTGGTGCGCTTACTAATAATCCTATGTAATACAACTTTTTTTTCTGTATATAATTTATTCTAATTATACATGTACTATCGAATCTATAATGCGGCTGGAAACCTAGTTTTATGCGTAAATGCCATACAATGCAATATATAAATTAAGAAACATACATATAGATACTTTAAAAACATATTATTTTATCCTTAAATCCATATTCAATGTATACTACGCTATGATATAATTTGCTATGGAAAAAGTCGTATAAATTAGTTATTCGTATTACAAAACAAGATCATTCGATGTATTTCTGGATTTTCACTATAGCACATTGTAAACCTATATTTAAAATAATAGGTATCTGAACCATTTATTCAAAATATGTTTATGAAATATTTACTTATGTTTACTTTAACAAGCATTTATTTACCTCCTAAACACTAAAATCGCGTAGTGCTAGAAATAATAATTTATTAAGGCTTCGTTAGCATAGACTGCACATAAATGTCTCTATTATAGTAGCATATCAAAGAATTTATAAATAATACCTAATTATTAAATTTAGAAAAAATACTCTTTAAATGAGTATTTATAGTCGTTACGTTTGCAATGAATTAATATATTTTTTATTATATTTTTTACTATATTCGATATATTTGTAACTAGTCGTAAGTTGTTATTGATATTATGAATAATTTTAGTTATAAGTTGCTTTTTACATGCTTTACCTATCGATGTAAAAGATGTTCCTTACCACACAGTATTTTTGTAATTATTATTTTATACTAAGATCTGCTGCTAGTTGAATCGTCGGCGAAGTAAACGCAAATTCCTGTTGCAGACACTTAGTACATATAATACTAGAAATAATCATTTAGTACGTGTATATAGTAATGAAACCTATTATACTAGCATATTAAATAATTAAGATACAATATTAAATTTAAAATTATTTTAAAAATTATCTAATTTTTAATTGCTATTATTCTTTAATTTTTTCACTTGTTTCTTGTTGAACATATTTCACAATAACTTTGTTAGTTATAGGCTATATTCGATATATATATATATATATATATATATATATATATATATATAACTAGTCATAAGTTATTATTGATATTATAAATAATCTTAGTTAAGAGTTGCTTTTTACTGGTAATCCTACCTGCCAACGCGCGTTCTTGTTGTGAATTCACATCCCATATTTCAAATTATTGAATAAGAAATATAACTATATGTAGTATTATGCTTTGGAATATGGTAACAGAGCTGAATAATTTTAATTAACAAAAATTCTACTTGCAAATGTAAAAGATTGTACCAACCTTACTCTTGGACATTTTTGATCCCTTTGATATACCAATATGGCGCGTTTACTTACCAAAATAACAAGCTCATTAATTCATGAATAGAAGATTTCTTACGAAACCGTAGATTTATGATTCCAATAAAAGAAACATTTTCCAATATGAATAGTAGAGGTAGAGAAATTCGGTACTTTCTTCGCTTTTATTCCTAGCAATAGGACAACAAGTTCTACTCTACGACTTATTGCCCTATTGCTGTTTGGGGTGGACAATGTAGCCTTGGCACTATTGCATACAATAAATATATAAATTGGTCGACGTCTGGCCCCTGAACGTTCCTAGGTGGACCGAGTAGTTTAGTTACTTGGGGAAATGCTGAGACCCATTGTCGGACGACATGGTCAACAAGCAATCTCGGCACGGTACGAGTTCCTACTATCCATTGTGACAACACGAAGAAAGACTGCAAGCTGTTCTATTGAAGAAACCTTTCATTTATAATTATTAATGCATATTTTTGTACAGTCTACTTACATACTTTCTAAATTATACATTCTATCTCATCACTTGCAACATCATGTGCTATTCTCAGTTCCTATTTCTGAAGTTGTCGCACAAGAATCTGCATGCCGCCCTCTTTTATCTCCCTCTACACTGTCGACCTGCATAAATATGTTTCTTTCTCCTGGGAACATGTCTGCCGATGATACGTAAATTTACCTCCCATTTGCTCTGAATGACCACTAGCGAGCTAAATTCTTATTGAATAGTGATTTGGAACAAATAGTAACCTATGCCATATTTCTTCTAATTAATGAAATCAAGTGTACAATTATGCTATTTCAAAATACAAATATTAAACAGTATTTAATTAGTCACAATATTTTGATTTTCAAATTGCATGGCACAAACTTAAAATTCGAATGTAAAGCTATATTAATTTATTGTGAATTAAAATTTCAATAAGAAAAGCATATATAGCCCTCAAAAATCTATACATAAATCGTTTTGCCTTATCTACAAAGCACAAATCGTTACTGGTGAACTATCTTGTACTCAGTGATCTAATATAAATTAGACGCCACATGACGGCATTTGTTTGAAGCAGACACTTCCTGAAGTGAAGTAAGGGGAATGCTGCCTAGACGTGTTTCGGGTTGCGTGCACTTCACTTTTAAACTGGCATTAAGTAATAAAGTAGACAACATGCAGACTGGACGAGCCGTTTCCCACCTCCTCGCTACTCTGCGGAGTACCTGTTTCAAAACAATTTCTACATAGGCCGCGCTATGCGGTGTCTAGTTTATATTACGTCATTGTTTGTACCTCTATATTCAACTACTGCGATATTATATATGGTCCCAGTCTTACATGTGACATTAAACGAATACGGAGACTGCAAAATATGTGTGTCAGATTTGTTTTTGTTTGAAGAAGTATAATTCTATTCGGTCGCTAATTTTATACTTGTGATAGGATAACCATGCGACGACAGCATGCGTATAACTATAGATGCGTGGTACATTATGTACTGTCATCGGGCGATTCATCATATCCCTTTAATAGAATCTTATTTCATGCAGATTTGCTTAAACCTGACTTAAGAAACTAATTCAATAATTATTTTAATTTCAATATGTACCTACTGTCCAACAAGTCTTAACTGCAGTTGGAGAAAGAAGCGCAGTGATTCGTAGACTAGGGTGGGGATGAAATATACTGTGGAGCGCAATACTGTTCTAACTGTGCATTCACTTAAAATTGTGCAAAGAAGAGTTTGATACAAAAATTATGGAGTGAATTCAAAGTAAATTAATTGGTCGTGCGTTAATTTTAAATAATTTTGTTCATAATGTTTTAAAACTTCCGCTCTATCATCCGGATTAAAATCCGACAAAGTTGGTTTAGGCATCATTTGAAAAATATGTTGCCAAGAAAATGTTCCATTCAAATTAACTCACTTGACGTCACAAAATTATTTCAAGAATTTTTTAATAATTTTCCTGTAAAAGATTAGCAATCGCGTTGCGACCATGCAAAAAAAATTGAATGTGATTTTCTGGCTAGAGAACTTTGACAAAGTGACTGAATAATTCATTAAACTATAAATACAAGTAGTGACGAATAAACCACTGACAAGTTGGATAATAATAATTATATGTTCTTATTATGCTATAAATCTGTATATGGTATTTTGTATTTTCATTATTATGACTAGGTTTCGTTAAGTACAAAAACATTTATAACAGACTGTATTTCTTCCGCGTAATATCTATCCCTTTCCTTCAGAATGCTTTCTATCTCGGCGCACGACACCAGCAGGAACTGTCAGGAAAGGCTTGTTGGACTGTACTATTATATATCTATCACTTGAAAAGATTATTTTTATGTATCATGTACATTATTATATAAGTATACTGTACAATACTTTATGTAGTAGACTAAGTGTAAGAATAGCGAAAGCTGAACTTTGTGTAAATAATACAATCAAATAAAATTAATTTAAATATATGAACAATGTCCGTTGTACTGCCTGTTTATTACAAATAAATAAAACTAAAGTAATTATTGCTTAAATTATTTGAACACTAGAGAACCAAAACTGCGATATGATGTAACTCTATAATGTGAATATCAGTTAATCATTTAAAATTTTTAATTTTTTTTGCCAAAGTGTTATTAACTATGTAATATTATTGGGCGATTATAAACACAGTTAATTAGGTAATTATTAACAACTGATTATATAAGCAGTTTACTTATATTACGTTGCTCTTCTTGGCTGTGGATACTCATATTGTAGATGTAGACTTTTAGAAAATAAAAAGTGTTGAGTGAATATAAATATGTGATGGTGTGTGTGTGTGTGTGTGTGTTGATAATAAAAGTTACTTAATAACCAGGTTAATGTGAATAAAACATATATTTACACATTTGATTATAACATTATGTACAGTGAAAACATCAAGCAATTAATTTGAAAATTAAATTAAGTATGATTAAGGTAGATTAAGTAAGAATAAATAGATATAATTGCTTATATATTTTGTTAATAATTTTAACTATCATAACAACGATAACGGCTGGCGGAAGTCAAGCTATTGAAGATTCAATAAGTTGATTACGAAAATTTTAAAATATTCGTTAATTTCTAATATAGTTTGTTTGACTTGAGCAATGTCATATTTTTTCTCTACAGCCACTGCAAAGCTAGATAGTTCTGTAATTTCCTGTTAGAAATAATTCGTATTTGCTTCTTACTTGATAAAATTTTGCTGTTAATAAAAAACTTAATTTTTATAGGGTGATAACAAATTAAACATTGCAGTTTGTAACATTTTTATAAAAATATATCGGTCCTTAATTATTGCACATTATACGTGTTCAGTTTGTAACACTGCGCGAGTTTGCGCAATGTTATAAAATATGTGAAATAGTTTCTAACATCACCGCCGTTTACAAAAAGGGATTTTAATTAGTGCAGTATTATAATTGTATATATATATATATATATATATATATATATATATATATATATAAAATGTGTGTTTCACTATCATCCATTCATGACCATAGTAGTTAGTCCGCTTCTCATCTTCGTAAAAAAATATGTGTAACGAAATAAAAAATGGCCGAAATGGCAAGAAATGTATCTTTATTATTTGGTGTATTAAAAATGAATTATTATTAATCGCAATACGTATGTGGTCGAAGAAAGCGTATTTCGTGCAGAATTATTTATGTGATAGTCGAGTAGTTGCCGTACTCGTAAAATATATTATTATTATTATACATAGGATATAAGTTTTTATTTTGCTAGCGTGTTTAATCTTGCGCGAAGCGGTAATATAGCTTTAAATTAGAAGTACATTAAACAGTACGTTTGTATTGAACAACATATTGAAAAATTAAAAATTGCCTGCAACAAAAGTGGAACAATAAAATATATAAATTATAGATCTACTCAGACATATAATATATTATCATCAACAAAGCCCCGACCAAATTTTATTTGAGATTGCCTCAAATGACTTCAAAATCGGCAACCGTACATTAATATTATTTGTCGATATTTCACCGTTTAGCAAAACCAATTCTGAATTATCAAGTGTGAAAAGGGTTTTTAATTTAATTAGAAAATATTTCAAACATATTTAAATAGAGCTGAAAGTTATTACTTTATGCTTTAAATCATATGGTGAAATAGTTTATTAGGCAACGAATTTATAATAGTCATTAATAAACGAGTACGAGGTTTACGATTCGAACCATGGCTCATTGTAATTTAGGCGAGTGCATTGATATAGCCATGATAAACGAATTACGTACAATATTTTCTACGAATATTCAAAATTTAAAAATATATATTTATTACATTAATATGACGTCATGTCAATGGCGCGAATAAATTTTAGTTCAAATAAAAAATACCATAAATTCATAAGTTCATAACTAGTTTTTATTATTAATATTGCTTAATTATGAGATAAAAATGGTCAATTTACTTATTATACTGTACCTATGTTTCTTTAAATTCGACGATAGTCAAAAATCAAAAACTTAATTTTCTCGTAATTACAAAAATATAAATTCACATATTTCCACTAAACAAAAAATATTCTTATGAGTTTATCCTCCTCTAGCATTATTGGATGTCATAATTTAACTGCTAATAACACGTTAAAATATATTATATACCGAAATCTGTTCTGAGCACCGTGTCGCGTCCAGAAACACATACATGGCATGAAAAAGAATTTATTTATATTTGTTAATTAAATACGTGAATCATCAGATCATTGCCTTCTTAACAACAATGTGATGGACCTATTATGTATTTGTGCAGATTTATTTTTTTTTTTAAATATTGTTTTATATTTTTAAAGTTTGTTTGGATTGAAATGAAAAAGGGCATGTTTCTTAGTCTGGTTGCATAGATCTCTAATTTGTTTATATAAAAGCTATTCATAAATAAATTAAGGTATTACTAAACATTTTGTTACTTTTATTACATTATTGTTAAAAATAATTTAGGTATATTTTCCACTATTCCCTCAATGAGTTGTTCTTACTAATGGTCAGTACGAAATGTATTTCTAAAGCTTGTAATATATCCCTGCTTTCCCCTACATAATATCTCTTCATCGAGCCAGTGAGCATACGTTTCCTATCGGGATGTTGGTGATCGCGTTCGCTGCGCATTCGGAACATTAAACTAATTAAAATCTGTGTGCGTAATTCGCACAGTTTTTCTGCAGCTGTTGGCGCACCGCCAGCGCATTAGACCGACAGAACGACAGACTGTATCTGTCCTCACGCGTAAATTATACTATGTTGAAGATGGAAAAGCAACGGAAGCAGCAGCGTGTGCCTTGTTTGTCAGTGTTCCAAAAGCCAGTAAAATTTCTTTTGGATCCATGTCAATTAATGCGCAATGAATTCAATACTATTAATCGTATTTTACTTTATTTTTTATAGTCATAATTATGATTTGATATATTTTCAAAATATAGGTAGCTCCATGCATGGATTATAGAATCCTTAATTCGACAAAGTCTTGATCAATTTTTACCTTAAAAATACAGTGAACCTTTCATTTTCCAGACTGAAAGTTTTCGGTCATGTTATTTTCTTCACAAATTGTCTTTTAAAATGATGTTTTTATTTACATCTTTTATCAAGGGCGGATCTAGAAAATTTAAGAAGATTTAAGCCTATTAAAACATATGATTATTATTAAACAATTCCCATCATAACAAATTCTCGCAAATCAATTCTGACTTTGTCAGTTACAACAAACTATATAGCGGTATCTAAACGATGATTTTGTTTCGGAAATTATCTGACAATCAAATATTGAAAGCTTTCCAGAGTTGCGTCAAAGTAGTACAAAGATTTCGGTGGTTTTATTTCTATACACTGCGTTCTTTTTTTCACATTGAACTGGGACCTATACAGGCTATTTCAGATTACTCGTACTCCTTAAATATCTCGCGAAATACACATCAATTTGATAAGTCGAAAAAATACAGCTCAAATACTTTTTCCAGCTGTATTGAATGGTACTAAATTTGAACCAAAAGGGGAAGAGGGCACCTGGGGTTTGGGAGGGGGGGGGGAGTCAACTTTGAAATTTGGAATAGGAACCTCCTTGTTTACTACAGATTCTTATTATTCCGACAAAAATATGTAAGGAGGATCCTATTTAAATTTCCATATTGCCCCCTGCCCACCTTCAGGGGGATAGGGAAGCAGGTGGTTAAATTTTTGGTACCACCAAATAGAACTAAAAAAATATTAGACAGCCATTTTTTCGATTTGTCGATATGATTTGTAATTTGCAATATATTTGGGGAGTATGGTAGTTTGAAATAGCCTGTATAATTATCTTTCAAGTAGCTACTGCAGAAAACTCGGTTTCGCATAGATAAAACAAAGAAAATGGTAAAAGTGTACAAAAAGCTCCTTCTTCCAGTGTAAAAAATTGATCATTTAATTCAGGATTATTGGAAAAATCCATTTATGTGAATAATTTTATCGGGATCTATTGAAGTTAATAGTAGTTGAAACACAAATACTAAAACGTTGAGAAACGATTGATTTAATACTAAATTCTGATAAGTAGTTGCAAATGTACACAGTGAGCAATTAACGAAAGAAAATAATTACATTTAATCATCGAAATCTTATTGAACTATTAATGCAACTAGAGACTCAGATATTTGAGAAACAATAACACTACTCACAAACTTGGGTTGTTTTAGCAACTATTATGTTAGTTGTAGTTGTTGTCTTTGTCATAGCACATTAGCGTAAACTCTACAAATTTTCAAATTTCTTGCGTAGTTACCGTCCTTGTGAATCACCGAGATAGTTGACTTATTATTCATATATTATGAACAGTTTCATTCACATACATATGTATCTGTTAATTTACTTTTCATTATTAAATTAAACTGTATAGATGCGATCCGGACGCCGAGTGTTACAATCGAGTGTCACGAAAAGCGCCAGCACGGTAGTGAAGCATGTACACGCGCAAGTGTTATTGTTAGCTCTTTTTCTTCCTGACTTGTTAACCGTTTCCACCACGAGGGCTATGCTACTAGTTGAAAGTAAAAATTGAATGGGTGATTGACTCTTAGATCATATAACTATACTGGATACGCGGAACGGTGAATGCAAGGGATCAAGATAGAGCGACAATACATTAATGAGACACAGCGCGCAGACTCGTAGAAAATTCGCGCTCGCTGAAATAACACAAATACACTAACACTGTGACAGACGCACCTACACAAGCAAGCAAACGGTGAATAGTGACGCGTTCTGAGTCTGTGCGCTGTGGGTGATTAGTTTAGTTTTGTGTCTCCCACTCTCTTACAAAATTCTTTATTACATCTTTCTTAATCTCATGCATTCGCACCACCGTATGGCCAGACATATGCTTTCGCGTATCGAGTATAATTAAATGATCTAAGGATTGACTGTATTGCCATGGGGTCCTTAGGACGGAACTTCTAAAACTATCGTCTATTCTGCTCTTTTCTATAATTAAAAGTATTTTTACTATAGACTAAGCTATAGTAATTCATATAGGATGAGTTAAATCTAGTTCATCGAATAGGCGAGCATGTGTGAATTGCACTATGAATGTGGACGCGGTGAAAGTAGTTACGTTTGAAGGAGATTGATTGTTGGTTGATTGTTTCAGGGTTCGTGCTACCCAACTGTGTGGAATATAGCGTGATATTATGTAGTTATGTATCTAGTTAAAAACAATTTCTTTTTGTTTTAGACTTGTATTAGAACAGTTCTTTTAGTAAGTATACCCATTTAGTCTTTAAAATAACCAATTAACATAAATTTAAGGAAAAATAATAATTTCATTAAAACTTTATACATGATGTTTACATACAATAAAAATATATAGGTAATTAATTATAAAGTTTAACTTTAACCTCATCTACTTTAGTTTCCATTTAAAAATGTCAAATGCCGCATCAGGTCAATTCATCATTGTGAAGAATAAATCACAATTATAAATTCGCGTATAAATCGTCATTAATTTCATGGCTTCCCATGATGGTGGGCTGCAGATGTACCACACGTCCTAGCGCCCCAATCTCCCCTACATCGGATCCGTAGTACCGTACGGCTACGGACGAACAGTGAACGTTGCTGATTTGGGATTTATTTGCTCTCGCTCCTGACATAGAGGTATTAATCTTGCGCTGCCCTCAAATATTTACACTGGCCGGGAACGGAAGTGCGTGGTGCGAACGTCACATCCGCTTCTTCCGGCAGCGTGAAGCTCACTAGAACCAGTGGAACTCGGACTTTTCGATCGATGACATTGGCTTTAGCTTTCCCTTTGGCTTTGCTATGTGCTGTATGTGATGAACCAGTGTTTCTCAAAAACTTCGTAAGTATTTTATGATATATTATGGGGTCTGTGACTAGATATAAATCTCAACAAAAAAAATAAATTAACTGTATCATAGAGTTAAGAGAAAAATGGATATGATGACAGAAAGAGATAGATACAAATGTCTTCTCTAAAATTATTTTTATTTTAAATTGATGATAGGCAAACACGAAAACACACTAATCATAGGCTCATTTAATCAAAGCAGCAAAACAAAATTAAAGATTATATCCATTCTCTAACTGTAATCTATCGGTATTTTTTTTATGTTCATGACCTACCCCAACCGAGCTTGTCTGACATTACGTCAATTGCGGGTCTTGCATTCAATTTAATTTCAAATTCAAAATACAATGAAATTATAAGATTTTGTTTTCTTAATTATTATGGGATAACATAATGGTTAATTTAGTTATTTTAGATTAGAATAAATTTCTTTAATAATTTCAATTAATGAAGCTGTTGGAGCTTGGTGAAACATGGTTATAAGATTAAAAATTAAAAACACATGGTTTTGTTTCACAAATTTAAACAATATCACTTTATTGGACATTACCAGAAGTTTCACTAAACGATTAAAAAATATTGCATCCTAACAACCCAATACATTTTTGCAAAACGAATTTATTATTCATTGATGTCTGAGACATTTATTAAAAAAAAAATACGAGTCACTAAAATCATTGTTGAGAAATCGCACATAAAAGTTGTAGTCTCTAAGAAAATTATAGTTTACGAGAAATATAGAAATTGTAGAAAATAAAAGCACGTAAACAAGGTTAAGTAGTTCACGATATATTGGCATGTGTTAAACCAATGTTGCCACATCTCTTTTCTGTAATTTTACTACTTAATCGATATATAGAACTTATGAAAAAAAAAATTAAAAGACCAGGTAAACCATATATTTGGTTTTGAATTTGATCAGTCGAAACTATAAATTACTTTCACAAGTTCAATTCCCAATATCAACAATATCAACTTTCAACTTTACCCCTGTTGTCTTCCTCCTCTTATATATTCTGGGCCTGCGACTTGACGGCTAGTAATCGCAAAGCACCCGACAAAATATATAAATTACCGAGATATACGGGTAAAGGCCTTTGTGGTATATTTATTTTATTTTTACCTCCCGCATAAACATGTAAGAAAAATATTGAAACAAAATAATTTTAGATTAACAATAGATCATTGAAATACGATTTAACTACTTTCACAATGAAATATGTGTATGGCAATTTTTTTCGTCCACGGCAACTCAAAATCTAAATAACAAAATCGAAATGAAGTGTTTGGAATTTCGATGTTCAAGTTTAGAAACAGGTAGGCCTGTCACGTTATTTAGGCATATCTCAGTAAATAATTGATTAAGGGTAAATTTTATTATATAAAATGATAGAATCTTGTGTCATTTAAAGTTGTTTAGGGTGAATGATCATATGTTGGATACAACCATCAGATTTTTCATTAATTTCATATGTAAATGTATTTATGGACGATGATTTGATAGAAGAATTGACAATGACTTAAATTAAAATTGAAGAGGTATATCACTCTTTGGTGTAATGTAAGTTCTATGTTTTTTTATTTATACTTCTTACTCTTTATTTAAAAAATAAATAGTAATAATATTAAATTATTTATACCTAGATTATCACTAAACTATTTCATTCACAATTATACAGATTAGTTCGTTGTATACCTATACGTATGGTTATATGGTAAATAAACAAACCTTGAAAATTTTGTCTGTTACAGCAAAATATATGCCGTAGTATTTTTAACTATAAATACGTAAATAGTTATTTTTAAACAAAATTATTAATTATTTATCTTTTCATAGTCACAATATAACTTATAAATGTTAAAGAACCAAACAGACGGATTTTAAATCTGCAATAGAAATAAATCGGCCATAGTTTTCGTAGATATAGGTAATACAAGTATGTCAAAGGAAGCTCTTCGCAAGTCGAAGAAAGACACAATCTATAACGACGTGAAGACGATATGTCTTGAAGGACGTCGAGAATGTTGGAAATATTTATTACGAAAGAGTGAAAGGAACATATGAGTTAACCGTGTGTGAAATCTTTGAGATTCACTGCTCCACGGTGTCATTTTGTCGCGGTTTTCTTTGTATTGCACCCTGCATCCTGCATGGACGATAGGGTAATACCTTTTTATAGCTTCGAAAGTTGTAGCTGCATCTTCGAGAAAAGTAGCTAAAGTTTTCGGTGAATTTTGTAAATTGTTCTAGTACTTTGTTGGGATTCATATATCTACCGTAACTTTTGAATCGATCATAAAGATAATTCTATTCAAGTATTTGGCTGTCTTTATTTTTCCATAAATTAACTCGCATTCTTTAATGGTAACATTTTAAATATTTTTAGTTGGTTCTTTCGATAGAACAGGAATTTTAATATAACACTTGAAGCTACCAGTTTGAACAAAAATATCGTGTACATAATAATAATTCACTTATTTTAACCTGATATATTTTCATACTTTTGCTAATACATTTAATATAAAAATAGATGAATAGAACATATAAATCATAGAGATAATATATTTTATGTGAAAAATTATATTAAGAAATAACTGATTGGGTTTAATTTAAATATATTTCGCAATAAATGTTGTGAGATATAATTTTAATTTACCTAAGATAAAGGAAGAAAAATTTTGCTAAACCGCATTTTTAGTACAATGCTAGGGTGTTATATAATTTCCTTCCTTACGCGCCTTGACGCTTCATATGATACTAATTTTTACAGAAACTATTTGTTTGTGCTGGGTTGAGAATTTACTTAAGACGGTCCAGGGAATATTTCGAAATGATATAAACATTCGTAAAAGTTACAACAGCAAATACTGAAATGAATATGAGCCCTTAATTTCTGTGCCGAGTCTACCGAATGACGGCGGATGCTGATTTCTCATCCCCATCCCGTTGCAGTCATTTCCCGGTATAATTCCACGCACCAGCGCATTCGCTTTTCATCTTTATAATACTAAGCTCGGTGCTCTGTGCTCTGTCCTCGCCCGAGCCGGTGGTACTGCCCACAGTTTCCATGGGTTGCCCGTCTTTTTTATTATTATTTTCATCCAGGGAAAAATAAACGTGGACCGCAGGACGGTGTTGTTGCTGCTTCCTGCTTTCCGGCTCCAATACCACTGCTGAAAATATTGTACACTGTGTTTGGGGTTTGAATCATTTTACATCCTTTCAATGCTCATTATTCAGTGGATATCAAAGCAAATCTATATAAATAAGAAATAAATATGTGTATTATTTCACCAATCACACCATTTTACCCATTTACACACACTCTTATAATATACCTATTGTATATTTTCGCACTTAAAATGCAGTTAGTTATAATGGGCACTAATAAATAGTTTTCGAAATAAAAAAAAGTGAACGAGACAACTTCAAATGTTTTAAATTTTTATGAATATTGCCGGTCACAAATTTGCACGGATAAATATTTTAAAACAAAAGACTTTTCTCATTCATTTGTTAAATTTTGAACTATCATTCTTAACTTTAGTTTATGTTTATTAATTAAAATGTTATTGTTCCTTGATTACTACACTTTCATTTTATTATCTTTAAAATTTTCATAGACTATCATGAACCGTTTTATGAAAATTTAACGGCTATCGTTAAAAAGCGTTCGTTTTTTTTTTTTTTGTCCAGCAGAATATGAAAGTATGATAAATTCAATGTCGTAAAATGCATGTATTGAAATTACAAATTGGATACCGATCTTTTCGACTTCTTAATTAATTAATTAATTTTATTTTTCTTTTTATTTAGCAAATAATATGTAGTTGAATGAGCATGTACGATGACTAAAAAGATAATCACAACAATATGGCAATTTTGATTGACTCAACAACAGAAAAATAAAAAAAAGTTCTTTTTTTATAGATGTTCTATGTATTAGAAGTTTTATTTTTAATGAATAGTAATAATTAACAAGTATAACTATAGAAGCATCACATATTATACTACATATATATATATATATATATATATATATATATATATATATATATATATATATATATATATATATATATATATATATATATATATACTCATGTTTATGCACTTTTGTTTGTGCACATATTTCTTTTCAAGATGTAACAGAAACAAATGCATTAATTTTATCCAATGATATAACTCGTCGAGAGCAACAATGTTTCTTAATAAGTTTTATTTTTTAAATTCTTTAAAAATTTGTTACAAATTTGATTACATGCCAATGTAAAAGTGTTAAATGCCCAAGCTGATAGAACTGAAGTTAGATTCCTCCAGTGTTCATTTCATCAGTCGTAGATGGCGTTAGCGGAGAAGAACAAATTTCAAGTATCACCCGAAACTGCGATCACCAATATTAGCAACTGTTAATAATAAAACTAAATCAAGAAGTAAGCACTAATTCGATAAATTGATGTCTGCGCAGTAAATCTTCTGGCAGCAAACACTGGACTTCTTATACGTGGTAAGAATGTAACTCTTGCTTTTTTCATATCCTTCTAATTGTCATATTAATACTCTGTGTTGCAGTGATATTCTTCGAGTACTAGACCCAGGGCGATCCTTGACACTGTCCAAAACATTATCTTCATTATTCACTATGTGATCAGAGCATCTTCCACCATGATCCTGAACAGTAGGCTTAAAGGATCCATGATCTCGTAGATGCTTAACAACATGCACAAATGTGAACATTCATAAGACGACGATTTAGAAATGCCCCAAATAACTTTGACGTTTTTGAGCAGCGTTTCCCTGAGCAACCATAAACCTGCACAAAGTTTATGAACTCGCTATTAGCAAAATGAAGCACTTTTACAGATTATAACTTTCGCAATAATAATTATTAATCGATTTATTTTTTATTGACAAAGTTAATTTGAAAAAAATCGACAAGGTGCATTTGTGAAAATACCTAAACGACTCGTTAATTTATGGGATGGTAAAAATGCTTAAAAAATGTAGTCCTGGAGAAAAATTTATTAAGAAATATTGTTGTTACATCTTGTATGTAGGTAATGAGAATGTATAGAATCGCCTAGTATTATATTATAGTATTATATAAGTACTTTACTTTGTATACTTATACAGGTATTTTATTTTCTTTGGTGTAGGTGATTATATTTGTATAATTCACATATCGCGCTTGTAATTACTTAATTATATTTTAAATGTATTTACTGTCAAATATATTAGTATAAAGTTGTATACTTTTGGAACCAATAAAAACTGTTTGTATATATATTTAACGTTATTTAAATCCTGCAAACATTTTTATGAACATTTGGAATGAAGTATGGAAATTTTCATTAGATAAATCTCAAATAAAAAAAAATCCAAAAATTGTATCCTTTACGATTTTTACGATTTGTGTTAATTTTCAGTTTTATTGCACTGAGAATTATGAAAATCACTTTTTACTTTAGACATTTGACAAAATTGCCATTTTTTATCAAGTTTCAAGTCGATATTAGTCGGTTACTGGAAAAAATGCCAAGAAAGAATGTAAGTTTCATATTTACAAAACTCTTATTAGTGATGGATGAATAGTACTCGTAAGTACTTGAATAATTTTGGAAGCATTCGAGATCCAAGATTTTTTAACATTAACGTTAATAAATATCTCAATTATAAGTGGAGTCATTAAAAAGTTTCAATTGAAATTTTAAAACGAATGCGTTTTCTCTCTTTTTGGAATGTTTTCCTAACAGTATTCATATTTTTACTTTACTTTTGAGGGACACATATTTCTCTCTGTTCACAGGTCCAGGTCTAGGCATGCAAGGACTTTCTATCTTCCAGCGTCGCACTCTGTCATCATGCAGGGATATCCGAAATGCTGACTTACATGTGGAAGTCATTTTTAAATAAATATTAAAGGATTAATTAAACTAGGTATATTTATGTTTATTTTATGAAGAAATAAGAACTTGAGAATGTACTACTTTAAATAGATTATTAGTTTTTATTTCCACAGTCAACGTGTTAAGTTTAGACAGCTATTAATCGGTTACTGAGATCAGCACTAATAACCTAGATGATTCATTCAAAATTAAATGAAATTAAAATGTGTAATATTTGTGCATACACTTTTTAATTAAAATTAGAATAAAGAATCCTTTGAAAGTATTGCCAATTTAAAACACTCCCTGGCGTACGAAGCAAATCACCTCGTTTTATCATTGCTTGTTGCTTCCCGCGCATAAATTACGGACATTGGTACATCACAATCTCGAGATTTGGAACATCGAGACAAAGAAGAAAAAGTCGCGGTAGTTCGTGCAGCCAGAGTCAAGCGACTGTTGTAGTGTTGCTAGTGATGCAGCTCTCCGGCGATGGTAACAGGCTCATCAATTACAACATCGGAATGAGAAGATGCCCTGGAATTAGCGGCGCGAGATGCCTGGCGCTCTGTAGATACATTGACGGAGAAGAGGAGAATTTTCGATGGCGGAAATTGTTAACAATCCAGGAGTAAAAATAATTAAGGTTTCTATAAGTGATATGCATACTTATATGTTAATTATTACTGTTCGTTTTATTTTTACATATCCTCGGGTATATTAGATAAAATTTCTATGGAGTATACTACAGTAAAGTGGGATTTATTATCAAGGAACGCATGATACAGCGTAGACGATGACGTAGACCCAAAGCAAAACACTGATGTATGATTTATAATAAAAATATCCCTTGTTACTATTAGCCAATCACAGGTATGCCCCTTTGTTAACTGTCATTTCTAATTATTTTATTTATTTATTCACTCTACAGGCAGAATTCCAATTACACAGGAATAGTAACAAAATATCATACAACCATCAATATATCGAAGTATCGACGTATAAGACGAATAACTAAAGGAAAACAATAAACATAAATTGATATTTGTGTTTGTGCAACACAAATGAAACTGAATTTTGGGTATGTTAATTGTTGTATATATTTGTAACTTGGAGTGTAACACTTAGTTTAGAATGGGCAGTGCTGATGAAATGGCTGTTTAAATAGTATGTTTCAGAATAATTTTTTAATCTACATATGCAATGATATTAGCGACAGAAGATTGGATGAGAAAGTAACTACCCATTGTCAGTATTTTACTAACATTTACTTACTATAATAACAATTGACTAATAAAATAATAAATATTTAAATATATTCCAGTGGATTGTTCGAGTTACACTGCTAGTTTATATTTGTGGCACTTTAGTCTTTGAATGTATTTTGCACTTAGTCTTGAAATTTCTTCTTTAGTGGAAGGTATTTAAAGATCTTGT
The DNA here is from genome assembly GCA_963942605.1 of Poecilus cupreus. Lineage (NCBI taxonomy): Eukaryota > Metazoa > Arthropoda > Insecta > Coleoptera > Carabidae > Poecilus > Poecilus cupreus. Next base: position 3,310,300 of record OZ012715.1, on the reverse strand, counting down.
AGAATAATCTAGTTGGGAACAAATCCTGGAGCATTGAAAATCATGCGAAAAATTTTTGGTTAAAATTTTTCGATAATTTCGATGTTTGAGGTACCTATTGATCCCTATAGTGCAAATTCAATTCCGTAGGTCTAAATTAACTTGATTATAACTTTATATTGCAACAATTTGTTGTCGGAGGAAATAATTTATTTTCTGCCAATGAGCCACTACAGCGGTTTCATCTTCAGATTCAACTGCTTTCGTTTGGTTCAAATGTGTTTACGCTAAATCGGCCCCTATCGTTATCAGCTTGAGGTAGCTAGTGGTTGCTTAAATATATTAAGGCAGATGTGTCTTTTCTGGTGATAAAAGTGATGTGAGTGGATTTGCTTTCGTCATAAAATTTTTAGTCACCATAGGATTAGATCTAGATCCTGTTGTAATAGTTGGGAAGCCAATTTTGGGTCAGAATGTATTGGTAATATTGCTCTATTTTCTGCGTACATAGCATAGTTGTTTGTTCCAGGTTAGGAAGATTAGCTGTATACAGAAGATAGAGAATCGACCCAATAAAACTTCTTTGTTTACACCCGATTTCGCGGTACACAGAGTAATGGCAGAGTATTGATATTTGATCTGGAATTACTTGAAGAGTTGGTAGTACAAATAAGGTAAGTCACGTTTTAGCTTCAAAATTAACTTTATATGCCATTTAGGAAAGTGAAATATAAATATCACTTTAAAACAGAAATGGTCAATCTGAACACAAATAAACATATCGGCAATACAGTTTTCTGCAATCTAGATTGAAAAACTGCTTCCTGATTGGCCAGATGTAAAGGAAGTAGTGCAAAAAGTTGATAGTTCGCCAACTTTGATTTTGAGATTGAGTTACTTTATAACCCTATAATCGTCATACTTATTACCTGATGTAAATAACTAGTATCGCATCAAACCTTATAAATTGACAAGAGCTTATACAGGTCTGGTTTGGACTTTGACCAAACATTGAAAAAAAAAACCAAATTAAAGTAAAACCAGCTGAGAGATCGAGAAGTGGTTAGACAGTAGGTCAAAACAAAACGATCATCATATTATATAGATACAATATATTGTCATTTGCTTCTAAATCCAGATGGAAGGAAAGAGATACTGGAGTATTTGCCTGGCACTCCAACTTTCTCACTCATGACGGGTGTGGGTGGTCCACTAGATATCGCAACGCATCACAACAAAGTATCACCATTTCAAGAAAAAGTGACAAGTAGGTTCTTGACAGAGATTTTCGAAAGCCAGACATTCTTTATAACAAATCTCGGTAAGTGTTACATTTAGGTAATTATATAATAATAATCCGATTTGATTTCAACTATACTCAATGTTCTGAATACCATTGATCCGCCTTCCTGTATGTCACATTTGAACAAGGCGCAGACGAAAGTAGCCACCCAGGTGATCGAGGTAACTTGGATGTGGTAAGGCTGTAAGGCAGCATCCAGCCAAACTAAAGTAACCCCAGCTGCTACAGTGAAATAGGAAAAGGAGATACTGGGGCATTTACATCGTAGCGCAACACAACGAAATACCACCAATTAAAGAAGAGATAACAAGTGGAATCATAAATTTCCAAATGGGGTATTGCAGGTAAGCCCGTCCTTGTGCGGTTATTATTATTATTAGAAATAGTAGCAATATGCATAAGGTTTTCTTGACACTTTAACCTAGGCGTTCTCTATAGACTGGACAAGTATTAATAACTAACTCTGCTCACAACACGGCGCGAATTAGAGAAATATCCCATTGTACTATCTAGCCAACTCGTGTGTAGTTTTACAAACAAAATATGTTTATGTGCCCAATGGATTCCCTAACCTTTGCACTCAATTTCCGTTAAAATTAGAGGGATAAATAGCTCCGTGGTAACGTGTCGGACTGTGGATCGTGAGATCCTCAGTTCGAATCCCACAGCTGACAGCTGCCAATTTAAATTTACCCTTGTGGTTCCTTCTCCACTAACAACTTTGGGGGCTATGACTTGACGGCTGGTAACCGCATTTCATACGAAAAAATATATCACTTACCGAGATCTGCGTAAGCAGAGTGCCACATCCATAATGGGTAAAAGGCGTGATGATATATTATTATTATTTATTTTAATTAATTGAAAATAAGTTTACTTAAGTTTCAAATATTTTATTGGGTTTCTTCTTTGTGAAGCAGTACTATTTAAAAGTATTACAGTTTTCAGTCTACACTCTACACTGTTACACATTCATTATCTTACTGTACCCTACTTAGTTAATTTATTTACTTGTTACCCATTAAGTCGTAATTTATTTTTTAATATTTTTTTTTCTTATTTTACAATGAATCTACAGTAGCTCTTGTGGTTCTTTTATTTTTTGTATGCCTATCTTTAACGAATTTGTGATTCTTGTTCAAATTTTTAAATTTTTGTCTCTTTAAATTGTTTCCTCCACTGAGCCTGTTTTTATATATCCGTTCCTTTAATTATAATATAATTTTTTTTTCATTTTCTTTTCGATCTTGTCATTTATAAGTTTCTGTGGTTTTGAGGGAAAAAATCACTTTTTTGGTCAAATTGATTTAAGTGCGGAATTTGATATATATTTACATACATTTTCATTTGGTGAGTTCAAAACGATGTTATCTGATATATATTTTGCGCAATTAGGACAAAACATAACAAGTTAAGTGTAATTTTTGAGGGAAAAACCAGTTAAGCTCTCTTTAGATGTACGTTAAAATGTATTTATATCAATTTTTCACCATTCATGACTTTTAATACTTTACTTTAAAATACAAGTGATGTGAGATAGATATTCGGATATAATAAGATTGAAAAAGCGTGTGTTAGCTCTCGGCGAAACATTTAAATTAATAATAAATAAGAAAAACTACCTCACAGCAGTTGGCGAGTTACACTTCGTTGATGAGTTCCAATAAGAAGGAAACGCGTTTGTAGTAATCGATTGACTGGACTGACTGGTCTCTGATAATAATAACGATTTGTTATTTATCAGAGACTGTAAAATTGTAAAACGTTCACCGAGAATTTTGCTTATCTATTGCCCATTTAAGGAAATTTATAAAGATGACTTGTGATACTTGAAACGCAAATAACTCGAAATCATGGAATAATGAATTAACTGGTTTTTCCTTAAAACCACAAATATATTTCCACGTTTGGAATTTTTATTGTTTTAAAGTTTGTATTTCTTGCTCTTGTGCAAGTTCTCTGACTCTTAGCCCTTCCATTTCCTTTTCTAAATCATTTAAACTAATTTCCCATTACCTCTAAGGTTATATGTCTTCTTTTTAGGTCTTTATTTGATTCTTCTATTTTAGATTTAATCTCCTTAGAATTCAGAGTCATGTTTTTCAACATCTCAAATATGTCGTCTTGTGAATATGGCTCTGTTTCTTTCCTTTTTCCTTGTGCTTGTGTTCTATCTGCTTTCCCGCTTTTAGTAAATGGATTATCGTATCCTTCGCTGCTGCTTCTTGATCTTTCTTCTATTTCATCAGGTTGACATGTCCTTAAATGTTCTGACACTGTAATAGTGTCCTCGAAGTATGGGCAATAGCAACATTTCACCGGTTTGTTCCCTCCCACAATGAACTACATTTTTGCGTCTTATCTGTAGTTCCGATTACAATTTACTTAATTTGGTTGCAATCCCACACGCAAGCTAGCCACTTTAGCTATTGTACACCAGATGACTATCTTAACTAATCACTTTCTTATCTTCCTTGATATGTTTACTAGTATTATATCAGTCGATAATCTAAGCTTAAAATATGCTCTGAAAATAAATAATAATTACTTTATTTCTACTGGTTCTCAGATGTTGGTTTATATTTACTCTCTTTTCCTTTCTTTTTAAAGCCAATCTAGCAACCATGATCGGCCACCTCTACAGCCTAAATGGTGCGATGGATTCGGGTGAAACCAATTTGGGGATTTCAAGAATTTTGTGCCATAGTACCTTTTATGGGTTTGAGAGTTTTCCCATTTACAGTCTTCGAGAAATTATGTAATAAAGTTATTAATTCAAACCATCAAGGCGAGCCCGCGTTGCTATGAAAGTGAACTTTGTTGATACTAGCTGTAACTTTTCATAAATTTGTGTTCAAAATATCATTTTTGGCAGACCTGTTTCAAATTTTAAGTATAAATTACATATTTCTAGACAAGTTGAAAAAGTTTTTTAATTTAATATGTATTTGGAATAAATTTGCAAAAATGTTTACTATTTTGTAAAAATTTTAAAAGAGAATTAAAAAAATTTTAATTGTTACTGTCACTTTTTTGACAGTTAAGTTTAAAATTTTAAATATAAATTGCTTTAATTGTAGTCCAGTTAGTTAGTTTGGTAAATTTATTTGTGTTTAGAATAAATGAGCAATCATGTTCACTATTTTGAAATTTTTTTAAATGTGAATTTGTTAATTTTTTTTTTTTCAAATTCAAAATAAATATGATAAATGTCTTTGTTCGTCAAATTCGATTCTTTTAAAGATTTTAGGAGAAAAAAATTAAATGAGTTAGTTTCTTATCTAATAAAAAAAAAAGTATATTCAAAGTATTTTCGTTTTAAATATTTATAATCAATTTCAGAAATTTCTTTTTAATCTAAATTCGTAAAATTGTCTAAAAGTAATTTTTAACAATCATCAATTGTTTTTCATTTTAAATTCTGCCGTGTTTGCTACCAAATTAAAGGTTTCACGGAGGAGTTTTAAACTCAAGTGTCAAAAAGTAATTTTAGACTACCGTCAATTGTTTGGTATCAAATTAAAGATCTCAAGAAGGAAATTTCAAAACAAATATTAAAAAATTGTTTTGAACGATTGTCAATTGTTTTTTTATAAAGCTTGTTTAAATCCCACTATGCTTGGTATCAAATTATAGGTCACATAGAGGAAATTTGAATTTATGTGTTTTTTTTGGACGATTAGTGTTTAACAAGAATCAAGATATACTCTTCATCTTGTCAAGAAGTATATTTCATTTCCCAAGACAAGACAAGAAAATATGATACAAGACTCAAGAATAATAAATTTTTAAATTCCACATTTATGATTAAAATATAAAAGAAAATTAATCTATTACTATGATTTTTCAAAACAAACATTTTACTGAAGTTAAACCGATAGCCGAAGGTATATGTCTAAATTTTCGGGTAAATAACTGGACTATGGTAGAGGTAAGGCAGAAATATGAATATTTCGTAAATACATAAAATAAAATATATATGTATATCATCACGCCTTTTATCCATTATGGGTGTGGCATTCTGCTTGCGCAGATCTTGGTAAGAGATATATTTTTGCATATCAAATGCGGTTACCGGCCGTCAAATCATAGCCCCCGAAGTAGAGACACCAACGTTGCGCTCTTGAGGGTTCGGATTGGATAAAGCGACAGAGAAAAGGGATTCCTCTAAAATATCAAGAATAAAAAAAATATCAAGAATTCTTGAAACAAGCGCAAGACAAGAAATGGTCATCAAGACAAGATTTGTCTCTAATAAATAGTTTAAGATTATTTCATTTACTTTCCTACACATGACTTTTTTATTTCATATCTTAAACTAATAAATAATAAAATTATTTTACTACAAATTGTTACTTTTTATTGTAATACAATTAAGTTAACCCATTTGTACTAAATAATCGTAATCGTAATCGCCGAATATTAAAATTGTTAATCGTATTTGGAATCGTAATCGTAAAAGTCAGAATCGTGGCATCACTACTAGCGAGTTAATGACAACCTAATATCTGAATTAAAATTTGACGATTCATTTTGTAATTTCAATTTCTACATAATATACAGAAAATGACATTGCCATGCGGCACCTTCGCCATTTTTCGAGTTAATTTACCTGCAGCAAAATTACTTTAGACCAGATTTCACAAAGGCATTATTACTCCCACGAAGTACAATATCACAAAGCCAACATGACAATAAAAACATAATAAAATATTAATAACCCTTTGGATAATTAGCCTCGCACGACACTGGCAGCTGTGGTGGTGTGTTGGCGAGATGGTGAGAAGGAGCGACAAACGTTTACGAGAGATGGTTTTACTTTTTGTTTGAGTTTCGAGACTCATTGCCGTGTGGCAGTGTTCGTAACGTTGTGTTACGGCCTTCGGGAAACGTAAGCGGATTAGACGAGCTTTATTATCTGTATGCCGTCGCAGTGTAAGTAGAAACGTCACGTTGTTTTTGTTCGCGCCTCTAACAGAAAAAATACCGCCGAAGTGTTTCAATAGAGAATGGAGGATGGACATTGCCCTACAATGCTACGGACACTACGGACCTTTACTTGTCTCTCTTGTTTAATACCTTCATATTGTCACCACTAACCTGAGTTCATCAACACAAAATGGACTGTCCATATACTATACTGCAATATTTTTAAAAAAAATACGCAGCACTTTTAATACTATAGAAACTATATTTTAATTTAAGTGTAGCAGATCTCATTAAAATTATTTTTGTATAATAACTAACAAGTCGTCGGACTACGAATTCCAAAAATTCTACCTATTATAAGAAACGAAGTAGAAGAACCTGCCATCAAATTGCAACACCCCTTTCCAGCAATAACAGTGACAATAATTAAACTTAACGCGTTAATATGCAGACCATTTTAGTAATTTTTCGTTTGCGAGAGAATAATAAATCAGTCTATCAAAAACATTCCAGTGGCATTCCAATAATTAATTGCACAGAGATAGTCCAAAAGACTTAATTAGATCTTTTATATTACATACATAATCATAATAATAATTCATTTTTAAGAAAGTTATCTTTTACAATGGATTGAAATTTTTGTTTACATTTCATTTAAATATATATACTCAAATAGTGACAGTGAATAATAATACACATACAAATGTACAAAGTTTGCAATATTGGACTTCCAGAACAAACCGACAATGAGCTTAATCCTGGAAGGACTGAGGAAGAAGATTTAAATAGATATAAAATACTACGTATGTACTTTTCTAGAATGCAATATGTTTAATATATTTAAATCAAATATCAAATATACAAATTATTTAGTTCAAATTTTATTAACTATATGTCACTGTCACGATATGTCACTGGTAACTCAATCTAACTGAATTAGTATAAGCTCAAGTGTAGGGTGAAGTAGCGCAAAACACCACCGCTTTCAAATTGGATATTTTAATACAATATAATAATAAAAATACTAACAGATCACTCTGAAAAATTCTATCTACGTCTATGATACAAGTCCAAAAGAGATTATCGGAATATTTAAAGCGGTGTTTCTATTTTTGGAGGAGGAAGTACGTAATTTTGAAGCATTATTGGAAATGATCCACATTTTTAGTAAACGAGAACTCCATCAACAACGGAACTGATACAGGAGATCTGAGTAGATGTTACCAGCATATTCTGCAATTAATTCTTCTCGCCAATGTACGTCTCTAGAATTTTTAAATGCTTAGTGTTAATTAGTTTAACCTTGAAATTATGTGATATTTAGATATGCTGCTGTTGTTGAATGTGACTGTTGTTCTATATGTTATTTATTTATTCATTCATTATATCGTTTTGACGTAAACTTCCATGAACATTTTTATTACTTTTAATATGTTATTCAATAATTTTAGCCAGTCATTAGGATTTTTGTCCACATAGGCATTGATGAAGAAAAAATATATCTTTAAACGTTTGCTAATGAAAATTGTTGGTTGTCTGCTTTGTCATTCATCATCCAACCTCCGCCTACTTTTTAATTATAATTAGCTACCATTTCTGGATGCGATTACGATTATTATACTAACAAAAAAATTTAGAGATAAATAATTTAAAAGATTTTGTTTCAATCTCATTTAAAGACTACAAACATATCTCAGTAACTCATATATTTTTCAGTATAATTGCCGTCAAATCACGACCTACTAAAATTAAAAATATTTGTATGGGCATAGCCACATACATATGTAGAGGATGAATAAACCATAAATTATTAGTACTTTTAGGATATCAAGGAAGCAGGAAACAAATAAGGCAATCCATAGCGAACAATAAAATGTTTGTTTTATTATTTTTACTGTAATTGAAAATAGTATTCGCAACACCCTTAAAATCATTCTCTAAAAAAACAATCACATCCAATCTGGCACACATTTCTAATCACCAGCACTGTCCCCCTACTCTTGATTAAGACAGCGGCGGCGACACAAGGCTTTGCGAGGGCGACGATACCGTGATCCGCTATAATTGCCAGCGCCCGCGGGCGTAATATCTCACGAGTTCTTGTCGGTGGCGCAACGACTGCCACAGTACGACACTGCGACAGCCCTCGGGACCAGAACTGTTGCTGCGATCACCGATCGGTTGGTCTTGAAGCAGCCAGCAGGCGACTGATGAGCACTGAGAACTGAGGACTCTTGCTTTCGACAAGATGTTTGATGAAAGTGAAATGTTTGTCTAGGGTTTAGATTGGTTTCTGGTTTCTTTTTCTTGAACTGCGAGGTTTAATTGTACGTTTTGTTTTCGAAAGTATCTTTGATATATTTCTACGTTATTTATACCCTGTGAAATATAAAACATTCGAAAAATAAGTTCATAGTATGCACGTACAAATGAAGAGTATTAACAAATACTTCTTAAACGTAGTTAAATTTTAGGATACTAGAATCAAAATTTTCGTTTTAGATATATTGTAACATTAACCACGCAATTTTTCCATGTTTTTATTCGCCTCAGTGGCTGAGCGTGTCTAGGTAGCATCTACTAACACTCAAGCGACCTTGTCCGCCATCACTGAGGTCGTGGGTTCGGTTCCCACCCAGGGTTTGGCTTTTTGTGATTGTCTTTTCAAATACGATGTTAATGTAATATAACTGTAATCAATAAAAGCGTCAAAGAATGGTATTTGTGGGGCTATAAGTCTGTGAGACTTAAAAAAAGCCGACACAAATATTATTATTAATTCTTTCATTTTAAGTTGTTCTACTATGGGCCAATATTTCAATCTATGAAAAAAGTACCAAATATATTATTCCTCGAATAAATGAAATATATCGCATCGAAATCATAGCTCAAATGTTACTTATTGTTCTAGCTGTCATTTTTTGATGCGTATTTTTTTTTTTATTTATTCCACGTATAACTTATTCGGAAGTTTATTCGTAATCGATGGAAATATCGGCCCTATATATAATAACAAGATTTTACACAACTTTTCTTCTTAAATGCTCACCAATACTTTATAATAATTAGGGATCGGATTTTAGGCAAAATGCCTATTTGTCACTTCTAGGCCCGTAACTGGAACAATTACTAATATTTGTTTCAAAGTTTTTTTTTAATAATTTAAGCTTATTTTGAAATAAAAATAAATAAATATATCATCACGCCTTTAACCCATTGTTGGTGTGGTACTTTGCTTACGCAGATCTCGGTAAGTTATATATTTTGTGTATGAAATGCGGTTACCAGCTGTCAAATCTTAGCCCCCAAAAATGTTAGTGGAGGGGGAACCACAGGGGTAAATTTAAATTTGCAACTGTCAGCTGTGGGATTCGAACTGAGGATCTCAAGATCCAATGTCCGACGGGTTACCACGGAGCTATGCTAAAATGCCTTTTTTTCGTTACTTTTAAGAAAATTATTATTTTTTGCCCAAATGATTATTTATTCGTTTCTTTTAGGAATATTTTACAAAAAATACATAATTTTTGTTAAACATATTTTGAGTCGTTTGATTATATAAAAATTGATAAAAATTTATTAAATATTCATATTCATCTCAATATTTCTTTGTCAATTTTTCCTCATATATTTTCAAAATGGATAACTCGATTGAAGCTAATCCGAAAAGTTAAAACCGAAATTCATAGAAATTGTAATAATTACAACGGCTCTTACCACGAGATTATTTTTGGGTATACTAAAAGAACTGGAAATTATTTTATAAAAAAATTGTTTCAAATAATAATCACACAGAAATATATTATCAATCACTCTCATTTGAAGATTTTTTTTATAAAATAATTTTAGAACATTGTACAGCGCTAAAATCTTCATCATCATCATCATCAATGGCTCGACAGCCCTAAGCGGGCCAAGGCCTCAAGTACCACGGTACTTGTCTCGTAACCACTCATCTTAGCGCCATTTGAATCTCAACCTGTGCGACAGCCTCTGTTTACAATGTAAGCAGAGCGGCATCAGAGAGAAATGTAGGCAACCAAGATTACTTTTAAGATGTAGAGGTGGTTGGTCTCTAGCATCCGAGTGTGATTCAAGGCCATGGTGTTTTTACCTTTTTACGACATTCACACTTGCTGGCCGGTAGACTTGAACCTGAGATTCAAACGTCACAGCTTGCAGTGGACAGCGCGCTAACACACTGAGCCACCACACCGGCTAAAATCTTAGTATACCTAAAAATAGAGCTCATGCTCGTGGTACCAGCTTTCCAATTTCTGCTAAAGGAGATTATTAAAATAGTTAGATGTTTGTATATTGTATATATTAATAAAATCTGTTATAGCAATAGTTTTGTGGTAGAGTATCATTTTGCAAATATATGGTGTTCAATCTAAGGATTCAAATAATCTTTTTCTTTCTGATTGCATTATTACATACCTACCTACTGCTTTCATATAAATCAATCAAAACATATTGTAACGAGCACACGCATGCTTCAATCTGTCGCAGTACCATTTCTCAAAACATCGAGAATGTTCTAGTCTAATTTAGTCTCTATACAGAAGTATATAAGAGTTTGTCAGACGAGCGGTAGTCAGTTTTTTAAAATCCGTAAGTGTGTAAAATATAAGAATCACACATTCAGTGAGTGAAGATATTGAAATCAGCGGAAATAAATACTGCGTTTGTAAATAAATGTAGTTCTAGTGTTTACAGTTTGTTAAATAAATAAATAATATTCGTTAGTACTAATTGGATTTCTGCGTCATATTTTCAACTTCACTGATTTAGTGCGATAAGTTTACCGGTACAATATATTTCTAGGAAAAAGCTGTATTACTATACTTAGTTGATTTGTAATCTTCGTAAAATAATCAAAGATTTATATGAACTCTGATATAATTATCAAGTATAATGTTATAAGTTGGCAACACTTTCGTGCGAAATAAATTGCAAATAATATCACAACGATAGTATGAAATAAGCGAACTTTGTAGTTCTATATAATATAGTAATAATAGAAAGTGCACTATTCCATTGTTGTGAAAAAAATATATATTATTATCAGTTTGTTTGTTTCAACCCACTCTCTTCTATTACGCAAACAAAATTGGTAACCATTTTAAAGCAACAAGAACAAAAATTTGCACTTAAGTACCATTTTATTTACTTTGGGTCGTAATAATTAGTAATGGAAATGGTATATTCAAATTAAATTGAAATTAAATACAATGTAATTGATATTATAATTGTTTTAATATCGTTCTATAATTCCTTGAATTTAACTTTGTAATTGCTCATTATATTAACTGGAGCAATTCCGTTCCTGGGGTAGATATAGAATTAGTTATTTTCGTTTTAAATTGCTGTCAATAGTATTGATATGCCACCCTGGGATGGTTCGTACAATCATTGATCGCGTATAAGAACGCGGAATGAAATGCTTGTGAAAAAAGGCTTAAATGAGTTAGATTGTGCGGGCAGCTAAGGGATAAATGGATTAAAATGATTGAGGGTTTGTTGAGAGAGCGTGAGTTGTTTCACAGACATCTGATTTTGTACAAAATAAGAAAAATTTTCCTTGGTGTATCCAGGAATCCTGGAAAATTGTATCACTCACAAGAAGTTTAAGTTTTCATTTCTTTTAAATTAATATCTCATAGTTTTAAACTTATTTACATTGAATTTTTATTAACGCCAATTATTCTTCATCCTCGTGGTGGCTCCATTTATAACATGGAACTCTAAATTAATACATCCTCAATTCCATCTATATAAGTATACCACTTTCCGCGAAAACCACTAAAGCAAAGTGCCACACTCAAAACTGGTCAATGGCGTTATGAAATACTAATTTATTTATTTCTAATGAAATTGAAGAAAAATGACCCTATAATAATAAGAATAGAATTCAATTGTGAATTGATTGATTTAATTGACATTGTATTATAAGTTCTTCAAAGTTCAAACGAAATCATATGAAATATTTTTCTGAAATTAACAATCTGATATAATTACACATGACAAATATTTGATATAATAGTGTCGATGTTTTAGTATTTTTTTTGTGTCCATAGCAACTATGATTATTAAAAAATAACTTAACATAGTGGTATAAACAGTTTTTATCAAAATTGGAAACAGGTACAAAACATTAGAATAACATTTTTTAGACCTAATATTATTGCTAACATCTTTTAATCGCAACTTTTTGCTCAACTGTTTATATGTTTGAAGTAAATTATTATTTTGTGTGCTGCAAACTTCCACATTAGATTTTGCAATTTTAATTAAACCAAAATCTTCGCATTGTCATAAACTAATAATTATAAAGTTTATTTTTTTGTTTATGAATTATTCAACAAATGGCCATACTTCTATTCACCATCTACCCGGAAGTCGTTGATAAAATAGTCAAAACGTATTTTAAACTCAAAACATGTATATTTCGAAGAATCGTAATAAACAAATTCAACACTCCTCAATTACGTTTACAGAGAAACTCTGTTCTAACAAAAATAATAGGAAACAATTAATAGATAACATTATTAAATTAAATTTACACTTATAACTAGAGAGCGGATTATATGCACGAAAAAACAGAATTACCTATATGCACATATATATGCACTGATTTTTTTGGGAAATATGCATTTTATATGGACAAATATAACAAAATAACATAAGATTATGACATATTTACAATATTACATTAACAAATTATTAAAAATTTTCTAAAAAAAAAATAAAAATAAACATAAGTAAAAGATATATCCAGCTGAGAATTCTCGGTTTTTATTCATTGTACCCACTTTTACTAGCATTCGTGTATACAATGAATACCTACCGTTACCGTTACAAGGATTTCCCTAGAAATATTAGAGTTTATTGTTTTGTGTATTTGCTTATTGTATTGTTTATTGCTTTTTCCGTTGCGTTCTTCAATTTATTGTGGCCTCCTCCAGTATTTGGGAATTATCAATGTGCATTACCAGAATTTTCAGAATGTTTATCACTAGACAAAATCATAAAAATATTAAAATATGCAATTATATGCAACTTTTGTAAAAATATACATAAGAATGACCAAATATGCAATATATGCAATTAGTAATTAACATTAATTAACTCTAATCAATGTAATTCGTCCAGAAAATTGATTTTATTTAAAGATACTCAAAAATTAAAATATATGCTCTTTGCATATGATCCGCTCTGTACTTATAAAATTTAGATCAATATTTATTTATTGTTGCACTCCAGTATTATAAATATTATAGTTATTTAAATTGTTGTTATATTTACATACAACGAATTTAAATTTTAAATTGGAAACTAAATCCTGATTACATTCTGTATATTCGAACAACAATAATTTGGCAATTCAGGGATAATAAGTATAACATTTACTTAATCTGTACTTATGGGATATAATTCGAATTATACAATATTATTGATATTGTATTGTAAAAATAAAATTAACTTTTACATTAATCCGACACTGGGCATTGGAAGTATTCTGACAAATATTTGCAGTATAATCATTCAAGATTCTTTTGTACTTTTACTTTTTAGAGTTGTTTAATCATTTTATTACGAATCGTTGAATTTTGGTGGACTGAAGCATATCTACTTAAAAACTAGGCACTGATTTTTTACGTGATTTCTACACTTCCTTATACTACGTATAAGAAAATAACAATGGAATGCTGTGATCAATCTGCTGCAATTTATAAACTATTATAAGTTCGCCCATTATATCTTAAAAGTGTACAAAAATATCAGAGAAGGTTGACAACAAATCCTTTATTTTAGTGAAGAGACCTGTCTAGATAAGACGAAGCAAATAACATATTTATACAAACTCGTGAATCCAAGGTTTCAGAAAACAATCTATAATAGATTTGAAATTGGATACCGAAATGTGAATCCAAGTTACTTTTAGAGACATCCTCAACAACATCAGCAACCACTGATCCATTGTTAAATGTTGCCATTAGCTAATAATAATTTGCCGCTTTATTTCTGCTTAGCTTAATGTAATTTGCATCAGAGTGTAGTAAGCAAAATACCGGCTAAGTTTATGCTTTATTTAGTTGAATTACGAGTTGAACTTGCGAACTAAACTTTTGTAAATCCGCAGGCTAGCAACAGACAGGCAGATACCTTTCCGTGGCATTTAACTCCGCAAGAAAAGATCGGGTTATTAAGACGCTTCTTTCAGTCAACAAAGCGTTTGCGATAACTGGATATAATGTAATCTTCCACGGAGAAGATGCTCCGTGTAGCCATAGCCAGAGCTGGGAATCGCAGGTTGCTGACCCATCGCATCAGCGAATCTAAAACTTTTTTGATGGATGATTTCCGCGCCAAATATAGGTCAGCCAATCATACTTCTTCTCCGTCTAAGCTTTCTATATTAGAAAGAAATTTATATACATTTTTGTTTCAATTTTAGCATTAGATATTATAATTTTTTAATCTAAACTATTTTAATTTTATTTAAAATGATTCAAGGCTTTAATTGACAGTTAACAAAGCAAGTCTTCTAACAATATTTAAGTCTTTTTCAAATAGTTGCTACAATTTTAAATGGATGGTTACACAGAAACAAATTTTCGTGCTGCCATCCATTGATGTTTTTATTGAACTACAATGAAATTCACGTGAGCGAAATACAAACAAAACGTTGTCAAAATGACAGTTCTTAAAATGATGCTAAATAACAAAAATAAAGTGTATTTATGGTTTGTGCATTAATGACTCCCGTTAGTACTATAAAGAATATATGGCCAGTGTTAAATTTATTCAGTTTCCTAAATAATAAACTTCAAAAATAAAAACATAACCTTGTTAAAACACCATCTCAAACGTCAAAACATGGATGTTTGTATCATGAATTTCCATCTGAACTTTTACCTCATCTTTCTCTTTCTTGCCTGTGACGTCAAAATTATAACCCTCCATTTAATTTATAATTGATATTTGTTTCTTTTATTATATATTTCTTCGCTATTTATCCACTTCTGAGTGTGGTAGGACAGATCTTGGTACCTATATAATATATTTGTGCACATGAAATGCAATCACGGCCCCAAAAATATTATTAGAGGAGGGTAGTTTTACATGTTACAGATGTCGGTATTTTTTCCGAATATTTATCGGCTGTTAGTAAAGATTCTTCATCGTCAGTAGGATAGTAAGTAAATATCCGGCAGATATCGGATTTTCAATAAATTACAAAAATTTCATAAGATCAATTTTATTTAATTTACATATAATTCTAAACACAAATAAAACCACCATATCTTCAATCAAAACACCGATTATTATTATATTTAACAAAAAATATATAATAATAAGTACTCGTATTTAACGGGGGAACACACTTCTCGATAAAAACATTTCACGAAAATACAAACCATAAAAATAGATTTCTCGAATATACAAATGTCGAAAATTATTTTCAGAGGTTTTATCTCTACGGAAAATACAAATGTCAAATATTGAACATGTTACAAATGCCAAAAGTACAGATCTCGAAAATACATTTGTTGAAACGCTAGGATATTACAAATTTCGAAAGTATGTATCTTGAAAAAACATATAATTTTCATTAAAACTGAGCCCTGTGATAATGTGTTTAGAGTTTATCAATCGTGAGTTGTGTAGACTTAGGGTTTAATAAAAGTGCGAGCGAAGCGAGCTTTACCTAGAGATATTTTCCATTAAAAATCTCTAATCGTAATTTTCACATTTTTACATTCGTAAAATGTATTTTCGAGATTTGTATTTTCGAGAAATGTGATAACGAGATGAAAATTCAAATTATGGTGAGTGAATACCAATTTCTTAACATTTTTCAGGCAATGTTCGGTTGGATATCCGGTCGCCGGACCTTAGATCATGGCGCAGAGAATTAGATGTAACTAGCTATATGTTTTACAATGCTGCTCGAAGGAACGTTTAGAACAAGGTGAGAAAGATATATAGTACAACATAAGAAAGCGCATGCGCTATGAACGAGCATAGAAGTCGGCACGGATTTCTGTGAAAAGCGGCATACATGAGGGAAGAATAAATAGAATAGAAAGTTATTCCACACCCCTTTTCAAAAACCATACTCCTGTTACAATACAACAATTTATTTTTCAAATATCATACTACCCAGTTTTCCTTTGAAGACATGAAACAGAATAACTTGAAATCAGAAATTACAGGAGTTTCGCGTCCGCCACTGGCGTGAGAATTATGGAGTTTGCGCAGTAGCTTATTCTTACCAAATTTTCTGTCTCTCTCAATCGCAAGCCTTCCCAGTTCCTTACATGTAGTGCTCGGTTCAATTATTTAAGTCTGTTACAAAACAAGGGCTACCAACTCTCTAGCACAAAAATATCGAATTTAAAAAATAAAAACTATAGAAAAACCGCCTAACGAAGTAAACGTTTTTCCTAAATACGTGCAGCTGTTTGCGAACTTAATTTATATAAAATGTATATTTTGTTACTACAGCTGTTTCAAAATATATCTACATTCCAAATTTCATTTTTTTAAAATGGATAAGTCGGCTCCTTCATTATTTGAAAATGCTTTTAATAAATAATAAATATGAACATGAAATTTTACCGTTTTATAGATGCAATAGCTTTGCTGTACCGATATTTTGTACTGATTTTCAAATAACACTACCAAGTAGGACAATTTTGTTTGAGGAAAATTTTAATTGTCGATTTTGGTATTTGAAGTTGGGTCCTCGTTTCGATTTTTTTATTTCCAGAGTTATTTACAGGTATTGAAAATTGAATGAAATATGCAAAACCGAAAGAAAATCAGATTTATTTCGATGCTTTCAAGTGTCTACCGATAAAAAGTAAGGAACCAGCCATTTTAAAACTATTAAATGCTGCGTGAAAAAAAGCAATGTAATTGAAATTCATTTATGCTGAAATATGTACAAGGAGCAAAGATATGTCTACTTCAGGATATTAACTGAATAATTAACCGGTATCTTGCACTCTCTGATAGAATTATGTAATCTGTGCAAATTATTATACGTAAGTTCTTCAAACTTAATAAAGTGCTTGTGTGAAGCGCTAGTTGAAATCGTTTTAAAATTTAACCCGAATGATTACCTACATAGTTTCAAATTTACTCACTCGTGTGCAAATTATTCCGATCGTTGTCGAAATTGAAATGGAGCCCTTCTGCAGTAAGTGAAAATAAAAAATTATTTGAAATAACTTAAATGTAACGAACAAATCGTTGGTTAAACCATCTATCTCTATAACAATGAACATATATGATGTACTCCTTATGTATCAAAAGGATATAATTGGTTTTAGAACCACTGGATTCTTAGCAATATATTTTGAAAATAACAATTGTTTTAAATACTTAATAATTTCATATATTTGGGTATTCTTGTACTGTATTTCAATTTATCTACATAAAAGTAGACGCATGTATGTACATTTGTTATTTATATATGTCCAAATCGTTTATCATAGACACATAAAATTTTACACAGCGCTTCTTAGAATCTACAAAAAATTAATATTGAAAACAATTTACTCAAAATTTTGGCTCTATTTGCACAAAATACGTCTCCAATTATTTATCTCACTCCTATACTTTCTACACCCTTCAATTTAAAAAAAATCTAACAAAATTCAATACGGCAAAGGAAACACGTAACGCTGTATTTTACTTAAAATTCTAAAGCGATTTAGCCAAATCAATAATTTGAAAAATAAAGAAGTTTCTCTTTTTTTACCAAATGTGAATTATTAATATGTAAAATAATCTTTTTTTGTGGTTTTCATTACAAAGTTATCAAATGATTGGTAATTCGAAATGCTCGAACTTAAGATACATCAGACAGTTATTAATAAATATAAATATATCATCATGTCATTACCAGTTTTAGGTGTGGCACTCTGCTATCACAGTTCTCGGTAAGTGATATATTTTTGCGCCTCAACCCTTAAAGTTACAACCCCCAAAAATGACAGCGGTGGGGAAACAACAGAGGTATAGTTACCATGGCAATTTTCGACCGTGGGATTCGAAGTAAGGATCTCGTGATATATGATACGTTACCACGGAGCCATTTATTTGAGTAAACAATTAAAATGATTTGTTTATCCAATATGTATATTATATGATTAGATGACCTCCGAATAGTGCTATTTGTTGCTAAGCAGGAAGACACAAAATAGCAATAGACGAAAAGGGTGCGCGGAAAGGAAGGTGCCTTAAATTTACAGTTGTTTTGACCAATGACGTCTAATCATAGAATCATACCTACATACCTACTATGTATGTAACGTGCATTACATCAACTTAAGGCACCCTCCTTGCCGATCACCCGTCGCGTTCACAATTATTCTATCCTTTTCCGACTACTAGTCTTCAGATTAGACGTCACTCACTGCATACGTATGAATTAAAAGTACGAAATAATTTGCAATGAATATCAGAATACTATCTGAAGTCCCCTCCACTAACATCTTTGGGACCATGGCTTAACGGCAAGTAACCGAACTTCACGCGCGTAGAAATTTATTATATACCTACCGAAACATGCTTCAATTAGAGTGCAATAACCAAAAATAGGTAAATAACGTGGTGATATATTCACTATTACTAGCAGATATTAAATTCTGTTAAAACTTATATTTTTTCCATAATCATTATAATATATAATATCGCAGCCCTTCGAGTCCTATACTAATCTTAAGATATAAAGTTTATGAATATATTTTGCATTTAGTTTCATATACCGGATGTAAAATTGAACTGTAGTATATAGGGATTTCAATGCCATTTTTTATATTGCTGTAATTTTTTACTTTTACTTTACAGCCAAAGTGTAACTATAAAAGTTGTTCAGAATTTAAGAATGAATGCAATTAGTTACATAAAAATTATTATTTTATGATACATCATGTGGAGCAGTTAGACGAGAACTAAGAAAGGAAAGAAAACCATTGGATGACCAGAGCACTGGAGAGGCAAGAATATAAATAAAATAAATACACTAGATCTGCAAACAAATATATGTGCTTGAAAGGTATGATTGCAAGCGTCGTTTTGCAAAATCAATATATTTTATGTCTTTAATAAAACAAGTTGTACTGAACCTTTCAACAACATAAAAAACTCGATGCATATCATACGATAGGTATGCAACTACCAATTAAAATTTTTCGTAATTATTAAACAAAGAACTTCACAACTACTCACTTAAGTAAGAGATGTTAAATGGTATTTAATTAATAAACTTTATCAAGGTTGACGCCAGCGAACCGACGAGGCAAGGTACGTTAGGTTACAACGTAATGTAACGTAAGTCAATTTGCGCGAACCTACATACTGGTTTTCTGTCGAATGGCTACTGCCCTCTCTCTCTTTCTTATGTGGCGGCCATAAGAAGAAAGAGAAAGGCTTGAGTACAGACATCAAGATACCATAACTACTCCATCGCCATCTTTTCTAGCGGGCATTTGGCGAAAAGGAAAATAGAGAGAGAATGATATTGTCGTATGCGCATGGAAGACAGAGAGTGTCGCGCTGACTTGACTTATAAGATGATGTGATTTTATGTTCACAGCTGACTGAATAGTGAAAATGTTTTGAATAGTATTTACTTGTCTTTATTGAATTTACCGCATTTTAAAGGTAAGTAATAAAATATTCACGTATAAAATTCATATTAATTTGGTTATGTTGTGTGTCGTGTGTCAATATTTAATGAAATTACGAGTAAAATTTAAAATGTTTTCAGATGTTTAAGATAGTTCAAACAAATGTAAAAGACAAAGTAAATCTAACGATAATTACCAACGCATGGGGAAAATGATGTAATATTGTTGTGGCCCAAGAACAGAATAGATAAATTCTTATAGTCACAATAAATATTTTACATCTGGTAAAGACTGGATTGAAATGCCTTTTATTTTAAAAAGAAGTAATTTGAAAATTATAATGATGTTGAAAAAAAGTGGGAAAATGTGAGGATGTTGTTACTGAAAGGTTTTATTCCAATAAAGAATAATTATCTAAAAAAAGGTTTAGATTATTAAATAATAATAATAAAAAAAATTACTGGCTCTACCTATTTCCGATTATAATAATTTGGTGGTACTCATTAATAGTTAATACTATATTCTTAGCCACGTCAATGAAACGGCAGCCTCTGCTGTAAATATGATATTTCGGTGCCTAGTAAAATAAATAACAAAATTGTTTTATGTTTGTTAACAATTAGAGCAACAATGATAATTAGAAATTGCCTTGAAAATGACCTTGCAAAGGTAAAAATGAACGAGGAAAGGTTTCAACCGCTCTCTCAACACAAACTATTACGCCTCTAAATAAAATAAATGTAATATAATTTATACACCCAACTAAATTGTTATAATTATATTACACACACGAAAGATGTGAAATCAAGTGTTGAGGCCAGTATATGGAATCTCATCCATTAAATAATTTCATGACAAAATTTACAGTGAACTAACAGATCGTTCACTTTTGTACTTTGGTTTTACCTAATACTGTATTATATTTTGTTATAAAAGATAATATTTCGATATTCGAGTGCGAACTGTTCTTTCAGATACTTTGAAATGACAAAGACAAGTACTACAGATATACACAGTCTATTTTGCATTACACAGGTAAACGAAAATTATTCTTCAGTAGAAGTAAAACTTTGTATAGGTAATTACATGAGCTACAGGTAATTTTACTTGTCTCCTTAGTTCTTTGTGACAGTCCTGCGGTCTAAAATAATCAAATAATTTGTTGTTCATTTCTAGAATCCACTAAAATGTTTAGCTTGAAGTCTTCACATTTTATAAGATTCACATTTTGTTTGTATTTATGACTGGTGTTTTATCTCGTTCTTGACTCGAATCTTAATCTTAATTACATCGTCACTATACGTGGTATGCAATATACCAGTATAATATTTATTTAAAATTTTATTTTTGCTATTGCTTACTTTTCAGTTATACCGGGTGTAGAATTGAAATGTGGATTATAGGGATTTCAATATTTTTAATATAGTATATTTATTTAATTTCAGCTATATCAAAAAATAGCATTGAAATCCCTATACGCTGCATTTCAATTCTACACCCTATATAACAGTTTATTGTTTATTAAAATTTGCAGACTTTTTTTTAATTCTCCTCGATTATCGTAGTGATCTGTTTTATATGTAGATAAATATTATTCCAAATAATTAATCTTGTTATGAATTGTATAGGTTAAATTAATTAATTTTGCCGAACAATGAGATATTAATATATTGCGTTACACAGCTCCCCAGTATATTGCGGACTTGTGCGCAATTGAAGGTCCTTGTATAGTGTAAATCCTCACAGTTTTGGAATATCTGATTGAATAGTTCGATCGACAAAGGCAGCATTAAAGCGATTGAATGCATCCTCTTCAACTGATTTCGAATTTCGGAATTGAACCAGGTAAATGAAAGCATGGTCGTACTTAAAGATCTCCCTTGGGAGTGAGCGACTCAGTCTCAACAAACTGACAAACGAACGGTCCGGAAACGGTCTGCGACTCCGTGCGACTACCCAGTCCTTCCACTACTACTACCGTAACACCGTATCCAATTCTCGCGACAAATAGACTCCGTGAGGGAAGAAATGACGCCACGCGGTGTGTTAGCGGTGAAAAAATCGCCACACGATCTGTGAATGTGTATGAGGAAAACGAGGAAATAGAAGGAACCCCTTAAAATGTTGAGGATGAATGTGTATGAGCGGATGTGATCGAATTTCTACACACTTAGGTATCTCTTGACTGCTGGATTGGGTATACTTCGTTCTCAGCCAATATACAAGGTAATTCAAAAGTTCTTTACATCTTTCAATGGATGTATATTTTTTATTGATAGGCGTTACAATTTCTAAACATGAGATTGTGGTAAACACATCAAGTGTCGTTACATTTCACAATTCAGAGTGATTTCGTAAATGATATGCGTTCAAAATTAACAAGTTGTGCACATTTGATTTCTTTATTTATTAATTTTTTTGATAAGAACTTAGTTATCAGTTCCGAAACAGGTATAAGATTTTTTGTTTATATTTTAATGTATAAGAGTTTCATATTATTTTACTAAATTAGTTTTTTAATCCGCACTTGTATTTTCACTCTAAATTTGTGTAATTAAATGCCCAAATATCTGAAATCATTATACTTGATATGTACAGAACGTTCTTCTTCTGCTACTTCTTCTACCTACTAGTTTTTTTTTTTACCATCTTATACATAGTATAACTAGTTTCAACCATTTTCTCAAATACCCACATGTTTTGATAGATGGATGGATGTGTGCTTATATATTAATTAACTCATGATCTAGAGAATATTTCACTACAATTTGCTATCTCATTTAATATTGTTCACAATTACAAAACAGGATGTGGAAAAGAGAGGGTAACGAAACTTCAATATTATTAATTTTGTGACAAAAGTTGATTTTGATCATAATTTCAAAATCGAAAGTGGAAGTTTACTAAATACGCAATACAATAACTACAAATTATTCAAATATGGAAACAGCTGCAGAAAAAATAGATAACATACATTTCTTTTTAATCTGCTACCATTTTTGAGAAAAAAAAACTAACAATATTTCAACAACCATAAACCTACAATTCTATAAAAACAAACAAATAACTAAAACATTTATTCAAAGATACGTCATTAGTATTCATTAACAATACATAGTGCGTATAAAAAATTATGAGCTAACATAGAATATATTTTATCATTTGTGATTATTATTTATTGCGAAATTATGCCAAATTATTACAAAAGGTAATCGGTGTGAACAAATTAATTGAAAATTAAGACTTTGTCACACTAATGGGTTCAGACCTTCAGAAAACACATGACAAATATAAAATTTATATTAGATGGTGCATCGAGTTATATTTCATTGAGTTCTTAAATTCTTTTCCAATTGTAATCTAATTAACATGAAAATTCATTATTTCATACATGTATTTATTTAAATTATAATAAATAATTATATCACGCCTGAATATGAAAAATGAAACATACCATCAACAGCTTTGCTTAGCTTGGCCTTACTGTTTAAACCTACAAAACCATATTTGTATTGTTCATCATTTATGAATGTATACCCCATTACCAAATAGCCACGCTCAGCACTTCTCGTAGATGAAAAAGATTGTTATATATTTTTTATTTAATAACGTTTTCTGAATGGCATACGAAGTCTTAACATTTAGATATGAAGCGTGAAAGGTGTTGATATGAATGCCTACTATAAAAATGACATTTTTGAAAGTACCAGGAATACATAGAATTTAATATTGCGTCATCTTTGAATAAACTGACATATATTTGACACTGCGAATAAGCGAATGTAATATATTTCTCGAGGAGGCACAAAATCCTTCTGTACATTTCGCTTCACAAATTTCAGAAGGAAGTAAGTAAAACATGACGCTAACAAATAAATTATATGTATGTGTCTTTTATTATAATAGTACTAGACTTTATGAAAAAAATAAACTTTTTATTTAAAAAAAATTTTGTACAGAATTTAAAAAACTTATTTTTTTAACCGTTCCACAAATAATACTGTCTACGTAAATGTAACCTCGACCTCTGAATCGAACCGTGCAGTATTTCACAGTTTATAGGTGGCCTTTTTTATTTCATAATATCAATTTTCTAATTAGTAAAATTTTGAATTGAGATGTCAATTTCCGAATCAATTTGTTCTGTTGGGAAAAAAATCTAAATAATTATCCACCTTGCGGCAGAAGCATAAACTAGAAAAACGAGAAATATTTTCATTGCTTCCATTTAAATTCATAGTAAAGCGGTAGAATTATTTTCGAAACAAATATATTTATGTAATTTAGTTTCTCTCCTTATTGTCATTATATTAAATAGACTGTATTAATATAGATACAAATAAAATACATGTAAATTTAACTTGCATTTTTTGTTCAGTTATTTTGTTATATTAAAGCATGTTGATATCATTGACTTCAGAAAAAAATTCTCTGTCGAAAGAGCAAATAAAAAATATGTTGTCATTTAAAATAAAAAAGGTAAATTCCATATTTAGAGAACCCCTGGTTTGCTTATAGTAATAGTTTTGCTAATTTAATCAACTTCTTATCCCTTATATATGGCACACTTAATGAAAACGCCTATATATTACATTAACAATATTATTGTAACTATTGTTAGTTTGGTAAGTGTGGTATGTATTTGTAAATTATTATAAAAAATCTCTCTGATAAACATGTCATAAAAAACAAAATTGATTATGTTGCACAAATTTCCCGTTAACATGAAAATAAGAATCTTAAATTTGGCGAATTTTCTGATTGACTTGCAGTGCGCAATCTTTGGAATGCATCACTTATATATTGACACCGTGAGGGTTACTATATTTTTAGGCTGCACTATTTATTGAAATATTTTCCAAAAATGAACAATTATTCAAATATAGCGTTATAAATATTAAATAACTCAAAATTATTGTGCCCGTTTTATATATTGTTACAGTTTTATTTAAAAACGTAGATCAATAAAACTATAAATAAAAATATCTTCGCGCTATATACCTATTCATAGACTTAACAGCGTTGTCATACAAATATATTGTTTACCTCATTAAATAAAATACTAAACACTGCTTCAGTTCCAAAGAAGGAAATATTTATAGTAATTATTTTTTCCGGTTTGTTAAAATACGCAAATAACAGGCTGTAGCCTGACATTATTCTCATACATATGTATAATATCAAATCATGTGATTGTCAGATATGGAAATACGGTCTCCGTGGAGAAAACGAGGTATCGAAGGAAAATCTGTAAACTAACCCGCTGTGTACCTTATTTTCCGACTCACAAACACAGTGTATACAATAGAGTTATGGAGGTAAATAAAGACATGCCTCACTGTAAACTGTATCATCTAGTGACCTGTGACATTTAAATGTTTATGTCACCTGACCCAGAAATACACTCCTTCTTTACCACGTTCCAAGTACGAGAGTAGCACGGTAGCACCCTTCAAATTTAATTCAGTGTGAAAAAACGATGCATAAAAATAAAATATTTTACATTTTAACAGTTTATGAGTTTTGCTTTAGTATATATTTATTTTGACGGAATATTACCATCCCGGTTGGACCAATGACTAAAATATTTTTTTTTTTAAATTATATTCTTCAGATAATTACGCTTATATCTACTTTTTATGGAACTGGAAATCCAATGTTAAATTTTTTATTTGGCAATAGTTCCCTATGAATTTTAGAATAAAATTGTAGGTACCATAAATGTTCAGAAACTAAACCTGCACTAAATGAGCCTAAATTTGTTGATATAATATAATTGTCATGAGATAGATGCAAAAAAAATTGTACTTTTAAGCTATTTACAAAGTGCATTGGAAAACAAAACATACAATTCAAAGAGCCGATAATAAAGTTTTAAATAATTATTAATTTGATTAAATTATTTATCAGTAATAATGGAAATTTATACCATTTAAGATAAAAATTCTATGGATAATATGGTATTTTGCGGAAAATTCGTTAAATCAAGTGTAAGATTTCAACACTAGGGATAATGTACATAATTATAAAGCTGCTCAATGAAATATGAAGTGTTATTTCCCTTTGTAAGAAGTGCGGAGTTATAATAATAACCGAAAATGATAAACCAGATAAAAATAAAAAATAGGAACGATAATTAACTAAATGTACTTTTCTGCGTGACAGTAAACCCATAAAGTGTACTTAATTCAAATACGAATCTATCTTTCAATAATTCATAAACCAAAAAGATAGAGTAAGCTAATTTCATAATTATAAGTTAAATGGTATTACGAAAAATTGAGTTTATTTCAGTCGTAACTGAGAAACCGAAAATGAAAATTTGCTGAATACATAAAACAATAGATTCAATTTATATTTAATATGCAAACAAAAACGAAGGTTTTAGAAGAAAAGACATAAGTTATAATATTTCAAATATAAAACATACGAGATTTGATTTCATCTCGTTCTAATTTAGAGAAAACTATATTATATATTCGAAACTATATTCATGTGTCATGTGACATATTTTCCGAAAAACTACATTGCACATCTATCTAGTTACATGTCTATCACAACGATGATAAAAAACAAATGAAATTATCACCTTTTTTTTTGGTCCGCTGCTAAGAATAATTTTCTTAATTGACAGCTAATCGTAATTTTGTAATTTAAATTATCGTGTCTGTAGACACAAATGTCCATTTTAATACATCAAAACTTAGGTCAGTACACCCGACTTGATGCATTCAGTAAATGCATCCCCTTTCTTAATTCGTTTCACAGCAGATAATTATTCATTATATTCTCTAATTCTAATTAAATATAAGATCGTAATATGACTGATAATTGAACATATTACTCGTAAAACCGAAGCAGCACGTTTGACTCGTTTTTCGGACTCGTGAAATTTGGAGCGTCGGTTCCGGTTCCACTTGAAAATATCATCTATGTTAATTATATCATTTGTTATATTGCCTCTGATAATATGCTTCAATAATTATAGTTGCTAAGAAAATAAACAAATAATAACTGATACATCTATTTAATACGCAAACCAAATATACAGTGAAATTATTAAAAAATCAATTTTTAAAATTATATGTATGGAATTATAAGGAAGCAATGTGTTGTCTATATTGTTTTTAGAGATAACTATGCATAGCATCAAAGTAAAATGAATTTGTTCTAAAAAATATAATTTTTATTTATCGGATGATGTTTTATTGACTTTAGTGCCTGGCTGTATTTCGTCCATAAAATATGGCCGGTCCATTTAATTCGCATACATCACTCAAATAATTTGTGTACGTAACGCATGTGTTCCATTTCAAACAGCCAGTTCCATTACACACAAAGTTTACGTCTGCGCAATCACAACAATCCTGAAATTTTTCGCAGGTAGACACAGTGACAACATCACAGTATTTCGCACGCGTGCACAGCATCTAAACACGATTAGCGCGTTTAAATTGACGGATCGTAGTTAATTATCTCCGTGTAACCAATCCACGGCAGAGCGCGCAGCGATAACTAAGCTAATTTCCAATTCCAGGACCACAGATGACCCTCAGTACCTCAACGAGAATGCTTCAGCTTCGTGGACTAAGTAACCGCATGGCGCAAGGAACTCCTGCGCTTGCGTATAATGTTATCATATCGTAGGTCTCATGTTAATGAAATGCCACTGTTTTCTTTTTATTAATATTCATTAATTGCAATTCTATTTTGTAAATAATAATAAAGCACTGTTAAAATTGCACATGTTTATACATGTATGCATATCGGGTGTCTACTTTTTTTAATAGGACATGGAAAATACAATGGTAAAATATTCATTAGGTCATAGTTCGTTCCCTATGAATTCTAGAAAAAAAGTGTAAATACGAAAAATGTTCAGAAACAAAAACTGCACCAAGTGAGCTTTAATTTATTGATGAAATATAATTCTGCATTAGATAAACGTAAAACAAAATTTATAATTTTAAGCTATTCTGAGAGTGCCATTGTAAACAAAACATACAATTCAAACAGTCGTATTGTTTGAGTTTGACAGAAGAAATACGTCTTTGTCATAAATATTTAAATCATTTTTAACTTTATTAAATTATTTACCAGTAATCATGTGGATACTTAAACTATCTCAGAAAAAAATCAATATATAAAATTGTACTTTGCCGAAAATTCGTGAAATCATATGAAAGATTTATTTAGCGTATTGCATCAAGTCAGCCCAATTTCTACACGTGAGACGATTACAAAGCTGTTTAATGATTGTTATCTCTCACTGTAAGAGATGGAGAGCAATAAACAAAAATAATAAACTAAATGAAGGAAATTGAATGTACAATATAAACTAAATATACTTCTAAATATTAAGTTATATTAAATGGTAAATGTATCCCAGATTACAGATAAATAATTTAAACAAGTCAATAATCATTAAAACTATGCTAAATGCCATCTATCAAACTCAAACAATGTAACTGTTTGTATATATTGTTTACCATGGCACTCTGGAAATAGCTAAAAAATTCTAAATATTATTTTACATTTATCTCAAGACAGAAATGTATTACATCGATAAATTTAAATCCGTTTAGTGCAGTGGAAATGCATCGGCGTGTGGATCATAAGTTCGAATTCCTCAGCCGAAAGTTGTCATTGTGGTTCCACTTCCACATGTCTATAGGGGCCATATTTAAACAATTTATTAATAAGCGTAATTCAAGTGCAAAAATATGTCAATTACCGAGATCTGCGAAAGCAGGGTGTCACAACAAATATAGGTAAATGGCATCGTGATATGTTCATTGATTTATTTTCATATAAAAAAATGTAATCAAGTATTTTCATCAATAATGTAGAAGAAAATGACAACATTTCGCTGTGAAGATGTTTCAAATATTTACCGCTGAAAAAAGTTTCAAATTGAACATGTTATTACATTATTTATAATTTTATTGTATCTGCTTCCATGTTTGAGAAAAATTAATTTATGTGTTGCATAATACATTTTCCAATAGGAACATACATATGGAGAATATTTTCTGTGTTACCGTGAAAGATCTAAATTAGTCAGTGTCAGCATTAACCGGATAATGTCGACACACACCAAACACGGGGGTGGAAATGCGAAACAATATTTATAAAATTAAACATTAGGACCTTCACCGGTATATGTCAACAAACACAGATAAGTTTAGGTGAGCGTACGAAAAGTTTCCATTAAAAATGAATACTGTGATTCGAGTTAGTCGGGAGTGAGTTCTCCGGGCTTAGGGTTTGTTTAGAAAAAACACGAGCGAAGCGAGTTAACCTAAAAGAGTAATGTAAACGAAATGGTTCCATTAAAGAAACGAATTAAAAATAAGTAAGTGAGAAATAATGACATTTAGCAAATATTTCGAACATACACCAAGCGACCATGTGCCTGCTAACAATCACCGGCGAATACCGACATTTATCAGATTTCGCTCTTTCACGATAATATCTATATATCTATAATGTGTCGGGTACAATTTTTTTATTTAAATTTAAATTTATACCCTGAATTTAAAGAAATCTTATAGTGGCATCACCAGATTCATTAAAAATTTACTTATTATAATATTAATGGTTTGTGTGGTTGCTTGGCACTTAGTGAAACATTTTTAAATTATTTTCAAATAATAATCACTTGGTAAGTTTCACAATTTTATATTTCTTTATTAATTAAATAAATATATCATCAGGCCTTTTACCCATTATGGGTGTGGCACTCTACTTACGCAGATCACGGTAGGTGATATATTTTTGCGTATGAAATGCGATTAATAACCGTCAAGTCATCCCCCCCCCCCAAAGTTGTTAGTGGACGGGGAATCACAGGGATAAATTTAAATTGGCAACTGCCGGCTGTGGGATTCGCACTGAGGATCTCACGATCCACAGTCCGATGCGTTACCACGAAGCTATTAAATAGTATACACCTGATGATTACAGGACGGTGCCAGGGGTGGGCCCGGGTGGGCTCTTGCCCACCCAATAACAGGTAAAGCCCACCCAAGTGCCCACCCACTAGAAATTTAGAATAAATGTTCTCAACTAAATCATTCGCAATATTACACACTTTTGTGTAACTAGGCAAAAAATACCAAATTTACAGCAGGAACTGCAATTTAAAAATTAATATTTAGTGATTAAAGGTTATCGTCATTATGTTTCCATGTATTTGTCGAACGGTTGGTATACATTTGTTGTTGGTTACTATGTGTTTGTGGGTTATTTGTATCACATCAATAGTCCAAAAACTGCATTTTGCGAGTACGAGTATAGTTTAACAGGCTGAGCTGACGGCAAGAACACGCAAAACAGTTTCTGGACGTATGATACACATTATTTCTCGTGCGCATATGCCTATATAAATATCTACCAATTAATGTCACCGAATTTTTCGAAGTAAACAAATGAATTGTTTATATCCTCGCATCCTTGTTTACGAGTGATCTGATGTTACCAACAAAAAAATTCCCAGTACTTCATATTTGACAAATAAATCAGAATTTCATTTAAAAAATATATCTTTATCGGACGTCCAGAAATTATTTTAAGAATGCTCGTAATTTACAAGCCTCAACTGATACAAATAACTATTTCATGACGATTTTGTCATAAATTTTTTAAAAGAAATTACTGATTTATTTGTCAATTATGAAATACTAGGAATTTTTATGTTCGTTGAGATGTGTATAACTAGGGAATGAAAAATATTTTTACAACCTACCCTTACGGCAAAAAAAAGTATTTTGCGTACCATATTGCATTTTTAGTTCAGATCACGCTGAAGTTCGCTTAGATTTAGGTTCCCTCCCAACAACTTATGCGGCTAACTCGTGCTCACCTATCAATTTAATCTTGGGGCCGTCCCTGGATGATGACTTAAGAGTCGAACCGCGTAGTGTAAAATTAATAAAGAAATATAAAAATGTGAAACTTAGCAAGCTATTTTTATTTTAAAATAATTATTTACTATATTTCTTTCTGATGTGCACGTCTTGTAATACAAACATTAAATGTACAATTTCCGGATATACTGCTAGCTTCCACTACAGTGATAATTTAATATGGGTGTATCGCATGAATTAGAAAGGTACAATTGTGTACAATAGTTACTTTTCCATTCATTATTACAGCAATTTACAAGCGCTAACAGAAACATAAAATCCTTAAAAAATCAAAATAAGTTAATTTCACACAACTTTATAACTTTTAAATGGTTCTCCTGCAACAATGTACCCGCTGGTCATCGCTTATGTCATCTAACCTAACTTAGTGCCATCATCCCACATCCGTTCTGTTTACTTATCTCTGTTACCGTTATGTTACATTACCAAGCTGGGGTGGATGCTGTATACTATATGCTGTATGTGTATGTAGCGTGTTGGTCCTGTCACTGACCTCATCAGTCACCAATTTACATGCGGTGAGCCTGCAGCTAAACTAGAACTCTGCCATGCGGCATACTGGTGTACGCCATCATGCCATCATGTCATGCTGGTCTGATACCGCTACCGCTGCTGCTGCTGCTGCTGACGGTCTCGATGGATTAAACATGTTAATATGGTATTAACAGGTAGATTTGTGAAACGAAGTCTGAACTCGAAATTATGGAATGAACTATTTTGAGCAGTGGTCGAAGTGGATAAAAAAGGTGGCGGGGTGGTTATCGAAAATAAATTATTAAATTTATTGCTATATTTTGTATTATATACAAGGTGGTGAATAGAAGGTCGCACCATAGAATTTTCAATGCTATTTTTGAAGTGTTCAATTATTGGCTTCCCAATTATTTTACATAAAAAAAAACTTAAAAAGTTTAATGTAGAGGAAAATCTCCGTATTTTTTGACATAAATACTTGTAATTTTACTGTACCTAGAACAGGAAATGTTTATTGGTAATTTTCTTAAAATTATCCGAGACATAAAATAACAAAACAAATGTACCAATTAAAAGAGCAGTGTTTTAAGCTCGGTTTTAACGCTGTATAAATTTATTTTATAAAACAAAATGTTTCAAATAGAAGTTACAGAGAAATGTATTACCTACCAATTCCATTTGAATTATTATAATTATAATTTTAGAACATTGTACATCACTGAAACTGAGCTTAAAACACTGCTCTTAAAACACCCAAAAACCGAATTCGTGGTACTAGCCATTGTTGTTAATCTGTCGTCAGTATTTGCTATCATGTCTTTTGGTTAAAATTGTATGATAACTTCAAATTGGTATATTTGTTTTGTTATTTTATGCTATTAATGATTGTAAGAAAATTACCAATAAACATTTCTGTCATTTTTTCAGTTCCATGTAGAGCAAAATTATAAATACTAATGTCAAAAAAAGCAGAAATTCTTCCTCTACAATCAACTATTTAACTTTTTTTATGTAAAATAATTTGGAAAGCCATTGTATTTTAAACTTTGATAATCGTTGAATAAAATGGTTAGGAAAAAATAAATAATATAAGGTGGAGCGTGGAATGTATACGAAGGTAACTGACACCACAGAACGAAACTCAATAATTTCCTTAGTTGCTTTTCACTTGCGTACCTAAATAATTTGGCACAGTTACAGTTACAATTTTACAAACATAATGAAATAAATTAAATAATTGTGAGAAATAACAAAATAAGAAGTTCCGGGATACTAATTATTTCTAAAGAAAGTAGTGGGATGCTTTCACGTTAAATAAAAAGTAGCGGGATGCCATCCCGTCTCACTTCGACCTCTGATTTTGAGTCTATAAATGCATACATATATATATATATATATATATATATATATATATATATATATATATATATATATATATATATATATATATATATAAAGATGCTAGTGGTAGTAGAAGTAGATGATAAAGCATGAATGGTGTATAACTTCTTTGGACGTATTTGACACGTGTTTGTAGGTATATACATGAGGCGCGACACTGTCCGGAATACATTGGTCTATAAAAGTGAGATTCATAAGAACGTTAGAAGATTGTAAAAAGAACCGGTGGTTTGGTCATATCGAGAGAGAATGACTTGTAAGTGAAACAGATGTATGAGGGCAAGCAATTGTGTGGGCATTCATGGATTAAATGGATAGATATGACAAATAGTGTGAACGAAGCAAAAATATTACTCCAGGATTGGAATATTTGGAAAAATTTAATAGTTGGTAAAATGTGAATATAGGATTATGCTTTACCACTTTAGAGGAACATAACGGAATTATGATGTATGTATGTTACGGGTAAAGTTGATATTATCCTAAATATGTGGATAAACTTCAATAACGAAGAAAAAAGTAATCTTTCTTTAAAATATATATTTTTTTAAATTCAAATAATGTAAAAGTTTTGTAGGATCCAAATAGTTTATTAAAAATTTTAGTAGGCTTAAGGAATCCAAAAGGTGATGAAATTATTTCATACATTTTTTATTGGACGTTTCGGGAGGATCTCTTCCGAAACGTCCAATAAAAAATATATAAAATAATTTCATCACCTTTTGGATTTCTTAAGCTTACTAAAATTTTAAATTAACCAAAATAAGATACATTTCACATAAATGCGAATTAGATAAGATTTTCGGATACAATAATCTTTAAATATTTTCTTTCATAAATGTATTTTCAATGAAAGAAATCATGAAAAAGTGGAAAAATTTTACACAAAGAAATACTATATGTTTAGAATTATCTTTGATATTTCTTTACTTTAAATAATTTATTTTAAAATTATTATTATTATTTTATTATATTGTGTTTGTTTGCTTCAAAATCGGATTTCTTTAAATTAAGCAAATTTATAATGGGTTAAAAAAGACAGCCTTTTCTTAAAGAAATTTATTTATTTAGATTAAAGAAATATATTTATGTGAGTGAAAATATCACTTACATAGATCTGCGAAAGCAGAATATAAATGGTGTGAAGATATATTTATTTTATTTTATAAAAATTAATTTGATATTATAAACCTTTGATTTGTTGACTGAAAACTATGCTCTTTAAATAATTTATGGCCGAAATGTATGTATTTATCTTCAAGCGTATAGTTCACATTAAGAAACAATACATCAAATTCAAATTTATATTTAGCACTAATTTAAAATTGTTCAAAATTTTAATATTACTACAGTATTAGGCTTGCAAATAAGATTTTAATTTTGTTAGCTATTTATTTATGCATTTTCCTTTCTTTTGATATTATAATTAAATCTTTTTCTAAATTGAATTTCCATTTTTACTGAGAATTATATATGTTATAGAAACAGATTTATAAGTAATCCTGTGTTAGTATGAGAAATCATTTTGATTTCCATAGCAAGCAATTTCGCCACTTTTCACCTCATCGCCTGTGATTTTTCCTCTATTTTCATCTATGGGGGATACGTAAATATACCTATTTCCGAAATCGGTGAACGCAGAGCTCTAGACTCAAAATGGAAAAAAAAGCCTAATGATATATTTATTATTTCTTATTTTAGTCCCAATTCTAACACCGTTCCTTATTTATAAAAAATTTGGTAGAATGCCATCAAATAAGACGACAAAAATACTAACAATATGTCACTTTTGTATTTAATTACATTATTCAATTTTGTAATTTGCTCCAATAATGGTATTTTTACTCTGAAATAACCATTGTTTTAAATAAATACAAAGCACCATAGTTTGTTAGAATTCAAAAATTTATACTCACAGTTAAAAAAATATGGTTAAATTTTACAAACTACAATTAGACAGAAAGAAAATGTGCGCTCCCTTAAGGGTATAAAATGACCCTGCTCCTTTGTCGGTTTGGCGCTACACCAAGGGATCAATGAATTTTCTAGCCTGTTATTTATCTACTGTTTGAAACACCAAAAGAAAGAGTTTAAAATAATAACACTAAGCACTGTAAAAATAAGACAATGTTGTTGAGACGAAAAGGTGTGCCAGGGTTTTAGTCGTAAATTCGTGGTTCGAATCGTAAAATTTAGTTGTGCTTCCTATTAGGAATTTTCACGCAACAATCAATTACATTATTTCCTTTCCTTTGGCCGCGATACACTTTATCAATCAAACTTTTGGGGAGCCAGCAACTTTAGAAATGTATAATGAAAATAATAATTATGATTTCGATATATTTATTTTGAATGAAATTGTAATTTTAATCAAGAAAATGTAGAGAAACATTCCTAAACCATATATACAAGGTGTTTCTGACCACAACTAACCCCAAAAAATCTAACGAAATACAGATCCGATTGTAAAATTGAAAGAATAAATGTAATTATTTTTAAGCTCTTTTTAATGGTATTTAATTTAAACCGCTCCCTCGCCTCCCTGAGTATGAGGAGGGGACATCTTGGAAATCTTAAAAATGAACTTCATTTTTTATTGTAGATTCGGATTTTCCATAAAAAATACGTAACTTATTTTTTCAAAAATATGTATATTTCAAAAGTTATTCAGGTTTGTATATCGCAATTTAATGGTTATGATGATGAGGTAATAGATACGAGATGGTAATGTTCATAGTCATGGTGATGGCGTTTTTGATAGCGATGGCGATGATTATTTTATGGGCATGATCATGAATCATAGAAAATATAATATTAACATTTTCATATGGTGATAATTTCTGCCCTATAGTTTTATTACAAAAGTGTAAATGCAAGAAATATTCAAAATAAAAACATATCCAAATTATCCTAAATTAATTAATTATTATAAGGTTTGTGTCGATAAGCTTAAAATGAAATGGCCGTCTATTCAGTGGTATTAACATTATGACTAAATTTTAAAAGACTAATTTATAATTTAAAAATACCTTTACAATCTAATAAATAACAATAGTAACAACCAAAGTAAATAGCAGTTGAAACCGCTTTAAAACAAAAATAAACTAAAGTAAATTGTCAAATATGTTGCCAATTTGTTGTAAAATTTGAGACCAGCAGTAATTATGTAGGTACTGTTGTATTTTACGTGAAAGTTAAACGACGTTACTGTTTGAAATGTATTTTTATTTTCTATGGCACTCTTTAAATATCTCAAAAATGAACATAGTTTTGTGCGTTTATCTCAAGGACATGGCAGATATACAAAATTTAGAGGCATTTCATGCAGTTTTGTGTTTTTGAAATTTTTCGTATTTACTCAAATAAATTAATAAAATATAATTTATCCAACTTAAGTGTGGCACTCTGCTTTCGTGTTTGATAAATTTTTGCAAGTGAAATAAGGTTAACAATCGCCTATTGTACTGAAATGAACAGTGCAGAAATTAGCCCCGTATACGTGAATTTTACAATTTCTTATGGTTAAAGTAGACATTCGGTACAATTAAAACTTTTATAGGTAATTAGTAATTACCAGTCGATAAACGATGACCCCCACTCCCCTAGGTGTTGTGGATGGGAAGCTACATGAGTAATTTTTATATGAAGGATATTTGTCCGAGAATTTGAGGGTTGCGGGAATTGAACTGAGATTATCATGTACTCCATATAACTCACGATATAGGTAAATTTAGATAGATAAATTAAATTTAAAAAATTTAAAATACCTACATAGAAATACTTTTATTGATTTATGATGGATTTAAAAATTTATAAATTTATAATTTACATTTAAAATATCACCATATTTTATATTCTAAATCTAAATTACTAAATCCAACCAATCAACTTGACTGGGAAACAAAAAACAATTTTGACAACAGTAAAATGTGTCAATTGTCAATCAAAGAGATTTATTTGAGATCATCAAAGAATATTGTTGTAACATAAATGCAGAGTGTTAATTATGATATTAATTTAATATCATTGACTGAAGAACATCACATAGGATAAGTTAATGTTATTTTGTTGTTATTTAAAATATATGTCAAAAAGCTGGAGCCTAATCTTGATTGGCAAATTTAAAAATTAATAAATTCAGAATTAACCAGGAGGTAAATTGCAAATTTCAAGTCTAAATTTGTAAATCAAAATCTGTAAATTTAATCCAGTATAAACCAGCCATTACACTTTTTCCAATAGCAGATGTAAGAAAAAAACATGTTTGAAATCCCGTCATAGCGTAAAAAGGTAAATAAATCGATTTGTGTAGCATCAATAAATCCAGGATGTGCCGATGTGTCGCTGGACATTAGGCAGTAATTCATCTAAATCTAGATTAAAAACATCACTGATTCACCTTTACACTTTAGAAAAATCCGATTTTCATTACTTGGCATGCACAATGCTAAAACAGTTACATCTAAGGGATTTAGCAAGTGGAGTGTGGAACGGTGCGATCTAGTAATTGAGGTTCAGTGGCACTGCGTTTTCGGGAGTCAGTAGTCGAGTCGGTAGCGTTCTGGGCGTCGAGAAGCGCGGGACGAGAGCAGATAGAAGCACTGAGAAAAGCAAACAGCCGACAGTCGATATTTTATTCATGGTTTTCACTACCGGTTCGTCATCAATATTAGAAGCGCATCCACGAGCGACGGACTGTGCTAGCTGCTAGGACTGCTTCACCTGCCGCTTGCCGCCTGCCGCCTGCCGCCTGCCGCCTGCCGCCTGCCGCCTGCTGCCTGCCGCTTGCCTCCTGCCGTGCCCGTAAGGCTTCGCAGGGCTTCACGCCTTTTTCTCGTACCGACACCAGACTTCAATAAGATCTGAATTTTACGGGTCGCCCTCGAAATGAGAATGGACTTTAGACTAAAGCCACTGCTGAGTTTTAACGCCCGGGAAATAAAAATGTTTTATCCAACAGATCAACTGTTCTGAATTTTGATGCAGCAGCTTCTTAAACGCAATCATCTACAACGCTCGGAAATGGTCCGCGAAGATTAACTTTCTACAAGCTCAGATTACCAAGTAGATCAAATATCACTTCTTAGACAAAATGATTCAACAACAGTACAAACTATTTGCATTTTTGAACCACTCACTTATTTTAAGTTACTATTTTATTCTTAACAAACGGAAAATATCCTTTTAAATTCATCTAAGTTTTTATTTATTTTTAATTTAACGTAAAGTTCTAATTCATTAGAAATTAAAGAATTGACAGATAGTAACATATACTTCATCATAGACAAAATATTATAAATTTCGCATAAATTTCACTTTTATAAAGTATAAAATTATATCACTGTATTAAAGTTTTCTTAAATATAACAAAAAATTTTATTAATTTATAAATCTTACAAGTATATGTAAACTTAATATTTATTCAAAATTTAAATTTTATATTTTTAAACATATGCACATTTATCAAATTTTGTACAATGATTATTGTTAAATTTATAGTAGCCAAACTATCAGATTTGACGGCTAACCACAATTGGTTTTCATTGTATGAGACTCTCCGAGAACAGTAAAAGCAGTGCCACAAGCAAAATTTATTACGTGATTTTATACATAAATTTAATGAACATTTAAACTATGTTAAATATATTGATCTTGAACAAACCGTTGCTGCTTCACTAAAATTATGTCATGTCAAGCCGTGATTTGCTCTATATTAATTTAAAATTGTAATACATACTATAAGATTAAATGCAATAATAGTTAATTTGCTCATATTAAAATTTGTTTCTTTAAATTCTATAATTCGATTATGGTCACAGAGTCTATTGTCACTTATGTTTCCCTAAAGTTTTTAAATTGCATAATTTGGAACAACATTAGTCTTTTTGGTTGTAATAACAATTACAAAACATTCACAGCTTCTGCTTGTTCTACCTATTCGGCATTTTACTTAAGGAAAGTCTATAATGCTAACAATACAATCCTGTATCGTATTTCGTTACGTCAACTAAGAGCACACTGTACAAGATAGAGTACACGTCATCATCCAAAGACAAACAATCTATAGTAGTGTCATCGGCCGAAAGACGAAACACGCAGCTAGTTTATTTGTAAACAGTAATTGTTTCCAAGTGCATTTATGAACCCGAATCCAAGTTGATTCCATTGGAAACCGCACGGGATAGGGAAGGAATGTGGAATGGGGACGGGGCAGTTAGATACGTCGGTTTACAATTCATCCCTTCTCATTTCTGCCATTATTCAACAGTATTTTAATATAGAGTGGTGCGCATGAAATAACTTAGTCGTCATTTTGGATTAAATTTAATTGCTTGTAATATTTTCATATCATATAATATAATTCTTTTAATAATTCCTACAATATTATTACCGTTTTATTTGTACGCGCTCGCGTAAATCTTCATTGGGGATCAACCTGTTCCCGAGAATCAATCAATTTATATAATGAGCTGGTTAAATTGAGAAGAAAACAATTACGTTTTGTTACGTAAACTAACGATTCGAACGAGGAATTTGAACAGAATTTTATTTTTTAATAAAGACATTGTAATACAGGTGTGTAAAATATTATTTATTATTTCACGAAAAATTACGTAAATGTGTAAATTATAAATTGATAAATCTTTCAAAACTCATATTAGTAAAATAATATAAAAAAAAATACTTTTGGATTAAGTTCTGTAAAAATATTTTATTTAAACGCGATGTTTCGTATTATTATTTTACTAAAAATGAACATATAAGAAAAAAAAACACGAGAAATCCTCTACTTACGTCATTTATGTTGATTAAGTAATGTAGTTTGTGAAAGAGAAAATCAATCATAAGCTCCTTAGTTCGAAACCCACAGTCGACAGTTGGTATTTTAACTTTACCTCTGTTGTTTCCTCTCTATTAACAACGTTTTGGGGACGGTTTGACAGCTGATCACAACACTACATGGGTAAAAATGTATCATTTCGAGATCTATGAAAGCAGAGTGGCACACTCAAAATGGAAAAGTGGCTTGAGGCTGGATGATATATTTATTTATTTATCAATTTTATGTACTTGCAAAATTATTATTATTATTCCGCTTTAATTTCACACTACCTCAGCGTTGCTGGGTATCTTTGACCTGCTTCACTGTCTTCCAGGATATGGGCCACTGGAAAGACGTGGTGTGAAGCTAGGCGCGGACGAAAGCCCAGATGGTCGGGGCAGCCACCCAGGTGGTCGGAGTGACTCGGGTAGAGTACTCCTGCAGGTGTTGTACCCAGCGAGAGGCGGTGGTATACAGTCTGGTTCGGGCGAGTGCCAATTATTATTATTATTATTATTATTTCTACATTGCCAAATTCTCTGCGTTTTGCAGGTATTTAAGAAATAATATACGGCTTATGACAAGCAAGTACATTATTCCGTTTGACAGGTAAGTCTAGATCAATGGTATAATTTTAAATTATCCATATTTTCTTTTACAGGTAGACTTCCCTCCTTTTCATATCTTCTCCCCAAGGACACGTTGGACGGTGCTGCAGGTATCCAGAATAACCGCGCGTTGCATTGGTAAGTACAAGTTTTTATTAATGTTCAGCCGCTGTAGACTTTCATGTAGTTTGTATGGGATTTCGCACATGCAGCCTATTATCACTGGTGTTATGTGTACCACGTTCATATTTAGCATGTTTTTCATTTCGTCTGCAAGAGGAATATACTTATTAATTTTATCCGCATATGATTTTTCAATGTTTGCGCATAGAGATACTCCTATATCTATTATGTTGATGGTTTTTTCTTTCTTCTGTATTAGGACGATGTCCGGGATGTTAGCTGTAATTGTCTTATCAGTTATGATTTTCCGGTTCCAGTACAGACGGACAGCATCATTTTCACATATTGGGGGTGGTTCGTATTTATAGTACGGAACAGTTTCAAAGTTATCAAAATGGTTTTTCCGTAATGCTTGATGCACAATGTTGGCTACTTTATTGTGACGGTCTAGGAATTATTTGTGAGCCAGGACTTTGCAGCCCGAAATTATATGGCTGATTAACTCCTCCTTATCACCGCACATTCTGCATTTAAGATTTTCTACTGGCAGTTTCATGATTCGCTTCTTGTAGCTCTGCGTGTTAACCACTTGATCTTGTGTTGTATTATTATTATTATTGCTAGAAAAATATTACAGCACATTAGGGTGTCCCTTATTTTGCAAAACTACGAATTTTTCAGGTCGCTCTCCTTAAAAGCTTTAATTTGAGGAGAAAAATATTGTGGAATTTTTTCAGATTTTTTCAGTTGAACTAACCCGTGCTACCAAGAGGTCCAAGTTTAAATGACATTTAACATGGGATTTGCTGGTGTTCATGATCAAAATTGTATAACTTAGCCAAATTTCAATCAAAAAATCTGAAACTTTGGAATAATATGTTTTTAACATCGCTGAATTCAAATTTAATGTCAAAATTGACATTTGATAAATGACAACTGTCAAATTTTTATTTTCGTCAGAAAATGCTCATTTTCACATATATAAGTAATACTTATATGTCAATTTTGACATTACATTTGAATTCAGAGATGTCAAAAACATATTATTCCAAAGTTTCAGATTTTTTGATTGAAATTTGGCTAAGTTATACAATTTTGATCATGAACACCACCAAATCCCATGTTAAATATCATTTAAACTTGGATCCCTTGGTGGCACGGGTTAGTTCAACTGAAAAAATCTGAAAAAATTCCACAATATTTTTCTCCTCAAACTTAAAACTTTTAAGGGGAGCGACCTGAAAAATTCGTAGTTTTGCAAAATAAGGGACACCCTACAGCACATTTGTTAAATCAAAGCGG
Organism: Poecilus cupreus; assembly: GCA_963942605.1. Taxonomy (NCBI): domain Eukaryota; kingdom Metazoa; phylum Arthropoda; class Insecta; order Coleoptera; family Carabidae; genus Poecilus; species Poecilus cupreus. Next base: position 3,268,781 of record OZ012715.1, on the reverse strand, counting down.
TACATTCAACGAATGCTTGGCACTTCGGACGTCAATGGCCCATTAAATTTAATTTCATATTTAAAATACGGTAAAATTATAAGATTACATGTAGTTATTATTATTATAAAACAGTATATGATAAATTTACTTAATTATAATTTGATTCCTTAAGTTCGGCTATGGTCACGGATCAGAGGCCCTTTTAGAAAAATAAATATCTTTGCACAGTGAATGAAATGTTGAAGTTTATTTCCGAACAAAATGTCAGATTAATTCTTCTTTTGTGTTTTTCATTATATAGTTCTAATGACCGAAATGGGAACATATCAAATGAGAGCAGGACAGCTAGAGGCAGTAGACATGGCAGCATTGTGACGTCACTCACCGGAAATGACGGCCAACACCAGCAACAGCTGAGCATCCATTTAGTAAGGCTCACTACCACAGAAGCATCGCGCCACCTGGAACAATAAATGAAATTAGTCATAGAATTAATCGTTCTGTTTCTGTACTGAGATAAATTGCTCATCGTCCTCGTGTTAGGGTGTAAACATGTGCTACTCAACGGATATTATTACCTCCACGAGGATTCTTAATTTCATTTTATACTCATTATAAGAATTGTTTAATTGTTTGGTTACACCTTAATTGTCATTTTTGTGATGAATAGTCCTCCATTACTCAACGTGATACTCGAATTTACATTCAATCTCAATTCATTAACAGATTGCAAGTAACTAAATAATTTATACTCGAATTGGAAAATAGTGCTTTAGAGGATTCTCCATTTACAGGGACGGAAATAGCACAATAATCAATTTATAATTTCTCCAGAATGGACTTTCACAAGAGTACAACAAAAACAGATACTCTGATGAGAGTTTCTGTGTTCTACATGTTTTATTTGATAAAAAATATAATAAATCCAAATTTCAAGTAGATGGTATGCCTTCAACAAATAAGCAAGTTCTAAGGTCTTTCCAATATGGCTATTTTCGTCTATATCCACATAAGTACCTAAATTTTTCTTTCCACTTGAAAACTAATGAAACTTTTATGCTTTATACTTAGAATTTATATACCCGAATTACAACCTAATTGTACTTTTATAGCAATTCAAATTCAAGAAGTGGCAATTTATTTGAAGTTCTGATATGCTTTTCTCAAATGTCTCAATAAATAATTGCTTTGTGTTATTTTTGTCATAATTTCCTGCAATTTAATTTAAAATATAACGCATTGGACTATAAATCGCAAAATCTTCGGTTCAAATTGCGCTTGCACCTTTGGGGGACATGATTTGACGGCTGGGATCCGCATTTCATGCTCAATTCAATTCAAAAATAGATAACAATTGTGAGGGTGTGGCAGTCAATTTGGACTATTTGATTAAAATAAACTTCTTTTTAAGCTTTTGGATATATTTTAATCCACCCTCAGAACACTAAATTTATAGTTGTTTAACAAACATTAAGTTAGGTTACGTATATCGTAAAATTACTTCGATGAACAACATGTATGTGATGTTAAAATTATTGGTGTGATATATCCCAAAATTTTGACAAGATGTACAAAGAATAAAATATCTTCTTCTTCTTATTAATTACACATGTTTAAAATACCATGAATAAATTATAAATATTCCGTTGAATATTAAAATACATCTTTCAAAAACATTATGTACTTTAGAAAATACACAATTACGTGCTGATCAGTTAATTTTATTACGTTCATAATAATCATAATAATAGTTTCTATATGCTATGTTCAAACAAAATCATTTTTTAAAATTTTATAAATAATAATAAAAAAAATTTTGGCAACGGCATGACAGGAAGCATTAATGCCGGTTCAGTTGAAAACGCAATTTAAACAAGGCTGCCCGCGGTTAGTAGTTGGAGGGGAGACCGCTTTGCGAAAACCCATACCTGCGAACACTGCGTGTCGTTGTTACACCACCGAAAACGAGGAATCGAGGCGGCATATAACCTCAGCAGTTAAAAATTCCTTTATTTTGTTAACCCTAAACCTCTCTTATACTTTAACTTAAATAAGAGAGAGAAGAGATAATATTAACTAATAAGAACTAATGAATATTGTATAATACTGTAATGAATGTAAACCTTTTGAAACCTGTCCGAGGGACGTCATGCCCGGTCAGTAGACGGTAAGGTTTCTCGTAGCTTCGAGAGAAGCGTAGAGAGTTCGAGAACCCGCTACACAGAGTATATAAGGAGCTGCCGGGCTAGACTGGCTAGATACAGTCATTCTAGTCTAGTCGTTCAGTCTGTGATAGGCGGTGAGGCTGTTATAAACTGTGAGTCTTCTACAGACCGTGAGGCTGTGATCTAACCATGAGTCTGTGATAATACTTGTGCTATTATACTATAATGTACCTATGTATATAAATATTGGACAAGTGAAGAGTAGATGTGAAAATAAATGTAGTAATAGGGTTATAATGTGTAAATAAATAGTGATTTTAGTTTAAATAAATAAATAAAAATAAATAAATAATTAATGTTAGTTATAATTAAATTATTTATGCTGTACTTTTTCAACTTCACCGAACCCGAGTAACAAGTAAATAGATACAATAGTAAAAATATAAACAAAAATCAAATCAAATTCATAGGTAATATAAATATTGTATCCAAAATAGAGAAAATTGATCTTACTACAACGACAAATAATATTTTCGTATATATTTAGAGATCATCCAGATATAGAATATTCATTGTAAATGTGCCACCATTGCTCTTTTGAGAACAATAAGAAATACGAGATTGGTAAAATACCATTTTCCAAGTCCATTACGAAATTATTAACAATATTTCTTCGACCAGTGGTTCTCAAAATAAGGAATACAACTTTCCTCTTGGGAACGTTTTTAAATTCTAGTCAACTTTTTAACTTACGCTTTTGATGTAAAGTGAACAAATAAAAAGATACAGCAATATAAAAAAAAAAACCTTTAAATCATTATACGTCACATTTCAATTATTCTACACCTGGTGTACGTAAGCGAGGTATTATGACGGGTCAAAAATTTCGATACCTAGTGCCACGCAAAAACAGCTGTAACATTGATGTACCTGGTATGTAATATATGAAACCTAAGTAGTATATCATTTTTATACGTAATAATAACGTAATATACATATACCATGTCGGACATGTCTTGAGAGAGCGTAAAATTATTTTGTTAGTATTTCACATTGGTCTTGGACATGGTACATACCTACATGTACATGTTATGTTACCGTACTATAACATATTCACAGTTAATTAGAAAGTTTTATATATTTTATATAAAAATATAGCAAAGAAATTTTAAATATTTTATAGTGTATACTAAACAACTTTAAATATATTTTATTTAATTTTGTTAAGTAGTAATATATTTCCGTAACATAATGTAAAGGAAATTGTTAATTTTTGAATAAATATACATTTTCAAAGAGATCTTATTCAAAAATGTACAAAAACAACTATTCCATTGGTATATTCAAAGTTGCTTATACCAATAGTTTTGTTATGTACCATTAACGTTACGATGGGATGTTATGTCTCATAGACCGTGTTGCGGACATAGGTCTATCCATGTTATGTATATATAATGTACTCGCGACATAACTGTATTGGCTGGGTGAGTTTTAATGAGATTTTGGTAGTACTTCATCAACCGGAATTTGTAGTGTACTTGAGGGCTTATAAGTATTTTCAAACATAACTCAGTAAATAATTCGTTTATGTTAAATTTTATTTTACTAAGAGAGTTAAGAATAATTTTTATTTGAAACTTTTTTGTCTATATTGGACCGGTAGAAGTTGCATAGCCCACATTAGATATTTTGTTATTAATAACGAATTCCATCAAAACTAAAATGAGCCATTTAGTTCCGACTCCTATTTATCAAAGCTACCTTTTGTCAAAGAAGCATCTTTCCAAACTGACAGAGAAATAATCGAAAGGAGAGGCAATATTTCATTATTTAATATAAGTTCTTGCAATATTGATAACTATAACTGCCAAAAGTTAACGACATAGCAAACATAGACAAATAAACTAATTTGGCGAAATTGCACATTGAATTCCTTGCGACATTTCGAAGTCGAACCGAAATTTTGTTGATTGGATGGATCAACATCAGAAGCTAAGCGCGGTTCGCTCGACCGTTTGTTCGTTTTATATCTATTGTAACGGCATCAATTATTCTTCAGTCAGAATCGGACGGGTCGGATCGAAATCGAAAAGAATGGCCGATCCGCCGATCGCAGCTAGTAGCCGCCTTCGCCTTCTTATTCGGATATTCCTCCACTGTTTCTTGCTTCGTTCGCTCTTTCACTGAATTCAATGCGCTTCAAGTATTATGTGAAAGATGTTCCCCAAATATTTTAACAATATAATAAAGGATCTCATTAGTACGCAACAGATTTCGGACTGAATGGTAATGGGTTCGAATATGTCAAGGCTCCAGAATAATTGATTTCTCGTTGGAGATATTTATAAAAATTGGAGGTTTATTGGAAAATGATTTATGATGCAACAGATTTCGACGAACTGATACTTCTTACACTTTAACATCAATTTCAAGATATGTTGAACCGAAAAATGTATATCTGGCAAGGGCGCCCTCATACAGGTACATTTTCGAGAAAGGTCAAGCATGATTTCTTTAGTAACATTATCCTAAAATAAAATATAATTTTCCCATACCTGAAGCATATTTTATAGAATCATAAGTTTATATGTATTTCTATAACTTTTTATTGAACCATGGGAGTCTAAGTGATTACACTGTGACATTCATACAAAAACGTATTGTTCAGTTTAAAGTTATAAATTTTTTTAATTTTAAAGATCATTTGCTTCAAATTTCAGTAAAATATAGCGATTTTATAGCATAATGTTTATTCTTTTATACAGTATGTAGTGTTAATTTCAATTTATTAATACTAATTACATGTAAAATATAGAAGCATTTCTTAACGTTTCTGTTTTTTTTTTACTTTAATTTTATTTAATTTGCATCCAAAACCGAAAAACAATAAAGTGAGGTTAAATTAAACAAGCTCTCTTGTGCTACCACACAAATATAGCGGCTTACCACACCTATGGGGTAAAGCAGCTTGTTATGAAATTCTCCAGATCATTTTGTTGGAGTCAAGCAATTTCCGTTTCTTTTTCTTTAAATCCTTTTAGTTAGGTTTCACCACGCCTTCCTATCTTTTGTTTTACTTTGGTAGTTTTTAATATCATGCTGCCTTGAAATCTTCTACATTCTTTAGCCAGGTTAATCAAGGTCTGCCCTTCTTCTTCGGCTACTGATTTAATTGTACCCTTTTTTCTACACTTCATATATGTCCAAGTCATTTGACTCTCTGTTGCTTGATATTTTACACTATATCTTCACACAAATGTGAATACAAATTTTAAATACTAAAATCTCATTACGAATTATGTGACTTTGTAAAACAAAGACCAATTCAAATTATAAGACTATGTGTAAGTAGTACCTACCTAATTTGCATGTAAATTTACATTTGAGTAAAATAGACTTAACTATAACATTCCACTGTAACAAATTTTTGTGTATAGTACCAAACATATAGCAAAAAACTAGTTGCAAGGAGCTACACGATTTACAATGCTATTAAAAGGAACGCTTAGGATAAGGTAAGAAACATATCTAGTACAGTACAACGTAAGAAGGAAAAGGAAAAACAATTTGGTAAGAATGGGGTATCGCGCAAGCGCTATGAATGAGCATAGAATAGAATGGAAAACTATTCTAAACTCCATTTCAAAAACGGTACTTCTGTTACAATACGAACAATTTATTTTTCGTTTCATACTACCCAATTTTCAGTTGAAGGCATGAAGCAAAATAACCTGAAATCAGAAAATCCAGAAGTTTCGTGTGCACCACTGGCGTGAGAATTCTAGAGTTTGCGCAGTAGCTTATTCATACCAAATTTTCTGTCTCTCTCAATCCTAAACGTTCCCAGTTCCTTACATCTATTTTTCTCTTTATGAACTAAAGTTTTAGAATAATTTTTATCTTGAGAAATATAAATTTGTCGCCACGGAGCTATTTACTACATTGTTTAGTCTGCTTCTTGTAATTATATTATATGTGAAATTTTAAATAGGTTTCAGTTATACTATAAAAAGATCAGCATTGAAAAATATTGTTTAAATTGATAAATTTGTTTTGTTATGGGCTATGTTTATTATTTCATGTTGGCTTGTCAATATTTTATACACATACTTCCATCGTTTACGAATTATGAGGATAATAAGATTTGCAAAGTAAATTTTACTATTTATTCGTATAGGTATATGACATTATCTCCAGACTTTTTTGATTGATTCGAAAAAAAAAAATATTTAAGGTAAAAATCATTTTACCATCGGTTTAACACTTACCCTTCTTTTGGTTCCGAAGTATACTCAATATACTCCGTTTAATATCTGAGTAATAAAAACTACTTAACAAAGAATTAAACAAACGAGAAAAAAAAAACAGAAAAGTGAAGAATGAAATAAACCTTTTTAGTCGTAATAACTAAGCTCTCAAACTAATGTAAGTAAGTAATTTTGAACCGCCGCCAAACAAATAATCAACGAACGCTGATATGTATACAGGCAGTTCCAAAATTTAAATATTGTGAACGATTTTCTCAAAATTAGATCATTTACTTTCCTGTTTCAGATATTTATATTTTTCATTACAAGTTGTAGAGATGTAATTAATAATTTTTGAAAAATGTGTACAAAATATTATTATTATAAAAAATATAAAAACAATAAAAATTGTCATCTGTTTCATAAAATACAGTCTCAGAATAATAACAAAGTTGTTAATTCACAGAGACCGGCCAAGCCAATCAATCGGTAACTACAGACGCGTTTCGCTCTTATTGGAGCTCATCAGTGTAGTTTAACTGCTGCGAAATAGTAGCACCGATTGACTGACTCAGCGAGATCTAATATCCCAACAATATTTTGTTTCAAACAATGTAAAAGTAAGATCTTTTTCGTTAATTTGTTGTACATAATACTGTGATTATATGTTGGCATGTTGTGTTTATATTTCTTTTAATATTTTCGTAACTTTTTATTGTATATGACATTACTTACAGTTTACTGAATACGAACACAAATTTGAATTGACCAGAAATTATAATATGGGCAGTCAATGGGGGGGGGGGGGGGTGTCTAATTATGGAATAGCTTGGACTCTGGACACATAATGACTGCGCAGGTTCTGAGATGGACATTTGGATTTGTGATTTTTGTAAGTAGGTTCAGTTACTTTTTTTATTAGGAGAATTCTAATGTTCAATATTTGGGTGCCTATTCCATATTTAGCTACTTTTTTGTTATTTTGGTTTTTATACAATTATAATAATAGCAGGTAATATTAAAAATACGAAACTGATACCAAGTTATGCGAAAATGTATGAAGGTTTATAAATATCATTAAAAGCCTTTAATATGTACCATAATTTTTGTTCTTCTCAAGAAAACCAACTGGTATTCCATATTTGGTCACTTTTCTATACATATTTAGTGACTTAACACACCTATGGGGTAACGCCGCTTCTTAAGAAGCTCCCTAGATCCTTGTGTTGTAGTGTGTTAATCTTCGCTCCCTTTCAGTTAAATTCTTGTTGTTAGGTTCATATCACAATTATATAGTGACGTATGATTTTTTTGGAAAATTCAAAATATGTCTCCTTATTTATGCACTGTAATGCAGTGTTCCAGTCAAATTGAATACAATATACAGGTCATCTCGTACAATATGTTATCTTGAAAAAATCTAGGTTGATAATTGTCATTGGGATTCAATTAAATACGAAATTTACTTGTAATTTACTGTTCAAATAACATTCATCAAATTGTACGCAGTAAATACACTACACGGAACTAACTGTTACACCTAACAGGGTACACATTTGGAAATTGATCACTTTTGTTTACTTTCAATCAGACTTCTGTTGATGTATATTTCATTAATTTGGTTTTAATCTTACTACGATCTTGTTTTGGCAACTTTGTAGGATTGTTTTGAAAAGATAATGGAGTAATGATATATTTATTTATTTCTATAAGAGGATTTGCATTGTTTATTCCATTAACAAATCAGTTTGTAAATGTATTTCTTTTTCTTCGCATAAAGAAAATACCAAACAGAAAACGAATACTATAATTAAACTTTGTAGAGGGAGAGACAATGCGATTGTCACATGGAAATAGTTGAGCAATTAGTGAAAATGCATCCTCGTCTGACAGATGAAAAATCTACTCCTTGATTAATTGTTCTCGGTTTGCTTGTACTGTTCTACTGTTGTACTCTATACCATCGGGAATACACAAAAGTAATTGTTTACGTTAATTACTGATTCCTGCTCTCAGACTTTACACTCATGTAATTCGCTGAATCATATTCATCTCACAATAACGCGGTATTTATCTTGTTTCCGTATGAACTTCAAGAGCATGCTACAGTTTCTTTTAATTAAAAATCTATAATTATACTTTCCAGTGTAAACGAAAATTAAAGCAAAATTAAATATTTTCTGCTCCTTTTGTGAGCAGATTCATTAACAAAATTAAAGTTAATATCATTTTCAGAAAGTAAACTAGCGTTATTTTTTAAAATCTGATGGTAGACTATAAACAAATCTGAGTATGATTATTTAATAATTACACTCAACGCATTCTAACATAAGAAACAAGTGTTGCAGCAACTTGTTTGTCCTCGTATGCCATGTCTTTCAATTTCGAGGATCACCACGAGAATCTCAAGAACTATAAGAACTACGACTTCAGTTAAATTAGACAAAAGTTATCACTCAAATATGTATGTGTGATGAATTTGCGAAATATTTTTCCAGAAAGAAGCCAAATTATATTTGAATCAATATACAAATAATTGAGAGTTTACTTAGATTTTCTAGTACTATATAAAAATTTAACGTCTATCTAATTTACTTATATATGTTGTCGTTCAAGGATTATTCAATGAACAATTAATCATTTGTATATAAATTTTTAAGTGTTAATTCAAATACAATGGCTTATTTCTGGAAAAATAATTCATAAACTCATTGTCAGACGAACAAAAATTGGCATTTAATTATTTTTAAGTAAAATATTATTAGAAGTAAAATATGCTGATGTACTGTGATACTTTTTTGCGATTAGCTCCACTTAAAAAATAATAAGTTTGTATTAAATCTTGAATAAGAGCCACAAAAAAAAATTATTTCTACGTCACTGGTTAGGTAGTAAAAGTATATACCTTTTACTTGTAGTATTTTTACCCCAATGTGTGATACTTTAAAAATAAAAAAAAAAAACGAAATTTGTTATTTATTGATACAAGGTGTGGCTATTAAATAACGAGAGACGAACTACACATGCGGCAAAATCAGGCGCGGATCCAGGGGGGGGTCATGGGGGTCATGACCCCCCCCCCCCCCCTAAGCATGAAGCTTTTTTTTATTACGGCCCCAATAGTTAAGATACACAACATAAAAAACTAATTTTTTTTAGGAAATTAAATGGAAAATATTTTCTAAATTCTACGATTCTAAGATGATTGTTAATAAAAAACTATAGTTTAATTTATTATTCTCAATACCTATTTCTGATTTTAATAAATATATGTTTAATTATATAGCCGAAATAAACATGTTTTTAATATTCTGATGCCCCCCCTACCCCCGCGGTACAAAAATAACTCAATGACCCTCCCCCTGAATCGAAGTCTGGATCCGCCCCTGGGCAAAATCGAGTGATTGACTACTGTGTAGCGTGAAGCCTACTCTTCCGATTGTCACCCATCCCGTGTCTGTAGACGTATTGACCTGACCGTAGCCTTCCTTTGAATACAATCAAATTTTTTGTTTTGCCGAGAAAATGATAAATGTTTTAATAAATCCACGAATTGTCGTTAAATTTCGGCTACTGGAACTTATATCTTATTAAAAGAAGTATGTGGCAATGAATGTTTATCTCATGCGCAGGTAATTGAGTGGTTTAAAGCGCTTCCAAAATGGCCGAAAGGGCGTTGAAGACGACTCACGCTCGGGACGCCCTTTCCCGTCAAAAACAGATAAAAATATTGAAAACAATCGGAAATCTGATCCGATTTGACTCTCGCTTAACAAGTTGTGCGATTGCTGAAATTATAGGATTTGATAAAGAATGCATAAAGAAAATTTTACATGAGAATTTCAACATTCAAAAAGAGTGTGCGATATTGATGCCGAAAATTCTTTTAAATAAACAAAATAAAACTCGTTTCTAGCCAAGTATAAGATCCTAGTGTTAGACCATTCCACCTTATTCGCCAAAACTGGCAAAATGTGTTTTATATCTGTTCCCCAAGGTCAAATCTGCATTAAAAGAAAAAAACAGATTTCAGACCGCTGAAGCTGTGAAAAACAAAATCGGTACGCATAATGAACGAGCTTCCAGAAGAAGACTTCCAACACTGTTGTAAACAATGGAAAATTCGCGTGGAGCGGTGTAAGGATAGAGGAGTGTATATTGAAGTGGGAAAATTTGAAAAAACAGTTTTACAGTATCAGTCTCGTTATTTAATAGCCATACCTCGTATCTAGTCACATTATCAAGAAAATAAAAACATATGTAAATTAGCCTCTATAGCTCGGTTGTTTCAGTCGTGGTTAATTCTGTCGTTAATGCAACAACGCGATTTACCTACCAAAAATCATTTTATAAATCCATTTCCTTGGTTACACGATATATGTTTATTTTTGATAGTTTAATCACGTTGTTAATTTAACAACGGAGTTAACCAGGACTGAAACAACCGGGCCTTAGTGTGGCAACTTCTGTCTAATTCATTCGAAGTAGTAGCTCCTATAGTTTTCAAGATTCCAATTTTAAAATCTTAATATACTTGGTGTTTGTTTTATGCAGAGAAATAGTTTTTCTAAATATCAACTGTAAAATTAGAATTTATATTTTTGGTATTGTTAAAATTTGATATAAGGCTACCAATTCCTTATAGAAAATATTAGTTATTACATTTTTACCAACTTTTGTTTACATAGGGTAGACCGGGGACAATAGTAACATTTTGCGGTTGTAGTGCTTTGATGTCTGAAATATTATAGCTTTCAAAATCAAATGAATCACATAGGATGCAGTAACACTTTCTCTATAAAATGGTTGTAGGTGAAAGTTTTGAAAACAAACAGAAACATATAACATTGACTTTTAAAGAGTACTGTGTAAAGTGTAAACCCCCGGGACGGTTGTAACAGCGAGTGGGGACAAATGTAACACATTTTATTTATCATAAATATAAATTTTATTTATATTAAATAATCAAAAATAAACGTATTCATACATATAGCATGATTCAGGCTGTATATTCAATATAAACCTCTTTTGCATAATAAAGAAATTTAAAAATATATGAACTTATTAAGAATATTCTAAAATATAGACATGATGTAATTATTTACATTACAAGCAAAGTAAAACAGTATTTACTGCTAAATGGAGGAAATGACCGGCGAGCTGACTAGGCGAACCTGTCACCTCCTTGAAGCTGTAAAACAGTTACCTTGCGTGTATTGTACAACATTTTACTTGTTACTTACTCATTTATAAATCAAAATAAAAATTATAACCAAGTTCTGTCAGTTACACACAACTGGTCTATCAAAAATTATTTGAAATGATTTCACATAAGCCTTGTAAGCATTACTGTGGCAACGTGCATTGTTTACCTTGTTTACTAACTTTAAAAATTTTACTATGCAGCTGTATTAGCAACTTGTAGAGATTCATTTTCAGAGGCATTCATTGCATTACAACTATTTTTGTCATGGTTTGCTTGAACAAGATGGTCTCAAGTATACAAAACAAAAATATTCTCCATTTCAGATTCACTTGATCTTGGTATCTTAGCACGAATAGTCTTCGTCAACTTACTTTACAGTATTATATACCTACATTTTTAAGAACTTTGTTCCTGTGCTTTTCTTCATAATAATAATAATAGCCCTTATTGAACCCTAATTAATACATCTATAATTAAAGATTGAATTACGTAATGTTTTACAAAATTAAATATTTTTTTTATTTAATACAAATTAATTAATTTTTTTGTGGATTAGGTCCACTATTGGACGAAGGCCTCTTTCATCGATTTCCATTTGTTTCTGTCTTTAGCGGTTCTTGTCCAGGTTTTTCCTGCAAATCTTTTAATTTCGTCATCCCATCTGCTTAAGGGTCTGCCTTTTCTTCTTGTATGGTAACGTGGTGACCAATGTAATAATTTTGGCCCATCTGTCGTTCGGTAGTCTCGAGATGTGGCCAGCCCATTTCCATTTTAGCCCTTTAGTAATGTGAAGTATGTCTGTTGTTTTGGAGCGTTGACGTAGTTCGGTGTTACTTACTTTGTCAGACAGTTTTATTCCCAGCATACTTCTTTCTAATTTTCGTTGGGTAGTTTTTCTTCATACTCAATACTAAATTCATCATGTCAGTGTAAATAGTAGATTTTATTATCTATTTTCAAATTCAAAATTCTTCCTACAATGAACACTACTATACAATTAAATTGGACTACGAAATGGAAAAGTATTTGGATAGCGAAATATGGTCAGCAAAAACTAGAGTAATTGCTCATATTAGATTATCTGGCTAACATGTCCTAACCGTCTTTAATAACTATTCGAAATACACCTTAGACGCTCTAAATGATTATACGATCTGTAATATGCACAAAATAGAAAATCTTTATCATTTCTTCCTGGATTGTCCTTTATACCTCTTACAGAACTTCATATCTTCTTCCGTTTCTTAATATTGCAGGTTTAACTGAGGAAAATAATTCAGGTATGTTATAAATATAAATATTTTATTACACCATCAACTTCCTAAAACTAAGAAGTTAGATAATAACATTTGTAACAAAACTCAGACAGATTTTGTCCCAATGGAAAAGTCACTTGCACACAAACGTAAAATACATTATACATATATGCACACTTTATATTCTATTTATATTAAGTATTGTAAAAAAAAAAAAACATTTCATGTGATATTTTATTATATATAATATATCATCATATATATCATCACGCCTTTTACCCATTACGGGTGTGGCACTCTGCTTACGCAGTAGTATATTTCTTGTAATAAGTGTAATACTTAATAGGCAGCAAATATATATATATAAACTGTTTCTGTGAGGATAATTGTAATGTTACGATTATACCGGGTCGATCTTGTTACTACTGACCACGAATTGATTTTTATATTTTTCAAGCTATTTTGTTTGTGATCATTTAGAAAAAATAAATGGACGAATATGATCCATAAGCCCAGAAAATCGCTAAAATAGAAGCTACTTCTCCGCAGAGGTCGGTAGTTTATAAATAAACATGCGGCCACATGTTAGACAACTCTTGTGACTGCCAGGAATGCGTATCTATAATAGTTTTGAAAATACTTGCGCTGTTATTATTGGACCCTGTTACTTTTGTCCAGGATCTACCCTATTAATTAGATATTTGTGAAGTAAATTCCACAATTTGAGTTTTAATGAAGTAAATAATTACAAATAAGCCTAAACAATAAACTTTAGCAATAAAAATACTCTCTGTTATTTTATAAACTATCCGGTCTTTAAAAGGTTAACAATTATAACCAAAATCAACTCAATTCTTCACATTCTCATAAAATTTATAAATATGAATCCATTATTCTTTCTATTGTCGTTCATGCGTACACACATTCATCCATCCACACAGACGTCATAGAGATAATAGGTTAGGTATATATTATTCCTAACATTAGTAATTTCAAATACATTTTGGATATACTCAGTTCTGAACATTGGCATGGGAATTATTACTGTAAATTTTCGTTAGTTTCTCATATCTCGTTCGTGAGGTAAAGAATATACCAACATACATCTATCCAGCCACACAGACGTCATTGAGATAACAGTCAAAACGAATTCAGGGTATCCCAAACCATATATTAAGTCTACAGGGTGTTATTTTCACATGAATCCAGCAAATATCTCGCTTATTAATCAACGTAGCAATTTATTTCACGTAACATGATTTATACAACAACAAATCTTTATAATTATGTAAAATAATTCATGTTATATCATTAAAAAAATAAAATGGCGAGCACTTTAACTAACCCTAATCGGAGAAAGAATAGTAAGCCATGACTCTCTCGAAATTAAACTAAGTCCACGGAGTATCGATAAAGTTCTGTAACTACGCGAATGGCCGGTATTTCCAACCTTAGAAACTAGAGGATAAATTTATCAGTGGAATAAATAAAAAATATTGCTTCAAACGATGACAGCTAAAATCAATCATCATTTAAGCTATGAATTTGAAGAGATTTATTTTGTTTATTCCACTTTTTTTTTTTCTAAGGTTGGAAATACTGGTCCTGAAAGAGATAAAAATAACTTTTATAATTAGGTAAGCAATTTATTAAGTACTACACACTAAACAAGCTGATAAAAAAGGTAAAAATAATTAGTTCTGAATGTTAATGGACGACATTTACCGTGTTACCATGGTTTCTAGTTAACTGTTTTATTTAAATTAAATATTTTATTATTTCAAGCAAGCGCCATGGCTTCTTTTTCCAATTAAGGAGAGTTAATGTGCTCCCCATTTTACTTTTTTAATAATATACCGTATGATTTATTTTTCAGGATTATAAAACAAGTTTGACGTACTTTTCAATTGTATAAGAAAATATTGTATGTTTCTTTTGAAATTTCAAAGTTTATATTAATTAATAGTAAACCGGAAATGATAGTATGAATGTATATCCCCTATCAATTAGCTTATATGTTGTTCTATAAAATATGTTATGTGAAATAAATTATGTTATGTGAAATATATTTGCTGGGCCCATTTGAAAATAACACCCTGTACCTGTTTATTAAAATTATAATACTGCATGTAAGTAAAAATGTAAAACTTAATATTTAGGGTTCGTTTACAAAGAAACTCTTTGTAAAGGATTATTTAATATTTTAGTGCATAAAGATTGACGTACTTATCGCGTTTGGCATGCTTTCAAGAATGGGTTAAAATTTTGGCATCAGTCCTAAGTTTACCTCCAAAATTTAATTTATAGACCGTTTAATACTTTCAATATAAGCTTGAAACTAACACAAATCAATGGCAATATCAGAACAATGAACCCAGCAACAGATTTCCATAAAATTCATTTAGACTTTGGGGATAATGGAGTAAATAACTCAGTGGTAACGTATCAATTGTGGACCATGAGATCCTCAGTTCGAATCCCGAAGTCGACAGTTACTACTATAGTTATTTTACACTAACATTACTATCGTGGGGTTAAAAGTAGCCCAATTTTTAATTAGTTGTATAAATAATATAAATGTATTTTGTTATTTCTTCCTTTTTTAATGAATTTATGAGTACGCAAGGAACATTTTAATAAATAAAAATATTATTCCACGAAAATAAAATATTAGAACACAAATAAACTTCACTTCGAGTATAAAATAAACAAAAACATAGCAGTTTATTACGACACAAATATAACAAATAAAGTTAAAACTGGTGTTTTATTCTCAGGAGTCTAGAAACTGTCTTCACTTGTAACCAAAAAAGGATATTGAAATCTCAAATTTCTATTTATCGAAGTATAATTTAGAAGTATTTATAGAAGACTATATGGTATATCAATTATTTACTAATTTAACACAAAACAAAGTTAACGATATATTTCTATACAGTTAATGCTTTAAAAATAAGGAGTTTGTTATTTTTTATTTGTATTATCAATATTATCTATTATTAAATGTGCTTCATGTTGTTAAATAATTATTACTATTTTTGTATTCTTTATTTGTATTTATATGTATAAATTACTTTTTTATTGTATAATTTTTGTCAACCAATTGGTATAAAGTGTATTCTTTGACAACCAATAAAAAAATTTTTATTATTATTATATTCAAATCTCTTGCAAAAAAAAGGACGGTCATATGTATGGCCTAAAATAAAAATGTAATGCAGCAATAGAAATTGAAACTACCCTATTTTTTGCATGAAGTACAGGTGACTTGTAAAAGTGAATGAGTTTTGCAGCTTATCTTATGACATTCTGAACAAAGAGTGGAATGTTTGGCATCTTTACCTCTGGGTTACAAGTAGCATCTACTCCTTACAAAAAGACCTGCTGCTTTCCAGAAGTAATTTCAGTTCTTCTTTAAGACTCTAGAATGTCATAACATTGTGTGATGTCACTGTAACACCGCCAATTGTTAGAACATAATCAGTAATTCTGATATAATAACTAAAATAACAATAACGCAACTACTATCGCGGGGTCAAATCCGACCCCAAAACCAAATTACGTGCGATCAATCGGAAGCAATCAATATTACTAAACGACCTATTAAACTATGTACTATGTACTTCAATGGGAGAATACATAGGTCGGCAACGTCGGGAGTTAAACCGTGTACCAGATATCCATCCAAGTATTAGGGTCGGATTTGACCCTGCAATAGTAGTTCAGGGTTAATTTTACACCTGTGATTCCCCCTCCAGTAACATCTTTGGGGATGTGACTTCATGACTGGTATCGCACTTCACACGCAAAAATATATCAAGAGTCCAAAATAGGTATATTCTTAGCCTTAGAATTTTACAATTTATTTTAGTGATGTATGTAGGTACCCAAATTTAATTGAGTCTCATTTAGTGAATATTAGTTTCCTGTTTTTAGTATATATACAAGCAGTGTTGTTACTTATCTAAATAAATTTATCTAGATAAATCATCTAGATTAAATAATTTTATCTATATATTTTTTTATTATTCATCTATTAACTTATCTAGATGAATTTTTTATAAGCTTTATCTATTTTGGGAGTATTATCTAGATAATATTTTTTCTTAAATAATAACCAATATAAAGGGTATAGCCGGATAAGCATACAAAATCTGCCCCCAGTGATTTTAAAAAATCCATATATAACACTCCAATATATAAAAATCATACCAAATATTCTAAAACTACAAGTACATTACTACTACCACATTAACTCAAAAACATACCGTTGTTTCATTGATTAATCAACCAGATATGAATAAAATATCTGGCATTAACCGATATTGTTGTGATTGTGGTAACGGTAGGAGCACTGTCGTGAACTGCTCTTAAATTGTAGTTATTATATATTATCACAGACCTAACTCATTATATTAACACTGAATAATTATTTTATATTCTAAAACTACAAATAAAATAAACATACCGTTGTATCATTGTTTAATAAACCTGATATGAATAAAATATCTGGCATTAGCCGATATTGTTGTGATTGTGGTAACGGCAGATGCACTTTCGGGTACTGCTACATTGCAGCTATTATATATTATCATAGACCTAATTCATCATATTAACACTGAATAATTATTTTCAGTAATATGAAAAAATTATATGAGATTTAAAAAAAATATTTTACCAGAGAATAGTGAACACCATTCGAAAAAAAAAAATATGAAAAAAATCGATTTTGGGAATAATTATTCAGTGTTAATGTAATCGATAAATATTTCCAATTTTATACATGTAATCAGATATATCAGATATACCTATTCTACCCGTGGGTGTATAGGTGTATTTACATTTACATTACATTTGTATGATATTTACATTTTATATCTTATGTATCTTAACGTTAAATTATCATTACAGTACATTAGTACATTTATAATTCATTTCTGTGTGTGTTATTTTTTCTAGCCATGTACGAAGTCTGCCCATTTCTTCTTATTTTTTGCTAAGGTTTTGGCTCCGGTCCAAGATATTCCTCTTTTCTCCAGTATTTCCTTCATCTGGTTGTCCCATGTTTTCTTCGGTCTTCCTCTTATATTCTTGTTCGTGATGCGTGTCTCCCATATCTTTTTGACTTGTCTGTCGCTCGTCATCCTGAAGAGGTGTCCTAGCCACTGTAGCTGTCTTTCTTCAATGCTGTTTTTAAATGATTTTATGTCTAGTTCTTTCCTTATGTTTTGGTTTCTTATTTTGTCTCTCCTCGTTACCCCTACAACTTTTCTGAGGTATTTCATTTCCGTGGCTTGCATCTGACTTTCTTGCTTTTTCGATAATACCCATTATTCGCTGCCAAATATAAGTGTAGGCAGGTAAATGGTTTTGTATATTGTGATTTTTGTTTTTTTTTTTTTAAATTTGTTGTTTAGGAAAGTATTTGCCATGGAGTAGTACAATTTGTTTGTTTTCTCTATTCTCTTGTTTATATCTGCTGTTTGGTCGCATCTGCTATTTATCGTCACTCCCAGATAATTGAAATTACTAATTTGTTCTATTTTTTTATCCTTTATTTTTATGTTCATTTCTATCTCCCTTTTAGCTATTGCCATAACTTTTGTTTTGGAGAAGTTTATTTTCATATTGTATTTTTCCAACGCGTCGTTCCATATCTTTAGGTTTTCTTGTAGAGCTTTTTCGTTTGGTGCAAATATTACATCATCTGCGAATGCGCATTCTGTGATATGTGTTCTTTCCAGGTTTCTATATCCTACGTGCAGTTTGATCATTTTTGTCCTACATTGTTTGATTATTTCGTCCATTAATATAATAAATAACACCGGACTTAGGACTCCTCCTTGTCTTAATCCCTCGTGTGTATAGAAATCATCCGACCGTGCCTGTCTTGTTCTTACATAATTTATATTGTTTGTGATGGTGCTTTGTATCGCGTTTATTAATTGATACTGTACTTTCCTTTTTTCCAGGATGTCCGAGATCATATTTCTCGGGACTCTATCGAAGGCTTTTTCCAAGTCAATAAAAGCCATATAAGTCTCTTTATTTTGTTTCAGTGTTTTGTCTGTTATTTCTTTCAGGGTGAAGATATGATCCTGGATGCTATGCCCTCTTCGGAAACCACTCTGCGAATTTTCTAATTGTGACTCTGTTATTAATCTTAGTTTCTGTTCCAATATTCTTTCGCAAATTTTGCAGGCGATACTGAGGAGAGTGATTCCTCTGTAGTTATTGCAGCTGAGTCTGTCTCCTTTTTTGTAGATTGGTAAAATAATACCTATATTCCAGTCTCTTGGTATTTTCCCGGTGTTTAGTGCTTTTTGACATATTGCATGGAAAAGTAACGTTCCTGCCTCTTCCATATTCTTCAGCATTTGATCATCTACTCCGTCGTGGCCTGCTGCTTTACCTTTCTTTGTTTGTTTAATTGCCTGATAAACTTCCTCCAATGATATTACTGCCTCGGTCATCTCCGTTGTCCTTATATCCGTTGCTATTCTTGTATTTTTCGGGTGTTGTGTTGCGGATTGTTTTTGTTCTTCTGTTGTCAACATTTCTTGGAAATATTCTTTCCATCTATTGAGTACCTCTGCTTCTTCTGTGAGTAGTTTTCCATTCTTGTTCTTAATTTGGTTTAGATGCACAGTTTTTACTTCTCTGAGGTTTTTTAGTATTTTATAGAATAGTTTAGTGTTTGCCATACTGTTTGCTTCCATGTTTTGCCCGAATATTTCCCATGATTTCTCTTTAATTTCTTGTATTAGTAACTTGGTTTTGGTTCTCTGCTCTTTATATGTATTATATGCATCTGTGGTTTTTATATTTAGGTATTCTTTCCATTTCTGTTTCTTAACTTTGACTGCTTCTTTAATTTCTTAATTATATGAGATTAAAAAAAAAAATTTTACCAGAGAATAGTGAATACCATTCGAAAAAAAAATATGAAAAAAATCGATTTTGGGAATAATTATTCAGTGTTAATATAATCGAAAAATATTTCTAATTTTATAAGTTATATTAAAATATTAATTTGGCTCAATAAAAGTTCTTATCAATTTTTCTTTAATGAGACAAAATTAACTAATTACAATAAGAGAAACTCTATGTTAAGATTGTTTTAAATAACGTCAGTTTATCCTCGTCCACTATCTTCATTCACTACTGCGATGACTTTTTCATCTGTAAACCAAACAACTTAATATCTCGGCAGATCTTATTATTTTAGCCAAATATCGAGCGTAAAAAAGATAATATTTAATAACTGCAATTTAAGATCAGTTCACGACAGTGCTCCTACCGTTACCACAATCACAACAATATCGGTTAATGCCAGATATTTTATTCATATCTGGTTGATTAATCAGTGAAACAACGGTATGTTTTTGAGTTAATGTGATAGTAGCAATGTACTTGTTGTTTTAGAATATTTGGTATGATTTTTATATATTGGAGTGCAATAGTAAAATCGATTTAATTTTTTTTTTTTTTGACTATGTTGCATCAAATGGATCAAGTTGAAAATTTTATTGAGTAAAGAAGAGTAAGAGGGGAGTATTCAGTGAAAAAATCGTGAGTGACACCTTGAAGGAACATATTTAAAAAAAAAGATAAAAACTTTAAAATTTTTTTAAAAAAAAAATAATGGTTAAAACTTACAAAAAAAAATTACGTGTTAACGTCCCTTATTGATTATTCTTACTAAAAAAATTCTTGTTAAAAAATATTCACTGGAATAGTTCCAATAAATTAAAAACAGAAAAAACTTATTCTTTAATTATGACGTAACTCTTTGGATTTAAAAGCTGAAATTTTCAGGAAAATTTTTATTTTTAATTAGAAAACGATCAGCCATATGGATTTTTAAAAATCACTGGGGGCAGATTTTGTATGCTTATCCGGCTATACCCTTTGCAACATTGAGGAAATTTAAGAGAAATGATTCGAGATCGAGTTTTGACAATTTGTGACCGCCAAGCTGGTAAAGAGCGTAAATTGGAATATAATTTTCAAAAATAAATTATTTTGTTAATATGCAAGAGATTTGATATTTTTGTACAGTATGCAAATTTGTAATTTTGGCTAGAAAACAATATATAATACATGATGAGATTCATTTATAATAAGTAAGAGAATTAGTTTAAAAAAATTCAAGCCCAGTCAAATTTAGTAGCCCCAGATATTTCACCTACAGAATTCGTTTAAAAAACAAATAATTCCCTTGAACTCCCTAAAAATACTAATTTATTTTTGTTAGTTGAACTATGTATAAGTTAAAGGAGGTTATAGCTATAACTAATGAAAAATATAAAAAATTGTTTTATTTATTTATTACCTAATAGATATCTAGATAATTCTTATTTATGTTTTATCTATTATCTAGATCAGTGATGGCCAACCTACGGCACGCGGGCCGCATCCGGCCCAACAGCAAATATTAACCGGCCCGCTAAATTTAACCAAGCCAGTGGTCAAGATTGAATCCTGAGCACTATCCTGGTTTATAAGTTGTGTAATCTTTATTTTATCCCCTTTTTAGTTTTATTTCTACTAACTTAGTTATAAATAAAATTAATTAAAATTATGTATGTTGTCATTCTATTGTTCGTAATTTTATTAGTTATAATTCATTTCTTTATTTATCCGACCCGCTAAAATTAATCAGTAGTAACTTTGGCCCCATAATATGAAAACGTTGGGCATCACTGATCTAGATAATTTGTCCAATAAATATCTATAGATAATATCTTATCTAGATTAATATAAGAGTAGTTACCTTTATCATTATCTAGATAAAAAATGTTGTTATCTGTCACAAGGTACAACACTGCATACAAGTATAGATATGGAATTAATTTTTACTTTATTATACGTGGAATAAGAAAGTATAGCAATCATAAAACAATCGAATTTGAGGTTTTCACAGAAATATGTTTTGAGGTACCCTGATTCCGTTATGACCATTTCTTAAATGACGTCTGTGAAATTAAAATATGAAAAATTAATTTTAAATTTAAATTTTAAAATAGTTAGCTGTCCATGTACCAATTTTTTTATTATTATTTTTTATGAAACTTTATTAGAATATATGACGATCAGTGAAAATCCGATGTAAAAATTCCATATATTACCCGAGATTTGGTTTTTAAAGATAGTGTGATGTCACGGGTGTTCCTCCAGTGGCACTAAAACAACGATTTTTAATGTTAGTAGATGTTATATATTTTTTTATGTAAAAATAATATTTACATATTATGAATCTTAATTTACAACAATTAAAGTTAATATAAATAAGGATAAAATTTCTTTGGCAACTTTAAAGTATTTTACTTGGTATTCGAGTAAATAACATACGAAAATTTGAGAACAGTACAGCTAGTAGTGATGTAACTTAACCTCAGCACAGAATTTTATTCAATAGTTTTTCAACACAGCATAATAAAACAGTGAAATTATAAAACAAGTAATACAAGCCCAACAAATATAACCTTAAATACCAACAAACAAAACAAATCAAATGACATTTCGTATTTCTATTACAGTCCATAATAGGCGTTGGGCGCAACGGCAGACGCGCGATTTGCACTTTTATATTTCTGGCCAATAGAATCAATGGGAGCACCCGTGACGTCAAAATATGTTCAATTCGATATATCGCTTAACTGCAGAATTAAAAAAAAAAACTTTACATCTAATTATTCCGTAAGCGTCACACGATTTTGATATAAATTTGTCATAATATATTTATGGTTTACGCTCCCATTAAAGGTCTCAGACACTAGAGTTCATGTTATTTATATTAAATTAAACTAAGTGATCGACAGTTAATTAACACAACAATCAACGAAAATAAAAAATATAATGAATAAAAAAAAATGTTTACTCCAAATAAAAAATAATGCCATTAGTTTATTATTTTATTAAAGACATGTCAATCTACGTTCCCAAAACTCGGAAGCGGTTAACAGCCGTCAAGTTACGATCTTATATGTTATTGGAAGAGAATCACAGGCGTAAAGTGGCGAGTGACTGAGGATATCTTGATTCACAGTTCGATAATTTGCAACGGAGCTATTTACCTACCCCATAAATTAAATTGGTCTATAAATAATATCAGTATTTACTTACATAATGTTGTATGATAAACAAATTAATTATGTATCTATGAGGCTAAATTGAAACTAGTGGCACTAAAATATATAATTCATCTAAAGTGCAATTCTAAGTCATTAATATTTATATAGAATCTGTCTTGTTTTTCCTCTCCACTCGAATAGTGCTTCTTTTTGGTATATTCAATTGGACGGTCTTCACTTATTAATGTCAAACACAAGCACCCTCTCTAAGTGATAATAAATATGATTTGAATGAATTGAGTTTCCTCCTTGGTTACAGTCCTGTCCACACAATATGTGCCGGGTGCTTGTCCAGCACATGACGTTGGAATCGCTTCGTTTCTCTGCAGCGGCAGTGTGTCGATGTTATTGCTTGTCAGCGCTGTCGGCTCGGTTTTGTCCACATCGCACATCGCACGATCCATACGAACCTATCTCTCAACCACCCGTTTCAAATTATAATCGAATTGCACCGACGAGTTTTTTACTTAATCGGCTTGGCCAGATACCTACACATCGACACATTTGCGTAGCGGTAGCACTACAGCGAACAGCGATACAATGGCACAAAACATGCTCCAGTAATGGCATAATCCTTGAAACAACTGAATTGGTTAGTACAGTCCATAGGAAGACCACTCCACGGGCTTGTAATAATAGCATTACAAATCAGTGGCGGTGCTGTTCAGGGACCCGAACCGTAACGAAACCATAACCGAAAACCGCACCGATATTTAACTTTTTATAAAACCTTAACCTAAAACCGAATCCTATATTTTATTTCTTCAAATATGGAAACCGAAATCCGATACGAAACATTTTTCAACCAACTGAATTTTTTTAATGTAAGTACCGTTAACCGTAACCGAACCCCAAAATTTTTCGGTGCTGTTATTTGAAGGCCTTCCTTTGTTATCAAAAGTGAGATTGATAGGGAACGGTTACATTAACGTCCGAGGAATAAATAGTTATAGGTATGATGATTATTGGTTGTTGCGTGAACGAATGATTCTTAATGTGAAGAATAGACGAGCATGTATAAATCGCACTATGAATATTGTAGACGAAGCTAAAGTGGTGTGCTAGAATAAAAGTGATTGGAGGAGATCAATTGTTGGTTGATTGTGTTTCAGGATTAATTTCCCCACTATTTGTATGCAGATATAATTTAATTTTCTAGTCTGCATTTTGAAAGGCTATCGTGATTTGTTCCTAGAAATATTACACATTTTATTCAACATGTCTTGCTAAAAACACGTTTCCTACTTCTCTAAAATATTCTTCAATATGCCCGATTTTCAAATCTAGCGATGCGCATAATGTTGCAAATTATCGACCAATCTCAATTCTTTCTAACATTGCAAAATGATTTGAAAAAAATATTTTTTTTGACTTATATATTTTAGCGTTAGTAAGGCAGTAAATACCAAACCAACATGGTTTTGTACAAGAAAGATCTTCTTCAACCAACCTTTTTAATTTCACAAAATTCACCATTAATGCTCTGAACAGAAACATTCAAGTTGATGTCTTTTATATTGATTCTGTCAAGTCCTTCTATACAGCCAATCATGTTATATAATTTTATTGTATTTACAAGAATTTTATTTTCATGAATATTTGGTAAAGGTACATTTACTTCGATAAACATTAAAATTTAATTATTAATTTTTTTTATTGTAAGGTTAATTCACAAAAGCTGTAATTGCCGTTATTGATGCTAAAAGACCGCGAAGAGCCTTCTTCCTCCTTTTAGTTCCGCTACTGTACAAATGCCACCCTCATCGACATATTATTGTTATTATTATAGAGTTGAGATTGAACAGTAGCCGTTAGTACAGACGCTGATATGAAAATGGCAATAGCTTTAATCCTCATGGCTACATTACACCTGTAATTGGTTATTCGTCTGGTAATTTGTGGTTAATAAAACATCCGGTAGATAAACAGTTGGCGGTTGCTCTTTGATTGTACGGTTTAGCGATAAATAGATGGTTATTTGATTATTGTTCAATGTCCAATCACTACTACCAATTTTCTACATTTTTATTAAATAAATAAATTATAATGCTGTTTACCCATATTACGTATAGTGTTCTGCTTTCACGGATCTCGATAAGTGATATTCTGTTACCACCCGTCCAGTTTACAAGATATTAGAAGAGACGGAGCCACAGAAGTAAAATTAAAAGTAGCGACTATGGGAATCGAACTGAGGATCTTTTAATTCACAGTTCTATTCGTTACGACGGAGCTATTTACCCCATACATTTTTAGAGTATTATACTTAGTGAAGTGGTATAGGAATCATTAAAAATATTGATGACAAGATTTTCACGAAACTAAATGCTTTGAGGTATCCAGAGTCTATTTTGACCATTTTCTTAATGTCTTTTGTCATCTTTCTAAGTCTTAGGATAACTGAGTTGTTTTTTTTTTTCGTAATTACAAAACAGGAAGTAAAATTTTACTGCATTAATCCCAAAAAGAAAAATAGCTACAGAAAAAAGCGCTCAAATAAAAGATCCTAGCATCCATGTTTGAAATAAAAAATATAAATAAAATATATCATAAATATATCATCACGCCTTTTACCCATTACGGGTGTGGCACTCTGCTTACGCAGATCTCGGTAGGTGATATATTTTTTCGTATGAAGTGCGGTTACCAGCCGTCAAATCATAGCCCCCAAGGATGTTAGTGGAGGGGGAACCACAGGGGTAAATTTAATTTTGTAACTGTCGGCAGTGGGATTCGAACTGAGGATCTCACGATCCACAGTCCGACACGTTACCACGGAGCTATTTACCCCATTATAAAAAATATTAAGGATGCAAAGTTAAAAGCAGTGATATTGTTGACTATGAGAAACGAATTAAAAATCTCCACATACTTTCTTTTTAGATGTTTTAATATTTCATGGGTTAAATAGTGCCGTGATAACGCATCAGACTTTAGATTATGAGATCCTTAATTCGAATTTCACGGTAGACAGTTTCAATTTTAACTTTATTCTTTTAGTTCCCCCGCCACTAACATATCTTAGGACCGTAGTTTGATCTCTAATAACCGCACTTCACTTTCACTTTTTAAAATAATAAGTGCGATTACCGGCCCTCAAGTTATAGCCCCCATAGGTTTTAGTGGAGAGAGAACAACAGGTGTAGACTTAAAATTTCGATAGAGAAGAAAATGTCTTGTGCTAGCATTTTTTTAGTACATCATTAGATTGGTAGTTTTGACCTAGATTATTGTTTTCTTCACCGGAAGAGAGGGGATTATTATAATATTACTAATGCCATGTGTATTTGATGATTCCGTACGAATCATAGTGACTTACGTATTATTCTTATTATTTGATTTTAGCATCAGAATTTTGCTGCACACGAAAAAATTCCTTAGAACAAACTATTCGGTAAACTCAGAATATAAGATGCATTTCCTGAAAATTTACCAAACTTTTTTTATTAACATTTAAATTTTTTTTAACTTGTCAAAACTCTAAATATAAAATATTTTTGAGTGACAGTACTAATCAATTATAAATAATATTTAATTTTGACAAAATTTCAATACTCTCTAAAACTAAACTATTATTTTTTTTATTATTTGCATACCTATGCTACAAACATTACATAAAATCGAATTTATTAATATTGTCAGTATGTACTAATCCACGTAACTTCTTTATTTCTTCAAATCTTGGTTTCGGTAAAGGTTTTGCCTTTTCTTCTGTTTGTATGTACTCGACTCTAATATCGCATTTATCATATAAATCACACACAAAGTGGTAACGCACGTCTATGTGCTTACGGCGGTGATGAAATTAAGGATTCTTGATCAATTTTATTGCGCTCGTATTATCGACATACAGTATATTTCTCTCACTATCTATACCAATTTCACATCAGTCTAACTAACAACACCATTTCTTTCGTTGCTGTAGCCGCTGCTTCAGTAGTTGTCTGTGCTATACAATGTTGTTTTTTACTTTGTCAAGTTACTGCTGCACCACTATACTTACACAGCACGCTTGTTGTTGACTTTCTTGTATTCTTGTCCCCTGCATCGCTTTAAGTATTCAACTCATCTTCAGTGTTCTTGTCATAACGCAAAATTCGTTTTATCAGCTACCAATGAGCCTTCGTTCGGTTTTCTAATGCTCTTGAAACGACATTAATTGCAAATGCCTTGTAACAACTTACGGATACCTAAGATTGCCAACAGCTTCCCGAAATGGAACTAATTTAGTTTCTGCGGAATCTTCTGAGGTCCACCCTGTTTCAGTTGGTGTAGAAACAGCTTTTACTTTATGCATGTAAATTCTTTCTAACATTTTTCGAATATAGTTTCTTTGATAGATGAAATTTGAATAATCTTGATATTTTTCAATTTCTATTCCACGATAACACGTTACTTTTTCTGTTATTTTTACTTTAAATTCGGAAATCATATGTTGCAGAAAAACATGGATCATCGACATAAAAATTAGTAACAATTTCATATCATCTCGAACTCAAACTTATAAGCATGTATCTGAATAGCTCTCTCTCTCTCTCAAGCCACAGTTTGCTAGAAATTTTTTAAAATGTTCATTCCAGCCATCTTGGTGTTTGTTTAAGCCCATATAATATCTTCAAAATTTAGAAATTCTATTAGAATCATCTTCATATCCTGGTAGCTGTTTCAAATTTATATCTTCCTTTAAATGACCACACAAGAATGCAGTTTTGATATCATATTGTTTTAAATGGATATGTTCACGATCTGCAACACTGAATAAAACTCGAATTGTATCAAAACGTACTACAGGGCTAAAAGTTTCAATGTAGTCAATGCCCTATTTCTGATAGTAGCCTTTCATAACCAAACGTACCTTGTAGCGATCTATTGTAGCATCAGGATATCGTTTAATTAGATAAATCCATCAATATTCTATCACCTTCTTATTATTTGACTTTTTAACTTTACTTTACTAATAACAATGTTTTATTTTCATGCAAAGAATTAATCTCTTCTTGCATAGCTTGTTTCCAATTCTCCGCATCATCTGCTGACATTGCTTCGCCCAAAGTTGTTGATTAAACTCCTGGAAGCATTGCAAAAGGATTGCCATAGAAATTTTGTTGTTTCAGTTTATTTTCATCTTGCAACTCTATAATACTTTCTTTTGTTTCTTATACTTTTTCTTTCTCAATTAGTTCTGACTGGTTTGATATGTCTTCATCTTTTGTTATTGTAGTTGACAAATTTTCTTCTTTACAAAGAACATCGAGACTCGTATCTACATCATGAAGTTCAGGAACCCATATTCGATAGCCTTCAACATCGGCAACGTATCCGACTAAAAAGCCCTTATATGATTTTTTATCTAGATTTCTTCTTTTTTCTTTAGGTTATGCACAAAGCAGTCCGCACCTTCAAGTGGTCTTGTATTTTGTCACACCAAAATTTATAGGGTATTTTGCCTGGTATTTTTAACGGTCTGTTCGGATTAACACGTACGCCGCCGTATTCACTGCTTTTGCGCACAAGAACTGAGGAAGCCCTGGTCTCGTATGTAACATAGAACGAGCTGCTTCTATGAGAACTTTCTTTTCGCGTTCTGCCGTACCAGTCTATTCTAGATTATGCGGAATTGCAACCGAATGATTAATTCCCAGTTACCGATCGGCAAGTTTACTCCTTGTTGTCATATTCTTTTCCACCACCACTTCGTAGTTTTTTAATACATTGTCCGAATTTTGTTTTTATTCCGGAGCAGAAAATTTCAAGTTTGTCTTTTACTAATCTACTATACTCTACGAAATCTATTATAATTGTTATTAAACAACACGTAGTAGTGTTTTTTACCGAGAGAGTCTACATGCATCGGACCACATTCGTCAGAATGTATCAATTCTCTTGTTTCAGTAGATCGGCCAGTTCATTCATTGAACCTCAATCTATGATGTTTACCGTAAGCACGTGCAGCACAAAATTGTATACGGTCACATGGATGCGCGATGCCCATTTCTTTAAGGAACATTTTCACATGATGTTTATTCTGATGAACCCTTAGTTCATGCCACAATTGCAGCTTGTCGATTTTACTTGCAACACGCACTGTATTGGGAATAATGACCCGCAATTATATCTTGTAGAGGTTTCCAATCTCAACACCCATGGCCACGATTTAGTTATTTCTCTTGAAGACGCATGTTCACAATTATTCCCCAGTATGAAGTTTACGCTGTTTTTAGCAGCGACTTTAACTGAAAATAAATTATGCAACATATCAGGAGTACCTATAAAATACATCATACATAACTCCTGGAAGCCACTTCCCTTTTTTGTATGTTTCCATTTGAATATTGCCTTGTCCAAATGCTAATAACATTTCACTGTCGAAACTCGCAGAACAAATCATGTCGATTAGTTATATAATCAGATGCACCTATATCAATTAGGCAGTCTTTATAACTTGATTTATGCTTCCAACAAACTTTTGTGGTCTACTTGATCCATTTTCATCTTGTTTTTACGTATTGTTCTTTTTCTGACAATTCTTTTGCAAAAGGTGTTTTGACCCACATGTAAAGCACCCTGTACAATCTTCACGAAAATTAACTTTCTTGTTGCACGTAAAACAACCAATCTTTTTATTGTTTAAATTATACTTGATTTTCTCATATGAATTTGGTCGTACTTTTCATTTCGAGAATAATGGCACTGTTGAATCATCTACGTTTTCTTGTTTTAGCATAGTTTCCAAAGTTCTGTTCTTAGGATTAATTGAATTCCATGCACTGTGAAAATTGTATTTTGCTGGTAATGTTGACAGAATTCTAGTTATTAACATTGAAACTGGTATTGTGCCATCAAGTTTCTTTATTTTATTAGCTAGCTGCTTTAATTTTGTATTATGTTGGGATATGTTACCAGCTGAATCCCAACTGTATTCAAAAAATTGCTTTTATACCAAAGATTGTGAAGTTCTGACACATTTCAAAGGCCGTTTTGCTATTTATTAGTAACTGTAGTGGCTTTGATTCAACGGTTGTAACAATTAATTTCTTTGCGGGTTTATTCGACTTACTCCAAGTTGTCAATTTCTTTTCAAACGCTTTTTTATCTTTTACAGGTTTCTTTAATGTTCCATCGCATACATGAAGATTATTGCTGTTCAACAGAGTGTGAGCAACGATCTGTTATTGCTGCCACCGAAACAGTGGTGTTAAGTTATTATAATGTTGAAATATCACAGCCATATATTTATCATTTGAACTGGAAACAAATAAAATTAATGAAAAATAGTAAAATAATAACTTTGTGCAGAGTTCCGTAACTTCCATTCGTCCGTGATTAGGTCTCGGTAATAGCTTAGTCTACGAGCAGCTTTACCCCATCAGTACAGATCGTCGAACGAAATTAACAAACGGACAAACAGAAAACAAATGTGCGGTCTCACTAGTCACTGCGGCTCGCTTCAAAGAAAAACTAAACATCCCCTTTGTCTGTGAAATAAAGCAGCTCTTCTGACGCTTCTAGGTGTTGGTATTCTTTCGCGCCGCTTTGGTTCGTCCGGGTGCGCTTTCTATCACTCGAAACCTTAGAAAATTTCGAAACTCTGTTATTATGTTTGTTTATCAATTGAAGTACATGTAATATAATACTGAATCCTGGATGTACACAACTGTTTTAGTTTTACAAAGTTAACTAAGTAAGTTTGAACGTACTACTGATCACCACCACCAGAGGAGGAAATAAGAATTCGATTTCTGCCGATTACTAATTTTTACCAAATAAAGTTTGCTGCTACGATTTCATCTCACTAACATCTTTAAGGGCATGATTGAACGGCTGATAATTATTACTTACCGATATCTGCGAAAACAGAGCCATAACCAATAAGGGTAAAAGATGTCATACAAAGAACCCACTATACGAGGTATGACAATAAAGTAATGGGACTACTCGAATACGCAACAATCAAGAGTGTTATGGCTGTGTTTAATACAATTGTCAATGACGTTTGTTAATCTTTAACACAACGTTCAACTTTCATAACGCTAGTTCTATTACTTTTTGTTTTGGAGTCGTTTGAATTATCAGTATTTCAATTTTAAGCCTTAAAAATTAATTTTGGGCTCAAAATACGCTCACGGTTAAACAGTTTTTGGCCGAAAATCAAATCAAATTACTGGAACATTCCATACTATTGTCCAGACCTAGAACGTCAAAAGTCAAAAGTGTGGTGAAGGGGGCACGTTTTCAGTCTGTGAATGCAGACCTACTCCGAGATTTGACGCAAAAAGAGTTGCAATACTGTTTCAAACAGTGGAAGACTCGCATGGAAAATGTGTAGATGCAGCATGAGAGTATATTGAAGGAGATAAAAGTTAAATTGTACATTAAATGTATATATCCCAAACTAAGATATAATTACTGCGTCTATCTCGTTAGTTTATTTTCATTGTTCCACCTCGTAAACACACTATCGATGACCGACATTTTATTCCAAAATATTCTTTCGAAAATTAAACAGATATGTACATGAAGATTTCTACTGTTCTACGTACTTTAACTAATATAATAAATAGAATTTTAAATATTTAAAACGATTTTTAGTTTATTAAATGACTATACAATTATTAAAAGTCGAAAAACTGACAAAACACTAACGATACCTTGATGTAACGGAAGATATTAGGTATAACTTCGCAATACCATTTACAATTTTGCATGTAATTCAGATATATATTTTTATTCTATGTTAAAATTTTAAATGTTTTTATATAAATATTTTGCTGCTTAATTTATAATTGTTACATGTAAGTAGATTGATTTTGGTATAATTTATATATTTTTCAGTTTCCTGTTATACCTCTAATTTTACAAATGTTTTGTTCAATCACGATGTACATTATTTTTGCTATTGTAATTCTATATGTACAAAGTATGCCACAATTTCTGATTTACTTTTTCATTATATATTATTTAGTAAAATAGTCCTGTAATTAAGATTTGGAATCCTATTGAACTGATTTTTAATAAATTACTAAATAATTATTATATAACTATTATATAACCAGTACGCAAGCAAATAACAATAATAATTTTAAAAAAATAACAAGAATCACTATAAAAGAGCAGTTTAAACTGTTTAGGTTTAAGAAAAAAGACATCAGCTGAACTAAATTTCGAATTACAAAAAAATCCTCCATGAAATAGGTAAACAATACAAATATAACATTAAAGTACATTGACATGGTATCCTCTCCTTCGGGAAGTGAGTTGAGTAGTAACCAAGTATATTAAAGGACGAAGCAATACGACACAAAAGAATACAAACTCCCTCTAACGCTTATTCCTGGCGCAGGAAATGAGAAACACTGTCCACATCCACATTCGCGATAGATAGGATAGGACGGATATGTAGTGCTATAGTGTAGGTGTGAGACTGTGAGACTGATAGCAAAGTTACGTGACAACTTGCTTGGCTGGGAGAAGTAACACCTGTTCCTTAAGGCTTGACAGACCTGTTCGGATCGCTAACATGCCTGTGAAAACTTTCAACTACCTAGGGATTAAGAACAGGGTTTATAGATGGATTCCCGAAAAAAGGGTGGCGTGATCCCTTCACATGTTACGAGCGATCGAATAAACAAATTCATCAAATATAGCGTGGACCTCTACTTTACCAATGGGCAATTCAGAATTTTTTATTTGTGCAGTATATATTTCTGACGTAGATTCTCCTTTAAAATAAACTGTTCTCAGAAATTTTATAAAAGTATTCTAATTTGAAATTCGAAGAAATATTTTATATGTTGAGGCAAAAATAAACATACATATACATTCAATTTATGTTTGTTCCTTTTTCCGTCGAACATCTCAAATTTATTTACAGAACATTGACTAAGAACATAGCGTCATTATAAATAATAATATGATTTTGTAGTGGATAAATTACTTATCCTACTTTATTTGTATTTAATACTTTTTCCGGAGCTTATATAAATTATAACACGGGGAAACGAAAAAGCTAAAAATGAATTGAGAGAATAAGGGTCTTAATAATTGGACATAAACTTGAAGATGATAAAAATTGAATGTTTAATAAAATGTCAAAAGAGGCTATAAAAATTAATAAACAAAATAACAAATTAAATTCAGAAATTAAATTAAACAAATACAAATATTATAAATGACGACAAAATATAAATATGTTAAATAATTATAATTGCCAAATATACGAAGTTACATACTCTATTCTAAATCAGAAAACGCACTCTTCCTTGAGTTGGTCAAACGCAACCAACTATCTCATATGCTCTTCAAGAGCCAACACAAAGATTGCTTAAAACTAAAACACTTAAACCAGGGTTCGGCCTAGCTTCACTCGAATATATAAATATGTCAACGCGAATGACGTCTCAAGAAGATATTTTAGAATATTTGTCGCGTTAATCTCAAATGACTATTTATGGAAACTAAAATCTAACAAGGTTACTCACACATGTGTGGCAATAAATTAACTCAAGAACCCATATTAAATCGACTTTCGATACATTTAATTACAAACGCATTTTTAAACTTGATATTTTAAAATCGTCTTGAGAGTAAAACAGTAAATCGTATTCTGATTAATTCACCTTGTTACAGAATCATTAAAAAAACTCTTCCAGGAATTTTTAAATATTATTTCCTGCTGTTATAGATTAGATGCTTATGGAGAGATAATGATGCATTTCTTACAAATTAGAAAAAAAATAGATAATTGAAATAGCATATTAATAAATATTTCTTATAAATTCTTTAATTTATAATTGACTGAACATAGTTCCACGCCTTACGAATTGTTACTTCATTTTTTAGGAACTTTACAGTGTATACTACGACCAAGTTAAAATAACTACATAACTTATTGGATTGTAGAACATCCTCATTTCAATTCCAACAGTCGACAATGTCGCTACTTTTAACTTTACTCCTGTTGTCCTCCACTAGTAATATTTTTGGGTGCCATGATTTCAAGGCTTATAACTGCCTATTCAAAAATAGGTAAATAACGTAAAGTAAAAATTTTGGTATTACATTATAATTTCATTTTCAGAAATGTTATAATTAATGATTATTATAAAGATTAGTACGTCAGACGACGCAACATAGGTATTTCAATGGTAAATTCTTGGTGTGAAGTATTTGTTCCCCTAATTATTTAGGAGCAAAAGTTATTTAGATGGACAACTGGTATGAACGCACCCTGCCATGCCGTTGCCCGAG
Source organism: Poecilus cupreus (assembly GCA_963942605.1). Taxonomy (NCBI): domain Eukaryota; kingdom Metazoa; phylum Arthropoda; class Insecta; order Coleoptera; family Carabidae; genus Poecilus; species Poecilus cupreus. The sequence goes on along the minus strand of OZ012715.1, from coordinate 3,234,542 downwards.
ATATCGTTTAATCTTATTATTAAATACCGTTGTTATAATATACTCAATACAAGAAAAAGTAGAAATGATTAAATTTTATCAAGATCCCCCATAAACTACATGATTGACACCTATCATTCAATTCAACCTCATATCGACATATTCCATGATAGTATTAATAATATAAGACAATGTGTTTATTTTTTCTAAATTAGTTTTTTTTTCTTACCCTGTAATTGGGCATTTGCCTGTAGGGTATAGTACTAAATAATAATAATAAAATGATATTTTGAAGGAAATTAAAATAAACCATTAGCTGATTATAACAATATAATTTGTCAAACAGGGAAATAGGGCAAATGTTAGTGCAATAGTTTTTTATTTATTTTTAAATTATTCCATGGCATCATTGATTTTTGAAAAAATGTTAAATTTATTTTCTTCCATTTCTCCTCTTCCGGACAATGGAAATTTTCGAACAATGGTATCAATAGATGTAGACTTTTTTTCTCTAGATAAAATCTAAATAAACTTTTGCTCTAAAATAATTAGGGGAGCAAATACTTGCACACTAAAAATTTACCATTGAAATCCCTATGCTGCGTCGTCCGAGGCACCAACGTATGTAATTTATTTGTTAAATACATATGTTTCGTGTTAATTTGAACGTTCTACCTCTACGCAAATAATTTAAGAACTCTTCGAATTGACTACTTGATATGCTGTACAAATTCTTAACTTGTCATATGTACCAATCTGAACTAATTTGAGTCAGACGCCGAACTTAAAAATATTTTTCTAATTTTTTTCCTCGATTACGTTACTTTATGGTCCTTTTTTTTTAGTTTGCAAGCACCAGTCATCTAATTGGTAAGTAAATATTTAAATAGTTACACTGATAAAAATGTTTTCTTGGAACAAACAGATTTCTCTCAAATGAAGAGAAAAATTGATTTGAATAGTGCTAACCCGATTTCGTTTTTATTGAAAACATTTGTAGGTTTAATAAATATTCATGTATGAAAATTACTTTAATTTTAAAGGAACATGTCAAAGTATTCAATGGAATTCAAAATGATATCGTTTTAAATAAAAAGTTTTGTTTAAAATTAAAACGACTACTTTTTTATTAGGTACTTTTAAAAAATAAATATTTTTTTTTTAATCGAAACCAATCATTTTGTAAGAAATAAAATTTTCTTCAACGAATGCATACAAAAAGTCAACTGAAAATTTTCTTGAACCAAAAATTTATTTTTATAATTGTATTTGTGGTCGTAAGTACGATTGTGGAATTTACAATAAACCACAGGTAAATAAGATAGAATCTAAATGCAAAGATACTATAAAATCTAATAAAATTATTAGTTTTACATTTCATAATTAGAATTTTGATGTTTATTTTACGAACTGATTAGATTTTTTTTTGTGATATGATCCAAAATATATATTATAAATTATAATCTTTAGTGAATTTATTTTTATCTTAATTTTCATATTTTTAAGTTGTTGCGGGAGATTATGTGCCTTAGACATTAAATACATTGCGTCTCCATAAATATACATAGGTAATGGTTTCATTCATCGGCGAGAAAATTTGTGAAAATACCATTGTTAATTCATTTTACATATTGCAAATAAATATATATTATCATGCGATATATATAAATAAATATGAACATTATTTATCCAGTGGGTACGTTTTCATAACCAGTGGGTATATTTCGGAGATCTTTGTGAGAGATCTGCCATACGAGTATAACAAAGCTACTAAAACCAAAATTACATCTAAACAACCTGCGATCAGGAGAGCGAATAATATTCCACAGAGAGTCGGCAGCAATTTATTCGATATCCAGGGAGAACAAAAGAAATAGAAATAGAAGCGGGAAACGCAACAATATATAGCGCTTCTTCTCGTGTCCAGTTTGACGAATGTTGTAGCAATCTCCAACATTCGACCATTGATTGGATTTTTACTCCACCAAAATATTTCGCTTAACGAATCCTCTTTTACAACACTTGGTGAAACTCATGAGTTAACTTTTAACCCTGTGTGGTTACTTCCGATATTTACTGGCTCTCATTCAATTTAACTAAACAAACAATTCGCAAATGAAACGTGGAAAGTAAAATGAAATGGAGATCAAGACAGAGAGATAAATATAGGTAAAAATAATCATATTATTGCACCATTTACCCATTTAAAATGTGGTACTCTGCTGTTTAAAATCTCGGTAAGTGATACATTTTTGCGCTTAAAATGAGGTTACCAGCCGTAGTCGCGTCGCGCCAAGTTGGCAAAAGAAATCAAAGGGGTAAAGTTCAAAATGGCCACTTTATCAACTGTGGGAATTAAAATGGGATCTTATATTCCAAGCAAAACTTACCCCATAAAAAATTACCTGACAATTTTAATTTCTAAACGGTTCTTAATATTATTGATTGTTTTTGTGGTTGGAACTTGGTGAAACATTTTAAATAATTTTAATAATAAAAGAGTCGAAACGCGTCCTGTGAAACTGTAAATAAATAATTTTTTTTGTGAAACTTACCACGGGTTTTTATTATTTAAAAAGGTTCATAATATAGTATAAAGTTTTAAATAAAAATTGAGATCAATAATATTTTACATCTTCCTGGCTACAACAAAGTTTACTATAAATAAGTTATGCCCAACCTTCATTTATACTACCACTTCCGGTTGAAGTAATGCTACTATAATTAGTTAAGCGTATAAATTTTAGATATGTAATTTCAAAATGATAACGTGTCACAGTACTTCCTTTACATACATGTAGGGATGTAATTAATTTCATAACTAATTAAATGAATATTTATTCATTTTCAGAGAACCCGATAAGTGATATAAATTTGGGCGTGAAATTCTGTTACCAACAGTCATTTCATGCACCTAAACATGCTACACTTGAGGGAGAACCCCAGGAGTAGGTAAAGTTAATAATTATAATTGTTGATTGTGGGATTCGAACTCAGGATTTCATGATCCCCAGCCCAATGTGTTAAAGCGGACCTATACATACATACATAATTTCACGCTATATTCCATTCAGTCGTGTAGCACGAATCTGAAACATAATCAACAAACAATCAATCTCCCTCAAACATTCCTATGATGGCACATCTTGTCCACATTCATAAAGCGATCCATACATGCTCGTCTATTCTTCACACTCGAAATTATTCATTCCCGCAACAAACCATCAATCATACCTAACCACTTATTCCTCGGACTCCCACGACATCGTTAACCTTCAATCTCAACCGCATATGTTTATTTCACCAACTTTTCATTTGAAATTCGCTCAAACCACCTCAACTGACTCACTCGAACTTTGTTAACAACATTCTATAAGCTTAATCGAGCATTTCTAGATACATTCATATTTCGAGCAAATATATCCAGATCACCCAATACATTGTACTCTGCAGATACCCGGCTTTCAATCTCCCGATCAAAATATCTATCCCTCGAAAACATACTACCGAAATATACAAATTCATTCTCTTGTTCCAATATCACACCATTCCTGTAACATTAAAACCAATCACCAAATAATTTTTCTCAACCAACAACACTTTACATTTATCGACATTCAATAACAGATTTAATTTACACCTTGACGATCCTGATGGCGTAGTGGCTTTGTCACTAGCCTAGCAAACCAGAGGTCGTGGGTTCGAATCCCACTGAAGAGCATGGTCGTTTGTACTGTTCATAAAATTCATAATCATTCACTCATGAGGCGGCATATGACCAAAGCAGTTAGTCCGCTTCCCATCTTAAAAAAAAAACAACTTTCCCTACTTCATTTAATGCTCACAATCATGATTCTCAATTGCTCGTAAGGTATTTAACAAATATTATATATATATATATAAGATAAATTAAATTTAGTGAACGTGAAAGTCGGTTCACTCCATAACGCAAGTTAAGCAATACTATCCGCGGTTAGTAGTTGGATATATCACAGTAGTTCTCGTGTCCAGTTTACGGATGTTAGAGTGTGGAACCGGCGGCAACCCATTGATTGGATTCTTCGCCGACACCGCATCGAAAGAGAGCTCCCCGACGATTTCACGCAGCTCTCGAGCGGTATAATTGCGAGTTCTAGGCGTCGCGTCGGTAGCGTCTAATATCAAGCGGCTCGGCGGCACGGCGGCACGGCAGCGCGGGCGCCAATCGTACCGGATAATGAATTTGCAGATGCTCTCGACTGTGGGAATATTTCCCCACGGATTCCCGCGAAGCGAGGCGATGCTGATGCTGATGCGCTGCTGATGCTGCTGTGCTCTACTGTACTCCCCTCTGCTGTGATCGATACCTACACATCATTTCATCGAGAGCAATCGGCGGTCGACGGGGACATGATGCGAGCGTTAGGTTCATGTTGCTCTGTGCATATGACGCAAGATAAGAACGATTTTTTACACCTAAAATTTGTAGTTTTGTCTCCGAATAATAGATAATTATGATTTATATTTAATGAAATACGTTGAAACTTGAGCAGGTTAATTTTCTGCTTGATTTTACCGATGAATTAGTATTTATATTTTCTAGGAAGTGAAGTAATTATATGGTAACACAAAGTCGCAAAACAGATTGCAAACAGATTGCATTAGCTATAAATAAATCTCTATTAAAGATTTAAATGGATGTTTGATAAGTTTCCAAACCACGCAATTCTGAACCCTGCGAATTTCACCTCTGAAACGTACCGCAGCAATCACACGTAAACTCGTAGCTATTTTCTCTGTTAAGCACTCGGGCTCGTGTATAAAACAACAAAGCAAAGCAACAACGACGGAGACTGTGTTGCCACATTGGCACGTTGTAAGCGCACGCGCTGCACGCCACGCGCCGGCATCACGCACCGATAATGACACGCTAAATACGACTAATGGAGTTGGCTGCTCCTCGGTCGTGCGCGTGACTGAGTACACCGCACTGGGATATATGATGAACCAGCCAGCCACCAACTACCAGAGTGGTGCTTTTCAATATTTTACATTACCATATCGCAGCGATGGGGACTCTAATGTTACTGTTTGCTACCGATGCTGATGCTCTATATGGATATGTCGATATGTGGTATAAAAAATACTGGTAAACAATATAAATTGTTAGATATGTATTTTACTTCTGTTAGGAGAACCAACAGGCATCAAAATATAACATAGTGGCGGCTCGTGACTTTATTTAGGTAAGGGATGCAAAAAAAAAAACTGAAATTCCTTTAATATTATTTTTGTTTAGAAAGTAAAAACATAATCATTAAAGCTAAGTGGATTTATTATTTACTTTTTAATAATAAAATCATTTCGTCGTTCTTTTTGCATAACGAAATGCTCTATGACACGAGTATTTAAAAAGTTCTTATATTAAATGGTTTTTCCAATAAAGACTGTACTGAAATCATTTTATCTTGTTTTTTATAATTATTATAATCTATTTATTTATATATTAATAATTAGTTATTTATTTAATCTAAAATAACAAATCTTAATTATTATATAACAAGATACCTTTGAAAAATGCGTATTTCAGTCTACAACCTTATGCTTTTACTACGCTCATTCCATCTATAATAGATATGGCGCTGCAATATTCGCAGCTCCACGCTCCATCTAAAACTACACAATGTGCCCTTCATTGCACGCCCCGCTGTGCCTATACTTTTGGAATATCACGGAGCTGTTTCGAGAACAGCTCTTAGTGTGGTGGGGATAAAGGTGCTGCGTATAGCAACTCTATGCATCGGTGTATAACACATAGTATATATCACAAGGGCAACATTTTAAAATTTAACAAAATAGTTTATATAAATTATACGATATTGTTATTGTTGATTATTTATTAATTATTATATGTATATAAATAGATCATTTTTAAACTCAGGGCTGTAGCCCCGCAGCCCTTACCCACGAGCCGCCACTGAACATAGCATAAAGAAATTAAGATGACACAGTCGCGGAACAGATCAACTATGGGGGGAAAAGAAATTAGTGAAGCATTACACAAACTAGAAACCATTATATGGAAGCAAAAAAATGGCAGATGCTTGGAAAACTGGACTGATCTGCCCAATTTTAAAAAAGGGGGACAAAATATCATGTAACAACTACAGAGGAATTACTCTGCTCAATGTAATATACAAGATCTTAACAATCATCAATAATATGATTAAGATATATGCTGAGAACAAACTAGGGAAGTACCAATGCGGATTCCGTCCGAACAGAAGTACTACGGACCAAACTTTTATAGTAACACAAATATTATGAATAATAATATTGATCTACATCTGTTAATCGAAGATTATAAAAAGGCATTCGATAGTATAAATAGAGAAAAACTGAGAAATCATGGGAAACAAGGAATACCCCAGAAGTTAGTAAGATTGGTAAAGATGACTATGTATGATACTAAAGAGAAAGTAAAACTGGGTACAAAACTAAGTGAGAATTTGGCGTTGGAAACAGGAGTCAAACAAGGAGATAACCTTTCAACAACACTGTTCAACCTAGTGCTGCATGTAACGAAAATTACCAGAAATGATACAATCTTTATGATGTCAAGCCAAGTATTCGGCATACTTTATAACACGAGGAACCAAACTAAGATTATACAAAATATTAGTAGTCGTAGTATTCGTCATATATGGATGTGAACTGTGAAGTGTGGAGACTTAGCAAGCCGATATAAACAAAATACAGATTTCTGAGAAAAATCTTCGAAGGTATTAAAGAAGGTGAGGCATGAAGAAGGAGATACAATGAAGAGATTGAGGAACTCATCGGAAAACAAAATATCATCAGATTCATAAAGTCTCAGAGAATAGAGTGGAGCAGCCATGAATGAGTGAAGAAAGGATGCCACTAAGAATAATGAAAGGTAAAATCTACAATAGAAAGAAGAAAGTATTACTAGCACAAGTGGATTGACGATGTACAAAACGACGTGATCAAGATGAATGTGAAGAGAAGGAGAAGCAGGACTATAAATAGGAAAGAATGAGAACAGATTGTTAGGGAAGCCAAAGCCCACCCAGGATTGCAGAATTAACAATGATGATGATGGCATATTATACTGCGAATTTTCTTTTTAACTTGGATAATGTTGAAATTGTCTGAGCAATGTGAACATCCTGAACCAATATTTAGATAATGTTTGATTAACTGTAGGAACCCTGACATAACGCATTGCTAATAATCTCTAACCCTTGTAGTAAAAATAATTTTTAGGTTATGTCACTCTTATAATAAAGAAACCCTAAAGATGCATAAACAATCGATTGGTGCGTCTTAAAATTACCGACTTAAAATATTTAGAATTACCACTCAGTGGAAATGACATTTATTAATATTATTGAATTAAACAGAGATCATTTCAATAATTTAATTATACAGTAATAAATAGAGTAGTTTTGTTGTAGGAATATCATGACCATACTTCCCGTTTTGAACGGAACTGTTCCGATTTCACTCTATCTGTCTCATTGTCTCGAACGAACACTTTGCCCCGTTTTCGTAAAACATATGATTCGTGCCAATGAGGTCTCACTTATTTCAAAATACATTACACTCACAAAAGTAGCAGACTGGAATGACCAGAATGTTACAGCTGAAATCGTTGGGTGGCAGTATTAAAATATTTCCATACACACCAACTGTTTCATTCGAATTGTCGTATAATAATAGTATACATTTTATGTTTGCCATGTAGTAACGCACCTGTAGACAGAGTGCTTTTGATAATGGATTAAATATTGACCAGCGAAAAAACACACTTGGCATTGCAGTACTTAAGACAATTTTAATTACTAAAAACAATATTAATGAAAAGCTGCATAAATGCGACAATTTGTTCCGTGATTGAATTCCGAATGTAAAGAATAGATGAGCATATATGAATCGCACTATGAAATTGGACGAGCCGAAAGTGGTATGACAGGATAGGAATATTTGGAGGAAATTGATTGTTGGTTGATTGTATTTTTGAGTTGGTGGTACCCCACTGAGTGGGATGTAGCGTGACATTATGTATACATATATGTTATTTTCCTATTTTAATAGAAGTGCGGTTAGGTGCTATGCTATGACATTACTGACAAAATAAAAGTGGAAGTAGGATTCTTTATCCCATTAATTGTAAGTGAAAAGCTTGGAGTTTTCAAGCATTTCAATCAGAACTTATAAATTAACGACTTAATTTTGTTGGTATGAACGTGAACGTTGATTTCAAGTCAAAGCGTAACGTTAATTCTAATGTTGAAGGGAAGTATCGCCAACTTGTTGAATAACAAAAAAAAAGTTTTTGCAGATTTAACGGCAGTTGAGGAGTTTAGTTAAAACTATTTTTAAGTACTTTATACAATATTTTGGATGATTTGCAACCTCAATATGTTTGTATGTTTTTAGTTTCCACTGAAAAAACAACAAAATTGTGAATTAAGTTAACGAGTATAAGTCGTTAAATGCGTTAAAATTTATTTATTGTTAATTCTAATTGTTAATCTAACTGATAATTACGCAGCTTATGCCCACCCAATGAATGCCTAGAATACTGATGCAGTTGTGTTCATATCAGTGGATTTTATGTACTCACATACCTATTATTAAATAACATTTGTTGGGAAATGTTAAATTTGAGTGTAGTTACCATAGAAAAATCCAGAGCCTCCCACCCTCTCGAAGTCTGTGTAGCATGTAGGATCTGTCTTTTCACCTGTAAAATACCGGTAACTATCAGCGGAATAATTAGCACATTACTTTCGTCTCATCTACCTTCATAATTTGTCTCGCGTAAGATCCTTTTCGAATCATTTACTTCTGCAACAAACTTTCATCATATCTATCCATTTACTCTTGGAGTATCAACGTAGTTACTCATTTTCTGTGCATCTTCTTGTTTTTGACACCCAATCATCGTTCATTGCAATTATCCAATTATCGTAAATAGTGAACAATGAGTTATTGATAATGATTATATTTTATAAAATGATATGATATACTGTTTGACGTGAAACTTATACGATCATATGCGGATAAGATTGAAGGTGAATGTTTGCGTAATAAGTAGTTAGGTATGAGTGCGAAGAATAAACGAGACTGTATGAATCGCAATATGAATGAGGATGAGGTAAAAGTGGTGTATCAGTAGAGGAATATTTGAAGGAAATTGGTTGTTGATTGATTGTGTTTCAGTGTTCGTGTTACACTAATGAATGGGATAAACGTAACCTTATGTATGAATGTATGTATCTACCATTTCCCTACAATTATATTTAAGGCTTTGTCTAATAGAATTAGAAAACTGAGAATTTCGTACCGTGTACTATTAAGTAAAGAACTGCTCTCTCCTCTAATTAATAAAGTATAAGACAAGCAAGTGAAAGATATATACTCGTAAAATAATGACTCCCAACAAAGAAGCTTGCGAAATTTCTTTGATGCCATGTATTCAAAAACCATCGCTCACAAAATCAAAAGCATCAATAAAAGGAAAAAGAGAACGATAAAAACAAAAAGCTGTCATTAATTTTCCGTAATCTTTAACCCGATTCATTAAAAAAAGGGGAAGCGTAAAGTACATCTTAATTTTTGAAAGGTTTTTACTAAACGTCGCTTGAAAACAAAGACGCAGTAATACACCGGAATGACGTCAGTAAATCAAGAACAAATCAATTAACTTGTAGCTGAGAAAAATAACAAACCATTAATCCATTCAGAACGCGTTGAGCAGTCATTTAACGTGCCGGGGTTGGGTTCATTTAGCCCCTTTTTATTATATTCACGGATAGATAATAATAAAACACTTGTTGCACGCTTGCTGCTCGCGGTAAGGCACCGGCAGAAGCAAGGCAACGGCGCCGTGTTTTCTCTCCCCTCCACATTTTGCTTACCCCTTCCACCAGCTCGAGCTTCACCCCCACCACTATTCAGCTGGTATGCTGCGTGCTTTCGTCGCGTTCACACTTACGGTTAACACATTTATAGGCCTGTAAGATGTTAACTTTGCCACTTAAATATTTAAAAAGAGCAGTCAGGTTTTAGGTTATGTTTTGCTTTCTTTTGATTATAAAGTTGTGGAGTTAATTAAACGACGTTGTAATTATGATTTGTAATAGGATTTAAAAGAAAACTAACAGTTTCTTGTCAACTTTTAATTTTCTTTCATGATGTTCTTATTTTATGTTTGTTACGATATTGCTTCTGTGGTTTCAACTTTTCCAATCTGCAATCTATTTAAACTCTCCATCAATTGGTCTTTTTCTTGTCTATGTCAACAGCGCAAAAAGATTCTATTGCTTTTGCAAATTAATCCATTTGAAGTATGATAATTTGTAGCATTTAACTTACAGTGTTAGTGGGACTAATATAACAGTCATTCAAAAATAACATTAAGCAGATACTTTAGATTTCCAAACTTATTAATTATATATGTATGGTTTTGAGGAAAAACCAGTCACTAATTCATGATTTGCATTTAACACGTTGAACGCCGAACCAAATTTTGCGGTCGGGTCTACTACGCTTACTGTGTACAATATAAATGTACAGTATTGTTCAGAAGTTATGCCCCATAACCCCTCCACAGGTACCAAAACTGAACTAAAATCCGACAAACGTTCTCGCTAGTCGAATGAGAAAGATAAACGATACGAAATGAAGGACAGATATATAATCCATTGTTTACCTGAACCAGGTAAACACATTGTAGAGATTATACAATTTCTCACTTATGATCTTGCAATATTTTGCAAAATGCATCTAAACTTCTTGAACTTTGCGGCCCCTGTTGAAAATTAATTACATTTTCATCAGAAAATAAAACAAACATTCAACTACATATTAAATTCAAATTATCTGATCACTAAAAATATTAATGGACGAAATATAAAACAACTACAAAAAAATTGTTTGTTACTGTGTCGTCAATATACCGGATGTAGTATTGAAATGTAGCATATATGGATTTCAGTGTTATATTTTTGATATTGCTATAAATAATAATAATAATAAAAAATAATCTTTACATTGATATCGAGTTGGTTATTGAATTTTCCAACTTCTTCCTTTAGTTTTCTTCTGTTTTTACGCCTGTTATTCTAAACTTATTCTTATTTGCTTCTTTTTTTTTTTCTGTTCGTCTATATTCTAGTCTTTTTAGTTTTTCTCCTATTTCTCTCTCTTCTTTTACCCGTATCTTCTCTTCTCTTATTTTTATCTGTTTTGTTACTTCATTTATACCTTTTATGGTATTAAATATCAAATATTTATTTATTTACCAAAAAGAAATGGAAAGAAATGAACACTGAAATTCGCCATTATCATTTCAATCTTCTATGAAATTTCTAAAGATAATAATACAACACTAATAAATAATTATAAATTTGTTCTTTGAAATGTATTTTTTTTTTATTTTTGTTAAGTGCTCTATAGCCGTATTATATTTTTTTAATAAATACTAATTTTAATTTAATTGATATATAGTGAAATATTAACATTTAGGTAACTATTGCATGCATTTTGAAATTCTAAACACCTTTGTATTTTCTTCTTTGCTGTATAGTAAGTAGGTAAAAATTGATAGCAAATTCAAAAAAATTTCATTCTACATTTAAATTCTACACGCGGTATACAACAAATATATCACAGGAGTTCAAAAGTGTCGTCAATTTATACAACAAATATATTAATATCATACAAGTGCAAAAATAAATATCACAAAAAGTGTGGTCAATATATACAACAAATATATCACACAAGTTCAAAAATAAATATTACAAAAAGTGTCGTCAATATATACAACAAATATATCACAAATAGTTCGTCAATATATACAATTAAATTGAAAACCTAATATTTACACCAATTTACATTTTGTAGAAGTGCAGCCTTCGTTCGAACATTTCCTGTCCCCCTCTGGACCATTGTCGCCCACACGTTTTCGATGGGGTTCAAATCTAGTGACTTAGCAGGCTACTGGAGTAAAGTGATTTCCGGGTGATCGTTAAACCAGGATTTTACAAATCTTGCGGTATGAACCGCAGAATTATCCTGTACAAAAAAAAGTTGCGATCAGGAATTAACATCCTTACTGATGGCAACATAACTTCCTCCAATATTTCTAAGTAGTAGGCCGCATTCATTTTTCCGGATATCTCCACTAACTCACCAGAGCCCCAAGACGCCATCCATCCCCAAAACCCGACGCTTATTCTCCCACTCTTTCTGATTGGAACGACGTGTTGTGGGTGAAGACGCGAGTTGTTTGGCCGTCACAGCGGCTTCTTGACGTCTTCGTCTGATGAAAATACCTTTTCGTCAGAAAAAATAACAGAATTCCAATTGAAATCTCTATTTATATCACAAAAATTCATCCTCGCTCGCAAATGATTTGGCATAAGCTCGACTTTAGTCGCAGCCATCCTACAATGGATCCCTACCTCATTAAGCCGTCTCCTGATGGTTGAAGCAGAAGCATTAACTCCGAGTCTCTGCTTTAGCTCTGCAGAAGAGCAAAAAGGAGTCTCGCTGACGGCCTGTTGCAAATTTTGGACAGCAAAGACATTCAGTTTGCATGGCGCCCCGCTTCGTCGGCGATTTTGTAGGTGAAACGGGCCACCAATTCTGTATCGCTGAATCCAACGCCAAACGGATTTTCTCCGAAATGTTAAATATTTATATTAGATTAAATGTAAAGAATTTTCACCTCTCGCAAATACCGGATGTCAATTTTTTTTTTTTGAGCTATAGGAAATACAATTTAAATATTTTAATTTCGCTCTAAGTTATTATTTATGAATTTTAGAGCAATAGGGTAATTAGGTAAAATATTCAAAATTAAAAAGCTTCGTGAACCGAGCCTAAATTTATGGATGTGATATACCGATTTCTATCATGAGATAGACGTAAAATAAGATACATAATTTCTAACTATTTCCAGAGTGCCATGGGAAACAAAACATACAAACAGTCGTTTGACAAATGATATTTGGAATAATTTTAATGATTATTTACTGGTTTAAATTTTTAAATAAGGAGAAATTTTATAAATGTAAAAAATACTTACATCAATCTGAAGATTTTCTGCAATGTCGCCGATACAAAATATTCTAATTGCTCAAGAACTGAACATGATTGAAAATTACATATAATGTAACATATTTATACCTAGTTCGCGTACTTAAAAACAAAGTGGGGTAAGTAAATGTCATTAGCATCAGTTTGGAAATTCCAGCCTTTCCAAACAACAGCGGTTGTTTCGACCACTTTAAAGTTAATGCCAACAAATGACTATTGAATATTGGTTACACTAATCTTCTTAAAACGGTGTTAATATTTTGGTATTTTAAAATACATTAAATTTCTTTGTTCGCTGCGCCCAAAAGAATTAGTGTTCGCAAAATAATGCCGTCAAATGATTTTAAAATGTATAATATAGCGAGGAGTTAACTAATTCCTTTAGATCTTTCAACATTGAGTATTAAACAGAGCCTTAAATATTTGTTTCCATGTAACATTGTGGTATTAACAATATATTCAGAAAACAAAATGGCAGCTAGAACAATAAGTATCATTTGAGCTATAATTTCGTTGCGACATTTTTTATTTATTCAGCGATTAATTTATTCGATACTTTATTCGTAAATGGAAATATCGGCCCCTATTTGTATTTATATTGATAAATGTTTTATTATAAGTCATACATATTTGATGTTAGTTACATTATATTATTATTATTATTATTAGATTTCAAGAAGTTTGGATGCCTCATCGAACTTGTGTACAGCATCCAATATTCACTTGCATTTTACCAAATATTGTAATATCTGAAGTGTGAAATTTTATAATCTCTATGAGGTTTATACCTGGCTCAGGTAAACAATGATTATATATCTCTCCTTCATTTCGTATCGTTTATCTTTCTCATTCGACCTGCGAGAACGTTCGTCGGTTTTTAGTTCCGTTTTGGTACCTGTGGAGGGGTTATGGGGCATAACTTCTGAACAATACTGTACACACGGCGGTCAATGTGCTAGTTTCACAATGTATCTTCACAAATACCTTAAAATGGTTCAGAATATCATCATTTGTATTTTATTATATAAAAACATGCCTAATTCGACCAATTGAACTGACGCATAATTGGTTAAGTTTTGTCCAAATTATTATATTATATATATATATATATATATATATATATATATATATATATATATATATACCAAATGAAAATATACATAAATATTCCGCACTTATCTCAATTTTACCAAAAAAGTGACTTAACTGGCGTATTATATTTTTTTAAAAAGCATGTTTATTAATGTAAATTTAAATTATAGTTTTTTTTTTTATTTATATCCAACTCATTTCTTTTTCCACATTTAATACTATAGTTTTTACTTGTGAATTTACTTAATACCAACATAAATTCCTATTTTCGCTTTCTGAAGGTTAATATCCGCATGTGGCATGTAGATCGTAATAATGTCACACAGATACGATAAACCTCGATCTGACAGTAGCTTGTTGCTAACCTCCAAAAAAATTATAATACTTATATTTTACATTTTTACGTTATCTATAATTTCAATAATATTTTGTCGTTTGGATGTTATACAACTCTATTCCTTATTTTCCAGATTTAAGTTTCGAACTCTCTGCGACGTTGCCATATTTCAGTCAGGTGTGGAGCAGTAAAGCTACACAATGCTGTAAAGGTCTTTATATTTTATTTCAGAAATGGTACAGCAGAAGTTATTATTATTGTATTTTCTCATTATTTTTATGTTCAATTAATAGCCCATCAGTTTTTCTTTCCATGTGTAATCCAGTTATTTTACATAGATAATTTGATGGAGCGATGGAGGTTATACACATAATTATATCCTTAACAACATATTTCAATTTTGGTCCCACATTAAAATACATAAATTAACAGTTGTACTAATGTCAAATATAAATAAATAAATATAAACATATCACGCCTTTTACCCATTGCGGGTGTGGCACTCTTCTTACGCAGATCTCGGCAAGTGATATATTTTTGCGTATGAAATGCGGTTACCAGCCGTCAAGTCATAGCCCCCAAAGTTGTTAATAATAACATTACATGGAGTTCATTGTTTTATGAGTTGGTAGTACTGAAAAGCAAAAAAATTGACCAATGCTATATGTGTGGCTAATATAGCGAAATGTGCAAATAAATAATCAACCAATAATAATAATTTTACATTTTCGAAAAGGTTAAAAATTAAGATATAAATTTTCTTTCCAATGAGTGGAAGATTTCCGTCTCAAGTTTTCAAGAAGATATATGCAGATGTGAAATGTCTGGTATCAGCAACATCAGTAGAAATACGATAAATACAACACTGTGTATCAACTAAATTCAATTTCACGCTTTACAATTTCATCCACTAACATAATCAATTCCATTTATAATGTGTTTACATAAAATCTTGAGGAACAATTCAAATTTTCTAAACTTACTGGATTAATTCCAAATTTCGCTACAATCACAGACTGTACATAACTGGAAGTTGGATCTGAGAATTGACTTGAATCTTCGCTCTCTGGCGTTCGCGTTTGTATTCTTGCTCCCATACCGTCCGGAGTTGCAGAGTTCTCGCTTCTCGTCGCCGTAACGGATTAGACAAACAATAATGGGCCCCTCGATGTGTGATCGCTGACAGAGTAAAGCATCCATTCGTCAAATAATTACGCAGCTCATCTAAATTGATTACCGCAGTGATTCGTGGAGGGAAACACTTGAATCAACCGTCTGCTGACGATGGGCTGAAGCTTCCGATGCGTTAGGTTGGAGAACGAGTAGTAACTATATATCCGTACAACCGAAACACCGCGGTACATTGATTGATGACTGGATAATAGACGAACCAAGACCTAATGCATTAGTGATTATGTGGAATGTTCGGCTAATTGCAGCTTTTTACTAAGGTGAATTAGATCAGAATTGGAATAAATTATCATTACGGAACAATGAAACTTCAAGAATAGGCTAAAGTACTGTTTTAGGAAAGAAAAATAAAACGCCGAATTGCAAATGAACACATAATACCGATTTACTTACTTTTTAAAGGATTAGATGCATCCTACACAAATAGAATTAGCTGTCAGGTAAATGGCATTTGATTAGACAATAAAATTTTTCTTTAACAAATTTATGGCGTAAATAGTTTCTTGGCAAATCACCTACCGGCATCTGCGAAAGAAGACTTCCATATCATAATATGTAAATAGCGTAAAGATATATTGGATATTGGACTGGGGCTCAAGAGGTCCTTAGTTCACTTCACATCTTTCGGGGGAATGACTCAAAAAAATACCGTTGTTTCACTGATAATCAATCAGATACGCATAAAATCTCTAGTATTAGCCGATATTTTTGTAATTGTGCTAACGGTAAAAAAAAATTTCTTGTTAAAAACTATTCAGTAGAACAGTTACAATAAAATAAATACTGAAAAGCGCGTTTTCTTTAATTATGTCGTAACTCTTTGGATTTAAAAGCTGAAATTTTCAGGAAAATTTTTATTTTTACTTAGAAATCGAGCAGCCATATGAATTTTTAAAAATCACTGGCAGCAGATTTTGTATCCTTATCCGGTTATACCCTTCAGTGGTTTTCCTAGCTTTGTAACAGATTCTTCGATAAAGACTTCAGTTTATTAGGAAATCATGTTATTTTTTAATTGAATGCAGGTGCAAAATTATTAAGGAAGAAACCACTAGAACTACAACATATCAATTATTAAGTATTTACTGAAAACGAACGCTAGTTTTGCCGAGCTGAAGTTTCGGCCAATTGTTGGCAGAAACCAAAACTGCTTCCAAAAAAGCATTTTTGGCCGATACTGGTCGAAGCTGTAACCGAAACTTAGTCTTTAATATAATTAAATTATATTGTGTAAATAGCTCCGTAGTAATGCATCGGAATGTGCATCATGATGTCCTACAGTCGACAATGTTCCCACTTTTAACTTTACCATTGTAGTTCTCCTTCAACGCATATCTTAAGCGAGACAGGTGATTTAGATTTAACGACTGGTAATCGTATTAACCGAAATCTGTAAAATTGCCACAATTAAAAAAAAAATTTTATTTTACATAACTATGTTTCGCGTAAAATTGTTTTATCTTCTTAAAATTTATTACTCGAAAAAGAAACTGTGCAATTAAATATAATAAGCTTTGGTTTGGGATCTAACTTGTGTAGATACGGTGGCGGTTTCTTACTTAGCCGGAACGAGTACACGTTTTGGTTATGCGGCTAGGTTAGCTAAGGAAAGAAAACTTTGAAATATTCAGAGCTTTCCAATTTTTACCATTTTATTCCTATTGGCGTAGAAACCTTTGGTTCTATAGGGCCTTCTGCCGAAAAATTTATAAACAAATTAGGAAAATTAATTAATACAAATCATGGTAAAAGCAGATCCCTTGAATACTTAAAACAGAGAATAAGCATTGATCTACAGAGGGACAATGCTGCTTCTGTGATGGGTACTTTACCCAATCAGAAGGCTCTGGATGAAATTTTGTATTTTTTATTTTTTGGCAAGAGATCGTTTTTCTGGGGTTACTTAGGATACTTTTATATAATTATATTTCTTTATATGTATTTTACTAATTGTTTTCACTGTGTATTTATATTGGAAAATAAATTTTAAAATATCTATATAATATAAATAATTAAATTATAAATAAATGAGACAAAACTGTTATTGCAAAATAGTAGTACTTTTAAATTCGCAATTTTCTGAATAGTAATCTTCTCTTTTTTCTATTTTTCATCGGTGAAAAATTTCCTATCAATCCTTCATATTTCGCTGTCGAGTATTAAGCAAATATTTAAAAATATTATGCAAATAACATATTTTCCAAGTTCGAAAAAATAGATAAAATTGGAAATAGTCAATATCAGTTTTTGAAATGAATAGGCAGTTATACGAACAAAAGTATTTATCTGAATGTTTTATAATAGTTCAGTTGAATCATATCGAATGGGTTTAATGAATTCAGTTTATGCTTCAATATTTGTTTGCTTATTCATAACTGATTTTGTCAAAGCTGTCACAAAAATTTACGGTATCAAAACTGAAATTTTTTGACCTAGCTATTCTGCTATCACTTTAAAAAGTTTACAATGCACATGTTTCGGCGAAAGTAACAATTGATAAATTTAAATTAATATTAAAGGCTGTCCACTTGATATGAACCATACAAAACAAAATTGTACAATTAGCATATGTGGTTAGAGAGTATAAATATAATACAATTTTTATATTTGAAATATTTTAGTTTATATTAATTATTTAAAAATGTATAAAAACAGGTTTTCTTGTCTATATCTATTGACCTTGGCCTTTTTTCGTGAAAACTAAAACCTTATTAATTTGGCCTAATAGTGTGACAACTTTTGTCTAATTCAACCGCAGTTATAGCTCTTATAGTTCTCCAGATCCCAATGGTTGTATAAATCGCAACTGAAATAGTTTAATTTTAATTTCGAAGTATTGTTGAAATAAATAGGTATAATAATAAATTTCGAGTTTATTTTCCATTGCACTCTGCAAATAGCTTAAAGACGGACATTTTATTGCAAGTCTATCTTATGATGGAATTGTTTTATATCAATAAAGTTAGGAACATTTGGTGCAGTTTTTTATTTTCAAGAGGTATGTTTTACATTCACAAGTTTTGTCTAAAATTAATACGATTAAAATTACGACTAAATAAAAATGTTTCTTTTGTATTTTGTCATAAAAAAACAGACTCCCAGTATAGGTCAATTTATTTATTTTCAGATTCTGATGTATTGCAATGGAACTATTTACTGTATTCAAATATTGAACCGAATGTTCGATAAAATGGGGTAAATAGCTTATTGGTAACGCATCGGACTGAAGATCAACAGATCATCAATTTGAGTTCCTAACAATTGATATTTGATTCTACCTGTATGGCTTCTCCTCCCCTTACATATCACCAAGATCAGCGAAAGCTGAGTGCCACACTGAAGATAGGATATAGGCATGATGATGCATTCATATTGTGTTAGATAACAAGCGAAAACATAAAAAGTAAATTTTTGCCAACTGGTCATCACAATAATTAGGTAAGACTCATTTTAATCTAAAGCTCATATGACAGGTTCAATTTTTTTGTACATTTTTGTCAATTTTTAACTTGAAAATTGAATGTATCATACACGTAAATTTGTTCAATGTTTTCGTTAATTTTTTTATGTCAATGAAAAAATGGAATTGGTTCTATTTGCTTCAATATTGACCCGGACATGTGAGCAAAAAAAAAAAACCAATTCTCTAAAAAAATAAGATTTTATCCACAACTGTCAAATAATATACCCATAATTCAACTATTGTTTATCAATTAATGACCTTTGTTACTGTTCCCAATGAAATAATATTGACAGCTCGATGAATTAATATTATTCATTCGTTATGTCAAATTCAAATCTTACTTCTTAAAACGCAAAACGTCAAAAGACGCTAGTTTTCTCATTTTTCATACTATTATTTTCTTTTTAAACTTAAATTGCAGCTGAATGATTGGTTTTAATATTTTCTACTAAATGTCAGATCACTACAATATTTTGTTGCAACAGTACATAGACTAGTGATGGTTGCTACAATTTGTCTATGTTCATAAACAAATAATTTTTTGTATTTGCCAGAGCAAAAATTATACTTATCTTATAATTTCAAAACAAATATTTGACGAAAGGTTGTGGATCAAGTATAGTATTCTATTCGCATGCAATGGCTATTACTCATTCGAATGATTTACATTACTCGTGTTCGCTCGTGATGCAAACTTCATTCTCATGAGTAATAGCATATATTACATGATCATTGGATAATATAAACTATTATTATTAGAATCAGCCTTTTTATGTATTACAATCAATCAATTGCACAAGTAATTACATATTAGCTAATAATAAAGAAAAAATATATAATATCAAATGTATATAAATAAATGTAGATACAATTTAAAATGTTAAGTTTTCAATATGCATTAAATATTTTTAAAAATACATAATTTCATAATTTTTCTTTCACAAAAATATACCGAAAAATTAAATATAGAAAATTGAAATAATAATATAAAATAAAATTGTTCTCAACAGCATGTTCTGAAGAAAAAGTAATAGTTAATTGCTTTGAAGATAAATGAAGATATATTTCATAAAATTATTATTAAAAGTTATGATTGACATTACAAAAGTGCAGCATCAAACATAAAGCAACTTGAATCATTACGCTCCCAGAGCAAATGAGTAAAAGCCTAGCACGATCAATCTAAACTTGACATCCCTTATCTAATATCTAATGCAGCCAAGAGTAAAGAAGTTACGTATTGTCCGCTCCATCTAATAATGGTTTGAACAATCAGTCTTGTTGTTTTCTGCTTTGCTCAGCTTTTCGTGACCGATACATTTTTATAAACAAGCGACGCAATTCTGTCAACCGGTCGGCATAAAATGATACAAACGGGAAACAACACAACAACGAAATAAGTTTCTCACACCTGAATAAAGTTTTTTACCTCCGTTCGGCATTTTCAATCATTTTTGACGGCTATTGCTTTTGTCCTTTTTTAAATATACTCCTATTTTTGTTTTTTGTTCTATGTTTAAATTTGTTTTACTCCTTGTTAGAAGGTGATCAATAAATTTGCTGTCACGAACAGATTATAAAGCTATTTTAAAACTGCTTTAACATCGATATACCCTATCATATTACAATAATTTTAAGAAACAATTTACTAATTATTAATTTAACTTAATTAAGGTGAAATATTCTTCGGAAATGTAATTGATATACAACTGAGACGTACATTGCCAATAATTTAAATAAATATTGCGCAAGAAACTCCAAAATGTATGAGTATTGATAAAAGCTAATTTACCAAAATAATTTACCCATTATGTATAGTTCAACTCACCAAAACTCGAATGATCGTAATAAAATGATTAAACACCTCAAATAAGTTTAGCACAGAGTTGGACTATTTCCTAATAAAATAATAGGAAAATAATATTAAATTAAATTTATACTTTTACACAAATATTTATTGCAATACTACTTACACTCCAGTATTATAAATATTATAGGTATTTAAATTGTTATTATACATACGCAAAGTGAAATTAAAGATGTTAACATTAACAATAATTTATTGTAACAATATTCACATAAGTCTTACCGATAATAAATTGTTTTCAGTACTTGAACTATCGTTAGTTTTACATGTATAATAATTGTATTTTTATATATAGGGAAAATATGAAGTGTTACTAGTAATTTTATGCCGAAAATTAGTTTCTAATTTAATAAAATATCAGTAGAGGTAGATAAAGTCTTGAATTAGACATGCAATTCCAAATTAAATTCTTTACAATCGAATAATGACAATTTAAATATAAAAGGATAAGTAGACCATTTACTTAATCTGTAATTGAAATTATACAATATTATTGAAAATGCATTATAAGAACAAAAATATTTCCTTTAATCCAACACTGGGAATTTGAAAAACTCTAACAAAGCATTGAAATGTTCTTTTGTACTTGTACCCTTTGTTTAGATGTCACTTTACTTTCGTCGATCTCAAATAAGTGAAAAATTTTAGTCATAAAAAGCGATTAGCATCAAGTCAAAGTAAAGTTAAAAAAATCTGATGTGGCCAGCACATAACCTCCGGCTTAAACATTTTTTAAACAACGCAAAATATAAGAAAACATGTAGCTAATATTATTTAACATCTTTTTTTATTAAAACAAAATTTAATCTTAGTAAATTATTTCCTGAGATATGATCAAAATACCTTATAGGCCATCAAGTAAACTACCACTTCCGGTAATGGTCAGCTACCAAAATCTAATCAGCTATTAATATGAACATCAAAGGTCTAAATATTAAGTTTGGAAATGATATTGTCTTTAGAATATGATGCGCCCACCACATAACTTCCCCAAAAATTTTAATTTTACAACGGTGCAAAATATAGAAAAAAGTTTCATATATAAATTGTAGCCAATACTACTCTACATCTTTTTTATTATGTCAAAATTTACTGTAACTCGATTATTTGCTGAAATTACCCAAAAAACCTGAGAGGTCTTCAAGAAAATTACCACTTCCGGTTTATAGATTACTACTAAAATCTAATCAGCTTGTAAACTCAACAGTAAAATTTTAAATATGAAATATCCAAATGATATCTTGATTTTCGTGGATGAAAAAATCGTCACACACACTCACACACACGTACACGTACACGCACACGCACACACGCGCGCTCACACACACACACACACACACACACACACACACACACACACACACACACACACACACACACAGACGTCATCGTAAAAACAGTAAAATCGGATTCTAGGGACAGGGACCCCAGAACGTGCTTATCTGTTGAAAACTCACTACCGAAAATGTTGACCCGTCACAATACGTCCCTTGAATATTTAATAACTATAATCATGGAATATTTTATTAAATATACAATATGTAAATATAAAATGCAAATAATGTAGTTTATTCTAAATACTACTGTTAGCCCAGGAAAATTAATAAAATAATTCGTGTAGTTTTGAAAATTGGTACTGCTATTCCTTCAGGTGTCCTGATAAACATACTAAAAGTTCCCGAAGGTGGGGGGTGAGCCGGCGCAAGGGGAGGGTGTAAAAGGTCCCTTTTTTAGTTTTTGGCTCATATCTCGAAAATTATTAAGAATATCATTGCAGTTGCTTCTACATAAATTAACTTTATTAAATTTTCTACAAATTATGTTATTAGCATTTTTACTGCAGGATCAATACTTTACGAGCTACAGGGTGTCAAATATGACAAAGTTGATGATACGCACCAACATCAACACGAATTGTCAGTAGTCAGTAGGTAAGCATTCCATTGTGTTTGCCTTACCCACCAGCGATGCCAACTTTTTTATTTAAAAAATTCCTTAGGATCATCTTAAAAATCGTCTTTTCAAGAAAAATCCCTGTTTCAGGTATTCCAACGAATTATTGATTTATCACATTACTTAATTTGTTTTGGTTCATGTTTTCGCCTAACATTATTATTAATTTATTATTTTTATATACTCAAACATATTATGACAATGTACTTTCTCTGTTCGAACAGTTTGTTTATGTATAGTGCAATATTTATTTATTTATTTATGATTATAATTTAAAAAATTATGATTCTTGAAACAGGGGATTTTTCTTGGAAAAGAGGCATTTTGAAGACAATACTAAGGGATTTTTTAAATAAAAAAGTTGGCATCAGTGGTGGGTAAGGCAAACACAATGGAATGCTTACCTACTGACTACTGACAATTCGTGTTGATGTTGGTGCGTATCATCAACTTTTATCATATTTGACAGCCTGTAGCTCGTAAAGTATTGATTCTACAGTAAAAATGTATATAACATAATTTGTAGAAAATTTAATAAAGTTAATTTATGTAGAAGCAACTGTAATGATATTCTTAACAGCTTTCGAGATATGAGCCAAAAACTAAAAAAGTGCCCTATTTCCCCCTCCCCTTACGCCGGCTCACCCCCCACCATCGGGGACTTTTAGTATGTTTATCAGAACACCTCAAGGAATAGCTGTACCAATTTTCAAAACTACACGAATTATTTCGGCAGGTCGACGATTTTTGACCTAATTTTCTTAAGCTATGTTATGGTCTCTTATTTGAAACTTTTTTCACAGCTGATTCCATAATGAAAATAGTCTGTATTGTATACGGATCTGCCTCAACCCGTCATAACATATCGCAGTGACGTCAATACTATTTCTCGAATATACGATAATGTTCTAGACCAGGTGTTGGCAACCTTTTTTGGCCCCAGATCAAAAATAATCAAAATGTTACTATTAAGAATACTTTTCGGGTCAGTGAAAAAAATTCTAATTGCTACAATACTTTGCTAATACAATTATTGCTAGATGTTGAAAGATTGAAGGTTATTTTTTTTTATTTGCGGAATTTAAATGTGTCACTCGAAATTATGAAAACGTTCACTTGGTGATCCGCGGGTCATAAGTTACCGACGCCTGTTCTAGACCCTTAATCCTTAATACTGAAGTAAATAAGGGGTAACCAGACGAACAGTATTACAGTCTATTATATTCCGTCAGTGTATTAAGATATAAGAATCTAATCCGTCATATATATATATATATATATATATATATATATATATATATATATATATATATATATATATATATATATATATATATATATATATATATATATATATATATATATATATATATACAGGGTGGGCCATTTTAAGTTGCGTTCAGGAATATCTCGGAAACGAAGCATCGGATGAAAAATCCAAAAAACACGACTAAAATATTTTCGAGGGGGACATCCTATGACACCAAATTCAACCCCCCCGCCCCAACCCTGGTGGGGTGGGGCGGGGGTAAGTTTTAAATCTTAAATGGGAACCCCAAATTTTTTTTGCAGATTCGCATTCTACGTGAAAAACGGAATTCAGTGACATCAAAATTTTCGCCCCCGCCCACCCCCCCCGGGCCAGTTGGGTGGTGGGAAACTTTCAAATAGGTTACGGGAACACCCACTTTTTCTCAAAGATTCGCATTCTACGTTAACAACTACATGCAGTACCATCAAAATTTTCACCCCTGCCTCCACCCCGACCCTGGAAGGTGGGGTGGGGGTGAGTATGAAAACTTAAATCGGAACCCCAAATTTTTTTACAGATTCGCATTCGGCGTGAAAAACTAAATTCAGTAACATCAAAATTTGCGCCCCTGTCCCCCTCCCCCGTGCCAGTGCCGTGCACCCCGTTGGTTAGATGCGAGGGGACTCGAGAATTGGATCGAATCTTCGAGAAAAAGTGTGTATTCCCGTAACCAATTTGAAAGTTTCCCACCACCCAACTGGCCCAGGGGGGTGGGCGGGGGCGAAAATTTTGATGTCACTGAATTCCGTTTTTCACGTAGAATGCGAATCTGCAAAAAAAATTTGGGGTTCCCATTTAAGATTTCAAACTTACCCCCGCCCCACCCCACCAGGGTTGGGGCGGGGGGTTGAATTTGGTTTCATGGGATGTCCCCCTCGAAAATATTTTAGTAGTATTTTTTGGATTTTTCATCCGATGCTTCGTTTCTTCGCAACTTAAAATTGCCCATCCTGTATATATATATATATATATATATATATATATATATATATATATATATATATTCAGTGTGTTAAATGCATAAGTGTAAATAAATAAAATACTTTCTTATTTATTTATTGTTTTTTTTTTATCAAATATACTTCCACTTTTGGTATTACAATTATGAGCAAAATCAAAATTCATAATTAAATAATGGCGAAACTCGATTCAAGCAACCCCAGATATGCATTTCCGCGAAAATCTGTCCTTTTCTTCATATAATCCTGTACTTCCTCGTACTATGTGAAAGAAAAGCAGCGGCGACGGTTTTGGGACCCGAACTGAAGTCTCAAGTTCCACAGTTCGATGTGTTACTATACTCGGAGATTTTATAAAAACTGTTAAAAAAGATTTTTGAAAAATTTAATTAATAATAAGTATAAAAATGTTGGTAGTTACTTACTAATTGCTAAATCACTAATTAACTAACATAACTACAGTAAAGTAAATATGTTTGAGACTGTTGTTCTTCCACCTGTAAACTGAAATTCTTAAATATTTTGTGCCAAGATTTATAACTGTTTTATTCAAATTCGTATGTTTTTATCAACCGTCGTAAATAAAACCATTCAATATGTTTTTTTCAACAACAACATAAAACATCATAAGAAATAACGTTTTCATGTTTTCTAGCGTGTTTATAATCCCAATTCAGAGGATTGTAACATTACTATGGAATAATTGTTTATATCTCCTTTGATTCTCCAAAGACTTCGGCCAGGGATAGGGAAGATGGCAAACGTTACGATTTGGCAACAATGCCTTGTGGTGAAAGATTACCTTTGTGCCTAGCGCCTGGTGCCAACAAACTGAACTAACGCACAATTTTTTCTTTGTCGTGTTTCTTATAGCTAAGTATCTACGTTTTTCCTCAGATATTTTCTTCTATCTGGTTTGCATCATTTTTACTACCAGTTTTTTGTAATCTAACTGATATAAAAATACGTAGTACAGTATTCATATATATTTTTTCAATTCTGTATCCCTGTAAATAT
Source organism: Poecilus cupreus (assembly GCA_963942605.1). Lineage (NCBI taxonomy): Eukaryota > Metazoa > Arthropoda > Insecta > Coleoptera > Carabidae > Poecilus > Poecilus cupreus. Next base: position 3,208,262 of record OZ012715.1, on the reverse strand, counting down.
ATAATTTTCTGTCTGGGAGCTGTGGCTTCATGACTGGTAATTGCAGCGGTAATAACGACTATGGATCATAAGATCCTCAGTTCGATTCCCACAGCCGGGAATGTTGCCACTTCTTACTTTACTTTATCCACTACTTACTTAATGGTAGTTGCATTTCTTGAGTAAAATATAACGCATATACAGAAAGTCCATAACCATTTTCTAACTTCTTATTAAATTTTAATTCTATATAATAAATAAAAAAATATATATCATAAAGCCATTTACTCATATTGTGTGTGGCAGTCTGCTCTCCTAGATCTCGGTAAATGACATATTTTTAAACGTGAAGTTAATGGAGGGGGAACCACAGGAATAAAGATAAATGGTAACTATAGGGTGTGGGATTCAATGTGAGGAACTCACGATCTACAGTCCGATGCGTTACCATGGAGTAACCTCTCTATTTACTTTGTATCCCAGTGGTTAGACCCGAAAACGAACAACCAGTATTTGTGGTATTGTTACGAGGTGAAGTATTTTACATTGATTTTTATTTGATTTTGTTATCATTTTGCTTCAGTTTTTTACTAGAAATTTACCTCATCTTTTATACTGGTTTCTATAATTAAATAATAATAGATTAACAGCCGAATTCACCAACATACCGTTGATCAGTGATCAACTGATCGGAGAATCAAGCTGATCCGTGGATCAACATAAGTTCTAATTCATCAACTTGATCCATGAATCAAATAACCATGATCAACTGATTATCATATTTGTTTTGTTATTTGACAGTTCCTATAATTTTCATTGTGTAAACGATTTTTTTGTGTTAAAAATAAAGTAATTCATACTTACTTTTTTGGAAACTTCTTATTACATAATATCTTCAAGTAAGTAGAACTTGATTCAATGCTGGTACAGATTATTTCTTTCATATTTTTGTTTCAACATAATATAATAGGTACCTTATTTTAAATTCATTATTATTATAAATATCGAAAGGATCTAATCCTCTTCGAACCGTTCATGGTTTTGCAGTGTTTTGAAAGATTTTGTGTGTGTGTCTGTCATTCTGTCGGTCTTTGTGGATCTCTGGAGTTATGGTTTCTCAAAAGTACTAAACATAAAATTTTGATATTTTGTAAATATCAATTGTATTCCCTTGGCAAGATCCTATTAGTTTTTGGTGCTAATCCAATAACCGGAAGTGGTAGTTTACTTGAAGCACCATGAAGTTAATTTGAAATATCTCAGTAAATTATGGTTTAATGACAATTTTTGTTATTAGAATAATGTTTCAAATATTATTATCTACAATTGTTGTTTGAAACATTTTTCTCTTACTGTTACCATTAACGAATTACATCACGTTAAAGAATAATTGAATTTTGACATTTTCGTTTAGAATCTGCTATCCTGTGGTTTTTGAGAAAAATAAAACAACAGTTGAAAAATGTCATAATTGAAAAGTAAATTTATTAAAGGGATGATCGTTTCTTGATAGTGATGGTCCGTAATCCTGCATTGCTTGATAAGAAATTTATGGCAGGATGTATTTCGGTGCTCCCAACAGTTTTTTTAATATAAATTAGATACACTTGTCAAAATCGCAAATGTCAAAATACTGATCAAAATGAGTGATCAGCGCTTGATACATGGATTCCAACGAATCAGTTGATCACTTAATTTGATCACCGGATTAACTTGATTTTCAATGGTGAATTGCATTGATTCACGGATCAGCGTTGATCAGTGAATCAGACCTTGATCAGGGAATGGTGAATTCGGCTGTAAATGTATCAAATTATTTTTACCTTCCGTACATATATGTAACTGGTTAAAAAAATCGGTAGTTAGTTTTCAAAACACGTTTCAGGGTCCCGCGAAAACGATTTCACTATTTTCACGATAACTCTAAATCTAATGCTGATATTTAATGTTCATTCATGGACCGAACATGATACTTTACTTAAATGCCTATAATGTTCATCAAACATATCTGGACAATTGATTTATGTTAAATTTTACTTTATTAAAAGAATATAGAATAATTTAATACAAAACTGTTGTTAAAACTTTGGTTTGTTTTGTACTATTTAGCAGTTAATAGATTTAAAGGAAATGGATAAATATTGTTTTTTTAAGACGTGCCAGGAAACCCCACCTCTCTTCTCCCGAAATAGTGAGGAAATAGGAAAATATATTTTCCTCTCTAGTGAGGGAAATATAGAAGTATTACTAATATAAATAATATTTATAAAAAATATATTGTAAAAATTATAAATTCCTAAATTCATTGAAAGTACTTATATTTTTGGATTAAATCCCAATTTGAGAACTTTAATTTAGATTTGAGATTGGTTCATTGGCAACTCTGTTACACCGCCTTGCGTTTGATAACCTAATTTTTGACTGTCAGTTGTTTGTTGTGTTGTCAAAGTATATTTAAGGTCCAAGCAAATCGTTTTTAGAAACATGTCGTGAAAAAAAATGTTGTGTCTAATATGAGAAGAAAGTTCTTCTTCCACTCTTCCGCGCGAATTGCATCAATCGCTGCGCTCATGAAGCAAACTTCGAGCTCGAGTGGAAAAAAGTAGCGCTTTCCTATCGAGTATGACAAATTCTCATGGTGATATCTACCTTAAAAATTAAATAATTTGAAATGTGAACCATTTGGCGGAAGGTTATTTGTTGTCACATAAAATTTTTATTTATACATCATATGCTGACATCTGCCACAGGCGTGCTGATATACTCACATATGGATAAAATAGCGAGGTGAAATATTTAATTATTTTGTCTCTATTCCCTTTATGAAAATCTATGTGGGCGTCTGTGAGTTCAGTAAAGAAATTCAGTTGCAGGACGCCATGTTTGATCACTGTTTTTATTCGGGTTTTTCGTTCTTCTTCTTCTTAACTATATCGAACGCACGCTTCTGTCGTCTGTCCGACATTTCTGATGTATTATATTAAATTTATTCACGCATCTTTATTGACGTATGAAGTAAGACCAGCGGGCCTGAAAAACACTTTATATCGTTTAAACTTTTAAATTCGAAACACCTTATTTTTATCGGCACTAACTTTATCAAATTTTCATACTTTTGTTCACATATTTTGGGAGTTTGAAAAGAACAAATGTAATAAGTAGACAGATAATATAGTCAGCGATTTTTTAAAGTTCAGAAACACGATTTTTTTATTTTCTGTAACAAAATTTCCATTGGAAATGTTACAAATTGTGTATTTGTAAAAGTGTACATGTTTTCATATTTACATTCGTGAACCTGTACATCTGTATATTTAAAAAGATCAACAATTCTGAGAAATGAAAGAAGGTAATTTAAAATTAAGTTGATTATTGAATAATTAAGAGTCTCGGTCGTGGCTTTTAGCAAAACATGTCGATTTACGCTGACGTTTTTAAGTTTATAAAGTTGATGTAACATTCAGTTAGCTGATATTTTCAAATTACTTACAAACTTTAAAATACCATGAGCAAAACTTTTCAAGTAAGGGTTCGAATTTAAGGTTCGGTTGGCGATTTGATGTTCTTTTTAGATTAGTAAGAGCAGATTAATCAGCTTTGATTGGTTCATTAAAACTTTCAAAATCTATTGTTTAAATAGGTTTTAATTGAAATGCTAGATTAGTTGAGAGATATTCTATAAAATTATTTTAATGCTCTACTTTCCTTATATTTATTGCAGGTAAAAATAGAACACATAAAATTATAATGAAAGCACAAACAACTGATTGATTTCTAAAACAATAGAAACACAACAGATTTCAATAAAAATTGTTCGCAACGAATGTATTTTAACGACTCGGTTATTTGTTTGCTTACTATTAAAAAACGAAATACAAATTCGGACTTTTCACACACGGACCTGTAAAACAACAATAATAAGTTACTTTTGTTGGGTATTTATCCACTTATTTTAGACCCAGACGGTCCACCGTTAGTTTTTGTTAATTTAATATGTTGTTAATTTAACATTATATATTTGTCAATATTAACAAAAAATATTTTACTTGATACTCACTTGTAAACGCTCTTTACCCAAGCCGTCTTTACAAGTTACTAACTAACAGGTGCATTGTAAAAATTTTACGAGTTAATAATCAAGGTAAACAATACCCATTGTCATGGTAATGCTCACAAGGCTTATGAAGTGTACGATTTTTTCCTGCGGAGTAAATTGAAGCATGAGCCGTAGGTGAGGGCTACAATACGACAAGAGGAAAAATACACTTCTATTTTTTCACAACCCCAATATTTATGATGGTTTTTATATATTTCAAAATTATTTGAATGGTAACATAATTTATGATAGTTACCTTTAATTTGTTTAATTTTGTTCATTTTTCACATTATTTAAGCACTTTCCTTTACGACGGGAGAGAAAGTGCACAAATCTCCCTTATATATGAAATTGGCTGTTTCTGTCATTATTATGGTATCATAGAAACCGAGTTTCACTCCCGATCGTGAAAAAAATTATTTTCGATGGAACGTTTGTGTGTAACTGACAGGATTTGGTTATAATTTTAATATGATTTACAAATTAGTAACCAGTAAAATATTGTACAATACACGCAAGGTAATTGTTTTTACTCCTTTAAAGTGTCAGTGATTTCCTCCATTCAGCAGTAAGAACTATCTTAATCTTGCTAGTAATGTAATAGTTATTTACATATTTAACACTCGTCGCAGCCATGTTACAACAAGATTTTATGATGACCATTGATCACAAATAAATAAGTTCAACTGACAATCTTGATACATTTTACTGTTGTCACAGTTGTTTTCTGTTTCCCAGTCAAGTTGATTGGGTGGATGGACAAACATAGATTTAGAATACGAAATAATGTGATATTTTAAATGTAAATTATATATCTAGAAATTTGTAAATCCAGCATAAACCAATAAAGGTATTTCTATGTATTTTATATTTTATAATAATTTAAATATAAATCAGTAATAATTTATTATTTACTGAGATATACGCAAAAAATCTAACACCATCTATGTTGAAACGCTGGCGAAAGATTTTTTCACTGAATCATGCTCACGTGCATCATAACTGTTTGAAATTACATTTAATTTGTTTGAAGTTGTAAATTGTTAAATATAAACATAATAATCAGTTAAAAACTCAATAAGATGTTCATAGTTTAAAATAATAGCGAAAGTATATTTTTTGACGAAAAAGCAATTAAGTGACTTTTTTTTAATTCCGGTTAAATAAAATACATTTTTAGAAGATCGGCATATTTTTTTGTATAGGTATAGAACTTTAAAATGAAATAAACGATTAAAATCGTGGTAATAGCCATGGTATTTACTTTTTTGGAAAGAATTTTATGTTATTTGTGTTTGAATATGATTTCGGAAAGATGGACGCCATGGCTGCTCAAATTAAATCTGGAAGTCTAATTTTCGATGACTTTTCGAGGCAGCTGGCGCCGTATATGATAAATCGATTGAGGCTTGCACTGTATGACATGTTGCGCCATCTTGTTGAAACCACCCGACTTCCACATTAATGCCATTCAATTGGAGAACGAAAAAGCTCTATAGCGGTCTCCAGTGACTGTAACGTTCTGGCCGGTATCTTTCTTAATAAATATTGACCAATGACTCCAACAGCCCGTAAACCACATCAAACAGTGACTCTTGTTTATGTAACCCCCTCTCAATAATGGCTTTTCTTCACTTCAAATTTATTCCTGTTTCCCTAAGTCTTACTTTATTTTTTAACATTTTTTTCTTATTTTCCAATGAATCTGCAGTAGCTCTTATGGTTCTTTTATTTTCTTGTATGCCTATCTTTAAAGAATTGGTGATTCTTGTTCAAATTTAAATTGTTGTCTCTTCAAATGGTTCACTCCAGGTGTTTCATTTTATCGCAATAATATCCAACTTTATATGTACTGTCCTGATAATTTAAGATTATAATAAACTGTTTTATAGAGAAAAAGAATATCTATAAAATGTTGCAAATTTTTTTTGCATGTTCTATTACAAAATATAAAGCTTAATATAATTGTGCGAAAATTTAACACCCGATAGAAAAACTTATATTGCAGATACTTAGGCATTTTAATAAAATAAAAAACCGACCGATGGACCACCCGGTACAATGTGATATTTACTTATTAACAACCACTAGTAAATATTCCAATTACTCATGGTTGGAGAAATAGTGATACAAAATATTTATAACACAAGTAGAAAATGTAATAGGAGGATAGAAGTGACAACAATATTATTTATTTGATCTAAGTTCGATATATCGTCTATTTTATGACACAGTAATTTATGCAAATATAGGATTGAATAGATATTATGTCAAATTTCAAGGATAAGTCATACTAAAATAATTAATGAGTAGCTATGAGTTAAGGAATTGAATGAATAAGATAATTTTAGTATACAGCATCTAACAAACTTCCACTGTATCCATTCAATTTCAAGATTATTATTTTTGTAGATTAGATTCTACAATACAATACAGTATTTGAACTTAAAACGGACCAAAGAGCACAGGCGCCGACTACGGAGTGGCTGCGGGGCTTCAGCCCCCCCCCCCCACCCCCGAGCACATTGTCGGTTGGCTTAGCTCCCCAAGACTTTAAATTTTATAATTGGGCGATTAACATCTGACATAAACGCAATAGTAATTCTTATTCTTCAGGTTCAGGAATGATATTGAAGAATTTAGCGGCGCATTTACTGTTAGCGATGCACGAGAGACAATCTTACATCTCCTTCTTCGCGCGATTGCAGCGCCTGAATAGCCTGAAGTAGTAAGTTGTGAACACAGCATAGAAATATTGTTTTATGAAACTAGAACACGACCGAAAACATAACTTAACTTTTTATTTCCCTTTTTATTTGAATGTAAGGTATGTGTTTCCGTTTTTAACTTGGATTTCATTTACTTATGTTTATTTTTCATCTATGTAGATGATGAATAATACATTATTTAAATAATTCTATATTGTCAAACTTAATCTCAGCCCCCTCGAGCATTTTTAAAAGTCGGCACCTATGCCAAAGAGTACTATGTGAGTGATGGCGTAAATCTTAAAATTCTGCTTAAAATTGTTATTTTCCAAGGTGTATAATTACGGATCTAACTCAGCTATAATTGTATAAAAGACAGGATGATATATTTTATTTTTCCGCATTTTGGTTGTTTTTAAAATAAAAATGTCCCCAGAGAAATAGAACAACGTTTAATTTACGAGAAAAGAACTACGAGTAGAAGGGAAAATTATTTATTTTGTTTACAAAGCACCTTTTCGCCGTTTAAGCCCCTGCACTGGCTTTTCGACCCGGTAATAAGAAATGAGGGAAAACAAAAGAAGTAAAATGGTTGCGACATATTCGGTGTGGGTTTGTCTGCAACAATATAGGAAGAAGCGCGCTCCGTGAGCCAAGAGAGCCGGCCTATGTCCAAAACAAGTCCAAATTGATTCGAACTAATCCCCTCGCTACATGACACAATTTGACAGCAGCGAAGACGTAATAGTGCGACGCCGACGCGCAAGGCGCTTCAGGCAAGGCTTCATCAAGATAAAGCTGCTTTTGCACCTCTAATCATACTGCAATCAGCTGCTCTATTGATCATTGAGAAATATTTTTAATTCAAGACATATTACTTCAATTCCAGCAATGGGATTCGCCTTTTTAAATGAAATATTGGAATATCCCATAAAACCCCACATATTTTATTCAACTACCAAAGAAATGAACACTTCACTTACATAATTAACGTGCATTCCAGTCGCAGACTCACAACGAATTACCGAGTTATGCATATTTTACATAGCACTTAAAAGTATAGTTTCAATGAAAATATATTTTATTTCTCCAGGAATATGTGGGAAATCTGCCTCTGCTAACGGTACACTGAGAAAAAAATAGCACTGTTAAGTCAACTTTACTCAGTAATCACTTAATTTGCGCGCAACTAAAAATTCAGTCAAAATAACTGAATTATGCAATAATTTTTACAGAATATAATATGGTGCCTAGTCTAGGTTATGTTTTTTTAAGAAAAACTAATTGTAATATTTAATATTAAGGATTATGAAAAATTTATTAAAATATTGAAACAATTAAAAATATGTAAACAACCGCAATAGCATGGAGCATGATAAATTCAAGACGTTGATTATTCAATTTCTCTCGTAAGGATCGAAAATGGTTTTGTGCTTTTATGGGAATAAACTCGAAGGACCAGATGAGCTAACTCATCAATAGAATACGTGATGAACAATTCTACAACTTTACTCAACACCAACAAAATTTTAACAATGATCAACTCAAGTTATTTCTAGTTTTTACCTTCTACTACAAGAGTGAATTCTGAACTATAATTTCAACTTGTCTAAAAAGGAAAACTTTTACTTACACAGATGTTTCTCGAAGAACTGAAATATTCTGTAAATACAGCTGAGGTTCTGAGTTATACATAGTATATAACTTAATTTTTCAGTTAAATTGATTGAATAGTACAGGAAGAGTAACTGAAATACTTTTGTCGTGTCATTTTTACTGTGTATATGTTACTGTAAAAGCTAGTATATTGGTTAATCTTTGGTTTTACCAGTATATCTTAGGATTAACTGACATGAGTTGGTAAATGTATTGATTAATTTCTAAAAACCTTAGATTAACCAATTTTTGAGCTTTGACATGTTAGGTTAGATTATTTACCACGTCTTTGAGGAAAGTTCTTTGATTTAGCAAGGGAATGGTGGTAAAAATTTGAAATGAACGATGATCACAGAACTGTTGGCCTGTTACCATTAAGTGTTGTTAAAACTTAGGTTTTATATTGGTAATACATTTTATCAAAACGTCTAATTTATTATACAATCATATTCTTCTTTAGCATAATTATAACTTCAGACAGTTGACAACGTATCTCTGTATTAATAGAAAATATTCAAAATTAGATATGATATGAACATGATATCGTCCTCATGTAAGGAACGACGCAATAGCTCAGACATTGCGTATCGCAATCATCTTGTCAATTTTGAGATTTTAAATTTACACTCTGGCTACAAATGTCCTTAGAGGCTATGAATTCACTACTGGTAACTTCATCAACAAGAATATATAATATGTAACGCACTGAACTGTGGATCATGACATCCTGAGTTCGATCTCCATAGTTGCCTTATTCACTTTCCCTCAGTGGTTCAGCTTCCATGAAAAAATTTGGAGCCATGACTTGATGGCTGGTAATCGCATTTCACATTTAAAATATATCACATACTGAGATCTGCGAAAACAAAGTGGTAGGTACATGAAAAAATACGTAAATACAGTGTTTCAATTTCGACAACAGGTGTCACACAAATAGGCTAATTTATTGATGTTTTTGTTTCCCCGAAAAAATATATAGATCACTAGATATGGACAAGAAACTCTCATTTATTGATAAAAATTACACAGTTCTTTTAATTCTCAAGATATGAGGACAAACAAGTTGCTGTAACGCCAGTTTTATATGTCAAAATGTGTTGAGTGTAAAATAATCATATGCAGATTTGTTTATAGCTTATCAAATTAAAAAAAATTTTTCGAAATGATAAAATAAATAAATATATTATCACGCCTTTTACCCATTATGGGTGTGACACTCTGCTTTCGCAGATCTCGGTAGGTGATAAATTTTGGCGTATGAAATACGGTTACCAGCCGTCAAGTCACAGCCCCTAAAACTGTTAGTGGAGGAGGAATCAGAGGGGTTAATTTAAATTGGCAAATGTCTGCTGTGGGATTCGAACTGAGGATCTCACGATGCACAGTCCGATGCGTTACCACTGAGATATTACCCCATTTCGAAATGATTGATTGTTTATATGATATTACTTATAAAATAAAAGGCCAAATTTGAACTGGTCTGAAATTCCACATATGGAAAGGATTAAATGTCCAATGTGTGGGATCTAAACATATAATGACTGCGTTGATTGTGGTTCAGAGTTTGAAACTTGAATTTGTGATTTTTCTGTAGATTAAGTTACTTTTTACTAGTTTTCAATAAAAAAACATTGTGCCTTATTCTATACATGGATATCTATTCTATAAATAGCTATTTTATTTTTATTTTGTTTTTTGTACAATTATAATAATGTAAACGAATAATAAAATCATAAATCTGTTACTAAGTTTACTAATTATAATTACCATTGTCAAGAAAACAAACTGGTACTCTATACTCCATATTTGGTCACTTTCCTCTGTACTCGTACTCATTTGTTGCGTAGAGATACGAGAATAATTCTGATCGCAGAGAGAAGTCCAAATAGTGTTTTCTGGGTATAGTTCCTGTATCTCGCAGTCGTACGGTGGAGTATCTGACCTGCAGAACGGGACCAATTAGCCCGGATGAGTTTAATGAAACCTAAAGTTGCGGCGCAATCGCCTACAAACACGCCAACATCCCATAATTATTCATTTTCGCTTCAACAATTCGCGTCGCAATTTTTCTTAACAAGCCAAGTTTTTTACAGTTTCTCGTTTCATATAAACGTTTTTGTTGGAGCTTATTTCATGTTTCCTGTGGACTCTTATTTATTTTGTTCTCTCGAAACGTAAGGTAGATGTTACTTGTTTATTACTTGTAGCGTCAGAGTTTGGTATTCGTCTATTCCTATACGTAATCTGCTCAGTGGATGGTGAAATTGTATGAGGGACGCAAACGTAAACGCAATCGTAAACGCAAACGCTTTTCGCTCCTAATGTACCCAAGAAATTTTACGTTTGACTATAAATATAATAAAAGGGGATTCAAATAACGAGAGATGTAAATAAGCATAAAGTATGTTTTCATTTCTTTGTGGCTGGTTATTTGGTGGATACGGCTGACAGTGACGGGAACGATTTTCAAATAAAATTACTCGCTTTTTTCAGAAAAATATTCGGCTGCGTGTTTACAAATCTATTTCCTGTCAATTCATTTTATTGCTGCAATTATTTTTACTCTGTAAAATACACCGTAGTCAACTACAAGCATCCAAAATTACAGAAGAATTAAAAAAAAAGTAAATCCAGGAAACATTGCAGTTGGAGTTAAGAATATTTAAAAAATGGAAAAAGATGGTATCTCTATAATATGTAATAATAAAGAAGGAAAAGAAAAATTAGAAAAAGTTATGAAGTCGAAGGTGGGCAACCAATTTAACATTTGTGGGCCGAAAATGTCTTCGCCAAGGATTAAAATTATTGCCATAGGAGAAGAAATGAAAGAAGAAGAAATAAAAACATGCATAACTGATCCAAACGATATTTCAGTTAAAGATCTTAGGTTAGTCACATTGGAAAAAGAAAATAAATCGCAATTTATGGCAATAATTGAAGTTGACAACAATGCAGCAGAAGAAATGATAAACTTAGACAGATTAAAAATAAAGTGGTATGGTATTCGTGCATACAAGAATTTATAGATGTTTTAAATGTTAAGCTTTTAACCATAAAGTTGCAGCTGTAATAATGAAAAGACATGTGTTAAATGCGGTAAAGAAAGTCACGATGGTGATTGCAAAGAAAGTGTAAAGTGTGTAAACTGTATTCGGGCAAATCAAAAATTTAACCTAAAAATTGATGTAAATCATTTTGTTTTCAGCCAATTGTGCCCTTCTTATATAAGACAAGTTGAACTTAATAATTTATATCATAAACAATAAATAGCAACCACCAAAAGAAGCAGATTGTGTTTTATGTGTGCCATAAGGATGATATTATGAAAGTTGTGTACGATCTCAATGCAAGTGTTGTATGTTTGACTGAAACTCGATTAACCGAGGCAAGGTTTCGCGTGGACTCAAATACTAGATTCTCCTCATACCTCATTCTCCTAGTAGTTCCCACAGTGCTTTCTTAGATTATCTAGAAAATTATCTAAATGATTGTTATACTAGAGTATAATCGTAATCTAATTTTATTAGGAGATATTAATATTCGGTGGGATGATGAAAAGAGTCACTATGCAAAGAAATTAAGAAAGATTGTAAATAATAATGGTTTGAGGCAAATGGTAACAGAGAAAACCCAATTTTTTAATGATGGAGGATTTTTAATTGATTTAGTAATAACTAATAGTTTTAACTTAAAATGTGAAGTGCTGCTTCAACCCGTGATTACAGATCATGCAATTCTGAAATTAAATACAAAGATTTCCATATATGACGTTAACGATAAATATATGCAATCTAAATTACATAATAAGACTAGATTCCGACAAGGTATTCAAAAAATTAATATGCATTTTAACAATAAAGATTTGGATTTAAAATATAATAACTTTCGTTGTACAATTAAAAAGATTATCCATGAATTTATGCCTTTAACTCTGCAAAATACTAAACTCGTTAAGTGTTCATGGTTTAATAAAATAATTTTGGCTGAAATAAAAGAAAGGGATAATGCATTTAAAAAATACAGATTAACTAATAATGAAGAGGATAAAATGTACTATAAACATATGCATAATCCAGTGGTTGATTTAATTAGAACAGAAAATCTTTTATATTTTGAAGCTAATATTGATAAATTTCATAATGATGCAAAAAAGATGTGGGGTACTTTAAAAAACATTATAGCCGTAAATAAAGATGAACATTTTAAAGAAGTGATTTTGAATACTACCATATGTAGTGATAAATCTCAAATAGCTTTAAATTTTAATAATTATTATATTAATAGTATTAATGAAATTGTGCAATCAATACCAGTATGTGATAATATGACTAGTACAAATTTAGATTTATTTAATATTGTAGATAATAGGAAATTTTCAGATTTCAAATTATTAAATATAGATGAAATAAGTTAAATTGTGTACGCAAAGAACAATAAGAATAGTCCAGATAATATATACGCATGGATTATTAAAGAAAATTTTGACATTTTATGGGAAAAACTCATACATATCATTAACAGTTCGCTGGAAAGTGGTGTGGTTCCCAGGGAGATGAAAATATCAACGATTACTCCAATAAGAAAGGTAAAAATTTCGCAAAGGAGGAATATTTTAGGCCTGTGAATAGAAAAAATATTAGATATAACAGTTTATAAACAATTATTAGGACATGTAAATTATTATGAATTATTATGTAAATATCAATCTGGATTCAGATCTAACTATAGTTGTGAAACTGCATTACAGTGTACTATTAATGATTGGAAGAAAACTCTTGATAATCATAAAGTAACTGTTGTGGTATTTGCTGATCTTAAAAGAGCGTTTGAGACAATAGATAGAGGCAGGTTAGTTCGAAAGCTAGGGTTTTATGGAATTGAAGGCAAATGTTTAGCATGGTTTGAAAACTACTTACATAACAGATATCAGAGAGTTAAATTTGAAAATGGGTCCCCTATTATTCTTAATATACCTTAATGATTTGCAAAATGTATTCATAAATTGTAAGTATCATTTTTTTGCTGATGATACAATAATATACTTAGACGACACAAACTATACAGAACTAATTACCAGTGTGGATACAATTCTGGACAAGGCTTACGAATGGTTGAATATAAATAAATTAAAACTTAATGTGAAAAAGACTAAAATATGTTAATTACTAGTAAGAAAAAATAAGAATATCATAAAAGCTTCTTTAAATATCAAAATAAACAATGAGGTAAAAGGAATGGTTCAAAGTGTAAAATATTTAGGAGTAATAATTAAATAAAATAGGGGTTTTGGGTAGATTAAAACATTCTTTCACGGGAAACTAAAATTACTGTTCTTAATTCAATAGTATTACCACATTTTCATTATGTATCAACAATTTTGTTCTTGTTGAATCAACAATAATTGAATAGATTGCATTTATTACAAAACAGAGCAATGAGAATTATATTGCATAAGAACAAATATACAAGTATAAAAGCACTGTTAGAAGAGTTAAAATGGCTTGATGTACTTTATCTTAATTAATAAAATAGTATGGTTTTTATATATAATATTAGATTAGAGGAAATGCCAAGTTACTTATACGATATGGTTACATACTGTTAAGAAATATATAATACTAGACAAATACAAAATTTTTATATTATTAATGTACATAAAAAGCAATCCCAAATATCAATTTTTCACTAAGGATTTGTAGAATATGATGGGTTAGATGATAAGTTTAAATGTTTGTGGGTGAAAATGTTTAAAAGAGAATTAAAACTATTCTATTTAGAAAATATGAATAATAATAAATCGATTTCATATTACTGTTATTTATCTGTCCAAGTAAATTATCTCCTTTTTATTTTTTATAGTTTATGGATTATTATTATTTTTGTTTTTGTTACATTTATAAATGTAATTAGGAATAATATATGTAATTAAGTTTGTTACTACGGTTTTTATAAGTTATTATGTATAGCTAAAAAGCTAAATAAACGTTATTATTATTATTATAGGTAATTAAATTGATTAACACTTTCATTCCTCTACGAATATACCTATAAATCATTGTCTAATTCTAAACATTTAAATGGGTACGTGAGCAAAATTTTCCTATTTATAATAAATTTTAAATGTGGCAATTGAATTATTAATATAATTTTAAAAAGGTAAATATATCAAGCTCTTTACTAACAGTAGATATATGTTTATTAACTATTTTCAGTGGGAAATAAATACTTCTTAACCTATTTTTCATTTTTAAATTTATAGGGAAGGATTTGGGAGATACCTGGTTTAAGCCGTTGACTTCTTAGAACTGCTCAAGATTGTCGAACGGGCACACACTGTATGTAGAATCAAAATGCAATTTTTATTTAATATTACACTATCTTTTGTAATTGTAATAAAATCATTTAGTAATTTTTGACTTTCGAACTATATATTTGCAACTATAAGAGCACAAGTACTCACAAAATTTAAATATCTACATGATCAAAATATCCGGCCAGATTTTGTTTCGTTCCCATTTTGATTCTGTTTTAACTTAATCGCTCTGTTTACATTTAATAATGTATTTCAAGCTTATAATCTGGAGAATAGTTTCCCGTGAATCATTAACAGGGCCCCCCTATCAATTTTGAATTGCGCGAAAAAGTAATTGAATTATCAAATGTAGGAAAATCTTCATGTCTATTTGTTTCATTATTATCAATTAAAAAAATCTGGTGTGGGCTCCACACTACTATTTTATACAAATAAATGTAACTGAACATGTATGTCTTGTTCCTTGCGTATAACTATTGTGACAATTATTTGACATATAGAAATTATACCTTTAATTTTGTGTTCTTAGCTATGATGTTAATTTAAAATATTTATTAATATCTAGTCCTTAAAACTTTCTAACTAATAATACAAATATTGCTTTTACAATATTTAAAACGACACATATTTTTGACACTTCACAATTATTTGATGCGTTTGACATATGTAAAAAATTATTTTAGCTTTTGTTCCCAGTGTAACTAATATTACTGAAATATATTACTAAAAACATAATTTAGTTTTTCTCAAAATTAGAAGCATGTACAAGAAAAGTGCAAATAACATTTTATATTCCAAATATTCTTGCCAACATCTTTAATTTGAAATTTTTTTCACAGTTTATCCTATTTTTGAAAATAATGGAATTTATGCAGTAAACTTCCTCTTCCGGTTATTCAATTTCATTCAAAATCAGCTCAACTCTTCATATTTTCATAAAACTTAATAGTTTTGTTTACCTATCTTGTCTCGTTCATGAGATATTGCGCACACGGACATCCATCCATCCATCCATCCATCCTCACACACAGACATCATTGAGAAATTGGTCTCAACGGATTCAGTGGACGTCAAAATATGTATTTCAATACTTCCTTATACTTTGTATAAGAAAATAAAAATCTACAGTGGCATGCTTACTTGCTAATTTTCGTGCTGGTTATTGTTTAAAACGTCGCCCTCAAAGTGGCAGACCGCGAAAAACAACCAAGAGAATGAACAACGTAATTAAAAAAAAAAAAACAGCGACTCATATTTCGAGAGAATTTTGTGATGCCACTTTGAGGACGACGTTTTGTACCCTAATCAGAACGAAAATTAGCAAGCAAAACGGTCACCGTAGATTTTCCAATTGATAATAATAAAACAATTAGACGTAAAGATTTTTCTACATTTATGGTAATTCAATTACTTTTTTGCGCAATTCAAAAGGGATGATGGCCCTTGTTAATGATTCACGGGAAACTTTTATACTGATTATAAGCTTGGAATACATTATTAAATGTAAATAGAGCGATTAAGTTAGAACAGAATCAATATAGGAACGAAACAAAATCTGGCCGGATATTTTTGGTCTTGTTGATATTTAAATTTTGTGAGTATTTGTGCTCTTATAGTTGCAAATATTTCAGCAGCCGGAAATTTTTGCACGCCACTGTTATTACAAAAGTCATTCAGAAATTAAAAATGCATGCAATAAGACACATTTGCGGGCACATTTGGATACCTAAATATTATTTCACGAAAATTTTTTAGAAAAATAGTAACACAGCCATTGAAAATTAAACAAGAATGAAAAATATTTGTCATTTCAGAAAAGAGATTATATTTATTTATTAGTGTTGTACTATTCTGCAGAATTTTCGAAGAAGATTGTAATGAATGGTATTATGGCAAATTTGAGAGTTCATATGTTCCTTTCAAAAAAATAAATAAAAAACTATATTATGAAAAATAAAAAAATTTTGATTTTATTTATTATTCCATGGCCGTGTTACAATTTTTCTAAATAATATTACTTTTAATTTGATTGTTATATCGTAAAATACTAATATTTAGTTAATTAAATGGACCATATTGCATGCATTTTAAAATTCTTAACTACTTTTGTATTTACACTTTTGCTGTAAAATAAATAGGCTAAAATCAACTCATTATATACCCTGCATATAATTTAATAAAACACATATCAAACTATACTTCTATTTCAATTTAAAGGAAAAAATCCGAAAAAAAAGGTTTACAGCTTTAAATACTTACAACAAGCCTTGTGCGTTGACTGTACCACGGTGATAACTATTATTAACAATTATTCTAAAACCAACATATTTTATAACAATAAGACTAAAGAAACAGTTGATTTTATGTGAAAACAAAACTGTCAATTTTAGGCCAGGACATCGCAAAATCGTAAAATCCGGTACAAATTTTTAACAAGCAATATCCTCATATTTCCGGTTGGGTTTCCATCGATTGCGAGATATAAATGACAAAGCGGGAAACGGGAAAATGTATTAGCGTTCAATAACTCAAGTCTCGTGTCTCATCGCCATCAGCATCTAGTCTTTCGATCTCATCCTCATCTCACAACTCACCGTTTAATACGGCATCGTCATTAATGGCACCTGTGAATGTTATCAGAAGCAGTAAGCGGTGCTGTTGTGCTTACTGGCTTTTCAAATCTTCAAGTTATTCTGTCGCTTTAAGAAACACTGTCAACTACGTTGATTGATTAGCATCAGATAATGTTTGGCATGCTGTAGATGCTGTAGAGTGTAGACGCCAAGGTTACTCGTATATGTGTTGCTTGCTTTGCTAATCGTTTTCAGTACTCAACGTCGTCCGAAATATTTTCCGGAAGGGCCACAGAAAGTGTCAAATTTCACATTACATGCATACTTTATGCGCCCCCTTCTTTTTCTAGTTATAAGGTATAAGCCTGGGTTATGGAATATAGAGATTGGCAATATATTCGAATCCTTTCGTTATTTTTTCGTAGTGTGTAATATTCCTTATTCAATGGTTTAATATAGTACAGTTATCATGAAATACTTCGATGACGGAATAATACACAAATCAATTTTATTGTAATAATATTAAATATAATTAGACATTTTTTTCCTATTTACAATTACTTTTCTTTATGAAGATGAGTAACTACTTTTGGTCATAAACGACCATGCTCTTCAGTTAGATTCGAACCTACGACCACTGGTGTGCTAGTAGTGACAGTCACTATACCAGCGAGATCGGCTTTCACAATGATTATTTTTTGTTAAATAATATAAATAAAAAGTGAAGTGTTTTTACTAGACATCTAATGTAATGAAGTCAAATTATTTAGTGCTACTGTTACTGCTACTATCTCCTACAGGCGCAAAACCATTAATTAAAAAATATTTTCTTCTTCACTATCTACCATATCTGGTGACATTAAAACATTTTTGTATTTGAAACAATTTGGGAATTAAAATTATTTAATCTTTAACTCACCAAATTTAGTCTAATTTTGTTCACTCGCACTAACACATCCCCACCTTTTAGTTTAAGAAAATATGGACATTAGCTTCAATTGGTCATTCCCATGTCGTTCTTTAATGGTGTGTACAGTATTGTTCAGAAGTTATGCCCCATAACCCCTCCACAGGTACCAAAACTGAACTAAAATCCGACAAACGTTCTCGCTAGTCGAATGAGAAAGATAAACGATACGAAATGAAGGACAGATACATAATACATTGTTGAACCAGGTAAACACCTTGTAGATATTATACAATTTCTCATTTATGATCTTACAATATTTTGCAAAATGCAAGTGAATATTGGATGCGGTATACAAGTTCGATGACGCATCTAAACTTCTTGAACTTTGCGACCCCTGTTGAAAATTAAATACATTTTCATCAGAAAATAAAACATAAACATTCAACTACATATTAAATTCAAATTATCTGATAACTAAAAATATTAATGGACGAAATATAAAACAACTACAAAAATATTGTTTGTTACTGTGTCGCCAATGTACCGGATGTAGTATTGAAATGTAGCATATAGGGATTTCAGTGTTATATTTTTGATATTGCTATAAATAATAATAATAATAAATAATCTTTACATTGATATCGAGTTGGTTATTGAATTTTCCAACTTCTTCCTTTAGTTTTCTTCTGTTTTCATGCCTGTTATTATAAACTTATTCTTATTTGCTTCTTTTTCTTTCTGTGCGTCTATATTCTAGTCTTTTTAGTTTTTCTCCTATTTCTCTCTCTTCTTTTACCCGTATCTTCTCTTCTCTTATTTTTATCTGTTTTGTTTCTTCATTTATACCTTTTATGGTATAAAATATCAAATTAAAATTAATATTTATTTAAAAAAATTGTAACACAGACATGGAAAATTGAACAGAAATGAAATATTTATCTATTTACTAAAAAGAAATGGAAAGAAATGAACACTGAAATTCGGCATTATCATTTCAATCTTCAATGAAATTGCTAAAGATAATAATACTACACTGTAATAAATAATTATAAATTTTTTCTCTGAAATGTATATTTTTTTTTGTTTTTGTTTAGTGTTCTATAGCCGTATTATAATTTTTTTAATAAATACTAATTTTAATTTAATTGATATATATATATATATATATATATATATATATATATATATATATATATATATATATATATATATATAGTGAAATATTAACATTGTATTAACTATTGCATGCATTTTGAAATTCTAAACACCTTTGTATTTTCTTCTTTGCTGTATAGTAATTAGGTAAAAATTGATAGCAAATTCAAAAAAATATCATTGAGATCCCTCTATTCTACATTTAAATTCTACACGCGGTATACAACAAATATATCACAGGAGTTCAAAAGTGTCGTCAATTTATACAACAAATATATTAATATCATAAAAGTGCAAAAATAAATATCACAAAAAGTGTCGTCAATATATACAACAAATATATCGTACAAGTTCAAAAATAAATATCACAATTAAATCTTCGATATATACAACAAATATATCAATCATACAAGTTCAAAAATAAATGTCACAAAAAGTGTCGTCAATATATACAACAAATTAATCACACAAGTTCAAAAATAAATATTACAAAAAGTGTCGTCAATATATACAAACAGATACATCATATAAGTTCAAAAATAAATATCACAAAAAGTGTCGTCAATATATACAACAAATATATCACAAAAAGTTCGTCAATATATACAATTAAATTAAAAACCTAATATTTACACCAATAGTCATTATTTTCAATAACAGCTTCTACTCGCCGCGGCATCGAATTAATTAAATTCTGGCAGTACTCGCTTCCTCGCAGATCCTCCCACACGCGGAGAACATTTTGTTGAAGTGCAGCCTTCGTTCGAACATTTCCTGTCCCCCTCTGGACCATTGTCGCCCACACGTCTTCGATGGGGTTCAAATCTGGTGACTTAGCAGGCCACTGGAGTAAAGTGATTTCCGGGTGATCGTTAAACCAGGATTTTACAATTCTTGCGGTATGAACCGCAGAATTATCCTGTACAAAAAAAGAGTTGCGATCAGGAATTAACATCCTTACTGATGGCAATATGACTTCCTCCAAGATTTCTAAGTAGTAGCATTAATTTTTCCGGATATCTCCACTAACTCTCTGCCTCTCTTCTCCATTGAAATTTTCGCCATCACAAAATATTCTAATTGCTCAAGAACTGAACCAAGAATGAAAATTACATGTAATGTAACATATTTATACCTAGTTCGCGTATTTAAAAACAAAGTGGGGTAAGTAAATGTCATTAGCATCAGTTTGGAAATTCCACCCTTTCCAAACAACAGCGGTTGCTTCGACCACTTTAAAGTTAATGCCAATAAATGACTATTGAATATACACTAATCTTCTTAAAATGGTGTTAATATTTTGGTATTTTAAAATACATTAAGTTTCTTTGTTCGCTGCGCTCAAAAGAATTAGTGTTCGCAAAATAATGCCGTCAAATGATTTTAAAATGTATAATATAGCGAGGAGTTAACTAATTCTTTTAGATCTTTGAACATTGAGTATTAAACAGAGCGTTAAATGTTTGTTTCCATGTAACATTGTGGTATTAACAATATATTCAGAAAACAAAATGACAGCTAGAACAATAAGTATCATTTGAGCTATAATTTCGATGCGACATTTTTTATTTATTCGGCGATTTATTTATTTGATGCTTTATTCGTAAATGGAAATATCGGCCCTTATTTGTATTTATATTGATAAATGTTTTATTATAAGTCATACCTATTTGATGTTAGTTACTTTATATTATAATTATTATAAGATTTCAAGAAGTTTGGATGCCTCATCGAACTTGTGTACAGCATCCAATATTCACTTGCATTTTGCTAAATATTGTAATATCTGAAGTGTGAAATTTTATAATCTCTACGAGGTTTTTACCTGGCTCAGGTAAACAATGGATAATATATCTCTCCTTCATTTCGTATCGTTTATCTTTCTCATTCGACCTACGAGAACGCTTGTCGATTTTTAGTTCAGTTTGGGTACCTGTGGAGGGGTTATGGGGCATAACTTCTGAACAATATTGTACAAACTTATAGGCTTGGTGGCTTGAAGTTAACGTGGACGCACTCTACTACATTTACTTGGCTATAAAATTCAATTATTTTGGTAATAATTGATATAAATACTGTGGATATACTGCCACGTCATTTGCCAATTTTCAACATGGCGCACTGCTTTTGCAGATTCCTGTAAGTAATATATTTTTGAGCGTAATGTTTCTTTTATTTGAGTTAAATATTTATCATGTTCAGTGACTGCCATACAAAAAATATTAATAATTTTATATTAACATAAATATAAACATATAGAAATAAAATTACAACCACAATTGGAATCCAAGTAAGAACCTTTATATCCATAGTTCGTTACTTTGACCATATGACCGTTTACAACAAATATTTTTTGTACATTTTTTTTTTATTAGGGTTTAAAGAGATAACGACAGCAAGGTCATTAATCTCTTGGTATATTTGCTTACATGCATGTAGGATATTCTTTATAATTAACATGGGAATTTATATACAATACGTGGGTATATTTATAATTCGCTTTTTGTGTTGGTAGGGTCGTTATTAGAGCCTCTTTTAATTATCCCGGAATCTTGAATCTATCTTTTTGTTGCATGTAGTACATATGTCTGGTTCTGCGTCTTTGAAGATATGGCTGTGGGTGAGTCTTGTATGTCCAATTCTTAACCTTGTGAGCAATATTTGTTCTTTTTTAGTGACATGGTTTTTTCATTTGATGGTGTTGTCTCATTTTATTTGTACTGTTTTGCCAGTCTACTTCTCTTTTGGCTACCATTTAATTCTTAACATGATTTTTTATGTAAGTTGTGTGTATTGGTATGTCTTAACTTGGTAAGTTGTTGTTGATTTGGTTGCCTTGTCTGCGTCTTCGTTGCCTGCTATTCCAACATGGCTCGGGACCCAAAAGAAAACTATATTTGAAATTTTTTCTTCTTTGATTTTGTGTATTCAGGAATGTTGTTTGTTAATGAATTGTTAATATTTGTGTTGTCGAGAGTGAGAAGTACTCCATTTAAGTTAGTGCATATAACGTGATTTTCGTCGTGGTTTCCGTTTTCGAGTATTATTTCGAGGCTTTTCTGTATAGCGAAAGCTTCTGCGGAGTATATGCTGTACAATGCTGGAAGTTTGTATTGATGGGTTGAATTCTCGGTTTTTATGGCGGCTCCAACATGCTCTTCTTTCTTGATGGCATAAAGTTCTGGTATTTGTAGTTTTTTTGTATTTTTTAAAAATATACTACTGTATGTTTCTTGGTTTGTGTCTTCTTTTTTATATCTAGTGATATCTAGGTTTATTGTTGGTTTGTGGTATAACCAGGGTCGTTACGTATTGTACGTATTGGGGAAATTCATGTTTAGTTAATTTATGGAGTTCTGGACGTTTGTGAGCATTGGGTTGTTTTGTTATAGGTGAATGCTGTTATTAGTTTTTTGGAATAAATTTTGGAAACATGGGTGGTTAGGGTTTTCTGTTAGACTAATTAGGCATTATAATGTTATGTCCTTCGAGCTGAAAGAGAGTGTTTTTTTTGCATATATTAGTATGTTCTGTACAGAGCTTGTTCTGAAAGCTCCTGATATAAGTCTTAGAGCTGAGTTGTGCACGGTATCTAGCGTTTCTAGATGTGTAGCTGCTGCCTGGGCATTTATAATGCTGTAATAGTCTATTTTGAATTGGGTTAGTGCTTTGTATGTTCTTAGAAGAATGTCTCTTTCAGATCCTCAGTCCTGGTTGCTTAAAATCTTAAGTATATTGAGACGTTTGTTTGCTTCGGATTTAAGATTTTGTATGTTTTCCATGAAAGTTTTGTATCAAGGGTTAATCCTAAGAATTTCAATGTTTCGGTGAAAGGGATATTTTCTCCGCATATCTTCAGTATGGGTTTGTTTGTGGGTTTTCTTGATATATCAAATAGCATTGCAACGGTTTTTGTTATAGAAAATTTGAACACTGTAGTTATTGTCCAGTCTTCTAAGTTCTCTAGGGCTGCGTTTAGATGTTTTTTAATTGTGTTTATGTTATTTCCTTTGCAGTAGGCGCAGAGATCGTCAGCGTATAATAATGTTTTCACTGGTGCTGGAATAATGGAGAGTACTTTATTTATTGCAAGTAGAAAAAAGGTTACACTTATAACCGATCCTTGTGGAATACCATTTCGGAGGGTTTTGCTGTGTAGATATGTAATTTTACATTAAATGATGTCATCTAGGTAATTTTGAATGAAATGCAGCATGCGGCCTTCTACCTTATATTCTTTTAGTGTTGTGATGATGTTGTTGATGAATTTGCATGTTCTAGGTTCCATTTACATTATGTTCGGTGTTGGTATTGGGTTGAAGGAATGTATTGAAGGTATAATGGGAAATGGTTACTTCCATATTGGTTAGGTAGGACTTCAAATGTGAATTTAGTGGCTATATTTCCGTTGAAGAAAACGATCAATTATTTGTTTGGGATGGTTGGCTGATCATATTATTTTGTTGGCTCTGGGGTTGTTCTTTATTTTTACTGTCAGATTCTGCTGGTCGTTTTTTTTTTCTTGTGCCTGACTGAGGTTTTGTTCTTGTGGTTGATTTAGGTATTTTCATTCAGGTTTTTCTTTTTTCAGGTTTTCATTTTGTTTCGTTGTTACTTGTGCCGTTTGCCTATTATTGTGGTTTTCAGTCGGTGTTGGGCATTTAACCCAAATAAACCTAGTGTCCTTTTAAAAGGACGAGAAGTTTTTAAATTTTGTTTTTAGAGATGTACTTTAGTTTTAAGAGATGTCGCCCCTATAAATTATTAGAATAGGCCTTATACATCATATTTATATTGATAGAATAGGCTGTACATTTTATCGTCTCCACATGAGTTCTTGGAGGTAAGTGTATATTATACATTTCAAAAAACTGTACATCAAAATATATTATTCTGAAAGTAATAATATTGTTTCTTGTAACAAATTAATAATTTGCAACATATTTACTTATACGGGGATATAATATCTTGTGAAAGTTAGGTGTCCTTTTAAAAGGACCTGAAAAATGGTAAATGTTAAAAATAAATTTATTTGACAAAAAATGTTTATAGGTATAAATGTGAACATTAAGTTTGAATCATATTTTTTCTAAAAATTAATTAAAATAATTTCAGGTTTATCTGGGTTAATCGCTATATGTCTATTGTTTGCACCTTGCATACATTGGTGCGTCGGTTGAGAAAAATATCCTATAATTCGTTTCTTCGTGGTTGATTATTAATGATGTTGGCATGGTATAGTTCTCGTTTTCGTCCTGCTTAATGTATACTTGGCTACGAAAACTTAGTATGTGGTCGTACTCTGTTTCGCGAATTAGTCCTTGTTTTATATTATTAATAGATGATATAATATTTAATCCTTCTCCATGCAATGCTTTTTGTATTACATGGTTTGGTATAGTGTGATGCACCTGGGTCAACTTCGCAAGATCCTCGCAAATTTCAAGAAAAAAATAATTTTTTACACATACGAGACTAGGACTCATGAAAAATATCAAAGATCAGAGGAAGATAAGGAAATAATTAACAACAGTTCTAAAATCACAGTAGTACACTAGATTCGCCAATTATTATTCGTCAGTGTTGGAAAGCGGGTCGTCATCAGAAGGACCGGGTTTAAGATCCTGAATGTGCCAAGTTCCTTTATTACGGCCTTCGCTATCAATGAGCTTGTAAATAATATTAGAGATCTTTTGTTTAACTACAAATGGTCCGATGAACTTTTTACCAAGTTTACCAGCGAAATAATTAGCAGCGTTAGATTGCGGAAAATTTCGTCTCCAGACAGTGTCACCTTCTTCTCATACGCTTTATCTAATCGTTTCCGTACTTCATCATAAATTGCCGCAAAACCTGCGGGACGTTTTTCTGGAATGTTTTCGCGATCGTATTCTACTTTACTATCCGCATCTATCACTGATGTTTTGTGTTCGTCACCTGACGAAATAAATCTATAACCTTTCGTTGTAGGCGGAAGCGGACCAATTAAATCTGTACTCAAAAGCCGAAAAGGTTTGAATATACGTGGACGAGTTCCCATAAAACCTGGCGCACGTTTTTGAGGAACTTTGTACTCAATACACACAGCGTTTGACGTAAGCAGCAACATCTGCTCGCATTTTTGGCCAGTAATATTTACTACAAAGCTTTTTGTAGGTCTTAGCAACGCCTGGGTGACCGGAGGTAGGAGAATCGTGAAAATGCGTAAAAATAGCGACACGCTTCTCTTTTGGAATGACTTGTTTCCATTGCTCGTTGTCATCAACGAATTCTGGAACAGAAGCTTCAACATATTTGTACAACTTTCCGTTCCCGATTCGCCATTTCGAAAATTTTTTTGGCTGTTTGGTGATTTTCTTCATCATTGACAAATACCATTTATCCGTGATGGACTCAACGCCAATAGTATCAACAGCTACCACAGCTCGAGAAAGACAGTCTGGTACAACATGATCCTTTCCTTTTCTATGCACAATGTCGTAATTATATTATTGCAGCTTTACTGCCCAACGACACAAACGTCCTTTGGGATCTTTCATCTTATGCAACCACACAAGAGAATGATGATCTGTAATCACCGTGAAGTGATTACCCTCCAAATAAGCTCGCAACTTATCCAAAGCCCAAACGACAGCTAAACATTCTCTCTCTGTGGTGGTGTAGTTGCGTTCCTGTTTCTTGAGAGATCTGCTAAGGAAACTGATAACCTGTTCTCCGTCATCAAATTGTTGTGTCAATACAGCTCCTAGTCCATACGCACTTGCGTCAGTCTGAACGACGAATGGTTTAGAGAAATCGGGACAAGTTAATATAGGGGCGCTAACAAGACACTCCTTCAAGTATTGAAATGCCTGCTGGCATTCTTCAGTCCAGTCCCACTTCCAGTTTTTCTTCGTGAGTCCGGTCAGCGGCACACAAATGCTGGCGAAATCCTTTACGAATCGGCGGTACCATGAGCACATGCCGAGAAATCTACGAAGTTCGGATACGTTGGATGGGATCGGAATGTCAAGGATAGACTGTACCTTTTCAGGATCAACGCGAAGCCCATGTTTATCAATGACGTAACCGAGATAACGTAAGTCTGAACGGCAAAATTTACATTTTTCACGATTGAGTGTTAAACCGGCTTGTAACAGTCTATCAAATATCTTTGTCAAGATTTCTAGATGTTGATCAAGGGTTTCCGATATGACTATGATGTCATCGAGGTAGGCGAAGACAAAAGGTTCAAGATCGGCGCCCAGAACTTGATCAATTAAGCGTTGCCAAGTTGCGGGGGCATTAGTAAGACCGAACGGCATACGTTTGAATTGAAACAAACCGCGGCCTGGTATAGTAAAGGCTGTATATTCACGACTATCGGGGTGTACTTTTACTTGCCAATACGCGCTTTTAATATCCAAGGAAGATAAATATTTCGCGCCACGCAAACGATCTAAGATGGTCGATATATACGGAATAGGATAAGCGTTTTTCTTCGTAACTTTATTTAGACGTCTATAATCAACGCAAAATCGATAGGTTCCTTCTTTATTGGGTACCATGAGGATAGGAGAAGACCAAGGGCTGTTTAAAGGTTCAATTATATCTTCACGGAGCATTTTATCCAGCTCAAGATCAATGTGTTTCTGTATGGCAGGCGACACTGGATAATAACTTTGCTTAAGGGGCTCGGAATCGGTAATAATTTTATGATAGACTAAATCAGTGCATCATAGTGAAGCTCCCATCTTTTCCCATTGCTCCGCTAAAAATTGGTTTAGTCGCAACTTTTCACTAGCGAACAAACTACTCTATTAATACCAACGTCTTCAACAGTAGTAGTGTTAACAGAAAACTTCCACACGTCTCGCTTCATATCAGGTACTATTTCCATAGAAAGCCAGAAATCCATTCCTAAAATAATATGTTCAGCGATATCGGGAACTACAAGGAAAGAAATTAATTTTGAACGATCCAATAATCGAACAGGAACCGTGACTGAACCTAAACTGGTTGAGGTTTGACCATTTGAGACAGTACACAAAGGAGCGTCAGTCTTGTCAAGAGTAAGATTTAGTCCTTGAAGTAATGTCCAACCAGGTCCACCTATGACCGAACGCAAAGCTCCAGAATCTAATAAACCAGTGAGCTTTGTGCCAAAAATAGAAATTTCTAAGAAAGGTCGTTGATCGTCGTTAAGATGAGACATTATATAGTTTAAAATTGCACCGTTACTTTCTAGTTTCGTATTCCTCGCATGGGCCGAGTTTTGAAAGAAATCAGAGTACGTTACGCGGCCTTTTAACGACTCTGCTGACCGTTTCCCGAACATTTGGGGCAACTTCGAGTGGTAACGTTGGCGGTTCCACAACGGAAACAATGCTTTCGTATTGGACGTGAACATTGCGCAGATCTGTGACCAGATTTATTGCAATTCCAGCAAAGCGGCTCCGTACGAGTATTTGAAATCGAGGCTGACATATCTGACGATCTAGAATCCACAGCTGCAATGCAAGTATTCATTCTGGGTCGCTGGTAAGCAAGATCAGCTTCCATGGATTGACTAACAGGCGGGGGTGATTTGAAGTGTTGTGCTCGCAAATGAATCTCCTCTATCTGTCTACACAATTTATCCAACATATCTACGGAATCTATTATTTGTAGCCCGAGACTAATTTGTAAATATGGCAACAAATTTCATTTAATATACACGATACGTTCATTTTCTTTCGGTACCTTGCTGAATCTCTTAAATAATCCCTCCATATTTGCTATAAATGCCGATACTTTTTCTTCGTTTCCCTGTGTCCTGTTCCTTATTTCGTCCCACAAATTGTACTCGTAGTCACAAGGCAAGAACGTATCTCTCAACGCTTGAACGAGTTCATCCCAGCTCTTAATACTGTCACTTTTAGCTCTGTACCATGTGAGCACTTTGCCTGTGAAGAATTCAACTGCCGAATTGAACAAATGTTCTTTATTAACACCACGAGCTACACGCAGTTCTTCAACTATGATGAGAAAATTTGAAAGATTTGACTCTCCATCATAAAATGTTTTCCATTTATGGATTGGGTAATATGTAGCATCTGTATTCCTTGAAGGCGTTTGCGGAGTCAAAACTAAAGATAATTTTTCAAGTACGTAATTCAGATTTGTGTTTTCGGACTGAGAAAGAGGCAACTGACTTGGCATTGGTTTGTCTGTTTCAGTAAAATCTTTTAACAAACTAGAATGATGCTCGACTTCCAGTTCCTCGTCAGGTTCTTCAATGGATTGTTCATGCTCTGCTAGAAGAATCGCGGATGCTTGTGCGGAAAATTTTAATTTGGACTCCAATAAATATTTCTTACATAGTGTAACGAGTTCATCTTTGGTCTTTTGCTGGTCGGGCTCCTGTACACGCTGTAGTCGTTTAAGAACATGCATTAATCGGGTCGTTAAGCGTGCGTAATCGTTCTGATAATTACTATTATTAAAGTTATCAATAAGTTTTTTAAGTTCGTCCAATTTTTTGGTACATATTTTAATTTCCGACGCCGGATCTAATGAAAACTCAGTGAATTCGGGAACTGTACCGCCATTATACTCAGCGCGAAGATATTCACGAAGTTTAACGCGTTTATCGGCAACGGTTCCATCACTGGGAAGGTTACGTAGAAGCAATTCGTATGATAGTTCATCAGATAAGAGACGGTAAGGATCCATTTAATTGCCATTAGTAACACTTGCAATAATATAACAGAATAAAGTAAACAGGATATAACAAACTAGTTATAACAAGCAGGTTTTAGTAAAGAGGCAAGTTATAACAAGCTGGATTTAGTAAAGAGGCAAGTTATAACAAACTGGTTTTAGTAAAGAGGCCCCACGTTGTTGGGCGCCAAAAATTGTGACGCACCTGGGTCAACGTCGCCAGATCCTCACCCATTGGCGAGGATCTCGCGACGTTGACCCAGGTGCGTCACAATAGTTGGACATACATTTCACATTACGACTTTTTTTGACGGTGTTATTAGTCTTCGAATTGACATCCTGGTTGTCTCTCATTATTTTTGAGTACCTTTATATTAAGTCGTCCACTAGATTTTTATTTTTCAGATAAATGCAAATTTGATTGTTGAATATTCTGGATGCGTAAATAATATTTATAGGTTTTACTAAATTTCATATTGTTTTCATGTAGTCTCAAAATTGCATTCCTTTAATTATGTGCAGGACAATTGTTGGTTCTTTTTTTGGCATACTATTGTTTTGTGCAATTTTTAGTGCAAATGTTTCTGTTGTTGATGGTTGAATAATTTGCGATAAAGTTGTTTCATTTAGATTTTTCTGATTATTTTGGTTTGTTTCTTCCATGGAATGTGCATCATGGCGATCAGTGGCGGATATACAAAGGGGGGGGGGGGCTCCTAGAATTTTTAAAGAATACTAAAAATTTAATGAAATTATTGCAAAAATAACTTTTTTTCTTCTCTAATCAAGAATTGTTTTCACTTATTTATTGAAAATTACATATTTTGTTGTCTTTCTGTAAGCTTTGCTAGCGCTGGGACACTTTTTCATGTCTTCGTAGATTAAAATCATGGCTTAGGTCAGGTGCATGAGAGACTTACTTGTTTAGTATTACTGAACATAAACAGAGACATACCATAAATGTTGACAAAGTTATAGACAGATTTGGCGGAAGTAAAGACAAAATCGAATTTGCCAGTTAATTTGTTGTTTTCACAATCTTCATTTCAAGTGAAATGTTCAGCTCCGGTTTCACGAGCAATATCTTCGATTATTAATCATATCACGAGCTTATATTTAATCAGAGAATATAATGAATAATTATACCGTGTGTCCCACGTAAATGTTGGCATAGGCAATTATCATGTAAAATCAGTTTTTTGAAAACAAAAAGTGTCCGGCAAAAAATTATGCATCCAATTTTATATCACAATACTGCCAATACCCCTACATCTTATTTAATACAGATTACTTTATTTTGATACCGCAATTTAATGAAATTAATAATAATAATTCCTAATGTTCCGCCTACTCTTTTTATTGCTACTAACGAGAACCCTAAACGTACTGAACGCAACACATCGGGTGTACTAACCTAAGTTTTGTTGTACTAAAATTGACAGTTATAACTACTGACATCATTTGAAGCACTATTAAATAATAAATAAAATAAATATATCATCACGCCTTTTACCCATTACGGGTGTGGCATTTTGCTTACGCAGATTTCGGTAAATGATATATTTTTTCGTATGAAGTGCGGTTACCAGCCGTCAAATCATAGCCCCCAAAGATATTATTGGAGGGGGAACCACAGGAATAAATTTAAATTTGTAACTGTCTGCAGTGGGATTCGAACTGAGGATCTCACGATCCACAGTCCGACACGTTACCACGGAGCTATTTACCCCATTTTATATCATAAAACGAAGTTTGAGTTTATTTTAGTTACCTGTAATTGTAATTTCAAAATTACTTGTAGCTGTCAAAAATCTTCCTTAGCAACGGACCAAAACAAGGTGATATTTTCATTTGTATAATATTATCGCTGTAACATGTAACTAAGGAGATTCTCAATGTTGATTGGCTGCAAATAGGTCACGTGAAATATGAATTGTATTATCAATGTGATACTTTAATTACATAGGTAACGTGATACTAATATTGGGGAAACTATATAGATATATTTATCTACTTTACGTCCCTAATATTTATCTTTAATAGGCGATAAATTCATAGTGCAAGAATTAACACAGTAGCGACACTAGCTGTCGTCCAATGACCTTGAGTCGAGCAGCCATATTGGCAGTAGCAGTATACGGTGGTAAATATGAATAGCTGTCAGTTGCAAATGAGATAAAAATCTACAAATATTATTTCACCTGCACTATGAAAGATCCTATAATTTTTCATGGTAGAAATAAGTTTACCTCTCTGTTTTGCACTCATTTTATAAACTTAACATGAAATAAATACTGTGGGTTGATATTTAACAGATATAACTGACACTGACATGCTATATTCTCTTTTCTATGATTATTAAGATATCAATCAGCGAACTAAGCGGCCATATTCTCGGTAGCGCACTATAATGTGATTTCTTATACTGTGTTATATTGTTTTATTTTAATTTAATTTTTTGCATTTACAATAGATTAATAGAAAATAAAAGAAAAATATAAATAAATATTTTCACATTTATTTTGAAGAAAATCCCCCCCCCCTCTAGAATTTTCCCCTGGATCCACCACTGATGGCGATTCATGTTGGTTCCTGTTATTTTGGTTTGATTCTTTGGTGATTCATTACAATTTCCTGTAGATATCCTGAGGTATGGTTACCTGTACTGTCTGCTAAATGGCAATAGTAGTTACAATTTACTTATCACTCTCTTCGCTAGAAGTATTTTATGTTTTATATGTTAGTTAGATATGAAAATTTTTGTATGAGATAAAGAGTGTAAAATAGAAAAAGTTAGCCGGCACTGCAATTTAAGGTACACAAATCACTGGCATACACTGTTTTTTGGTAATTTATTACTTCTGGTTTAGGTGAGCACTTTATGATGTGTTTGACCTTCCAGCTCGCAAACTATCATTTAACTGAATTTCATTATTAAAATGTATTCTCTATTAAATAAGATGTATAAATAGGCATGGTATTGTTCTGCACACCATTTATTAGCTGGACGGTTATAATTTACAAAGAAAAATTTCCCTACTCCTATGAAAATCTTAGTACCTAATAAATTCTTTGAGCTTACTGGTTACTGTAACCTAATTATTTGTATGTGATGATGCGAGTTAATTAATGAAAATTTCAATTCATAACCTGATAGAAATTTTCAATGGAACTAAAACAATGCTCTCATAATTAACTGAGCTCCGTGCAGCATATTACATATTTTGGTCGGTGGTATTTACACTTGACTAAGGGTGATAGCGTGTAATTTAATGGCTAAACAATGATTTAAAGTATTTTAGATTGACTTTCAAGTGATCAGTTTCATTCTTCAACTTTTTACTGGAAAGGTACAGCGCATACTTATTTGGTTTTCTCTGATTAAATAATAAAATATTAAATAAAATATAATTGTGACCGAACAGATAAGCACGTTTTATGGCATGGCTGATTTATAATTAAACATTGAGAACGGGAACAATGGCGAAATATGAACCAATATGAGTAAGAATAGTAACTTTTATAGATGACATAACGACACAAACATTATAGTAACAACACTGACATAACATGAGAAATGAACGAAATTCATTTCGTAATGCTCTTGTTACTGCTTCGTGATATTTCGTATGTTTTCGCGTAGTTTCGTCCGAAAGTGAAGAAACTAATGGAATATATAAGATTGAGTATGCCTAACTGTTGAACATTTCTAAAAATCATCAAGAATTAGTTGATTTTGTATTAAAGGCAAAAAAATCGCGTTTAAAAAACTTCAATATTCATTTACTTCTTTTCCTGAAAATAACCTTCTCTACTCTTTTCAATTGTAGCATTTAAAAACTATGGTACATTCATTTATAAATGATTTTCAAGCGAGATTACTTTATGCTATTAATAAAGACTAATTTTCATGAAACGTGGGGCTAGGGGGTAGGGGCCACAAAATCTGTTGTACTTAGGCCCCCTCATATTGTTAATCCGGCCCTGATTATATCATTTATTTAAAAAAAATAGTATTTTGTACAACCAACGACACCAAAACAACAAAAACTAAATAACAAGATAATTTTATTAGAAAATGTCAAATAAGCTGACAGAAAAAGTGGTTCTGTCTGTACGAAAAGAATTTATAAATGGGATAAACGATTCTTTATGTCGCTAGAGTTCTTGTTATGTTTATATCGTTATTGTTTCCGATCTTAATGTTACACTATAAATTAGTCTTTATATTCCTCGGAATACAATTTAATTAATTTCACAATCACGTCTTTTATGTAACAATTTTTACCGTTTAAAATGTGAGCTTATTAGATTTTAGTAGCAATCCATCAACAGGAAGTTTACTTGAAGATCTATCAGGTATTTTAGATATATCTCAGTAAATTATTGAATTGAAGTTTCTGGGGGTGTATGTGCTTCACTCATCAGATCTCTTTAATGTATGTTCTTTCGAGATTGTGAAACCTTACAGTTTATAGTGAATATATCGTGAAAACTTATTGTTTATATCCCTAGGATGAACCACAACACATGCCTTTTTATTTTTTACTTTAATTTTGCCACTTACTTTACTCTGATGTCATGTGTGTTGCCCACTTGGAGTATCGGACCACGGATCAGTTCGATTGACAGCCGATAATTTCTATTTTAACCCTTGTAACTAACATCTCTAGGGGACGTGACTTGACAACAGGTAACTACACGTAGAAATATATGTCTTACCGATATCTACGAAAGTAAAGTGCCGCACTCAAATGGGGTAAATAGATGATGACATATTTATTAATTGCATTGATTAATTTTGTCAGGATTGATATTAGGGTAAAAGTAATAGTGCTTATTATTAAAGTAGAATTATATACTTTTCTTCAATTCACACGGTTTTGTAAAAAATGCAGTCTTACATTTCTAAATAAATAGACCATTACTCTCTTTTATTCTTTCTAATTGCTATTTGTTACCAACTTGTAGATTTAGGAAATACCGAAATACACATTTTTTGCCATGAAGTATTATTTTAACCGTCGCATTAATGCATTTATATATACCGTGTGTCCCACGTAAAGGTTGGCATAGGCAAATAACATGTAAAATCAGTTTTTTGTAAATAAAAAGTGTCCGGCAAAAAATTATGCATCCAAATTTTATATCACAATACTGCCAATATCCCTGCATCTTATTTAATACAGATTACTTTATTTTGATACCGCAATTTAATGAAATTAATAAAAATAATTCCTAATTTTCGCCTACTCTTTTTATTGCTACTGACGTATAGTGCATGCAATTTGTTTTAAATATTTTAATCTGTCACTGTCAATTTCTGGCGATGGAAATTATTCGGCGTTCATTTCTGTGAAGTATTCTGATATTTGTCTTGCACTGCGCCCCCATAATACATTCTAATAATATTTACACGGTTCTCGACATTTAATGTATGCTTGATGACAGTGACATTAAAATATTTAAAACAAATTGCAGGCACTATACGTCAGTAGCAATAAAAAGAGTAGGTGAAAATTAGGAATTATTATTATTAATTTCATTAAATTGCGGTATCAAAATAAAGTAATCTGTATTAAATAAGATGTAGGGATATTGGCAGTATTGTGATATAAAATTTGGATACATAATTTTTTGCCGGACACTTTTTATTTACAAAAAACTGATTTTACATGTTATTTGCCTATGCCAACCTTTACGTGGGACACACGGTATAAAGTAAATAATACAAAAATTATATTTTGAGTCGATAATGTCACTGTAACCTTGTTACCACTTCAATAACATCTTTTGGGGTCGTGAGTGGAAAGCAAAATTCACAGTAAAAATATAAATGTATTGAATCATGTCCAGAAGTTGAATTTGAAACAAAGTAGTAGTCGGAATTTGGACAGGAAATAATTAAACATAAATGATCATTATCGACGTTTCGGAAAGTTATATTTCCATTTTCTTATAGTCTTGAAATATAACTTTCCGAAACGACGGAAATGATCATTTATGTTTGATTATTTCCTGTCCAAATTCCGACTACTACTTTGTTGCCCAGTAAAAATATATCACCGGATCGCGAAAGCAGAGTGCAACACCGAAAATGCGTGATTTATTTGTAGAATAAAATTTTGCCACTTTTATTAGAACTGCTTTTATCAATTATAATTTACAGGATGATATAAAGAGTCATTAAATATTGAGTCACCTCTAATAAAAACTTTTTCTAATAGTTAAAACAAGTATTGTTAGCGGAATAGTAGGAATAAATAGTGTACTGGTATGTTTGAACATAATTCTAAACCCTTGGCGTAGCAAAATATGATATTTTGAGTTCCAAGTAAACAAATAACTAAATAATGCACATATGTTATTAACATTTGAAATTGTACATACAGCTACTCGTATAAAAGCATATATTAATAATGAACCAATTATTATTGATGATAATTATTAATTTCCTTCGTAAACCGCGAATAGCTCAGTGTGCCATTTATTCACGTCATCACATGGACACCAAACACACTAACGCATACCTACACATGACAATACGATTGTGCGTGCAAGAGACACATATCATAATGAAACAATACATAACAAACTTATTAAGTACCGTACATTTTCAATTCAATAACAATTTGTACTAATAATTAATTACGCGCTGTTTCATATAAATCGCGATTATTTTAAATGACATTGGTTGTAATTTAACCGGCTTTTCAAAAACACTGCAAAGTATAAATAAATTACATTTTGAAAATTTGTAAATTTACAATCAATATATAATAGTATTATTACTAACTACAATTATGAAAATGAGAACACTAGTTCTCAACCCGCAAAAATCACCCCTGTAGTATCTCATTCAGGGCCGGATAAAGGGGCGGGCGAGACGGGCAGCTGCCCGTGGTATCAATTTTGAGGGGCGCCGAGTTAAAGCATATTTTTAATTAATTTTAAGGATATTATAAATTGATATTTATTATTCTTCATGTAATAGAGTAAATTTGTACTTTTTTAAATACATTTAAATTTAATATTTATATTTTTGTATATTTTTTTAATGCGTAGTGGCGACATTACGGATAATTTCATTTAAAAAATATATATATACTGCTAACCTATTTTAATCTTAACAGAGAAATATTTCGAATTTTTTGCTGGAAGTTTTTATTGCAGATTGAAATAGAA
The DNA here is from genome assembly GCA_963942605.1 of Poecilus cupreus. Lineage (NCBI taxonomy): Eukaryota > Metazoa > Arthropoda > Insecta > Coleoptera > Carabidae > Poecilus > Poecilus cupreus. The sequence goes on along the minus strand of OZ012715.1, from coordinate 3,172,006 downwards.
CGTCAAAAATTAAGTCTGTTTTAGGTAAATGCTACGTATTTTTTAAGCTCTAACAAAATCTGCATCCATTTAGGATGTTACAGTTGCTCCCTTTCTCCCTCCCAAATTTTGCCATACAAATGTCCCTTTCCAAACCCTAAAATTTTTGTCCAAAACATTTTGTCTTGTTTTATAAATATTTCCCTGTTAAGATCAAACTACGACTTTCAGAAGAGTATACATTGTTGCCGTATAAAAAGGGCGCCAGAATTAGTTTCACCCGGGGTGCTCGAAACCCTAGATCCGGCTCTGATCTCATTAACTAACATTTTCGAGAATCGTAATGTAACGGTTCATTATACATAGCATTACGCTATATCTCATAAAGTGGGGTAACACGAACCTATAAATACCGATCCTATCTACATTTATTACTCAACTATCCGTTATACCTGGTAGTGAATTGATTTATGCAATATAGGAAATAAAATATGACTTTTGTCATATAGCGATGTTGTTCCCCATTGATTTTACGGCAAAATACTCCAAACAAATCTTGTACATAATTAAATTCAGCATCCAAGCCACTAATCATATTTTACTTTACATCTTATGTAACACGTAAAATCAAGTTTAAAATTTTATACAAATGCTCATATGTAGTGATAGCCCTGGGTTTAAACAAAAATACAAACATATGCAAAACAATATTCAATAGTTTGACAGTTCGTGCATACGAGTATGCATATGTTTGTATTTTTGTTTAAATTATATGGCTATCACTATCATGGCCGGCGAACATTGTCTGGATGATATGGAGCACTCCATACCTCAGAAAAGTCTAGGTATGGAATTCCATACCTCAAAAAGTAAAAAAAATAATTATATTCAATGTTATTAGGTTTAAAGATTTAGCACCCTTTTCATTTGAACCCTGTACATAATTAAATAGGATATTAATAAATTTTAACATTAATACAAATATTTCTAAAGTAGCGGCGGTGGACAATAATTCAATATGCCCCCCCGTCAACACTTTTCAATGTTACTCCATACCTCAGCAAAATGTACTTCGCCGGCCCTGATCACTATGACAGAGAATTTTTACAAAATTTTAAACTTGACTTTACATGATACAAAATGTGTAAAATAAAATATGATTTGTGATATAGATGCCGAATTCAATTATCTACTTGATTTGTTTGATGTATTTTGCTCTAAAATCAATAGGGAAAGACATATCGCTGTATTAAAAAATTAACATTGTATTTCCTATTTTATATTGCATAAATCAATTCACCCCACTGTATATCTACTTGTAACAACATTCTTCTTCTCAATCTCACCATGTGCCTACACCAGCGGATTCCAGGCGCTATCACCCCTTCCGTATACTTCAGCTCAGCAAAATTCGAAGGACCTTAATAAAATGATTGAACACTTCTCAATTATGCTTACAAAGAGATTTTAATTGCACCTGTCATAAATAAAATTGTGAACACCGTCGCTGGTTTCTTAAGTTTTTACTAGTTTAGCACAAGACTCGGTCCTAACAAAAGTAAGAACGAAATAAATAGGTAACAATATTAAATGAAATTAATAATTTCAACTTTTACATCAATATTTATTACAATGCTGTTGTACTTCATATTATAAATAGTATAGTTATTTAAATTGTTATTTATTATAGATCACTGATAATTTGATAATTTAATCAGTACTTATATAACCCGAATTATATAATATTATTGAATAGTATTATATAAACAATAATAACTTTCCCTTTAATCTTTAATCCGATACTGGGCATTGTAAGTATTCTGACAAATAGTCAGAAATTTGCGGTATAAGCTTTTATACTTTTAATATGAAGGATGCTTTAGATCGTTCCGGGTTTTGGTGTACTGAAAATTTTTTTTCAAATAATTAATTTCCACAACTGCATATAAATGTATAGTCTATTTAGAAATGACCTGGACTAATAAATAAAATTTTATATTTTAGAAATGTGGAAATTAAATCTACCGGAAAAATTAGATATAAGTTTCTTATGTGAAGGGCATAGAAAGCCACGTGTTATATACCTGCAACAATACTTTTATAACAACAGAAGTACCGCAATAAACTTTTAGATATTGCTTTCCGAATCTAAACATATAGGCGTAGATAAGAGTTTTCAGAATTATTTGTTTCCGGATTATATACAGGTAGTAAGTTATATTTTCATGGCGTAAGGTGACTTTACTTAATTAAAAAAATTAATAATTGAAAACTGAAACGGTTAATCTCTACTGAATTCAATTTTTTCGATTATTCTTTAGCAAATAATTATTCGTGCACCACTAGAATCTCTTGGACGGATTTATTTATTACTCCAGCTCATTAACGAAGAGGATTAAAATCATTGCATACCAGTGATTTTCAACTGTAGAGCGGTAAGTAATTCTTCGGATCACTAATTTAAAATATTTGATATATTAGCATATAACCTCCCACCGAAACAACTTGAAATTATTTTTAAAGGGTACAATTTTTTTTATTAAATTAAAATTTAACATAAATCCATTATTTATTAAGACATAGTTTTAAATTAATAGGTCTTCAAGTAATATACCACTTCCTATAAAAGGATTGCTACCAAAAGCTAATGAGTTCGTATATTTGAATTCTAAATATTAAATTTTAAAAGAGATTATATTTATTTTCAAAGCAACAATGTACATGAGCTTGCTATAAACTTGAAGTGTGCAATTAAAGAAGCAGATAGTAATTGTGGCACGTTGAAAATAGTAAAAACTACAAAAAAATATTAATAATAAACCATGGTTTGATAAAACGTGATCTCAATTAAAAAAAAAAATAGAAAAAATTTAAGAAAACAACAAATTTTTTTCTTAAATTTAGATATGTACATCACCGACAAAAGAAATTGGAATAGAAACCAGACTTTATTAATGAAATTAAATTAGTATAGATAATTCGGAAATATTCTATAGAAATATTTTTGAAGAGGATACTAGAATTTGTATTAAATTTATTGACTGTACATATCCACACTTCGACACGAATTACAGATGAGCTTACATAAAGCCAAAAAAACTAAAAAATCTTACTCCACAATAGCAACACTATGTATTAAATTTATTTAATACAATTCTTACAACTGAGGAAATACCTGCATCATGGCATAATATTTCTAGTTCTCTTCTATTTAAGAAAGTGCTCCCACAGATCCCCTAAATTACAGGGGGATAGTCGTGCTAGTATCTATATATAAGCTTTTTACCCAAATAATGTATCATATCGTAAGATAAAGAAATAATAAATCACAAATTTATTATACTATTAAAAAATTTAGATTTAGAAAAAAATATCTTCTATTAATCATTAAATACATTCAAAATACGTAGTTTTTGCCTCAGTGAATAATCATTGTTGGTGGTTCTCCATTGTAATAAATTTTTTTTTAAATAAGTAGTAATTAACTCAAAATATATACATAATATAATATCTCCTTCATATTTTATTAGTTTTCTGTATTCATTACCGGTTTAATGAACAATTTTTGATTCTCCATACTCCATTGTAGATACAGTGTATGCCGTTTCCATTTTTTGACTATTGATAAGATACTGTTTTGGTAAATAGCTCCGTGGTAACGTGTCGGACTGTGGATCGTGAGATCTTCAGTTCGAATCCCACTGCCGACAGTTACAAATTTAAATTTACCCCTGTGGTTCCCCCTCCACTAACATCTTTGGGGGCTATGATTTGACGGCTGGTAACCGCATTTCATACGAAAAAATATATCACTTACCGAGATCTGTGTAAGCAGAGTGCCACACCCGCAATGGGTAAAAGGCGTGATGATATATTTATTTATTTTATTTTCTGTTTTGGTGCATAATTTATTATTTTTCTATATGTATTACACTATTACTGAAATAGTATTGTTCTATATTATATTATAATTTTTTTATGTATGCAATACAATATGAATGTTGTTAATTGTTTGTATGGGTCAAATGCCCGTTGACAAATTAAATAAATAATAGTAATAATAAAAGAGATTATCAAACACATATACCTAAACATGACTATTTGTTGAAAACTAACTATCGAAATTTTTGACCTGTCACTAATACCTCCCGTCCATATATGTGCGCGTCGTCAAAATCACCATTGATAGATGCCCGCGATTAAAATTAATGTGCACAATTGGATCACAAATTCTAAAAGGTTCAACCTGCAGACACTCGCTTTCGATCAATATGTCCATCTCTTGACATACTACCCAAATATACAAACTCAACCCATTTACTTGTTTCAATCTCACACACTGTAATCAATCATCAAAGCAGTATTTTATAACAGATTTAAACTTTATCCCACTTCATTGATTTTTAAATGGGGTCTGCGACCAAATTGACTTTTGTGGTTCCCTTCCATTAGCATCATTGCAGCCTTACCGAGATCTACGAAAACAGAGCGATACATTCACAATGAGTAAATGGCGTGATTATACCGTGTGTTTCAATTTCAAGGACCACCATCGGGATCTCGCGAACTATAGGAGTTACGACTTCTATTAAATTTGACAAAAGTTGCCGGCTAGTACGCCAACTAAATGATCTCTCCCAAAAAAGAAAATATGTATAGGTCACTAGATATGGTTAAAAAAACTATGTTTTGTTGATTTTTCATGTTTGAATAAAGTAACTCATGAATAGAATATGAAATATGGTACCATTTTAAATGTAAATTATAAATCTTTAAATTTGTACATCCAGCATGAACCAATAAATAAAATAAAATTTATAAATTTAAATTTGTACATTAAATCTAGTATAAAACAGCCATAACTCATGCATTTTCTGAGATATGCCAAATAATCCATCTGTGTTGAAACGCCGGTGAAACAATTTTTTCAAAGTGTGAAATTACATTTAATGTTTGACGTTGTAAATTGTTAAATATAAACATACAAATCATATAAAAACTCAATCAATTGCTTATAGTTATAAAATAATAGTAAATTGTGTTTTTTGAGGAAAAACCAGTTAAGTGTTTTTCTTTCATTTCGGGATAAATAAAGGACATTTTCAACATGTTTTCGATACTTTTCTTTAAAATATAAATGATGTCAGATATATATTCGGAACCATTTTACGGTATTTATAAAGGTAATTTTAAAACTTTGCTGCTCTCAACCCCTTAATCTGTTTGAAATCAATTATAAATAAGATCCCCGATCAGTAAAATAAAAAAATTTGCAATTAACGCGTGTCCCACGGCAGCTTTTTTACGTATTTTAGGAATTTCCTATTTTTTTTTTTGCTAGATTCTTGAAAAGATAAAATACTGGAAAAAAATACGAAAGAACCATTGCAAAATTAGTTACTAGTTTGAATTTTTTCAGTTTTTTTTTAAATACTACAACCTGTTTAAAAAATTTTAACTCCAGTTACAAAAAATGCCTATTATTACGTGTTTACACAAAACTCATGATTTTACATTTTAACAGCTGCCAATTTGAACCCCAAATTTGGACAACCCTAGTTCAAAATACGTAAAAGTCGCGTTTTCCCATTTCAAATATTAAAATTTTTTTTAAAAATAATAAAAAAAAATCATACAACAGTTACAAAAACTGGCTGTTATGTATTACGTATGCAGCGGATTATTATATTTTTTACTATATTCCTGCATTGCATAGGTAAAATCCTGATAATATTACCTAATAATCTTTTAAAAATCGAGCTTTTTGTCAGAATTTCTTCGGATTTTTCATTAAATATACCAATTTTTGGACTAGAGTTGTCCAAAACATTAGTTTTTGTGCAAATATGTAATAATCGACAATTTTTCTAACCGGAGTTTTTAATTTTTTAAATAGGTTATAGTTTTTGAAAAGAATCTGAAAAAATCAGACAAGTACCTAGCTTATTATGCAAGTGTAACAAGTGCGTTTTTCCAAATCGTTAATTAAGCTTGTGCGAATACTGCAGATATCAATCGTAATTTAACAAAAGTATTGCGTGTTCAGAAAAATTCCATTGATATTTGCAGACACAGCCGATGATGACACGATCAACTTGATGACAATAGTTTTTAGTTGTTTAAAAAGGAGAGTTTTGTCAGTTTAAAGAAGAGTTCTGTTTTTTAATTCGAAGAAGCTCAGACGTGCTCTCAGGTTCTAGAGCAAGATGTAGCTAAATTGTAATATCGTTTGTTAAAGGTTTTGGTAACTGTAACTATGTAACATATTTATGCGTTCGCGTCAATTATAATATTTGTTTGGCAATATGTTGTTTAGTTTGACTCTTTTAATATTTTATTAAAATAACACTTCTTAGTCACCATCAAAGTGTTGTAAGTATTGCAACGTTCGTGGGTTTTAAACTTTTTATTTAAACAACAAGAAATATTATTAATAATAAGTAATGAATAATTATTATAATAAATAGTAAAAGTTAATTAAAACTAGGTACATAACACTAAAATAACAAATACAAAAACTCATACACTAACACTTATCACTTCTATAAATAAACACTATTATTTATATTAACTAGCCGAGCGATATTTATTTAAGGTGATATATTTATATTCAGACCGCGCGATATATTTATGTTCACAAGCTCTTCATAGTAGCTTCGGAGTCGACTAAGTTATCTGACTTACTGAGTCTGAGTCAACTAACTGATTGGCCGACTCAACTCGACTAACTGAGTCCGAGTCCTCTAAAAGACTGATTCAACTCGACTAACTGAGTCCGAGTCATATAAACGACTGACTGAGTCTCACTGACTGACTGCTCGGGAGTCAAGTAACTGACTGCCTGACGGCTGCCGGCGATTCCTTTTATATACCACGTTCCTTGTTTCTGGAAGCTTCGGGAATATTCCCTATTGTGGAGCAAACGACTTGTCCGAACTCGCAAGCGTTGCGTCATTCACTCGCCGGCACGGCGTACGGACGTAGGCCGGCAAGCTTCAACTTGTCGCTGCCGCGTTCGTTACAGTATGTTTAAACATTTGCAGTTCGGCCGCGAGCATTGTTACACAAGAATTCTTTCGTATTTTTTCCCATAATATTATCTTTTCAAGAATTTAGCGAAAAAAAATGGAAATCCCCAAAATACGTAAAAACGGAAATTAATGGGGTAAATAGCTACCTATAGATACCGAACTGGACTATGGATCATGAGATCTTCAGTTCGAATCCAACAGTCGACATTATTGTTGTCACTTTTAATTTTGCACTTTTGGTACCCTTTCTATTGGCGTGTTTGGGTATTGTGATTTAACGGCTGACTACTGCACTACTCGCTTAAAAAATGTATCACTTACTGAGATCTGCGGAAGCAGAATGTCACACTCAAAATGAGTAAGTCGCGTGATACATTTATTTCATTCATATATTTAATAATGTAAATTAGAACAGATATGATACGTAATTTTGACAAGAGAAAGATAAACATTTGGAAAGCATGAGAATGATACAAATATCATCTGTTGTAGTTTTATATTTTTAAAATTTAGAGGTATGTATGTGTTCATGATTAAAATTATTTTATAATTAATTTTTAATCATGGAAATTATACTTTTACGTGTTATTTTTGTATGTTAGTTGTATTTTCGTGCAAATACTAGTAAAATATAGGTTATAGTTAAATTATTGAATATCTGACATACGTCAGTTTTAAACTAAGTTACGATCAACGGCAATCTGTGCTCATGATAACACCATGTTAATGGCTCAACTTGCATTACATTTAATTGTCATTGAAAATACCATAAAATTAAAAATTATATGTAGTTTCTATTACTACATAATAACGTAATGGTTCATTTGTATGCTTTATAATTTGTTTCTTTAAATTCGACTAGGAAGAGGTGTTCCTTGGTCTGTATTGTTTGATACAAATCTATGTTTTATCACAAGTTTTATTCTAAATAGGCATTTTTGTCACTTTTAGAACAAAATTCAAAATACGGCACTCTCATTTCGAGTAGGGTCATGGTTGATAGAAGCTTATTGGTAAATAATAAAATAAAGTCAGTGGCGAGTGGTCATGTGAATTGTTAAGCTAACACAAATAATTTATAAAACATATCAAATTTACTACTATAATATTGTCTTGTAACTTACTAAATAAAAATTTGCCGTATATATATATATATATATATATATATATATATATATATATATATAATTATTTAATAATTTAATTGTTAATATAAGTGAGAATGAAAACAAAATATTTAATAATGTGAAAATTTTTAACGAGATCTCTTAGTGTATTTTTTATTTCACTCTTAAGATTTGCTCCAGAAAATGAATTCTACTGTAACCTGTTTGCGAAGCGAAATTTTCAATTCTTGTCTACTCTACCACAAAAAATATAACCTAATTTGTTGCTGCAAATTGCCAAGTTAGTTCTTATAACTAAGTTAATTTATTATTCGTTTACACACATAGTGAAACACACCTCTGTTAACAAGAAAATAGTGTTTAAAAATGCACGTACGTTACACATTCTGTGTTGTCTGTACTCAACGGGGCTTGGCTTCGGGCTGCTATTCGAGCCACGCAGAAAAATATCAAATATGTACGAAGGCGTTTCTGCATATTCTACGTTATTGTTTGTACATGCGTGCTTTACTCACTATTCGTAATAAATTCATATCAAATTTACTCATGATTGCCTGTACACTTTCAGCAATTTTAACAAGAATATTTATTCTTTTATTAACAGTTGACTTACTAGGAATAAATTAAAATAAATTTGAGATAAAATATATTTAAATATCAATAATATAAACAAATTTGAATTATATATCCTTTGGTAATATGCTCCGTGGGTCTTGAGATTCTCACTTTAAGCAGAATACCACCCACAGATATGAGTAAATGGTTTAATAATATATTTATTTAGCTAGGTGAAATAATTATAGTATTGAAAAAAATATTAAAGAAGAAATAAACCTTTTCTGTCAAGTAAATTTACCAGTACTTAATAGAAGTTCTACAAATTCACATTACAAGTATAATTCATGTTAATTTATTATTTTATTTGTGAAACTTTAATAATAATTAAAAGCAAATACTAATATGGTCACAGTTCAGAATTTATAAAGTATAATAGTTTTAAATTATTTACAGTGAATTAAATTTTATTACTATCCATGAAAGCCGTATATTTTGTTTGCAATCAAAAATAAATTTACTAGCAAAAATTGTTTTATCAAATGAATACGTACAAATTTCAATAATTTTACATTATTTTAATTTGCAATGGAAATTTATATAATTTTGACATATTAATGCAATAGTACATTTTTATAAAAAACATATCAACGGTTTTAAAATTGTTAGCTTTTTACTTTTTTCTGCACAGAACATTACTTTATTGGATTTCACTTACTTGTGTGCGAATTTTATTTATTTGATAGTCAAAAACCGAGATTTAATATATTTTACTCAAATATCTAGAATTATCTTTTTAATATGAAGAATAATATTGTACATTTTAATATTACATTCTAGTTATCACCTTTATTACTTACAAAAACTGCGCGCGAAAATTTTACAGTCACGTGATGATAATGAATTTATGTTCATAATTTACAAAATAAAGATAATATCTTAATCTAGATAACAGATGTGGGTACCAGATAAATATTATACACCATCATCTCATTATCAGAATACTGGTTAATTAAGTTATACCTATTTGTATAATTACTTAGTAAGTTGGAAACTTATAGAAAACTTACCCTGATAAGTGATTAAAATTCAATTTAGTTGTATGTAATTATCTGATTGAAGTAGATTACGTATTTATAATTAGTTATAACACATTTTTAAAGTATGAAAAAAGTGTAAAAAGTGTGTCAAGTTTATACATTAAAAGCAAGAAATAACAAGCAAAAATATTGTAAAATATAACATACCACGTGCACAACAGAATCTGAGTGATGTAGTCAACGTGCGTAACCGGCGTGGTGGTCGTGTTGCATCGACGTGTTCCGCGTTTGCACTGTCCGCCAAAACTGCGAGCGTTGCCGGTTGCCGGTGCGCGAGAACTGATCGCAACCAGGAACCACAGAGGGTAGGTTAACCTATCTCTCTCTGTTCTCGTGTTCTCCGAGTACGAGTCTCTCTCCCCACTCACGCTGAGTTCTCTCACAACCCTCTCCTACTCTCCGCTCCGCTGAGAGAGAACTGACGGACATATCTAGCGGAACCAATCAGAGGAAACGGACATGTACCGAATCCCTTTCATTTATTTAGTGAGTATATTCGTTTTGAAAAGCGAAGTGTACCCGATTTCGTTCTGCTCGTCTGCCGTTTGGGGATATTACTCGATACTCGCGAATAGCGAATACGGAATTCATAGTGTTGCTTATTTTCAGATCTAGCCAGGCTCGTAAAGTTAAAGTTGGAAACTTCTGCTTGGTTAGGTTAAAACTAGGTTGACCTCTCAATACTTCAAACTCTGTGATCCACAAACCTATTTTAAACCATAATAAAATTTATAGTGCTTCGTATTTCTCACATCTCGCGTACCTGCAGGATGTCACTAAAATATATAGCACACTGATATGCGCCGAATTATTTTTCAAAATTTGTCAAATTATAAATAAATAAAATAAATATATCATCACGCCTTTTACCCATTGCGGGTGTGGCACTCTGCTTGCGCAGATTTCGGTAAGTGATATATTTTGACGTATGAAATGCGGTTACCAGCCGTCAAGTCATAGCCCCCAAAGTTGTTAGTGGAGGGGGAACCACAGGGGTAAATTTAAATTGGCAACTGTCGGAAGTGGGATTCGAACTGAGGATCTCGCGGTCCACAGTCCGATACATTGCCACGGAGCTATTTACCCAAAAAAATTATATAAATATAAAAATAATTTACATTAATTTACAAACTATAGGTTTCTTTCTTTTTGAGAACAAGAACAATTAGTCTGTAAATAAATATTGTATGACATTAGAAAACTCTAAATTGAATGAGCTAATGTACAATTTGGAAAAAATTGGACTACAAACAAGCCTGATTCTAACAGGTGTTCATTTTGTGTCCAAATCACAGTAAGGCTATTGCTATATCTAGGTTGTAGTTGATTATTTTTGCAAATTTTTCTTGGGCGAGCTAGTTTGGAAAATGATAAATTTTTTATGTTCGCTGTCCCGCGTAGAGTTATATCAGTTAATCAAGTTTAGTATCGCTCCCGAGAATTCTTGTCATCCTATGGTATAATATTCGTTCACTTCCTTGCCTCATTTTTATACAGAATGTTCTGTAACTGTAATCATAACAATGTCCGAAATTCCGAACTATATTGTCACTCCTCACAGAAGACAACCATCTACGACTACAACACACTACTACTACAGTTTTCTAGTACTATTCAAAGTACATAAAATAAAAATTGGGAAAGAACAAAGGCGGCTGCCAACAATTTGATTGTCATTTTGTTGCAACTCTGTGATTAGGTTCTCGATATTTTACAAGAAGAAGAAACAGATATCTCACAGTTATGTAAGCTTTTTGAGTGACACCCGAAACTTGGAATAAATATTTCAGGGCAATCCAAACATACATTCTTTGAAATGGTCCTGTTTCATTACCATTTACAAAACTTTTTATATGTTTTCATACATATTTCCTTTTATAAAGTCTTGTTGGAGTATTCAACCTTTAGATCAATGTTCAACACATGTTTTATATAATGATGTTGTTAATATAAAGAGACACATGACAAAAGGTTAAACAATTATAACGAAAAAACAATTAAATTGTTTAACACAACCGACGACAATTTTCAAAATAATAACACGTACATGAATATGGAAATTTGTGTAGCATTTTACTGATATTTTAGAATGTCTCTTATTATTTGTCTGTTTCTTATGTCAGCGCATCACATTATCCAGGGGCGTCCCAGCAAAAAATTCAAATATGTAAAATTATTCTAGAATCCTTTATTCTACTCCCGATCATATTTATAAATGAAAACAGTAGCGATACTATAAGAAATAAAAGGACTATAAAACACAAGCACCATTTTCTACAAATATAGAATTATTTTAATGTTCAAATTTAACAGCTACGATGACAGAGTTTTTACAGGTAAGACATAATTTATTTAATTACACACCACTATAATTGAAATCTGTATGTGTATGTCGACAAACCGATACACGTCCACGGTTGCTATAGGAATGCGCCCAATAAAATACACAATGAGTGTCGGTAACATCTACTTATGCAAAATTTATATTGTACATTCCGAATCACAAGTTCGTTATTGCAACACAAAAAATAATACTCTAAGTCAATATTGCCGTTTTTCTATTATTACATTTTCTTAACAATTTTATGAAAAAGAAATGAATTTATTTTGAGCTAATATTGTTCGAATTTGACATATCGGATTGTTGACCTGTTCATAAACATTCTAGTTATAGTTTGATGAACAAACCGTTTTGTGTTCCCCAGAGAAATGCGTGTTAACTAAATTGTACATTCCAAGTCACAAATTCATTATTGTAACACACCAGAAATAATGCTCGTGGGGATTATTGACGTTGCTTATATACTTGTTACATACTGGTATTTTTTTTAAATTTCATCTAATAGAAATACATTTTTTATGAAGATGGTAAGCGGTCTTACTACATTTAGCCTTATGCCGCTAAGTGGATGATTGTGAATTTATGTGAACAAAACAAAGGACCATGCTCTTTAGTTGGATTCGATGGCACGACTTCTGGTGTACTAGGCTAGTGATATAGCCACTGCGCCACCGAGGTTGGAAATAAATTTATTTATTGCTCGTATTGTTCTAGTTTGAATAAAGTTAAATTTAAATGAGAATACTTTGAACACTTCCGAGGGACGCATTTCGATTTTTAGATCTGCACAACTTTGTTTAACCCATTGTATTCTAAAATATTTTAGGAATAAGGTGAAAAAACTTTCAGAACTCATAGTAAATTATAAGAGACTTTTGGATTAAGCTGTAAAAATATTTTGTTCAAATACAAACTTTCGAATTATTCTACATAATTCTTCACAACAAGAAGAATTCGAAACGTTGAAATAAATAAAGTATTTTTACCGAACTTAATCCAAAAGTCATGTACCGAATACAGACCTATTGAAACCAGTAGAAATAAATAATACGTGTGAAAATAAATATAGTTTTAGTGTTATAGTGTGTATATAAATATAGTTGTTAGTGTTTTTAGTAGAGACGGGCGAATACCATCCGCGAATACTAGAATACATAGAATAAATATATAAACAGCAGAAATATTATATAAAATATTATCATTTTGCATCTTAATATTCAATCGTTTTTTTCTAAAATTGGTAAAATTGAAATATTCTTAGATCTGATACATCTGTTACTTGTTTCTGCGAACATTATCTGTTACTAAACGGCGTATTTATTAAATTATAAATTAGTTAGTGCTTTCTGCAGATCTACTTTTAATCACGATGATGTGTGTATATTTGCAAGAACATTAATGAATATAATTTCTTACAACGACTTTCTAGAACTGAACAGAGAAAAATACTTCGAAGTATTTGCCGTTTAACTAAGGGATAAACATATAGTCATTCTGTGTGTCTACAGATCACCTTTAGGGGACTGGTATAAGTTTCTGTATAATTTCGAACAATGCCTAATTAAGTTAAATACTCAAAGTACGAAAGTGATCATAACAGGTCATTTTAACATCCATTTCGGATCCAATGATAACTTTGAAAAACAATTTATAAATATTATTACAGCTTATAATATAAAGATCTTAAATAAACAGCCTACAAGGGTAACATATAATACAGCTTCACGCTTAGATAACATTTTATCAAATATTGAGACACATCGGGCAACGGATTGGCAGGTAGCGTTAAAGCCGGTTCACTAGATAACGCAAGTTAAGCAATGCTGCCCGCGGTTAGTAGTTGGATGGCTAATCACTTTGCAAAAACCCATACCAGCGAACACTGCATGTCGTTATCACACCACCGAAAACGAGGTACGGAGGCGGCATATAACCTCAGCAGTTGAGGCCGCTTAATAATAATAATAATTGAGACACATAATGTAATTTGTTTTAATCCTTTTCTTGCCGTTCATCATTGTCTTTAAATGAAGTTTTATTATTATTTGTCAAATGATGTTTCTTTGTCTTATAGATATCATTGATGTGTTACTCAAAATAAGATAATGAACTTTAAAATCTTGTTAAATAATTGTAATGTTACCGAACTAATTCAAATTGAAGATCCTCAAAAAGCCTTTGATAATTTTTTCAGTTATTTCTATGAATGCTATATAACAGCATTTCCATTTGTAAAATTAAAAATTTTAAATAATAATTTGAATTTAGCAATAAATTGGTTTTTTAAACAATTTCATCAACAAAGAGAAATGCTTAGATTCTTAAAAGAAGTTTACTTAGTTAGGAAGTCTCCACATTTATGAATAATTATAGAAAACAATATAGAATTACTGCAAACAGTGCTAAAATTAAGACTAATTCAAATTATGTGAATAATTCGAAAAATAAATCGAAAGCTAGTTGGCAAGTAATAAATTAAAATAGGTCTCTATAGTCATGTAAACCAGAGATCGATGAAACATCTGCAAATAAAAAAAAAAATGATTACTTATCATCCTTGTCAGACTATCTGATTAGAAAATTACCTTTCGGTAACATATGTAGTAAATGAATCCAAGAACAGAGTCAGTATTAATTGAAAATAATATTTCTATTAATTAAGCAAACGAATGGTTTGTTGCTAATAAATTAACAGTTAATGAAGAAAAAAATCAAAATATTATATTTACATTGAAACAAGAATTAAAATCTTTTAGTTCACCTATGGTTAAGTTGCTTGGTTGAACGATGCAGTACAAATTAGATTAGCGTGAAAACATTGAATATTATGTAAAGAATTAAGCAAAACTTAACAGTATGAAAACAAGAATTAGCATAGATATTTTACGAAGATTATACTTAACTATTTTCCACTCGACTTATCGTATATTATTATGGGGAAATAGTTCTGCAAATTATTCAGTCTTTGTTCTGCAAAAGACGGCAATAAGGATAATGTTTAACTTATAATTTAATGAACATTGTAGGGGTAAATAGCTCCGTGGTAACGTGTCGGACTGTGAATCGTGAGATCCTCAGTTCGAATCCCACAACTGACAGTTGCCAATTTATATTTACCCCTGTGGTTCCCCCTCCACTAACAAATTTGGGGGCTATGACTTGAAGGCTGGTAACCGCATTTCATACGCAAAAATATATCACTTACCGAGATCAGCGTAAGCAGAATGCCACACCCATAATGGGTAAAAGGCGAGATGATATATATATATTTTTAATTTTATATTTTATTCAAACTTTTATTCAACAACAAATTTTTACTTTTCCTTGTTCCAGTATTTTGAAATATTTATTGTATTTGTATGTAAAAAAATATTATAATGATTATAAAGAAATAAACAATTACATAGTTATAATACTCGCAATAACAACAAACTGTTAGTGCCTAAAATTAGATTTAAAAAATCTGAATTTTCATCAAATTTCATTGGATTTCAATTATTTAATCAATTACCCAGAGATATAAAAAAAAATTAAACTTGAAACAAATTTAAATTTTTACTGTAAAGAGATTGTTGTTAAATAATGCTTTTTACAACAATAACGAATACATATCATTTTTTGTTTAGTTTTCCTCTCATTTTGATTTATGTTCCCTCTGTTTTTTTGACCTGGCTATAACTGCATTATTGAATGCTTGAATAAATTATTATTATTGTTAATGAAAGTATTCTAAATTTGAGATTTCGAATATTAATAGTAAAACAAACTCGGAAACCTCGAATATTGCGCAAAAAGTGTAGTCAGCGCTGTGTTCAGCAGACAAGTAAAATTTTTTTATGTACTTTTTCTTTCTTTTAATTCTTTATAGTTTACACCTGGTAACATAAAAAGGCTCGGCATGATGTAAGTATTATGTAGTATATTAATTACAATTTGTTTCATAAAAATATTTGATGTATTCGAGCATTCGAGAAAGTGGAATTTCCGAGATCCAGTTAATATTCGAATTCGATATTCGAAGATAAAATGACGTTTTCGTTAAAAATAAAGTAGACAGTAGGTTCAACTATAAAAACAATAAAAACTGTATGGGTCTGAAGTACTATAAATGAGAACTACCTCCCGTTGTTGAGTGTATAAAATAAATGTATTTGAATGTCTATTTTTAAAGATAAATACATTGTTGATGTAGCTCGTGTCATTGAAATCAATCATTAAACATGGTATTTACAAATGATTGGTATGTTTATTCAGTATTTGGTGATTGTATGTTACAAATGAATTTAATTTTAACATTTTGAATTGTGCTGATTTCATTTTTATAAGTGCCTTTGACTAGTAGTCAATAAATTTAGCGATTTGACGATAAATATGTTTGTCAGGGAAATGGACAAAACTCGCCTTATCAGCATCAGCATCAGCGGTTAGTTGTGAAGAGTATAGAGTCGAGGGTGGACATCGGACATCCAACAACGAACATCGGGCACATCATCAATACGTTTTGTTTCACATTTAAAATCGTAGCATTAACTTTCGATTCGGTCTTTTGTACTCATTTCAAAATGAATGATTTTGCGTGCGCGCTGAACAGTGTACCAGCGGCCAGCTTTTGTTATTTTTACGTTCCGGCGTCCCCCATTTTGTTTTGTTTAAAGCCCGTGTGCCCGTGTCGTATAAACCACCACACAAACACACGCATGATGCAGACACGTATCAAGGGTAATTGGTTCACCCTTAAAACAACAAACTGAATTAATTTTCCGCGGATAGGCTTAGGGTAATTATTACTTGAATAGTGTTTTAATTTTAAAATATTTATATAAATAATAAATCTTTCTTTTTAATAGCACTGGACTAATGGAATATATAGTATCTATAATATTGGAAGACGACATAAATCTAGTACTTAGTAACATTATTTTTAATTTTTCTACAAAAGAAGAAACTGTTAAACAATTTTTAATACTAATTATAAAATTATTAAACTGTAGCGAATTTTTATAAAATTTTGTATTGGCCATTGTAACCTTATTTGTCCTTTTAACATAAAAAGTATCGAAGATGCTTGTTCGATTGGAGCAGAGATGTGGAAAAATAATGATCGGGGATTCAGTTAAAGATCATAATTTTGTACAATGCCGATATTGTGTTTTCTTCAAAGCTAGTAGATAAAGTTATATGATAATATTAAAAATGCATACAAATAAAGCAACTAAATGATTAAATTCTGTAGGAACAGAAAAGTCGCTACATATACAAAATATAAAACACGTCAGCAAATTTCTCATGTTACTTGTGTAAGCCAAAAATAAAGAATTCTATATTTTGACGACTTCTCTGTTTCTACAGAATTTAAAGCATTTAGTTATATTATTTGTATGCATTTTTAATATTATTATATAACTTTTCTACTAGCTTTGAAGAATACACAAGTGGCATCTAAACGTCGGCATTGTACAAAAAAAGATCTTTTACTGTATCCCCGATAATGTTTTCCACATTAAAATTATCATTTTGCCAAGTATTGAAGTAAATGCTTTTAATTGCCTTAGTAAAAATCGTGTTTAAATACTCAATTGTTGTAAAATTTAAAAAAATGCATTTTATACCTTCAGTTTACTGAATAGTTCGGTAAATTCTAAGGATTTTTTTTTTTGTATAAAAAATAGCAAAATAATAGATACAACAAATTAATTCCAATTACATTTATAATGGAATTTGAATCACTAAATTGCAATTGTATTTTGGATCTAAGTTGAACTTAAACAGCTGCTCGTTGATGAATCCTGGGTCCGGCCCTGACATGTGGCCGCAACGGCGGGTCTATTGTTTTGTAGTTGGCTGCGTTTCGTTCTTTGGCTTACTACGATCCACCATTATTTGACCAAATATATATTGTGTAATATTTCATATTCATTTTTAATTCAGTGCGTACGTTTTTTTAAAAAAAAATGTTCATAAATTTCTTTTATCTTCCAGCTATATTTGCATGTTCAAATGAGGTACAGTGTCCAAAATACGATTATGTTTTACACATTTTTCATATTTACTGCCTGCAAAATTTAAAATTAGTTTACAAAAATGGTGCTATGTCTTCATTCCCTGTACATGTTTCCATTAATATTAATACACAATTGTCATGTTGGAAAATAGTGCACCGAAAATATTATTCTGATAAACAATACACACCGAGTAAATATTAAACTGCATTCATCAATAAAACAATAAAATGTATAGAAAATGAACAAAAATATTTTCTACACACATTATTCTATGGAATAACAATTTCAATATATAATGCGATGAAAACAATCGAGCGCTCACAATAATAGCAACGTGGGATGCGCAAATCCACCATTTTTTCTCTTGTTGACGTTTAACTTTTTTATCATTACATCATTGTTAATAATTATTTATTCATCCAACGGGACATTATTAGCAAATATATTATTTTCATAACAGAATTTCTGTTCACAGTGTTTGTTTAATTTTAGAGGAACAGTTTAAATTAATCAAAAAATTAAATAAGTAATTGAGTTATGCGAATATTCGATTAAATGAATAAACTATAATGTAATATGTATATTTAATCTCTAATTTAAATTTTCATGGCAATGCTCAGAACTGAGTTGATTTTAGTTATTGTTTGGGATTGGAATTGGAGAAGGTAAATTAGAGTAAAATGACTGACTAGTTAACACTGGTGTTTACTGCATAAATCGTTTAATTAGAATATAATAAAGTCTAAGAATGCATCAAAATATAGAGAATAAAGGTATACGAGCCCAAATTTACATATATCGCGAAGTACAATATGGTATATTATGTTTCAGTAATTTAGAAAAAAAAAAGTTACATACTGCATTACTGATCAAGGATTAAAGTGAAATTTTCAAAATTTCTCAAAAATTGCACTGTACATGATGAACGTAGAACCGTTTTAATATTTGTTTTTAATATGACAAAAATTACATTAGCTCCATGATAACGTTTCAGACTTCGATTTCCGAACAGTCAAATTTAAATAAAATTGCTTCAATAACATTTTTGGGTGTTGTGACTTGACGGCTGTTGATCTCTTCTATGCGTAAAAATAAATTATATTCCGAGATCTGCTCTAAACAAAGCATCAAGTTCAAAATAAATAAATACATATAAATCTGAGTTTTTTTATTTAATTACTTTTCTTGACATATAGAATACGTGTTCCAAGTATTTATTTATTGAAATATACTATTAAATATATAATTTTTTATTCAAAATGTTATTACTACGTATTTCAAATTTTTACTTGAAGCTGCTACTATTGAAATAAATTGAATTTATTTTTATGTCCAATAAGCTTTCATTTTCGATTTTGTAGTTATGATCAAAATTAACTCAGTTCGACGCATTGTTATTTTTATAAAACATCCATGCATATGTCACTGAGAAAATGACAAAAACGGTTTCAAGGGACTTCAAAACACCTACTTCCGTGAAAATCGCGTAATTAATTGTGTTCAGGGTTCTTATATTTCCTTATATTAATAGTATATTCCGTAACTTAATCACATTCATGATTTTGGTTTTGTTGACGCATGGTTATTCAAAGAATATATATCTATTTTCAGGTTCCATTACGGAATGCTCAACCCGAACCTTGGTTACCGTGGATGTTCCGAAATTCGGAATATACTGTAAGTGTAAGTACATATAATAATTTAACACGAACACTTTTAATTCAATATATACTGAAAAACCCAATGTAAAAATAGGTATCAAGATATTTGATCTTATATTAATTATCGAATTCAAGTTTCGAAATACATATCTACCAATGAAAGGTAGTATGTTATGTCAGAAGATGAAACATCTGAATAATTTTCCGAAAATATCATCAATCAATAATTTGAAAGCATGAAACTAGATGCACACTTAGACATTTATGAATACAGCAGTCGACGGATAAAAATGTTAACAGAACTACATTTAAAGATGGTAGCTTTTTTCACATGTTGGTCTCTAGTTTCCAAATTTATCACTGACTCTCCCGAGACACAATTCTCATGAATTATTGAATACGAGCTGACCTGTTCTCACACCAGCACCTGACGGGTGCTGCACACAGGGCCGTCTTTAGGGGGAGCAAAAGAAACCATCGATCGGACGACCAAAGAAAATTAAAACACAACAAATATATTCACTTATACTTACCAAGTAATAATAAATGCTATTAAATTGAAAGCTTTCTAGAAATTACTTGATATGGTTAATAAAATACACTTATGTACTCTTGAAAGTTAACAATGGCCAAGATTGTTGACACCATATTTTACAGAATTTGTTAGTATCATTCCCTAATTTCTAATTTATAGTTTTAAAATAATCATTTTTAGATAAACAATAATAATTATAATAATAATAATAATTTTCTTGAATTTATACATGTTTTGAACATTGTAGTAAACATTCTGACATTTATTGCATACGTTTTACTTAATCCATTTCAACTTATTTCTGTAGTTGGCAACGTGAGTACCTGGAAGTGTTTTTGCAACCGGGTATAAGAGTTAAAATAATTTATTATTACGATAATATAAATAAATATATCTCTCCATTTACCTATTATTAGCCTTGACATTTTGTATATAGCAGATGATGGCTTATGTTATATTTCTGCGCGTTAAATACGGTTACCAGTCGTCAAATAACGCCCTCCGAAGATGCTAATGATGGACAAACCGCAGGAGTAATATTGTTTCGATTTTTTTTCTAAAATTTGTGGGTTGTGGAATGTAACTGAGGATCTCACATTCCAAGCTCTGTTATGTTATTTATTAAATATATTAAGGTTAAACCTTATACTTGAACTTATACATAACTGTAGTTATTTATTATTTTTTTTAATTTGATTTGAGTTATTTATACAGGTATTGTTGCATTAAGCAAATAAACTATCGGTCTATTCATTTATAGATATATTATAAAAGTGCAGAAAAAGAGGAAGATCTCCAAATATATGACATAAAAAAATACACAAAGAACATGGAAACATAAACAATGCATGGATGGCACTTCATAACAACCAAAACTAAAGATGCATCTAAATGGAACAAACTAATAGATGATATACGAGCATGGCACAATTATGGCCTGCAACCTTACAAACATAAATGCCTTGATATACCTATGCACAAGGTAGCAAAAGGAAAAATAATAGTAACGCATTAGACCAGGGGTGGGCAACCTTTTGTATAACAGGGGCCAGAATAAGATTTACGTTTCGTATGCGGGCCGTAATAGTTAATTGACACATTTTTGTTACTGAAAATATACACATGGACATAATTATTGAATATCTAATTATGACGAATCAAGGAAAAAGTATAGATGGTTTTAGTTCACAAAATAAAATTTGCAGTCTTTGATGTTATTAATACGTAGTATTACTCAGACACTGCAAATTTTATTTTGTGAACTAAAACCATTTTGACTTTTTTCTTGATTCATCATAATTAAATATTCGATAATTATGTCCATGAGTATATAAAAAAACAATAATAAAACAAAATTAACTAAGTACTACATTTATTTCTTAATTTAAACAACACGAATAATATCGAAAATTAAACTGTAAATCTCCCCTTTTTCTTTATGTTGGGTACTAACGTAATTTAAAATTTTTATGTTTGAAAATATTTATTTAATTTTTCTTCCAAATATTTCGCGGGCCGGATTGGAACTTGACGCGGGCCGGAGTTGGCCTGCGGGCCGCAGGTTGCCCACCCCTGCATTAGACTATAGATCAAGAGATCATCTCACTCCACTTACATCTTAAGGGGGAGGGGGAACCAAACTTTATGCATGAAAATGTATCTCTTACGGAGATCTGCGAAAACAGGTTGTAACATCCAAAATGAGTAAATGGTGTTATATTATATTTGTATAATTAAAATTAATATATCTTTTGAAGCTAACAGATATTTAATATACTTTTATGAATGAAGTGCGATAAACAACCGACAAATTCAAAATAGTTTTCTCCTAAAAATAAAAAGATCCGTAGATACGTATTAGACTTTTCTAAATGACATCCTATATATTCTATATATTTCTATAGCAAACAAAGATATTTTAATACATAAAAATTAGCCCCATTTTTTGACATACATTTACAACTTCTGCGACAGGAGATTGACAACTGGTAACCGCATAAAACTATATCGCAAATCGAGATATGTTATGCCCAGTAACGGGCTTGATGTCATATTTATTTATTTTACTGTACTTCAATTTAATTTCTCAATTTTATACTAATATATCAGCACGCCATTTATTTATTTCAGGGTATAGTACTCTGAGTGCAACATATATAAGCTTGCGAAATACATAAATAATTTTCATCTTCCACAGCAATGTATTACATACACAAAATTTGAAGTGAACGACATTATAAATTATATACTTAAAACGGCCCTGGCTGCATTCCTACCCGCTGTCTAACTCTTAACTGATAAAGATTCATGGGATTCGACTTGCTTCCAAGACATTCAGAAATGGACATGAAATAAGTGATTCGAATGCGGCGTTTTTACACAGTTCGCTGCACTGCGTTGCGATATGCTATCAAGCTATCGATTCACACGCTCCTTGATAGATGGCGTAAGCTCCTCAATCGCTTCTGTTCGATGTTCGATTTACACGTTGCAGTGTGAGATGTGAGTAAAGCTATTTTAACCTTTTGAAAACTGGATAGTGTGGTAGCTTAGTCTTTTATTAATAGGTACTCTACGAATGCGATAGAGTTGTTTTAATTTTGATAACTTTGTAACAATGAATATAAGATTAGGACATAAATATTTATAATATGAACTATAATTGGATTAGAATTCAAGTTTTTGTGTTGTAATTTACCTGTTAAAGTAGCTCTTTAATTGAAAATTTAACTAGCTTTCCATAAGATTTATTACTATTACATTGTGAAATAAAAAGGGTTTTAATTGCTCATGATAATTCAACGAACTGTGGATCATAGGATCCTCGGTTCGATCCTCACATATTTATAATCTGTTCACATAAACGACAAATTTTCGAAAATAAATTGAAAATTTGATGGCTGGTAACTGCACTCGTCGCGTCATCTGTCGTAAAATTACAAAAGCCACAGATGCTAATGGAGAATAGACTACATGAATTAGGTTTATGCACTGAAATATTTTAGGCGTAAATTGAAATAAACTACGATTTGACAGCCCAATACTTATTAGTTATTACAACAGAGCGGATTATATGCACGAAAAAATTGAAGTATATGCGTATATATATGTACTGATTTTTCTGGGAAATATACATTCATTATCACAAAATATACAACAAAATATGCAAAAAAATGTGAAATTATAAATTAAAAAGAATAAATGAAGGTATTTTGAAATGTATTGCACTTTACAGTCTTAATCCTTATTCACAATTAACAAATATACTACTAATATACATATAAACTAAAAGCCTAGAATCTTAAAAATAATACTATGAGATTGACATATTTACATAATTACAACTGCATATTTTTCAAAATTTTCTAAACGAAAAGTGAAACATACATAAAAGATCTTTCCATCCGAGAATTCTCGGTCTTATATTCATTGCACATAGGCACCTACTTATACCAGCATTCGTATACAATACAATAAATACCTACCGTTACCGTTACATGTATTTCCCTAAAAACATTACGTTTTATTTTATTTATTGATTTATGCATTTGCTTATTTTATTGTTTATTGCTCCTTCCGTTGTTTGCTTATATTTATTTCGGTCTCCTCCAATATTTGGGTAATGTCAATGTGCATTACCAGAAATTTCATATTGTTCACCACTAGACAAAGTCTTAAAAATATTGAAATATACAATTATTTGCAAATTTTGTAAAAATATACAAAAGAATACTCTAATACGGAATATATGCAATTAGTAATTAACATGACTTCTGCAGATTTCGGTAAGTGATATATTTCTGCGTATGAAATGAAGTGCGGTTGCCAGCCGTCAAATCATAGCCTCCAAAGATGTTAGTGAAAAGGGAACCACAGGTATAAATCTAAATTGGCAACTGTTGATGTTAAAATACTCGAAAGTTTACAAATTCTTAGCAGCAAAGCCATAGCATGCACCTGTTGCTGAGGAATGTGATAATATGAGAGTTAAAAAACAATTTATACGAAATAATGAATTAAAATAATAATAATTCACGGTTATCCATGGTTTTTGAAGGTTTTGGTACATGAAAATAGTTTAAATAACATGTTATTGGAAACGAGTGTATATTATATATTTAACCACACCAGTGTGTGAATTGAAAGTTTCTGTTTGCCAATAGCGTAGGTACCTAAATCAAATGGTGTTTTCAAGGTTGTGAGTACAAAATAAATTTATTATCATGTTTTAAAATTTTATTAATTTCAAATTTTAAAAGCTTTGATAGTAAAATATTGTATAAGTGTAATGTCTCTTAATTTTTTCTAAATCCTAAACTTAGCTCGTAAGCTATGAAATGCAAGGTAGTACTAGAAAAATTCAATTCTATTATGAACTATATTTCTTGCTTTACTACGTTGTAAAACAATATTTATGAACGCAATTTCATATCTGACAATTAATCTTTTGAAACTTTTTAAAAAAATGGAACGGAATGAAGGGAATGAATAATAAGTTTGTACATTTGAAACAGTTGACTGTTTGCTTTATTAACTGATAACAATTACCGAAAAAAAAACTGGATAACATTAGATACCCTAATAAATTATTATTGTCTTGACAAATTCCCGTACTACGTATTATACACATTTCATGGAATACATTACGGATTGCTTCAAAAAATATTGATTCTTATCAAATAGATAGTCTACTCTATACAACAGCACAGTTCTTTTATAAACAATATTAATCACGTAACCTGATAGTTTTGGGAGACTAGGTATCTATTGATCCACATAATTCTAAATTATTTCAAACAAATGTAATAGAAACATGTATATAAGTCGACAAACTAACATGCGTCCCCGACAGAAATGTTTCATTTTGTACGAATTTGAATTGTACATTCTAAGTCAAAAGATCTTTAATATAACACACAGGAAATAATATTGAACTCAATTACTACCGCAGAAAATATATTTGTAGCATTATTACCTCTCGCATATACAGGTTGTTCAAAAAGTTCCGGGACGGTGAAATATATCGAGAAATACACATCGAATCAAAAAACAAAAAAACACGTGTTTAATATTTTTTTAAAACAAATCTTGTCACCAAGCATGATCCCCCACCGCCATCCCTTGGGGATGGGGCGGGGGCACTTTGAAATTTTAAGAGGAACGCTCATTTTTTATTATACATTCGGATAGTAAAACTAAGTAGATTTTATATGAAACATTTTCCGATTCGCGATAGATGGCGCTGTAATAAAAAAAATATTGTCATGGTTCCAAATTAAGATTTCAAAGTGGCCCCCTGCCCTATCCCTAGGGGGTGGCGGTGGGGAATCATGTTTGGTCTCATAAGAAAGGTTTTTGAAAAATATTAAACACGTGTTTTTTTATTCGATGTGTATTTCTCGAGATATTTTACCGTCCCGAAGCTTTTTGAACATCCAGTGTATTTAAGGGAGATATTGTGACAGGTTGAAATAATTGATAGTGAGTTTTCAACAAATAAGCATATTTTAGGGTTCCTGGAATACGACTTCCTGTGTTTGTTCGTGCGCGTGGCCGTGTGTTACAATTTTTCGTCCATGATAACTTAAATTAAGAGCTGATTAGCTTTTGGTGACTGGCAGTGGTAGATTACTGAAAGCCTAGAAGGCATTTTGAGCATATATCAGTAAATAATTGAGTTAGAGTAAATTTTGATATAATAAAAAAGATGTTAAATAATATAAGCTACAATTTATATATAAAACTTTTTTCCATTAACCGCTTAAAAGATGTTTAAGCGGAAGGTTATGTGCGGGACACAAGATTCCATTTTTTATTTTAGACGGTCTCAACTGCTGAGGTTATATGCTGCCTCGGCATCTAGTTTTCGGTGGTGTGAAAAAGGCAGGGATTGTTCGTTGGCATGGGTTTTCGCAAAGCAGTCACGCATCCAACTACTGAGCGGCAACTACCACGTAGCTAGAGTTGCTTAACTAGCGTTATCGAGTGAACGAGCTTCAACGCTACCTCCCATGGCCGTTACCATAAGATTTTTTAACACTTGTATTACTCTAATTTGAATTAAGTGAAATTTATATAAGCTTATTTTAAACTCAGCCTCTACTGGCCTCCGAAGCCACAGGTCCCATGAACGCAAATCGGTTTGAAGACTTACAGAGCTTTCGTTTGAAACATAGTTTTCTGAAATAATTCAGGAACATGTGACAGCAGAAAAAACATTTATTTTTAATCGGCAAGCTACTTTTGTTAAATTCACTATGAAACATTAGCCTTCGAATAAAATGTTATAAAGTACTAGGAACTACTATAGAATAGACAAAAAAAACCGTGCTGTAATGATTAACAAACTTTTATCACGATTGAAGATCTTATTATTTATCTATTTCAGATCAGCGATTTAAAGTTTGGAAACTTTGGAAGACTCTTTAAGGAAGCACTTCTTCCTTCTTCGGTTGATGGTCGTGTTCCCAATGTCGTAAGAATTCGGCGACAGCTGTATGTTGGAAGGCGTCTGCTTCATCCAATGGAGACCTACCCCATCTATCGCGGACATCATGTGGTACTTTGCCTTGGGTTAGAAGGAAGTTCACGCAATCTAAGTGTCCTTCTGCTGCCGCTAGATGAAGCGCCGTTCGGCCGTCGTAGTCGGAAAGGGACATATCGAGTCCTGATAGACGATGCCTGAAAAATATTAGTTTTATTGGGAGAACTATAGAAAGTAGCAGACATCTAGTAAATAAATTGTTAATTACGACCAATAGAGAAAATGTAATAGTAATATACGGAGATTTAATTTTTTAGAGAACAAAACTACACTTTTTCGCTTGCATTTGTCTCCAGTAGCAACAAGCGACAAAATTTCTGTCGCTCGTCTCCAATAGCAACGAGCGGTAAAAGTTTTGTTTTATTCATTACCATGCATGCTAAGTAAAATAACAGAATGTAATACATGTGGTTATTTTAATGAAATTAATTTCATGTTTTTTTTTTATAATCATTCGCCGGAAGAATATTGTTTATAATTCTGGCGCAAAGTATTTATGTCACTCTGCGGCTCAAGTTTCAATATTCGCATCCCAGCGACAAAATGTAACTTTGCGTTTTAAATATACAAATAGCTATTTCCAAAGAGTAGAAGTAAAAAACGAAAGTCAGAATAAACTGTGAAGCCATGTATGAACGTTTGTTCTGCTCGTTTCTTACCCTGGGATTTCTAACAAGATATGATTACTTTTAATTTTTTTAAACTGAAATTAATTAATTACTTATTATATTTATAGTTTGAACTAACAACAAGAAAGGAATTCTTAAACATGACGCCAATCCAACCCAAAATTTACCACAGACAGTTTGATATAAGAAATGCCAAAATAATTTGATGGACGACAGATAACTTTGTAAGTAATTTTTAATTATTTTCATTGTTTTATTATACGTAGGTACTTATAATTTAAAAAATAATATACTGGCAAACATGGATTCAGATGAAATATCTAGTGAGTTCAAAATATCAGAGAACGAGCCTGAACCAGGAAACAGTTGTGGGAAGGACTTTATTATAATTAACACACTAAATAAATATTGCTAAATTAATTTACAATGCGATGATATCAGACGAAAATTTTATTGCCTTTCCATTAAAAAAGAGTACTGCGAATAGAGTTTGTCGAGTTTAAGTTGTTTAGGCTTAGGGTTGTTTTTGAGAAGTGCGAGTGAAGCGATCTTACCTGCAGATAAATAAAATCTTTTATATTTTGCCAAGTTTAAACAACGAAATATTTCAATGTTAATAAAAAAAATTGATTAAGTTTTTATCTTTATACCCAAATTCTCTTTCTTCTATCTTTCTTAGTACTCCATTTAAATAAATGGTATATACCGGAATTAGATTTGAAATTTGGAATATAGGGATTTCAATGCTATTTTTTGACATTGTTGTAAATTTTTACTTATTCACTTACAGCAAAAGTAGTTCAGAATTTTAAAATGCATGCATTTGGTTACCTATATGTTACTATTTCACGATATATCAATGAAATTAAAATTAATATTTATTAAAAAAAACTGTAATACCCCCATGGAAAATTAAACAATAACGTAAAATATTTGACATTTCTAAAAACAGATTAATATTTATTTATACAGTGTTGCATTATTTTCTAAAGAAATTTTGTAGAAGATTATAATGATATAATGGCCCAATTGAGAGTTCATTTCTTTGAATTCTTTTCTGTTATATAAATAAATAATTATAAAATTGTTATGAAAAGTCAAAAAAAATTCGTTTTTTTTAAATTTCTATGGCCATGTTACAATTTTCCTAATAAACATTGATTTTAATTTGATTGATGTATCGTGAAATACGTATATTTAGGTCACAAAATGGGCCTTATTGCATGCATTTTTTAATTCTGAACAACTATTGTATTTACAATTTTTCTGCAAAGTAAAAAGGTAAAAATTTAGAGAAATATCATAAAAATAACACTGAAATCTCTGTATTCCACAATTTAATTCTACACCCGGTATGTCTTTTAATGAAATGATTATTTTTTCTTAATTATTTGGACTAACTTCTTAAGTTCGGACACTCAATCCTACGACAATCCTAATACTTTCAAAGATAACAACATAATGGAGTGTGCTGTTGTCACACCACCGAAAACGATGAACCTAGGCGGCATATAACCTTAGCAGCTGAAACCGCATAAACAAATAAAGAAAAAAAAATCATAATGTTTATCCTATTGCTTCACTCTTAGTGCTGCCATTTGAAATCAAATGCTCATGCAGATAAGTTATTATAGAATTTTCATTGGATTATTTGAAATGCTAGAAGATAATCGTAAATACTCCTCTGTGCAATAGGAAAATAAATTTCTATTTTCATTGTAGTCTAGCTCTAAATAATTTGTTAAGCGCGATGAGTATATCACGTTTAAATAAATTACTAAATTAGCGAGGTCGTGTTAAATCATCGGGTCTTCAAATCAATTGAGCGCTAATACATATAAGTAACTACTAACTGGTTCAATTATATCGCGTTACGTAATCATGTTAGATGTCAATATTTTGTCACGGTTTGTTCGTGCATCTATTTTAAGCTTTTCTAACCTTCTGAGTGCCGCTACATCACCACTTGCAGCCGAGAAGAGAAGGTTCACTACATTCAATCCTTTTGTTTCGAATTTATGTCTGCGGGGGTCCTTTTTATCACTGGCGTGCTTGAGATTATCGTAGCGGTGGAAATTGAACTTTTGCACCAATTCCTGTGGATATAAATTTTTGTTTTAAATATGCTTCCAAAGTTGTAAAATTTTGTATCACTTCAAATTTGAAACAAAGATTTTATTAAAGAAATAAAAAATCTGCAGACAATATTTATAAGAACAATTAAAATTTCCAAAATGAATTAAAAATTAATTTTCGAAAATTTTTGTGAATTAAATAAAAAATAAAATAAATACATATATCATCACGCCTTTTACCCATTAAGGGCGTGGCTCTCTGCATACGCAGATCTCGGTAAGTGATATATTTTTGCGTATGAAGTGCGGTTACCAGCCGTCAAATCATAGCCCCCAAAGATGTTAATTAATATTTTTACGATCGTAATCGTACAACTATGTAACTCTAGTGCAAAATAACGAGATTTCTATATTGTAATTGTCAATGTCACACAGAAAAAAATTCTTAACCATGGTGTAACTTTTGGGCCACTTTCATATAATTTTCATAAATTGTATCTTGATTAGTTAGTTTGTTGCATCATAATCTAGTTAGAATGGTGGCAACAAAATATATATATATATATATATATATATATATATATATATATATATATATATATATATATATATATAATAGGAGCGTAAATAGCACTTTGGCACAAATTCAAGTAATTCGAAAAAAATATCTACCTCGCAAAACTGCACGCCACGGCAACTGTTTCCCAGTACATCCAACGGTGGCGACCAAGTGCAAATTCCCATAACATTGGGAATTACAACTAACATGCCTCCACAAACACCTGATTTGGCAGGTAAACCAACCTGAAGTAAAGAGCTATTAATATAAAATCTTCACACCATTATGACATGTTTACTTTGAACGCAAACTGGCCGGAGTAGTCGTACATTCCGCAGCTATGCATCAGTGAAAGGACATCTCTCACTACTTCAGGTTTAAAGACCTTTTCTTCCGTTAACGGACAAATACCTCCGTTAGCTAAAGTTGACGCCATGACTGCCATTATTTCGCAATTTGCTTCCATAGAACAGCATTGGAAATAGAAATCCATACATTCTTTAAAGTTAGATCTTTCTGGATAACATTTATGTTCTTTCATGAAGAAACCAAGTGCATAGTTCCTATCAGCGGCTTCGCGCTCTGATAAGAAGACAGCATTGTTGAAGCCTAGATCTTCATAGCCTGCTAATCTCTAAACGTAATTTCTTATCAGTATTTCATTTTCAAGTACACAGTTTAGTCATGCTTGATTATTTACCTCAAAGTAATTCATAGTAAAGTCGAATTTTTCTGCTAACGTCATATCCGGTTTTACAAGGGTTTTAAGTAAAGAGCAAACTAAAATTGCACCGGCGTTTATCATTGGATTATGTGGTTTTTCTAAAAAAAATCACAAATATTTAACTTAAAATAATACAGAATTGAATTTACTTACTATTGTAATCTAAAACTAATTCATTGAAATTTCGTCCACTAGGTTCTTGTCCAACATAACCGTGCACCATTTCTTGCCCTAGTTCTTCTAAAGCAATGGCATACGTTAAAGGCTTGCTACAAGATTGTAATGTAAACGGTTCATTCACGTCACCAATTGAAAATCGTTGGCCGTCAATTGTGCATAAACTGACGCCCCAAAAATCGGGGTTTACTTTTGCTAACTGCGGAATGTAACTTGCTACCTAAGCAAATAGAAATTATTACCTAGAATAAATACATGTCTTAGTTGTTTACTTTGCCATTCGTATTTGACTTGCACTTCCAGTAAATTTCTTCAATATCTTTACTAAACGATGGGAAATCCGGGATTACGAATTGATGACGGAAAGCGCTTGATATTAAATTGATATCTGGTTGAATTACTCTAAGAACAAACAAGAGCCAATATAAATAATAAACTAGTTGAAATCTTGCGTAAAAAAATAATAACTGAAAATACAGCTGTGTGATATGAATTATACACTACGTAATCGTATAGCAATCATATTTATTCATATATATGATTGCTCTTCTTCTCTACCTTGGGACTGGAACTTCCTAATTGCGTGGATAGTTTATTGTGCGTGAGAATCATCATAATGAAACATGTTAATGAACAAAGAGCCAAAAAACATTTTTGTGGAGACGAATCACAATAGAACACATTTTAATACATTGTTCTAAATATATACAACAACGAATTCAGTACAACACCCCACCAACACTTGATTCAATTCTGCAAAGCCACTAATATATATCCAAACACATGACGTAAATATATAACCTAACTCTATAACAACCTAATGATATAAAATTGTAATATAAAGCACTGTTCCATGTACTAATAACCGTAGCTGTTAAAGTATTCTTTAATAAATAATAATAATAATAATTTTTGTGGTGAAAATTCAAATTGCCGGATGCTGGTTTTCACCACCGCAGTCCGACACATATTTAAATCATTTGTAATTTTGTATGTAGTTCGTGATAAACCATTGAATATCAGATCCATAGTTCTCTCACAAAGTCAATAAATTAGTTCTTGCGCACTAACATCTTTAGGGGCCCTGTTTTGACGACTAAAACTATATAGCTGCAAAGGCTATATCGAAGTACGGGTATCTATTTACCTTATTCCCTTCTTGAATTTAATACATACTTTAAAAGGTACTATTTTTTCAAGGTAACTCACTGTCGAAAAGTTTCCAAGTCCAATTTGAGAGATTCCAAGGAAACGCCTTCAGTACTGTGCTGCCTATGGACATTTTTCAAGCTCTCTATGAGTTCAATAAGCCTGGGGTCATTTTTACGGAGTCCAGTGTTCCTCAAAGCCTAAAAATCAAAACGGGATCATTGTCACATCAGTTTTACTCGTGTTGAAAACTTCAACTTTACCGCTAGAAATTTACCGACAGGGAGTTTGCCCGTATCCTCGTTTTTGAACATGTCAAACAACACATCTTCGGTTCTTTTGTGTTCCTGGCCTTCACATCTACGAAGAACGAAGAACACACACTAGCAACTTTATTCTGTCTTCAGATTAATCGGTTTAGTGTGTGCGGATTTTATACTCACAGTTGCATGAAGTTTATGTTGTGAATAAATGAATAATTCCTTCTAAAAAATCAAATTTGTAACCTTTATTTTTTAAGTTTAGTAAAAAAATACCTGTTTCGTTTACTGAATTGCCTCCTACGTTCTCGAATGGATCTCTAAAATATTAACAGTAAATTCAGTATTAATTTAAGGGCAATTATTGACTTCGAACTCCTAAAATAGATATTTATTTGACATTGCACAGATCAACTCAAATTCAAATTAGTATCAATCAGTTTAGCATCTGATGCATGTACTAATTTATTAATAGAATATTAAGAGTAATTCAAAAAAAGATAGTACATCATAATCGAAGATCATCTGTTGAAAAATTTACACTCCTCCAACAAATAAATGTTGTAATATTTAAGGATATTGTATGAATCAATTCGAACTAATTTAGCTAATACAAACAATTAGTTATTCATAAACCATATTTGTTATTTCTATTAATTTCTGATAATTGCAAACTCTAACAATCTATCAAAACAAATTCGTTAGCACCTTACAGGACAATCAATTTTAGTCGAACTAAATCACATAATCAGAATCTTAAACTTACATCATTTTGGATATTATTTACAGAGTGATACTTTTTAATAGTATTACTGTCAAATAATCCATTCGTAGACTGAACAAATAGTCCATTGTTATGATCTCTGATTCTGCCTATACAATTTAAAAATAGTCGACGCATTTTAGAATACACTTCACTAGCACTAACAGAAACTTGGTCTCGGTAACCTCTCTCGACTGAAAATACGCGTCCGCGTCGTGGTGCACGACAGCGATCTATAATCGTCGCCCGCGATGTTTTAAGGCATGGAGCATGCGTATTCGCACGGAGCATGCGTATGCGCACGCAACTTCAATCAGATATTGGAGTTTTGTTTAGTTTTGCAAATTAAATTATTGTGACGTTTTGTTACTTAACAGTCACATTTTGTTAGCAGAAATTGTTAACATGCTTTTAATATCTTACATAGAATGTAGATTTGTATTTTATATAGTTGATTGTTTGTTTAGATTATGTAATAATTCGTACGGTTTTATTAGTTTCATAACTTATACCAAACGATACCTCGAGATTTTGGTGAATCTTTCAATTTCAAGAAATATATTTTTATATTTACAGCAACGTTTATTTCTAATATTATCATTTGATGCAGAACGAGCAGCATAAATTAAATAACTGTGCTAGTTGATTTGTCAATCTGTATTGGCAGGAAACTATTTACTAGAATGTTTAGAGTTAGATTAGTAAGTAATTTTCGTTCATAGAAAAATAACATGAAACGACCATTTTGCTATCTTTAAATTTTTTTAATATTTCAAAAATGAATTCAAATATTAACAGGTATGAGCTGATTAGATTTTGGTAGGAACTCATCAACCGGAAGTGGTAACTTACTTTAAGGCGTAAGTTTAATATCAATAATATCACAGTACATAACTGACGTTTTATGTAAAGTTATATTATATTAAAACAGATACAATATAATATTAACTATAATTTTATTTAAAACGTTTTTAAAAAATATTGCAAGTTGTTTAGGCCTACTTTTATTTTTTTTTTATTTGCTTTTGTTTCACATACTAAAATGCAGTAATAAAAAAGATGTAAAATAAATTTTCTCTATTTTGTACTGTTTAAAAATTAAAATATTTCTAATTTTTTGGTGGGTGGTTATATGTTCAAATTAGAGCAATTGTTTTTATTAATTCTAGAGAGCTGTGTATTATTACGTGTATTATAAAACTTTGAAATCGTTATCTAATCTTAAAAATAATCTTTCATACCTTCAAATTGAATTTGAACTTTACACGCCCATTATTTTAATCAAATTAATGTTAGTAAGAAATACTAGAACTGTGATAGGAGATTCAGGAAATTGTAATAAAGTCCACATTATTGTATCAGATTATTAAATCTTGCAATTTGTTTAACTTATTTGAACTAATATTACATTGATATGCTAGTATGAATTTATATTTTTATTGTACTACCCAAAAGTTAATTTTTTCGCCGCATTTTGTGACTCAACCAGCAATTCCGGCATATTGCACAAACACATCTTGCAAGTGGATGATTTTTTACTTACTTTAATTAATTTGTTTATTATATATTATTTATATATATATATATATATATATATATATATATATATATATATATATATATAAGTTACTAATGCCAAAAGAAAAATTAAAAAGATATAGAATCTACATAGATTTATATTTATTATTGAATCTTTACAGCTTTTTATTTGTTTATTCATTTACACGAAGGGAATAGTAATAAATATATAAATGTACTAATTTTTAAAAACAATTTTGATTTAAAAAATTATCTAGCAAGGGCCTTCATCAACGCGTGGCCCGGGGCCCGTGACCCATGTGCCAATTTGATAAACGACCCTGACGCCACCTAGATTTGTCGTATGGGTTTTCGTAAAGCAGTCACCCATCCAGTTACTGACCGCGGGAAGCGTTGCTTAACTTGCGTTATCGAATGAACCGGCATCAACGTTTCCTATCATGGCCGTTGCCAATATTATGTTCTATACTAATAGTTATTTGAATACCTAAGTAAAGATACAATTTGTATTACTATTATTACCTACCACCCACACATATATGTATGAAAAATGGTGACAGGTAAAAAATTTCAATAATTAGTTTTCAACAGACAAGCACATTTTAGGGTACCTAAAACACGACTATACCGTTTTCACGATAATACCTGTGTCTTGTGTGTATATGACGATAATTTTGTGAACGATACATCAAAATTACGATCATCATTGTCAAATTTCATATCAATCAGAAGTGTTAGTTTCTTACAAGCTCCCTAGTTTTTAGGCAAATAGTTCAGTAAATAATTAATTTAGGGTGAATTTTGTTATATTAAAAATGATGTAGAAATATGATAGATAAATAAATATATCATCACACCTTTTACCCATTGCGGGGTAAGTGATATATTTTTGCGTGTGAAATGCGGTTACCAGCCGTCAAGTCATAGCCTCAAAGTTGTTAGTAGAGGGGAAACCATAGGGGTAAATTTAAATTGGCAACTGTCGGTAGTGGGATTCGAGTTGAGGATCTCGCGTTTCACAGTCCGATGCATTACCACGGAGTTATTTACCCAATAAATTAGATAATAGATATAATATATATAATTTTTGTCTGAAACTTTTTTCTCTATTTTGTACCGTTTCAAGTTGTGTAGGCGAGAGGTTATGTGCTGTGACATCATATTTTCTTATTTGCCTTTATTTCATAAATACGAGCACTTATGAACAGTCTTGTTTATACTAGAATGTAGTAATAAAATAAATATATTGTTATTGCAAAATATGAAAGAATCTATGTATGAATATTTTACTAGAAATAACTACATGAAATTATATTACAATATGAATTTATTTTGTTATTTAAAACCAAAGATTGTAATGTTAAACTTGAACAATGGAAAATTAGATTGTTTTTTAGAAGCAAAAAATTATTGAAGGTTAGAATTAGTCCACAACAAATTCATTATTGTCATTTAACACGAACTAAACAATACAACAAAATGTTGTATAATGTCCTAATGATGAATACTTTATATTGTTGTACTATTTAAGTTTGAGAATCCGATTCTTAAATTAAAAATGAAGCTGTTGAAATTTCAAATATTTTAATTAATCAATGCTAATTAAGAAAAAAATAACGTTAAAAACTGTTGCTCTGGCGATTATTTTGTAGTTTTGAACGGTGTGTTCTACATATTTGGAATAAAATTTAAAATATATAAATATTTTATTATTAATTAAAGAGATGTAAACGATAAAGAGTTTCTATGTGGTTGCTAATTGCACGGCCATTTTGGAAATAACTATTTCGCTTATTGCTGAAAAACTACTAACGCTACAACTTTAAGATTATAATTAAAAATGTATTTTATTAACTTCGCGATTAGAATATCACAAACATTATTTTATAATTAGATGGAAGCAATGGCTTTCCTTTGGACATATTTAGTTCTTACCCTTAGTTTATAAAATTCATTAATATTTTAAATTTAATTGTATTTTTATTTATTCTCATTCCTATTGTTTATTTAAATAAACTGTTTTCTAATTTTGATACTTGTGCTGTTATCTTAATAATGAAACGGTAGATGTTTCTATTAAAATTAGAAGATGGAATAATAGAAATCTGTTTATCGTACGTATCTCAGTTATACACAGAAAATTAAATCAGTGGTTCTCAAAGGATAGAATAAAATTACATTTTTTAAAATAGTAACCTATATAAATTTTTAGTCTATTAAATAGAGATTTTTTTCTGATTTCAACGGTATAAATATGATATGAGGTTATATAACAATTTTTTTTTGTTGAGAAAAATGGTATTAAAAATCAGAAATAATTTTACAATATTGAAGGAGGCTACACAATAAATAAATGCAAACAAATGATACAGGTGACAGATAGTTTTGTTACTTACGTTAATAAGTGCTTGTTTTCGTAATTGTTTAATTACGTATTAATAAATAATGGCTTTGCAGTTGCAAGCATTAACAAATTTAGACTATTCTAATCTTACTGTTATGTATAGAGAGTGTGGAAGAAATTTAAATTCAACAAAACAAAGATTTTCACGGCTTTATCCCCCAAAAGTGCAATCCACTCGAGGATTATTGAGAACAATTTTTCGAAATGCCCAAACTGTAGGGTCATTTAATAAGTAGAAAAGGGAACGTCAACCCAGAATAATTGCTGAAGTTATTGAAAATGCTGTGCTAGAAGTTTTTTTTAATAATACTTTTAAGTGAAAAAATACCAAAAATACCTACGGTTGCATAAATAGTAAATAAAGTCCATCATATTGTTTTTATTAACATGTTATTACTATTATTTTCTGGTATTTCTTGTTACGTAGTTCATTTGTTATTATTAATTTCTTAGTAAAACACGTTATTTTAGATATTTATTTATTTATTAAATATTCCATTTTGAAATCTGTAGGCAGTGCCAGGCACTGATACCCAGATCCATTACAAAAAATATATGACTAATCAGGCAATAACATGTAATATACATATATATATATATATATATATATATATATATATATATATATATATATAAATTATGTATTGTTGTAATCCTATTCTACAATAATTATTATTGTCAGCACTTCCTGCAGTACTTTTCCATTATGATGTGCTATGTAATAAAACCCCCTGTAACTTAGATAAGGTGTTCATTCTTCCTGTATTCTCTTGTCTCAACACATGTAACCTTGTGTGAAAATAAAATTAATTTTTTTCAAATAATTCAAACGAAATTATTTAATTGGCGCAGTCATCGGTAGGATCAGAGAAACACAAAAAGTAATTGTGTGGTGAATTTTAATTCTTTACTCTGATGAACCAATCAATTAATTACGAACCAAGAAAAATTGAAATTTCTACAAATCCGTCTACAACGACCTGTGGAAACGTCAAGAAACGCAGATCCCACGGAGAAATCAACTTTCCTTGGCAACCGAACAACCGAGAAATCAAGAGGAAAGAAGACTTGCTGTACGACAACCCTTTCGATCACGTCTTCAGACCCAGGAAGAATCAGCGACCCGGTGATGTCCGTAAAGCATCAAACAATCTTTATATTATTTACATTAACTTTGTAAGTTAATATTTGTATTATTGTATTTATTTTCTGTGTTACACAAAGGGGTACCACTAGCAACTGACTAGTAATAAAGGTATCGAGGGACCGGCACAGTCCTAAACACACAAACACAAACACAATTTATGTCTGATAGTAATAATACTACAGATTCTGAAACATCTGATAGTGAAGTAGAAAACAATACTCCTTTAAATAATACTGTAAAAAACATTATTCTAAAGCCGAGTAGATTACAATTAACAAAAAGTTCAATCATGACTACACTATTAGAATTAAAAAATCTTTCTGAAATTATTCCTCCATACAACGGAGATATTAAATTATTAAATAACTTCATCAGTGCCGTAGACGACGTTGTGTCTACGCTACAAACCACTGTACTAAATCCCATTCAAAAAACATATCTTTTTGGACTTATAAAAACTAAACTAACAGGTAGAGCTGCCGAATTACTTTCTGAAAATAAATTCGCAGATTGGGCAAATTTAAAACTTTATCTCACTACCAATTTCTGTGACAAAAGCACAGCTGAAACGATTTTATTAGAAATATTGCAAATAAAAAATTAAACTAGTATAGATAAAACTTTAGAAGTATCTCTCAAAAATTCTCGCAATATAAATCGAAAATATTATTAAAAGAATATAGTCAATTGCAAAAGGATGCTATCATAAGAGAAAACCAAAAATTAGTAGTTTCATATTTTATAACTCTCTTACCCTTGTCAGTGAGAGGATCATTTATTGTCAAACAACCTAATACATTAGAAGAATGTGAATGTTTGTTAAGAAATGAATTTAATTATTCACATCAAAACCCACACCAGTCACCAATGTTAAAAGATAAACAAAATTTTACTTTTAATATTCCACCAAAAAAATTCCCAAGCCAACAATTTCCATCCCAACCAATTCAACTTAATAACAAACAAACTCAACCAAAACCCTTTGCCCCCCGACAAAATCTGAAAAATTTTTATGAAGCAAAACGAACATTCCAACCCGGACCAATGACACAACAAACAAGACTGTTACGTTCTAATTTTGTTCATGTTATCCTTTGCCCTAGTTTGTCCTATTTCTCATGTTTTCCTTCCACAATAACCTAAAAATAGAATTAACTTGTTATAACTTAATTATTTTATTTTTATTTAAAAATTAGAGTTGCACTTACCTTGTTAGCTTCATCGTTTGAATTCATTGATTCAATTTCATTATTTTGTTTTCTAAATTTAGTTTTCTTGATCCTTTGTAGATACTCAATTTGTTGACGTTTATTAATTAAAAATAGTTTATTGTTTTGTCGTTAGCTTGTCGGTAGCGCGAATCGCTAGTAAAGCTTTGTTTACACTGCAGCATCATTTTGGTTGTTTGATTTTTGACAATAATATTTAAAATTAATTTAAATTCAAACTAAGGATATTTATTTTCCGTATTAAATACATGGTAGATTTTGCATTCCTTGTTTATTTATTTTTCGGAGTTTCCTAATCCTAATTGCACCTTTGTCACTTCCAAAAATGTATCTCCTTCTCTCTCGTCACATTGTTTCGTCCTTTTCTTCCGGCGATAGTTTCTGGGAGGGATTTTGGTTAATTAATAAAGTTCCGTTTTTGTTTCATTGATTTGGTGGTCTCGGAATAAGACAGTTGTTGTCGCGGCGTGCAATATTAATTCTTTCACACGTGGAAGTGAATACGTTTTCCGATAGCTATTCTACAACCCTGAGCGGTTACGCGGTGCGCGGATTATTTAGCAACGGAATAAAATTGTGACTCGCTTCGATAGTTTTGTGTGGTGTCTCGCGAATCACACGTGTTTCGTTGAGGACATTTTGATGTTAGAAGGAGTCTGTCTCTACGGAGGATCTATTCGATTTGCTTCCACAAGCCATCTTCTGGACATTGTCACCGGTGTGTTGTCGTTCGCCCGCCACGGTTCACCCTGCAATCCGGTCAACGACTGCCCCAATTCCATCATCCTTGGAACCAGCCGCCACAAGATATTTGGCTAAGTTTTATAATTTTATTTATATATTTTGTAACACCTCCTGCACTGAAAACATCGATAGAAGTTTGGCATTGTTATTGTTACCAAGATTGCCTTGGAGCAAATTATTTTCGTAGTTGTTTTACTATTTCTTTGTCATACAAAATAATAATTTTTTTTTCCATTATTGTTATATTCTACATCAAAACTAATAATTTATTTAATTGTAAATTCGACTTTTTTTTGTCGCGGACAGTTCGTACCCCGACCATCTGGCTGTAACTCGCCTACGTCCATCGTTGGCCAACCGTGCGTCGTATAGTTGTCAATCGGGCTACGGATTCCCCCCGCGTCACAAACTGTTTGACTTTGTTTGTATTTATTTCTTTAACATCAGTAAACGGGTCAATTTTAATTATTGATAATTTATTTTTGAAAAACCTTCTTTTTGACGTTTTCAGGCATCTCGATATTACGGTAGGTAAGATAAATAATTAGCTATTACTACCTATTGTCGTTTTCGTAATTTTTGCGTTAAAAATTACGTGGCGCCCTATTTATCCCTTTTTTTTCTTTCTCATTATTAAGAACCACTCCCGTCTCCACTGTCAAAAGCTAGCGGCCGCACACCAGCAGATCTCAGGGTGCGTAAGTGACAATCGCGTCTACGCCGTGGTCATTTCTTTTATTTTTTTTTTGCGTTGACGCAATCCACGTCACAAATTTGGCGCCCAACGTGGGGCGGCGCTTGCAAAGGGCCGCGCTTGCAAAGGGCTCGCGTATTAAGTGCGCGCGCGTTAATTGCTTAAGATTAAAGTAGTTAGTTCTGTTGTCTTCATTTCTTTGAATATATAATTTTAATAGTGTCAA
Organism: Poecilus cupreus; assembly: GCA_963942605.1. Lineage (NCBI taxonomy): Eukaryota > Metazoa > Arthropoda > Insecta > Coleoptera > Carabidae > Poecilus > Poecilus cupreus. The sequence goes on along the minus strand of OZ012715.1, from coordinate 3,130,812 downwards.
TATTTATTGCTGCACTGTAGAGTAGATTGTAATTAATTTAAATATTTTTGGTTTCTTTGTTTATTATCATGGAGTTTAAACTAGATATTGATAGATTGTCGCAAAATGAATTGCAATACGAGTTGAAAATCCGTGGAGTTACTGATTTAACCGACGCTGATGTACGGCGTAAAACATTACGTAATTTGATTAAATTAGAAAAGCTTAATTCTTCGTTTAAGTTACCAGCATACCCGTATACGTTTGCTGCGGATCATGAGGCAGTTAAAAAGACCCTTAGCGAAATCAGTGAATTAATCGAACAGTTTGATGGAAGCAAGTCTTCGAGTAGTCATAAAAAAATTTCCTCCAAAACAGCACATTGTTATGATCGAATTACGCGAATGTTAGCGGTTAGTACCGATGAAGTGCAAATTCGGTCGAAACTTTTGATTCAAATCATGAACTTGTGGTCCGATGTGTCAAGTAAATGCAAAACTAACATCAAGTCGTCCACACCGAAACATCCAGGAATTTTAGATTTTAATTCGTTACGTATTGATAATGAATCTTCGAATGGAGACGATTTGGATAGTTCAGGTACTGAGGATACTGGTGCAGATATCTCTCCCATGCAGGTCAAACCTAAAACAATATTGCCTACACATTGGAACTTAAAATTCACCGGAGATATTAAAGATATGTCACTAGGTTCATTTTTGGAACGTGTTGACGAGCTTCGTATTGCGAGAAATGTTAGTGAGTCTCAGTTATTTAATTCCGCGATAGATTTATTTCAAGGCAAAGCATTAATTTGGTATCGTGCTAATAAAAGACAATTTTCATGTTGGAAGGAACTGGTGACTCAATTGCGAGCAGTTTTCTTACCATACGACTTTGATGAGAGATTGTTTGATGAAATTAAATCGCGTTGCCAAGGTCCAGACGAAAGTATTGATATTTATGTAGCCATTATGGAAACCATGTTTAACCGATTGAACACGACAGTTTCAAAAGACTGTAAACTTAGAATCCTTTTGCGTAACATTCACCCCAAATTACAACACCAGTTGTCGCTTGTAGATGTTGAATCTATCGAACAATTAATTAAGCTAGGTAGACGATTGGAGCAAAAATTTGAAACGATTGATGGATACGTACCTCCTTCGGTCAATAGAAATAAAAGGTCCGTTGAGCCAGAATTATGTTATGTGGCCAGCGATTCAAATGAAGATGCAAACCATCGTAAGCCTGATAGCGGTAGCTCTGTCATTGTATCAAATCATTCTCGTAAGAGCAGAAATATAGAGTTCAATTGCTTTAATTGTGGTAATCCAGGTCATTTCGCGAGAAATTGTGTTAAGTCCTTTGTTAAAAAGTGTTACGGTTGTGGTACACCAAATGTCACTAAGACGTCCTGTCAGAAATGTAATAGTTCGGGAAAAGCCAACCGCAGGTGATAGCAGATCGGTTACCACCTGTCGACATTAACATAAATCCGATTCTTGATTTCATCCTTGCTCATGTTAGAAATGATGAGAGACCTTATCTTTCTGTAAATATTTTGGGACATAGTATTACGGGTTTATTAGATACTGGTGCCTCGCGCACAATTGTAGGTAATAAAGGATGGAATATTTTGCAAAATATTGGGTTCGGTTTAAATTCTTGTTGTAAGACGTACTGTACCGTCGCTAATGGACAAAAACTTGTTGCTCTCGGCTCGGTACATGTACCATTTTCTATTGAGAATAAGACAGAATGGATTGAAGTATTAGTTATTCCAGACTTGTCACACACTCTCATATTTGGTATAGATTTTTTTAAGCAAATGGGAATAGTACCCGATTTGCGTAGCGGTAAATGGGAATTTAGTGTTAGAGAGGCTGAAGTAGCATCAATAGACAATCAGAAACTTTCGCTAGACGAAATACAATCAGAGGCTTTAAGAAAAGTAGTAGACAAATATTTTTCGAAATTGAGTGACAAATTAGGTTGTGCTAAACAAGTAGAACATCACATTAGACTAACTGATCCTAATCAAATGCCCATCAAGCAGAGATATTATCCCGTTTCTCCTGCCGTACAGGCAGAAATAGATAAGCAGATATTAGCAATGGAAGCCGATGGAGTCATAGAAAGATCCGATTCAGATTGGGCTTCACCCATACTAATGGTCCCTAAAAAGGATGGTCCATGGCGCTTCTGCGTAGATTTTAGAAAGGTCAATGCGGTAACTCAACGTGATGCGTATCCTCTCCCTTATATGTCGAGCATATTAGACCGATTGAAAAATGCTAAATTTATCTCGAGTTTGGATATAAAGTCAGCATACTGGAACATCCCTTTGTCAGAAGAGTCTAAAAAATTTACAGCTTTTACCGTACCCGGACGTGGTTTATGGCAATTTACCAGGTTAGCTTTTGGTCTCCATGGAGCACCAGCAACTTTTCAGCGGTTTATTGATAAAGTTTTAGGGCCAGAATTAGAACCATATGTTTTCAAATACTTAGACGATATTATCATTATAGCCGATACTTTTGATAAGCATTTGGAAGTACTCGAGGAAGTATTAAAACGGCTTATAGACGCAGGTTTGAGTTTAAATAAAGAAAAATGTTCCTTTGTTGTCCCTGAATTAAAATACTTAGGCTATGTGGTTAATGCTACCGGACTAGCAGTTGATCCAGAAAAGGTATCAGCTATTTTGCAAATTCCTATACCCAAAACGGTGGCTGAAGTTCGTAGAATGCTTGGTGTAGCAAGTTGGTACAAAAGATTTGTTCCAAATTATTCGGAAGTTTGTGCTCCTTTAAACAGACTAACACGTAAATCTGTAAAATTCAAATGGGATGATGATTGTAATAAGGCGTGGAATAAAATTAAACAATACCTTATAAGTGCCCCGATATTAAGTTGTCCAGATTTTTCGTTGCCATTTACGATTCAGACTGACGCATCGTCATACGGTTTAGGCGCGGTTTTGACTCAGACTACCAGTGACGGAGAAAAAGTAATTTGTTACTTAAGTAGATCATTAACTCGCTTAGAACGGAAGTATACTGTAACTGAACTCGAATGCTTAGCTGTTTTGTGGGCCATTGAAAAATTGAGACCCTATGTAGAAGGATCTTATTTCACAGTTGTGACTGATCACCATAGTTTGTGTTGGCTTCATAATTTGAAAGATCCATGTGGGCGTTTGGCGAGATGGGCTATTCGACTTCAACAATATAACTTCAAAATTATTCATAGGAAAGGACGCGAACATCATGTTCCAGATGCCTTAAGCAGAAGTGTACCCACTGTCGATAGTTGTAACATTGAGAGTGAGACGAAATTTTGTTCTTGGTACAGTAAAATGGTAACTAAGGTTTTGTCTAATCCTTTAAAATTTCCGGCTTGGCGCGTTGATGGTGATATGTTATATCATTATTACAAAAATCGTACTCCCGGGTTAGATAGTGATGAGTGCAATTGGAAACGTGTCATACCTAAGGCAGAAAGATCGAATATTCTAAAAATGATGCATGATGCTCCTACTTCAGGACATTTAGGTGTATTTAAAACATATAATCGCATTTTACAAAAATATTATTGGCCACGCATGAAATCAGATATAGCTCGTTATGTTAGGAATTGTAAAATCTGTTCGGCAAATAAAACGGAAAGAAAACTACCTGCTGGGCTTATGGCACAACGTTTTATCGTGGATAGGCCATGGAAACAAATTAGTTTAGATTTGGTGGGACCTTTAATTAAGTCAAATTCGGGATATCAATATATTTTGACCGTAGTTGATACATTTAGTAAATTTGTTTTAACATTTCCCCTCAGGAAAGCTACCACTCCAGCCATCGTAAGACATTTAGAAAACGGCGTATTTCTATTATTCGGAAGCCCGGAATCAATTTTAGTTGATAACGGCACACAATTTCGTTCGAAAGAATTTAGACGGCTTGCTGATACGTATAATATCAAGTTAAGGTTTAATGCTAACTATCATGCTCAGGCCAACCCTGTTGAAAGAGTACATTCCACCCTTAAACAAAGTATCCGCTCTTACATTGGTGAGAACCAACGTAAATGGGAAGATAACCTGCAAAAGATATCTTGTGCCTTACGTACCTCGGTTCATGAAACTACTAAATGTTCCCCATTCTTTGTAAACTTTGGTAGAGAGATTTCATTTGCGGACGAAATGTTTAAGTCGGTCCCCGATCGAATAGGTTCATTGGAAGATAAAAATAATCATAGAAAAATATTCCAAGATATTTATAGTAAAGTCAGAGAACGTTTGAAGGAAGCTAATGAAAGGACTAAGAATCGTTATGATTTAAGACGTAGAGACGTGCGCTATTTACCCAATGAATTAGTGTGGCGTAGAAATTATGTATTATCAGACGCTTCTAAGTATTTTAGTGCAACGTTAGCTCCAAAATATATCGGTCCCTTTATTATTGTTAGAAAGTTATCTCCGTGGACATATGAACTTCGAAATGATGTTGGGAAAAATTGTGGCATTTGGCATGCCAAAGATCTAAAACCTTACTCAGTCGGCGAAAATGTTATATCATAGTTCAATTGTTGTCATTGACAACCTTCTCTTTAGGAAGGGGGGAGTTGTTACGTTCTAATTTTGTTCATGTTATCCTTTGCCCTAGTTTGTCCTATTTCTCATGTTTTCCTTCCACAATAACCTAAAAATAGAATTAACTTGTTATAACTTAATTATTTTATTTTTATTTAAAAATTAGAGTTGCACTTACCTTGTTAGCTTCATCGTTTGAATTCATTGATTCAATTTCATTATTTTGTTTTCTAAATTTAGTTTTCTTGATCCTTTGTAGATACTCAATTTGTTGACGTTTATTAATTAAAAATAGTTTATTGTTTTGTCGTTAGCTTGTCGGTAGCGCGAATCGCTAGTAAAGCTTTGTTTACACTGCAGCATCATTTTGGTTGTTTGATTTTTGACAATAATATTTAAAATTAATTTAAATTCAAACTAAGGATATTTATTTTCCGTATTAAATACATGGTAGATTTTGCATTCCTTGTTTATTTATTTTTCGGAGTTTCCTAATCCTAATTGCACCTTTGTCACTTCCAAAAATGTATCTCCTTCTCTCTCGTCACATTGTTTCGTCCTTTTCTTCCGGCGATAGTTTCTGGGAGGGATTTTGGTTAATTAATAAAGTTCCGTTTTTGTTTCATTGATTTGGTGGTCTCGGAATAAGACAGTTGTTGTCGCGGCGTGCAATATTAATTCTTTCACACGTGGAAGTGAATACGTTTTCCGATAGCTATTCTACAACCCTGAGCGGTTACGCGGTGCGCGGATTATTTAGCAACGGAATAAAATTGTGACTCGCTTCGATAGTTTTGTGTGGTGTCTCGCGAATCACACGTGTTTCGTTGAGGACATTTTGATGTTAGAAGGAGTCTGTCTCTACGGAGGATCTATTCGATTTGCTTCCACAAGCCATCTTCTGGACATTGTCACCGGTGTGTTGTCGTTCGCCCGCCACGGTTCACCCTGCAATCCGGTCAACGACTGCCCCAATTCCATCATCCTTGGAACCAGCCGCCACAAGATATTTGGCTAAGTTTTATAATTTTATTTATATATTTTGTAACACCTCCTGCACTGAAAACATCGATAGAAGTTTGGCATTGTTATTGTTACCAAGATTGCCTTGGAGCAAATTATTTTCGTAGTTGTTTTACTATTTCTTTGTCATACAAAATAATAATTTTCTTTTCCATTATTGTTATATTCTACATCAAAACTAATAATTTATTTAATTGTAAATTCGACTTTTTTTTGTCGCGGACAGTTCGTACCCCGACCATCTGGCTGTAACTCGCCTACGTCCATCGTTGGCCAACCGTGCGTCGTATAGTTGTCAATCGGGCTACGGATTCCCCCCGCGTCACAAACTGTTTGACTTTGTTTGTATTTATTTCTTTAACATCAGTAAACGGGTCAATTTTAATTATTGATAATTTATTTTTGAAAAACCTTCTTTTTGACGTTTTCAGGCATCTCGATATTACGGTAGGTAAGATAAATAATTAGCTATTACTACCTATTGTCGTTTTCGTAATTTTTGCGTTAAAAATTACGTGGCGCCCTATTTATCCCTTTTTTTTCTTTCTCATTATTAAGAACCACTCCCGTCTCCACTGTCAAAAGCTAGCGGCCGCACACCAGCAGATCTCAGGGTGCGTAAGTGACAATCGCGTCTACGCCGTGGTCATTTCTTTTATTTTTTTTTGCGTTGACGCAATCCACGTCACAAGACTTACTACGCCTATGTCCACACAAACGATAAAACAGAATTATAATCTGAATGAAAGCTCAGATGACCAAAGTGAACAACCTACTGACGAACACGAATACGTAGAACAAGACGACGACACTGAATACGATTCTTTTTTAGAATTAGAGATAGGGATAGGCGAATCAAACAAGTAATGTCTAACCTAACATATAATTTACCGTCGTTACAAATACAAGATTATAGCATTTTATTAGATACGGGTTCAAGTATAAATTTAATACATCCAGATTTAGTTAATAATAAAAAATTTAAAACTTATGAAGAAAAATGTACGTTTACAACCGTAAATGTAAAATCTACTATTTCACATTATGTGATACTCAAAATTAATAAAATCCCATTAAAATGTTATATTTATAAATTTCACAAAAAATATAATTTATTATTAGGTATTGAAGCATTTAAAAAATTAAATATTCAAATTAATTTTATTAAAAATTCCGTTAATATACAAGGAAAAGAAAAGAAATTACAAAACGATTTTAAAACTTATAAACAAAATAATAACATTCAAATTCGTTCAGAACACTTAAATCAAATTGAAAAATCAAAATTAAAAACACTTATTAATAACATTGAAGATTTATTTCCAAAACCAAATGAACCATTATCTCGTACAAATTTATGTGAACATAAAATAATTGTTAATGACACAACCCCCATCTACACAAAGAATTACAAACTGCCACAGATATACGAAAATGACATTGAAGAACATTTAAATAATATTAAATTAGTTTTCGAAAAATTAAGAAAAGCAAACCTGAAGATCCAAATTGATAAATCAGAATTTTTGAAATCACAAACAAAATATTTAGGATATATTATCACTCAAGATGGAATAAAAACAGACCCTTCAAAGACAGAAAAAATAAAAAATTTGAATATTCCCAAAACAAAAAAAGAAATCAAACAATTTCTAGGTACGATAGGATGGTACCGTAAATTTATTCCAAATTTTGCTAAACTTACTAAACCTCTTACCTTATGCTTAAAAAATGGTCAAAACATAGACATTTATAACGAATCATACAGAAAATGTTTTAATGAATGTAAAGAAATTCTTACTTCATCTCCTATATTACAATTTCCAAATTTTCAAAAAGACTTTATACTAACCACAGACGCCTCTGATTATGCCATAGGATCTGTTTTACTTCAAAAAGATGAACACGGCAAAGAAATGCCAATAGCTTATTTTTCAAAAACATTAGATAATGCTGAGCAAAATTATAGCACCGTTGAAAAGGAACTATTAGCAATAATAGAATCTGTGAAAAATTTTAGACATTATTTATTTGGAAGAAAATTTCTTATAAAAACAGATCGTAGACCTTTATGTTGGTTATTCAATATGAAAAACCCTAACCAGAAACTCATGAGTTGGAAAATAGAATTAAACGAGTATAATTTTGATATAGAATATTTACAAGGCAAAATGAATGTAATTGCAGATAATCTTTTTCGTCAACGTGAAAAAACACAAATTCATAATAAAATCGGTGACGTAACAGAAACAAAAATATTCGCTCATTGTATTTTAGAAGATTTCGAAATGAGTCACGGACTAGCAGATCAAGTCAATAAAAAATTTGATAGTAGTAATTTTTGTAAAAATATAAATGTGTTAAACAAACACATTATTATTGAAAATTGTAATAATCAAAGAATTATCCATTTAATTATAAAAAAAACTTTTTATGAGAAACCATCAATTAAAGACTTAGAGAAACCATTAAGGAACTCCGAGACTATCTCATTCTTAATGAAATTTTTGAAATTTCTTAGGATGTGGCAGAGATAAATTAAAATGGAATCAAGTATCGGAAAAAATATTAAAAATATTTGAAGACACAAATATACAAATAAATGCTTATTCCTTACCCACAATAAATTTACATAGTAACGATAATGAATCAATTTCGTCAAAAACAAAATACGGTCCATTCAGATCCAGAAAATTTAGTAAACGGAATTAAATATATAGAAGATAGATTAAACATTGCCGATAATCAACTAATATTTGAAATTCATAATTTTGAAACTGAAATAGAAATAACAAAATTATTTGAGAATAAAAAACAACGAATTTACTGTAAATTAAATAAACAAAATCTTGATGATGAAATATTAAACTTTCTTAAACAATATATAGTTCCAAAAAAAAAAAAAAATACCTAGCAATTTTTAACGAAAAGGACCTAGACTTAAAATTTTCAAAAATTATAAAAGAAAACTTTGAATTTAATACCATTAATATAATCGCTTGTAATAAAATAGTCGAAGATGTAGAAAATGAAGATGAACGAATAGAAATAATCCGCGACTTCCATATAGGCTTAACTAACCATAGAGGAATAATCGCAACACTCAATGCTTTAAAAGAAAAATATTTCTGGCCCAAAATGATCAGTAATATTACTGAATATATAAATAGATGTGAACTCTGTAAATTAAACAAGTATAATAGAAAACCCCCATGGGGTAAATAGCTCCGTGGTAACGTGTCGGACTGTGGATCATGAGATCCTCAGTTCGAATCCCACTGCCGACAGTTACAAATTTAAATTTACCCCTGTGGTTCCCCCTCCACTAACATCCTTGGGGGCTATGATTTGACGGCTGGTAACCGCACTTCATACGAAAAAATATATCACCTACCGAGATCTGCGTAAGCAGAGTGCCACACCCGTAATGGGTAAAAGGCGTGATGATATATTTATTATTTATAATAGAAAACCAAGTCCGGCAACAGATAATCTTACACCCACACCTTTAAGACCATTTGATATAATAAATATTGACGTACTTTGCTTAAATAAAAATAATTTTCTTACAATTTTTGATCAATTCTCAAAACATGGTCAAGTTTATCCGTTAGAAAATAAAAGTTCAAATAATTTATTACAGAAATTAATAAATTATTTTCAAATTTATACAATACCAAATAAAATAATTATGGACGCAGGACCTGAATTCAAAAGTAGTGTTTTACAAGATTTATTCAAACTCAGGAATATAGAAAGTCATATAATTTGCGTAAACAATCCCAAAAGCAACGCTGTTGAAAGATTTCATTCAACGCTCATAGAACATCTTAGACTCCTTGAAAATAACAATCGCTTCAAGAATAAAACATTCCTAGAAAAACTCGACTTAGCAATCTTAGCTTATAACAATACTAAGCATACTATAACAAAATTAACCCCAAATGAAATACTATTTGGTAAAAATAATCAAATTCCATTAAAAACGATCCCACTTATCAATGAAGAAATTATACAAAAATATCAAACAGAACAAGAAGAATTATTCAAAATTATAAATGATAAAATAAAAATTGAGAAACAAAAACGTTATAAAGAAAACGAAAATCCCTTACAAATAAAAGATACTATTTATGTTAAAGAAAATCCAAGATTAATAAAAAAATTCAAAAAACCCTTATTTAGAAAGTATAGAGTTCAGCATTATAACCCTATACTCGGGAAAGTAAAAATAAGAGATCAAATAGGTGAAAAACATGTCCGAATAAATAGAATTAAACAATAAACTGTTGTTTCAGATGTACGGCTCAACTTAAGGACATCTCAGATGATAATGGATTTCATTTAGTTAAACTAGGGAAAACCTTGATAAAAACTTCGGAACAAATAATTTACTTTAATTATAATATTACCTCTATTCATGATGAATTTATAAAAATAAAAACATTGAAAGAAATCCTTCTATTCCAAATTAAAGATTCAAAAGAAATATTTCAAGACTATATTAATATCTCAATATATAATTTTAATGATTTAGAAAATCAAATTTATAAAATATTTCATAAAATTTCAAAACGCGGTTTAATAAACGGAGTAGGAAATATTATTAAATCAATTTCAGGAAATTTAGACGCTTACGATGGAGAACGCTATGACAAAATTCTTGAAGAAATAAAAAATAACGAAAAATTATTACAGGATCAAACTAATCAAAATTTAAAAATTAATAAAGAAATGATTGATAAATTCAATAATCAAATCAAAAATATTATAATTAATGAAAATAGACTAAAAACTCTATTAGATGGAATTCAAGAAACCTTAGAGAAAAATATCAATTGGGTAGGAAAAATTGACGTTGAAAATAAATTTCAAAAATTATTATTTATTGTTCAAAGTTTAAATGATCTTACTAAACAAATAGAAATTAGTTTAACCTTTTGTAACTTGAGAAAATTACACACAAGTATTATTGACCCGAATAATATTAAAAAAATTACACAAAATAAAGACATTTGGCAACTAAACGAAATTATAGAAACTTACTGTCAACACGACAATGAACAGATACACTACCTTATTAATATCCCAATTTTTTCTTCCCAAACCTATGATTTATATCAATTTACACCCCTACTTTTTATAAAAAATAATACAATTCTTCAATTGAATGTAAAACAAACTATGTATTATATAAATAATAATAATAATGTTAAAATAAATAATCGTATTTTAGTTAATAAGATATATTATTGTAAAACTGAGTATATTGGTTTAAATAACTGTTTACTTAATATTTTAAATATTCAAAAGAATGATGATTGTAAATATCATACTCTAGAATCAGAAAATACTTGGGAAAAGATTCAAAACACAAATGAACTAATTATAATAAGCCCCAAGGAACAACAAATTCAAATTAATTGTGAAGGTAATACACTTAATAAAAAAATTAAAGGTATATTTAAATTAAAACTTATTAATAAATGTGTGTTTGATACAATTCAAGAAACTTATAAAGAAATAATATTTGAAAATTTAAATTTTAATAATACGTTTCCACACTTAAATTCAATGAAATTAGATGAAAGATGAAATTAGTAGTAAAGTAAAGTAAATATAACAATTAAAGATTTATCACAGATAAAGGAAGTAAATTTACAAAACTATAACAATCATCACTTTTATATTATTTATATTATGTTATCTTTAATAATTTCTGTTGTTTTATTATATAAGCTTGGAAGTAAGTTTTTAAAAATTTGTAAAAGAAATAAGAAATTGAAAGGTAATAAAGAACCTATTGTAGAATTAAATACTATTGCATAATAATTATAGTAAAATCTTAGAAGGGAGGAATTATGTATTGTTGTAATCCTATTCTACAATAATTATTATTATGTCAGCACTTCCTGCAGTACTTTTCCATTATGATGTGCTATGTAATAAAACCCCCTGTAACTTAGATAAGGTGTTCATTCCTCCTGTATTCTCTTGTCTCAACACATGTAACCTTGTGTGAAAATAAAATTAATTTGTTTCAAATAATTCAAACGAAATTATTTAATTGGCGCAGTCATCGGTAGGATCAGAGAAACACAAAAAGTAATTGTGTGGTGAATTTTAATTCTTTACTCTGATGAACCAATTAATTATATATATATATATATATATATATATATATATATATATATATATATATATATTAATTAATTTTATATCTCCTATATAACAAACAATAAATTTTAATAATTAGGGTAATAATAAATATCTTACAGCTATTCTAATTTTTTAATATTTTTGATTTGTTTTGTTTTGTTATCAAGAAGATTATATATTAATATGCAATGATTATAGGTTGAGTTATAAGCTCTAACAGTTGAGTATTTAATAGTTCTGAAATGACTATCGTTTCTTGTATTGCACTCATGATAATTTTTACCAGTATTTAAGTTGGTATTGTACTTGAAATTTAAACTAATTATTTTATGGACAAAAACACATTGCTCTATTATTTGTAGTTCGTTAATTGTTAATAGATTAGTTGAATAATAAATAATTTCAGTAGGCGTCATTCGTGGTATACCAAATATAGCTTTGATTACTTTATTTTGTAGCCTCTGTACTTTCTCTAATAAAAAACTACTACAAGTACTCCATGTAGGCATTAAATATGTTAAATGGCTTTTTACAAAGGAATGATAGACATGATTTTTTGCTTTTCTAGATAAAAGATAATTACATTTATATAAATTTGCTATTAGTGGTATAATTTTATCACAAATTTGTGTTATCATCCTACCCCAAGTCAACTTAAAGTCTATCCATAGTCCTAAATATTTATATTCACTCACTATGATTAGTTTTTTATCTTTTAAGTAAAGATCTAACTCATCTTGAATACTTCTAAAACTAAATGTCATGTAAACAGTTTTGTCCGTATTAATAAATAAATAATTACAGTTCGTCCATGAAGCGAATATTTTTAAGTCTTGATTTATTAGTTCTCTCAAATTAGCCTTCGTTTTTGCACTATATATTAGCACGGTGTCATCTGCGAAAGTAAAGTATTTTCCTTTTAATTTCACTTTTTGGAGATCCCACACGTACAGGGAGAACAATAAAGGGCCTTGCACCGAGCCCTGAGGTACACCATATTTGACAGTTTTGAACTCACTGACCACGTTATTTACAACTGTACACTGACTTCTGTTTTCTACATAACTTTTAATTAATTGTAGTGCAGTTCCACGCATACCGATATTTTCTAGCTTCTCTATAATTCGATTCGTATCTATGGTGTCGAACGCCTTCGAAAAATCGATGAAAATAGATTCTACCGATTTGTCAGAATCCAATTCTCCTAATATATGAGTAGTGAAGTCTGCAACGGTTGACTGAGCGCCATATTGATATTTATCAAATTGTATAGTTTTATTTTTTTTTTTTTACGAAGATGAGAGGCGGACTAACTACTATGGTCATATGCCACCTCATGATTGGATGATTGTGAATTTATGTAAACATCACAAACGACCATGCTCTTCAGTGGGATTCGAACCCACGACCTCTGGCGTGCTAGGCTAGTGACATAGCCACTACGCCACCGAGATCGGCATAGTTTTATTTATGAAGTTAATTATTCTCTTTTCACTATCTTTTCAATTAATTTGGAAAAAATGCTTAATAATGATATAGGTCTATAGTTTTTGGGTATGTCTCTTTTCCCAGATTTATATATTGGAATAACTAATGACTAATCTTTATTGATTCTGGAAAATAGCCATCTTCAATGACTTTGTTCACTAATTCCGTTATAATGGGAATTAAGATGTCTTCGACGCAAGTAATGTCTTTTGTTGTGATATTATCTATTCCTGGACTAATATTATTATTTATTTCTCGTATCGTATTCCAGACTTTATTATCATTATTTTTTCTGAGTTCCTCTGCGGCATTTATGAAATAATCATTTAATGCTTCCGCTTTGGTAATATTATCTCTACATATTTTGTCTTTATATAAGATTTCAGATGTAAACTCTGTTTTTTGTTTCTTTTCGTAACGTATTGTTTCATTTATTGTATTCCATAATTTTTTTGCATTATTTCCGCTGTGTTCTATTTTTCTAGAGAAGTACAGTTTCTTTTTATATTTAATGGTATTGGTAACTTTATTTTTAAGTGTCTTATACTCTTGATTTAATTTAGAAATAACGATCATTTTTCTCAAATTTCATTTTCTTGTACGCTTTATCTTTTTCTTTAATTAAATCTAATATTTCTTTATCCATCCATGTTTCATTTAGGTTTTTCATATTTTTATTTGTTTGCTGCTATTTTGTTTTGTTTCCTGAATAATTGTTCGTAATTTTTCAAAATTTTCTACAGTGTATATATTTATTTTATTTATTATTTCAGTTCTATTACGATTGTAGTCGATGATAGTTTTGTACTTTGCATTATCCCTTTTTTTATTTATTAATTTGTTAATATTAACCTTTATTATATTATGGTCGGATAAATCCGTGATTTCAACAGTGACGCTGATTCGATAACTTTTAATGCTGCTTAAAACATGGTCTATGATTGCTGTATTTCTAGTAGCTGCTTCTTGGGTGATTAAGGTGTTGATTTGAAATCCGTTGCTGCGAATTATATTCTTGTATTGTGTGATTTCTCTAGTTTGTTTGAGTAAATCAATATTTAAGTCTCCTATTATAATGCAATTATTTTGATATTTTTCGAGCAAGTCATCTATATAATCAAGAGTCTCTTTTATGTGTGTATCTGGTGGTCGGTATATGAAAATATATTTTATATCCTTAATTTTAATTACCAATGTACTGATGTTATATAGTGTTACATTTTCTACTACATCAAAAGGCAAATTATCTCTTATATATACAGATATTCCTCCACCTCTACCAGTTCTGCAACAATGTGCACTGTTTGTAGTCCTTCAAGTTATAAAATTTAGTTTCATTAGAGTTTCACAAAGTTTCGGTGATTGCGATTATATCTGGTAAATTATGCTGATTGATAATTGCTGTAAACTCGTCAAATTTATTCCTAATACTTCGATTATTTAAGTAGAATATTGAAAAATTTAACTTGATATTTTGTTCGACTTAACCAAATTATTAAAAACTTATTAAAATGTTCTTTTAACTGCTTTATTGCTCTTCTTCTTCATCACTTTCCTTTAGAGATTATATATCTTCTTCTGTTTTTATACGATATACCTTAAAGCCTTTGTTGCATGCTTGTTAAGCATTTAAAAAAAATCCTGTCATATTTTCGCTTTCAGCTCTCGACGTGGCCTTGAGCTTAGTTTATGACGTTGTTTGTGCGCCAGATGTTTTAACGTGCAACATCTGGAATTAGCCGGTCTTCATGTCTTTACCCCTCAAATGTAATGGACCACCCGCAATAATATTTCCACCAATCACCTTCCTTCCCTTTCCCGTCTTAGATTTTGTCAGGCTCCGAGACTTTTGAATGTTTTCTCTTACAGGAGATACCTTCTGGACATCAAAGTATCCACTTCATTATTGTACCTTTTTAATGTAATGTAAATAGTTAATAAATTTGTTATCATTACACCTATTGTTCACACCTTAGATCACACCTTTAGACGAATCATTCACTCTGCAAGAAATTGCAGTGTGCAAGCGTTCCTAGACGCAACAAATGGTCCTTCGAACCAGATAACAGCGACAAATATTCGGAAATATAATTACGAACAGTGATTTAAATTTCGGACTTTGACAAAACAATTAGTGAGCTGGTGAATTGGTGAAGTGGTGAAGTGTCGAAGTGGAGTGTTTATCCTAACAACCGAGAACGAGCGAGACCATCACCCGGCGCGGCGCCGAGGAAAGCTTGCACCGTCAACCCAGGGTATTCCGGCCAGCGAAAAGAAGTCTGCCTTGTAGTGCAGTTCGACTTTATTATCTCCAATTCATTATTCCTTTGAACGTTTATTCTATTCCTTGGTCGATCTATTACAATTCGCTCAAACAAAATGACACCACCAGTTAAAGATCCGGTCGCCACTCTTAAACAAAAGCGTACAGCCATAAAAAGAAGTATAACGAAAGTAAAAAAAATTCTTGCGACCATGAAAGATGCACCCGACGCTGACGCGATTCAAGTTAAAATTGCTGATTTCGAAATCCATTTTAAAACTATTTATAAAATCAACGATGATTTAGTCGAGCTAGATTCGGACTCGACGGAAACCCACAACGACGAATTAGAATCGATGGAAGAAGATCATCACGATATATTAATAGAAACCCGGAAATTAATTAGAAAAGCTCAACAAATGGAAAACGCGTCACAACCTTATATCCTTAACGGACCTCAGAATATTCAAAGCACAACCCCATATGATAAAGTAAAACTACCAGAGATTACATTACCCATATTCACGGGAAAAATTGCAGAATGGCAAGCGTTTAAGGATAAATTCATGTCGCGCATAGGAAATAATAAAAATCTACCTGACGTGGATAAGCTTCAATACCTACAAAATTCATTACCCGGAAAAGCAGCTTGAGCAATCGAATCTATGGAAAGTACGGCTTCTAATTATCAAGCAGCATGGGATATTTTAACCAAAAAATATGACAAAACGCGAAAAGCCATCTTACAACACTGGACTATTCTTAATTAATTGCCCCGGAAACATGGGATAGATGTATTATATATTTACTTCTGAATAAAGTAAACGATAACACTCGGTATCAATGGGAAATTACTCTTAAAGAAAATCAAATGTCGCAGTACACTAATCTTTTAGAATTTCTCGAGCACCGTGGAAACTGCACAGAACAATCACGGGATAGTAGCTTCAATAATGCAAAAAAGATCATAAAATTGTGCAGAGTTCACATACATATGATAAAGCAAAGGGTTTAGTCGCGAAAACTAATAAAGCGCCACAATATAGCAGCGAAGCATGTATTTTTTGCAATGAAAATCATCCTATATACAGATGCTCAGTTTTTAAAGCTAAATCTATTATACAACGAAAGCAGCTCGTGTTAGAAAAACTTCTTTGTTTCAACTTTATTCGGCCAGGACATACTGCGAGTAATTGTAAATCAGGTCCCTGTTTTATCTGCGAACACAGACACAATACTTTCTTGCATCCCAAGGAATCAAATCATCGCACTGTAACACAAGCCAGGTCAGTGACGTAGAAGCATCGACCTCATGACTAGAAACACCCTCCTCACAACCGTTTCCTCCTTTATATGACATAATTCCCACGGCACGTTTACATGTCTTCGACCAAAAACATCAGCAAATTGCTGTACGATCAATTATTGACACAGCCTCTTCAAGAAACATGATGACAGAAGAATTGGCGGATCGCTTACAACGCGAGAAATGCGATTAACGTATGATAATCGGGGGTCTTAATCAATCTCACACCATCGTTAAACAATGCGTTACGGCTGTCATACAATCAAGAATTAACAATTATCAAAAGGCATTACAATTCTTGATTGTACCTGAAATTACATCTCTTACACCTGACGAACAAATAAATAGACACCTTCTGCATATACCTGAGAACCTTCCTTTAGCCGATCCTGAATTCCATGTACCTGCCGCAGTGCAATTACTCCTAGGGGTCGGAATCGCTCTGACATCATTGACAATAGGACAAAAGGCATTATCAACCGCAAATGAACCAGATCTTGTTATACAAAAAACCCTGTTTGGCTGGATCGTCGGTGGTAACATATACGGTTATAAATATAATATTAGCAAGGCACAGTGCTATTCTACGGAAATGCAAGATCTCATGAAATTCTGGGAATTAGAGGTCAAACACCTGACGCAAGAAGACACTCAATGTGAATCACATTTCGAGAATAACACTAAATGTGACACCAATGGGCGATACGTCGTGGCTCTACCTTTCAATAATAAAAGAGAATTACTGGGAGCAAAGGCTGAAAAAGAATCCTGAGCTACATATCCAGTACACCAATGTGATTAAAGAATATATAGACCAAGGATACATGACCAAGACCAGAAATCAGTGTAAATACGGATTTTATTTACCGCATCAAGCAGTAATTAAGGAAACTAGCATGACCACTAAAGTGCGGATAGTTTTTGACGCTTCGGCGAGCTCCAGCTCTGGAATATCTCTAAACGACACACTTTTGAACGGACCGACAATACAGAGCGATATTTTGGCACTTTTATTGAGATTTAGGCTTTACAACTACGTATTAACGGGCGACATTGAAAAGATGTATTTAGAAATACGGATGCATAAAGATGATCAGAAATATTTGCTGATCTTATGGAGAGGCGAGGAAGAAACTGTCTCCGTTTTTTCAATTCAATCGATTAATTTTTGGTCTGAAACCGGCGGCTTATCTTGCAATACGTTGCTTACACCAATTGGCCAAAGATGAAGAAAATAATTTTCCTCGTGCATCTGTTATTCTGCGACGAGATTTATATGTAGATGACTTGCTAACTGGCGCTAATTCTGTTCAAGAGATCATTCAAATTAGACAAGAAATCACCGAACTCTTACAGACTGGCGGCTTCAATCTGCGGCAATGTGCATCTAATTCCTCGGATGTTATAGACACAATCCCTAATTGTAATATAAACTTGTCTCTGCAGAACGGTGAAACTACTACACTAAAAACCCTTGGCATTCACTGGAATTCTCAACAAGATGCTATAATTTATACTGTAAATTCTAGAGTCTCTGAGCGTATCACTAAAAGAAACATTTTTTCTGAAGTAGCAAGAATATTCGACCCCCTCGGATTACTAAACCCCGTTGTAGTTACCGCAAAACTTATCATGCAAGAACTGCGGCGGCTGAAGGTAGACTGGGACGAATCTTTGCCGATAAATATGCACACTCTATGGGAACAATTTTCTTCGCAATTGTTTCTATTGAATGACGTCTCATTCGAAAGAAAAGTACTGCATGAAAATACATCCGAAATACAATTACACGGATTCTGCGATGCGAGTGAAAAGGCATATGGCGCATTCATATACCTCCGATCAGTGGATAGAATGGGAAACAAAAAAGTGCAATTATACTGTGCAAAGTCACGAGTTGCGCTCATAAAAAGTAAACAGACTATAACTAGGCTGGAAGTTTGAGCAACGGTTCTTTTAGCTAATTTATATATCATAGTGAAATCGGTTATTGACATCAAAATAGAACAATCATACTTCTGGACCGATTCAATGATCGTTTTACACTGGATCAATGCCTCACCTCATAATTTAAAGACGTTCGTAGCAAATCGAGTGGCATACATTCAATCAAAAACATTCGCGAATGAGTGGAGACATGTACAGAGCGTGTCTGCGGGATTATCATATGTACGTATGTACAATATTGTTCAGAAGTTATGCCCCATAACCCCTCCACAGGTACCCAAACTGAACTAAAAACCGACAAGCGTTCTCGTAGGTCGAATGAGAAAGATAAACGATACGAAATGAAGGAGAGATATATTATCCATTGTTTACCTGAGCCGGTAAAAACCTCGTAGAGATTATAAAATTTCACACTTCAGATATTACAATATTTAGCAAAATGCAAGTGAATATTGGATGCTGTACACAAGTTCGATGAGGCATCCAAACTTCTTGAAATCTTATAATAATTATAATATAAAGTAACTAACATCAAATAGGTATGACTTATAATAAAACATTTATCAATATAAATACAAATAAGGGCCGATATTTCCATTTACGAATAAAGTATCAAATAAATAAATCGCCGAATAAATAAAAAATGTCGCATCGAAATTATAGCTCAAATGATACTTATTGTTCTAGCTGTCATTTTGTTTTCTGAATATATTGTTAATACCACAATGTTACATGGAAACAAACATTTAACGCTCTGTTTAATACTCAATGTTGAAAGATCTAAAAGAATTAGTTAACTCCTCGCTATATTATACATTTTAAAATCATTTGACGGCATTATTTTGCGAACACTAATTCTTTTGAGCGCAGCGAACAAAGAAATTTAATGTATTTTAAAATACCAAAATATTAACACCATTTTAAGAAGATTAGTGTATATTCAATAGTCATTTATTGGCATTAACTTTAAAGTGGTCGAAGCAACCGCTGTTTTTTGGAAAGGGTGGAATTTCCAAACTGATGCTAATGACATTTACTTACCCCACTTTGTTTTTAAATACGCGAACTAGGTATAAATATGTTACATTACATGTAATTTTCATTCTTGGTTCAGTTCTTGAGCAATTAGAATATTTTGTGATGGCGAAAATTTCAATGGAGAAGAGAGGCAGAGAGTTAGTGGAGATATCCGGAAAAATTAATGCTACTACTTAGAAATCTTGGAGGAAGTCATATTGCCATCAGTAAGGATGTTAATTCCTGATCGCAACTCTTTTTTTGTACAGGATAATTCTGCGGTTCATACCGCAAGAATTGTAAAATCCTGGTTTAACGATCACCCGGAAATCACTTTACTCCAGTGGCCTGCTAAGTCACCAGATTTGAACCCCATCGAAGACGTGTGGGCGACAATGGTCCAGAGGGGGACAGGAAATGTTCGAACGAAGGCTGCACTTCAACAAAATGTTCTCCGCGTGTGGGAGGATCTGCGAGGAAGCGAGTACTGCCAGAATTTAATTAATTCGATGCCGCGGCGAGTAGAAGCTGTTATTGAAAATAATGACTATTGGTGTAAATATTAGGTTTTTAATTTAATTGTATATATTGAATAACTTTTTGTGATATATTTGTTGTATATATTGACGACACTTTTTGTGATATTTATTTTTGAACTTATATGATGTATCTGTTTGTATATATTGACGACACTTTTTGTAATATTTATTTTTGAACTTGTGTGATTAATTTGTTGTATATATTGACGACACTTTTTGTGACATTTATTTTTGAACTTGTATGATTGATATATTTGTTGTATATATCGAAGATTTAATTGTGATATTTATTTTTGAACTTGTACGATATATTTGTTGTATATATTGACGACACTTTTTGTGATATTTATTTTTGCACTTTTATGATATTAATATATTTGTTGTATAAATTGACGACACTTTTGAACTCCTGTGATATATTTGTTGTATACCGCGTGTAGAATTTAAATGTAGAATAGAGGGATCTCAATGATATTTTTTTGAATTTGCTATCAATTTTTACCTAATTACTATACAGCAAAGAAGAAAATACAAAGGTGTTTAGAATTTCAAAATGCATGCAATAGTTACCTAAATGTTAATATTTCACTATATATATATATATATATCAATTAAATTAAAATTAGTATTTATTAAAAAAATTATAATACGGCTATAGAACACTAAACAAAAACAAAAAAAAAATATACATTTCAGAGAAAAAATTTATAATTATTTATTACAGTGTAGTATTATTATCTTTAGCAATTTCATTGAAGATTGAAATGATAATGCCGAATTTCAGTGTTCATTTCTTTCCATTTCTTTTTAGTAAATAGATAAATATTTCATTTCTGTTCAATTTTCCATGTCTGTGTTACAATTTTTTTAAATAAATATTAATTTTAATTTGATATTTTATACCATAAAAGGTATAAATGAAGAAACAAAACAGATAAAAATAAGAGAAGAGAAGATACGGGTAAAAGAAGAGAGAGAAATAGGAGAAAAACTAAAAAGACTAGAATATAGACGCACAGAAAGAAAAAGAAGCAAATAAGAATAAGTTTATAATAACAGGCATGAAAACAGAAGAAAACTAAAGGAAGAAGTTGGAAAATTCAATAACCAACTCGATATCAATGTAAAGATTATTTATTATTATTATTATTTATAGCAATATCAAAAATATAACACTGAAATCCCTATATGCTACATTTCAATACTACATCCGGTATATTGGCGACACAGTAACAAACAATATTTTTGTAGTTGTTTTATATTTCGTCCATTAATATTTTTAGTTATCAGATAATTTGAATTTAATATGTAGTTGAATGTTTATGTTTTATTTTCTGATGAAAATGTATTTAATTTTCAACAGGGGTCGCAAAGTTCAAGAAGTTTAGATGCGTCATCGAACTTGTATACCGCATCCAATATTCACTTGCATTTTGCAAAATATTGTAAGATCATAAATGAGAAATTGTATAATATCTACAAGGTGTTTACCTGGTTCAACAATGTATTATGTATCTGTCCTTCATTTCGTATCGTTTATCTTTCTCATTCGACTAGCGAGAACGTTTGTCGGATTTTAGTTCAGTTTTGGTACCTGTGGAGGGGTTATGGGGCATAACTTCTGAACAATACTGTACGTACATATGATAATCCCGCAGACAGGCTCTCTCGAGGACTTCTGCCAGCTGAATTTAAAAACACAAATATTTGGTTCAATGGCCCACAATGGCTAGCCGGGGGAGAAGCATCATGGCCTGCAACCCCGCTGACTAAACCCACAGAGGTACCGGATTTGCGAAAGATCACCTGCTGTGTCGCACTTGACCATAGTTTATTACTACGATACGCATCATTTGATCGTTTACAAAGAATTGTAGCTTTATGCTTGCGACTGCGGCCCAGCTGTAAACAAACAGGATGGCTGAGAGTCAAGGAACTACACCAAGCTAAAATTATGATTTTACTGCTAATTCGGAAACAAGAATTCCCAGACGTATACAGCACGCTCTCCAAAGAACAATCCTTGTCACCTAAAAGTAAATTATTAAACCTGAACCCTTTTATTGGCGCCGATAATTTAATACGCGTAGGTGGTAGGTTACACCACGCGTCTCTCACGTACCAACAGAAACATCCTGTCCTGCTTCCCAGAAATCATCACGTCACAAAATTGCTGATTATACAAGCCCACCTAGAAATTTTACATGGAGGAGCACAGCTGACGCTTTATACCGTACGACAGCAATATTGGTTAATTGATGGTAGAAATCAGGTTCGCAAAATATTGCGTCAATGTTTAATTTGTGCAAAGGCTAAACCGAGACCGGTGGAATATATTATGGGTAGCCTTCCAACGGTACTCACAACCTCTGCCAGACCCTTTACCAATGTCGGGGTAGATTATTGCGGACCTTTCTTTATAAAAGAAAAACGATATTACAATAGAAAAAAGGTTAAAATCTACGTGGCTATTTTTATATGTTTGGCCACAAAAGCAGTGCATCTTGAGATTGCCGGGGATCTTTCCACTGAAGATTTTATAGCAGCGCTCAAGCGATTTATATCGCGTAGAGGACGATTCAATAATATATATTCAGATAACGGTACCAACTTTGTCGGAGCCAATAACGAGCTACAAAAAGTTATTGTATCTAAAGAGTATAGCGACAAAATCCAAGGTTTTCTTTCCAACAAAGGTATTGAATGGCATTTCAACCCACCTCATGCACCTCATTTCGGCGGTATTTGGGAGGCCCTGTGAAGTCGTTTAAAAAAAACCTTAGACAGGTAGTCGGTACAGAACTTTTTACGTTTGAGCAGTTTAACACCTTAGTAGTAATAGAGATCGAAGCAATTTTAAATTCCCGCCTTCTGACACACTTGTCCTCAGATCCCAACGACCTGTCCGCGTTAACACCTTCGTATTTCCTTATTGGGGATATTTTGTCGAACGTGCCCGAGCATAATTTCTCAGGTACACCGAATAATAGATTGTCCGCCTGGCAACACATCCAGAAAGTCAAACGTGATTTCTGCACGAGGTGGCACAAGGAGTATATCAATAAACTAAATATACGGCGTAAATGGTTCCGCGCCGGCGAACAGCCAATCAAAGAGGGCACCATGGTGCTCATACGAGACGACAACCTCCCACCATTGCAATGGCGTCTCGCGAGGTTCCAGGAAGTACATCCCGGGCACGACGGCGTAGCACGGACCGTGCTTCTGCTGACAGCGACCGGCCCCATGGAACTCTGCGTTAAGCGTTTGGCCCCGCTACCTGCAGGTGATGACCCCTAGCCCCAGTGTCATCCCCCTGAGTGTTCATAGTGCGTTGTTTTTCCTTGTGTGAACTATCTACGAAATTTTCGTGTAGTCGTAATTTGTAGTAATTAAGTACCTTTAGATCATATATAATCATCGGTTGTCATTGTTCATTAGAAAGTATTTCATATTTAAATATTTAGATAATTAATTTTATATGTTGTTCGCATGTCTCACAACCGGGGGAGTATGTTGCATGCTTGTTAAGCATTTTTTAAAAATCCTGTCATATTATCGCTTTCAGCTCTCGACGTGGCCTTGAGCTTAGTTTATGACGTTTTTTGTGCGCCAGATGTTTTAACGTGCAACATCTGTAGCCAGTCTTCATGTCTTTACCCCTCAAATGTAATGGACCACCCGCAATAATATTTCCTTCCTTCCCTTTCGCGTTTTAGATTTTGTCAGGCTCCGAGACTTTTGAATGTTTTCTCTTACAGGAGATACCTTCTGGACAGCAAAGTGTCCACTTCATTATTGTACCTTTTTAATGTAATGTAAATAGTTAATAAATTTGTTATCATTACACCTATTGTTCACACCTTAGATAACACCTTTAGACGAATCATTCACTCTGCAAGAAATTGCAGTGTGAAAGCGTTCCTAGACGCAACACCCTTCCTTTTTTCTAGCATAAACTTTACCTTGTTTGCACCAGATAAATTTAAATCCGTATCCATCTCTTTTCAATTCTAATGCTTTTTTAAGAAGAATTCTTGTTTCGTATCCTAATTCCTCATTTATATAAATGGTTGTTCCCGTTTTGTCTATTCCACAACTTTCAGTACTAAGATTTCTAAATTGTCTTCTTTGTTTTAATATATTATTTCTTGTTTCAATATTATTAAATTTAATCTTAATAAGTACTGATTGTTTGTATTTGAGATTGATTCTGTTTATAGATTCAATATCATTGTTATTGACTTCCTCTTTAATATGAAGAAAACTCAATTTAGCTTGTATTACATCATCAGTATCATCTGCATCTTTACAAATGCCTGTAATTATTAAATTTCCTTCACGTTAGTTATTTTCATCAACATCAATTTTAGCTTTTAATTTATTAACATCCTCGCTCAATCTACAACATATCCTTAAATACTGAATTTTTTATCCTTTCTTCCTCAAATTTTTCATTAATAAAAATCAATGATTGTTGATAACCACGTACCTCTTCTCTTAGTTGTTGTAATTCATGTAATACTTGCTCCATTCGCTGCCCCAGGCTTGCTTCCATCTGCTTTCCGCTATATTTGATTTCGTTGCCTAAGTCAGAACTCGTAGATGCTACACCATCGGTGTTGACTCAGACAGTACTATCCTCCTTGACCTGTGTAACCTCATTTTTTCCATTCTGACAGCCCGGGCATGTCCACAATGATTTTGTTTGATGCATTATTCGAGCATCAAATTCATTTATGCCCACGCAATCTACATGAAAAAAGGAACTGCACTGGCCACTACACTTTAATTTATACAAACATATTCCAATAGTTTTTTTTTTGCATTTTTTACAGGTTAATTTATTGCCCGCCATCATAAGATAAACGTCAAAACACTTGTACATAAGAAATAAGAAGGTTGCGACCAAGGCAATAATCGTTTTAATAGTTGTTTATTGCATAGCCCATTTCAATATTGTAAAATTATTTCTGATTTTTAATTCCATTTTTCTTAAAGTAATTGTTATACAACTTCGTATCATATTTATATCGTTGAAATTAAAAAAAAATTCTATATACAATAGACTAAAAATTTATAAAGGTTACTATTTAAAAAAATATAACTTAATTCTATCTTTCGAGAACCACTGGTTTAATTTTCTGTTTGTTATTTCTATAAAATAGGACCCTTTTTCCTGGTCATTTTTTGTATATAACATTATTCTCTAAAGTCATTAGTTCGCCCAGAAAAGCGCTGGTTGTTTAAAAGAAGACACACACACACGCACACACGCACACACACGCACACACACACACACGCACACACACACACACACACACACACACACACACACACACACACACACACACACACACATATATATATATATATATATATATATATATATATATATATATAAACATCAAAAATTTACATTTAACGCATTTGTCATAAAAATAAAACAAATCATGGCTTTTGCGACAAAATAACAGAAATTTCGAAATTTATTTTTAATGTTACGGCTAAACCAAAAACTTAATAAAACATGTAAAAACAGTTTAGTGGGTAACTTTTAATTCTGAATAAATCTTCCCTCTACAGTTTTTTCCGTAAAATGTACAGGAGAGCAGGAAATTGCATAAAACTAATATCCCATGTTAAATCCCTATGTTCGCACTTACCGAGCACCACCGTGTATATATATATTCGTAAATAGTTTTTGGATAATAAATTTCAAATTCAAAAACCTACATATTCATGTTTTTCACTTTTTCTTACATTCCTTTTGAAATTTTCATTTTAATTGCTTTGCAGATCGAGGTCCTAATTCTTACAAGAAATTCGTACATTTGAATATTGAACTACAAATTATTTACCCTAAACATTAAACTTGACAACTACACTGAAATAAATTATACGCATTATTTATTACTTCCAACAAAGGACAGCAGGAGTTGCTTTCCATGTTTTTTAAAATAAATGTAGGTTCTAGAATGTGACAGCTCACATAAAATTTGCGACATCATGTAATTGTTCGTAATTTTGTTTCAATTCCATGGCTATCACTATAAATGAGCAATATTTATGAAATTTTAAGCCGATTTTACGGATTACAAGAAATGTAAAATAAAATCTGATTAGTGATTTAGATGCAGAATTAAATTCTCTACTATTTTTATTTGAACAATTTTCATCTAAAAGCATTTGCTAACTTTTGCGCACGGAAAAACTGTTTTCCCATGTAAACGCCTATGGCCCGCTTTTTGATTTACATCCTGTGAATATATATGGTTATATATATATATATATATATATATATATATATATATATATATATATATATATATATATATATATAATTTCAAAGAAGAAAATTAAATACGTCTAGTATTTTGAATTGACGAATTATTAGCAGTGTACGAGAAAAATTCAAATTTTATAAATTCGAGAGAGATTTTAATTTTAGTGAAAGAAAGCTGAGGATATAAAAAAAAAAAACAGTAGGTGAATCTATTGGATTAATGATTATTTATTTCATTAATAATTACAACAAATATAATTGTACATTAATACTACTTTCATAACATGAGGTTCTTTTTATTTCGTTGATACACTGTCGGTTGTAGGAAACCAAGTAGTATAATATAGATAGCTAATGACACTTTGTATGGCAGCTAGCGCTAGCTAATAATTTTAGCTACCACTTAAGCAAAGGAAAAAATTAAAAAAGAATAATTTACGAATATTAATTTAAAACTATATAGCTTAATAACAAACTATTCAGAAGTGGTTCTAGTAGCAAACGACCATAATTATGCCAAAACAGATGTGTAGCATTGTATATTACTATATATGGTGTTCGCCAAAATTAATAGTTACTTACCTGCTAGACCATCACAACAGGTACCTAATTATAGGATCATAGAGGTTGAAAGTATAGACACGTATTTGAAAGCAGTAAAAATTTGTCATCGCTAAAAGTTTTGACAAATATAAAATTTCTTAATTCATTCTTTGTATAGTACTAGCAAACTACTATTTACCGTTAATTCTTTTCAGATTATAAATTTTGTTTTTCCTGTAGATAAAATTATACAAACTGCATTCTTAGAAAATTAAGCGTAATATGTTTAGAAATACAAGATTTTAAATAATCCCATCCTGGCCTAACAGGTAACCATACTGATTGTGGTAAACCTGCCGTTATAGGCTACCGGCTACACGAGAATCCAAACAAATACGAGAGGATAACCTATTTATCAAATAATTTATTACATCCTAATATTATTGCTTTTAATTATATTTATATATTTCAAAAATATTGAAAGTGCCCATGTGTACGAATAAACTATTACATATTTTAGAAAATTGTAAATTTGAATTGATCTCTAAAAAGGGACAAACACGAGCAATAAATAATAAAAGTATTATATACAGACACACAACACAAAGGTGCAATAACTAGTGGAATAATAGAGAAGAATTGAACCCTGTAAGTTAATATTTCAAAGATAAGCATACGTTGATAATGTGGCGAGGTAGAAGGTCACGCCTCCGAAGAGTCGATCTGAGCGAGACTTTCAGACGCCTTAGCTGCAGCAACCAACATAACAGGAATGCACAGCGGTGACGCTGACAGCGAAGAGTATTATTCTAACGACAGCAAACGAAAAAGACAATACGGAGACGCTAAGCCGAATCTTCAAGAAAAGTAGAAACACATTGCGATCTCTAACAAGTTCGAGTCCAAGTAGCGGGATGGACGAACTAAAGGCCATGATGCAGGAGCTGATAAAAGAAATAAAGAAAATGATAGCTGAAAATAAATAATTTAGAGAAATCATGACGGAAATAAGGAAGGAAAATGAACATCTGAAGAAGGTTTTAGAAGGCCTAGAAAGTAAGTTGACTAAAATAAAGACGCTGGAACAAAAAATTGAGAAATTAGAGAAAGAAAAACGAAGGAATAATATTATTATCAATGGATTATCGATAAAAGAGTACGGAAATAGCAAAGAATGTTGAAAGCTTTTTGTTTCTGCAACTTCAAATAAGTACAAACATAAAGAGAGCTGTAAGAATTAACGATAAAGTATTAGAAAATTTTGAGAAGAAAATGGAAATTATGAAAAATACTACTTTTAATAAAGTGTACATCGATAATGACTATACTGAAAATGAGAAGAAGATACAAAAGGAGATCAGATTGAGGGCGGAAACAGAGGCAAAAATGAAGAAGTCAGTCAAAATTAAATATCTGAAATTAGAAATAGATAATGTAACGTGGGTTTGGAATCATAAGAAAGGCAAAATCGAGGTATAGCCAAAAAACGATTAAGAGGAAAACATTATACAAGGAAGGATCTAAAGGACATACCACTGCAGGATAAGGACATGAATATGATAACAAAATAGAAATATGTAAACTAGCAGCATGAAATGTAAGCAGTATGAACGATAAAGAGTATGAGTTAATTGATAAATTTAGCAAATTAGATTAAATTTTATTGTGCATAACAGAAACGAAAAAGAAAGTTAAAGGAGACAGATAGTAGATAACGGACATATACTGATATATAGTGGAGATCCTAACGAAAAGAGAGCAGCAGCAGGAGTCGCATGCTTAATAAACAAAAGATTGGTAAAATATGTAAATATGAGTACTGGGAAGGTTTTACTGATCGAATCATGAAAGTTAAAATTAGGGAACAAAAAGGACAAGTTATAACAATATTAATAGTATACGGTCCAAATGAAGACGAAATAACTGACACAGAAGATAAGTTTGGGGATGAATTAAACGTTGTTACAGAAAATTAGAAAGGTGATATATTTATAGCTGGAGACTTTATGGAAGGGTAAGCATAAAAGATGAGAGTACTGCAAATACAATAGGGATACATGGGGAAAGCTGACGAAATAACAACGGAATAAGACTGATAGATTACTGTTCTCTCAACGATCTGATAATATAATAATAATTCATTTTATTTGGCAAATATTCAGCATAATGCTTATATTACATATTAACCTTTTCAATAAAAAAATACATATACAAAATTCAAATGGTACAGCAAACCAAAAAATCCTAGTCTTCTTTTTGCAGAATAATATATACATACATAAGTAAAACTAATATCATAAGTTGCAAATTCTTTTGGAAAAACATGAAACATAAGCGTCAAGGCCAGGAAACATTACTGCTTAGTAATAACTTCATATTTTCTACGAAGGATGATGGCTGTAAGCACAGTAATAGTGGTGGTATTTTATTCAAAATATGAGGATAGACGTAACTGAAGGTCCGCGTAAACAAACTAGTTTTGTATTTTGGAATATGATATTGTTGACTGTTTTTTAAATTACATTGATGATGTCGACTATGAATTGACAATTTATTATGGAGATATGACGGAGATTTACTCTGGATCAAGCGATGCGCCGAACATGCAACATGTATCGTTCTTATCTGTTTCATGTTGAGCCATCCTAGTTCAGATAAATAGGGTGAGACGTTTTCACGTCTATTCAGACCATATATAAATCTTATGCAGCAGTTCTGCACTTTTTGAATTATTTTATCATCGTAAGAGGTGAAGAAAGAACCATAGATCGTGTCACAATAATTAAATATAGACAGAACCCGACTGCTGGATAAGATCACTCTATTTTTTTGTGATAAAATGAACCTATTCCTGTAAAGATTTTTTTAATGCTAAATAAGCTTTTTTAACTAAAAGAGAAACATATTCAGTAAATCTGAGTCTATTGTCGAGCAATAAACCTAAATTTTAACATGATTTTGAAATATGTACCTTAACATTATTTACAAAAATATTAATAACATTTTTATTCAGTAACGTTTTCCTAGTCGTCTCATTACCAAGCAGCTTTACAACAGATTTAGACTCATTCAGGTGTAGGCAATGATTAGAACTATATTTAGCCAGTGCTTCTAGATCTCTATTCATGTTGTTGACAGCAGTTTGAGCATCTTTCTGATCAAATGATATGCATATTTGGGTGTCATCGGCATACATATGAGTTCGGCAGTGATTTACACATTTTACTAAATCAAAAACATACATTGAGAACAAAAGTGGCCCTAAAATAGAACCTTGAGCCACGTTCTTAACAAGAGAAGCATGAGTAGATCTAGTTCTGCCTATTTTACCCAGCTGAAGACGATTAGAGAGAAAGCTGCTGATGAATTGTAAGCTGTTGGTAATAAAGCCTATAAAATGTAGTTTGGCAAGGAGAAGCTCGTTAAGGGTGTCAAAAGCCTTAGTAAAATCTAAGAGGGCTAGAAGTACCATACGTTTGTTGTCAATGTCAATGACAATATCGTCAATAATTTGCTGTAGTGCTGTTATTGTGCTATAGCCGCGTCTAAAACCTGACTGACATTGTGATAAAATATTGTTGTTTGTTAAATAACACACAATTTGAAAATGTACCACTTTTTCCAGAATTTTAGAGGCCGTGAGCAATATGCTAATCGGACGTAAGTCGTTGAATGTGGTAGGGCTTTTACATTTACTAATTGGTTTTACTATAGCTTGTTTCCAACAATTAGGAACAGTATTTTGTAAACATTCATTTACAATATGTGTTACTCGTGAAATAATATCAGGAAATATAATTTTCAGCATACTAAGATGTCGTCATCTCCAGTTGCATTTGACTTTATTGAGTTAAAGATTTTGATTCTGTCTTCCTCCGTAACTAGTAACTTCATGTAGTAATCTGTGTGACTGGTAGTATTGCAACGTGGAGTCATCAGGTTCAGAGGCGGGTATAGAATTTACAAAGTGTGAATTTAACATATTAACATCACATAAATTATTTGGAATTTCATTTTCTGATATTGCATTGACGTTGAATTCTTTCATAATTTTCCATATATTGTTACCATTACATTTACGAACTTTATATTTCTCTC
Source organism: Poecilus cupreus (assembly GCA_963942605.1). Classification (NCBI taxonomy): domain Eukaryota; kingdom Metazoa; phylum Arthropoda; class Insecta; order Coleoptera; family Carabidae; genus Poecilus; species Poecilus cupreus. The sequence goes on along the minus strand of OZ012715.1, from coordinate 3,099,573 downwards.
CATTTTATAATAATTCCAATGAATGTTAGATTTGGTACTTTTGAACTGAGAATACGCATTATTTCTAAATTTTATCATTATTTTAAAAACGTCTGCAATCCACGGTTATGGTGGGTAACGTATTTTCATAGTTTTTAAAGGCGCATGTACATTAAACAGTGTCAAAACAATGTTGTTGAAGATAAATAGTTTCTTATTTATGTCATTACAGGTATAAAAATAATACCAGTCAAAGCTATTTTGATGACCCAACAAGCTCTCAATGTTATTGTGATTTAAGTTTCTATACTGCTTATAAACTGGTGGGCGTTTTGTAGAGCAATCCAAATTAAGTTTTCACGAAATAGATCTATGGTCAGTTACCTAATGCATGTCCGCCATACATACCCCAACGCAAATCTCTTTGCAAGACGTAATCATCACATCAATCATTGTTTCCGAGTTAGGTGTTATGCGCGTAGGATCAGTGATTATTTGATCTAGATTAAATTCATTAAGTAAAGCAGATAAATAGTGAACTGAATGTCCGCCATACATACCCCAACGCAAATCTCTTTGCGAAACGTAATCATCACATCAATCAATGTTTCCGAGTTAGGTGTTATGCGCATAGGATCAGTGATTATTTGATCTAGATTAAATTCATTAAGTAAAGCAGATAAATAGTGAACTGAATGTCCGCCATACATACCCCAACGCAAATCTCTTTGCAAGACGTAATCATCACATCAATCAATGTTTCCGAGTTAGGTGTTATGCGCGTAGGATCAGTGATTATTTGATCTAGATCAAATTCAATAAGTAAAGCAGATAAATAGTGAACTGAATTATTACTGGAAGATAGTAAATTAATATTTATGTCTCCGACACATGTAATATTGTAACGGACGCGGCAGCGATAAGTTGAAGCTGGCCGGCCTACGCCGCGCCGCCGAGTTCGGTTCGGACAAGTCGTTTGCTCCACAATAGGGAATATTCCCGAAGCTTCCAGAAACAAGGAACGTGCAATATAAAAGAGCGAATCGCCGACAGCCGTCAGTCAGTCCTTTAATTAACTCGGACTCAGTTAGTCGAGTTGAGTCAGTCAGTCAGTTGACTCCCGAGCTACTAAGAAGAACTTGTGAACATAAATATATCGCGCAGTCTGAAAATAAATATATCGTCTTAAATAAATATCGCTCGGCTAGTTAATATAAATAACAGTGTTTATTTATAGTAGTGATAAGTGTTAGTGTAAATTATATTTTAGGAACTTAAAATATCGTTTTTAAGAAGTTTATTTTATTAAAAACAGAATAAGTGGTTCTGGCTAGAACGCTGAACATAAGCGTCAAGGCCAGGAAACATTACTGCTTAGTAATAACTTCATATTTTCTACGAAGGATGATGGCTGTAAGCACAGTAATAGTGGTGGTATTTTATTCAAAATATGAGGATAGACTTAACTGAAGGTCCGCGTAAACAAACTAGTTTTGTATTTTGGAATATGATATTGTTGACTGTTTTTTAAATTACATTGATGATGTCGACTATGAATTGACAATTTATTATGGAGATATGACGGAGATTTACTCTGGATCAAGCGATGCGCCGAACATGCAACATGTATCGTTCTTATCTGTTTCATGTTGAGCCATCCTAGTTCAGATAAATAGGGTGAGACGTTTTCACGTCTATTCAGACCATATATAAATCTTATGCAGCAGTTCTGCACTTTTTGAATTATTTTATCATCGTAAGAGGTGAAGAAAGAACCATAGATCGTGTCACAATAATTAAATATAGACAGAACCCGACTGCTGGATAAGATCACTCTATTTTTTTGTGATAAAATGAACCTATTCCTGTAAAGATTTTTTAATGCTAAATAAGCTTTTTTAACTAAAAGAGAAACATATTCAGTAAATCTGAGTCTATTGTCGAGCAATAAACCTAAATTTTAACATGATTTTGAAATATGTACCTTAACATTATTTACAAAAATATTAATAACATTTTTATTCAGTAACGTTTTCCTAGTCGTCTCATTACCAAGCAGCTTTACAACAGATTTAGACTCATTCAGGTGTAGGCAATGATTAGAACTATATTTAGCCAGTGCTTCTAGATCTCTATTCATGTTGTTGACAGCAGTTTGAGCATCTTTCTGATCAAATGATATGCATATTTGGGTGTCATCGGCATACATATGAGTTCGGCAGTGATTTACACATTTTACTAAATCAAAAACATACATTGAGAACAAAAGTGGCCCTAAAATAGAACCTTGAGCCACGTTCTTAACAAGAGAAGCATGAGTAGATCTAGTTCTGCCTATTTTACCCAGCTGAAGACGATTAGAGAGAAAGCTGCTGATGAATTGTAAGCTGTTGGTAATAAAGCCTATAAAATGTAGTTTGGCAAGGAGAAGCTCGTTAAGGGTGTCAAAAGCCTTAGTAAAATCTAAGAGGGCTAGAAGTACCATACGTTTGTTGTCAATGTCAATGACAATATCGTCAATAATTTGCTGTAGTGCTGTTATTGTGCTATAGCCGCGTCTAAAACCTGACTGACATTGTGATAAAATATTGTTGTTTGTTAAATAACACACAATTTGAAAATGTACCACTTTTTCCAGAATTTTAGAGGCCGTGAGCAATATGCTAATCGGACGTAAGTCGTTGAATGTGGTAGGGCTTTTACATTTACTAATTGGTTTTACTATAGCTTGTTTCCAACAATTAGGAACAGTATTTTGTAAACATTCATTTACAATATGTGTTACTCGTGAAATAATATCAGGAAATATAATTTTCAGCATACTAAGATGTCGTCATCTCCAGTTGCATTTGACTTTATTGAGTTAAAGATTTTGATTCTGTCTTCCTCCGTAACTAGTAACTTCATGTAGTAATCTGTGTGACTGGTAGTATTGCAACGTGGAGTCATCAGGTTCAGAGGCGGGTATAGAATTTACAAAGTGTGAATTTAACATATTAACATCACATAAATTATTTGGAATTTCATTTTCTGATATTGCATTGACGTTGAATTCTTTCATAATTTTCCATATATTGTTACCATTACATTTACGAACTTTATATTTCTCTCCATTTTATAATAATTCCAATGAATGTTAGATTTGGTACTTTTGAACTGAGAATACGCATTATTTCTAAATTTTATCATTATTTTAAAAACGTCTGCAATCCACGGTTATGGTGGGTAACGTATTTTCATAGTTTTTAAAGGCGCATGTACATTAAACAGTGTCAAAACAATGTTGTTGAAGATAAATAGTTTCTTATTTATGTCATTACAGGTATAAAAATAATACCAGTCAAAGCTATTTTGATGACCCAACAAGCTCTCAATGTTAATGTGATTTAAGTTTCTATACTGCTTATAAACTGGTGGGCGTTTTGTATAGCAATCCAAATTAAGTTTTCACGAAATAGATCTATGGTCAGTTACCTAATGCATGTCCGCCATACATACCCCAACGCAAATCTCTTTGCAAGACGTAATCATCACATCAATCAATGTTTCCGAGTTAGGTGTTATGCGCATAGGATCAGTGATTATTTGATCTAGATTAAATTCATTAAGTAAAGCAGATAAATAGTGAACTGAATGTCCGCCATACATACCCCAACGCAAATCTCTTTGCAAGACGTATTCATCACATCAATCAATGTTTCCGAGTTAGGTGTTATGCGCGTAGGATCAGTGATTATTTGATCTAGATCAAATTCAATAAGTAAAGCAGATAAATAGTGAACTGAATTATTACTGGAAGATAGTAAATTAATATTTATGTCTCCGACACATGTAATATTGTAACGGACGCGGCAGCGATAAGTTGAAGCTGGCCGGCCTACGCCGCGCCGCCGAGTTCGGTTCGGACAAGTCGTTTGCTCCACAATAGGGAATATTCCCGAAGCTTCCAGAAACAAGGAACGTGCAATATAAAAGAGCGAATCGCCGACAGCCGTCAGTCAGTCCTTTAATTAACTCGGACTCAGTTAGTCGAGTTGAGTCAGTCAGTCAGTTGACTCCCGAGCTACTAAGAAGAACTTGTGAACATAAATATATCGCGCAGTCTGAAAATAAATATATCGTCTTAAATAAATATCGCTCGGCTAGTTAATATAAATAACAGTGTTTATTTATAGTAGTGATAAGTGTTAGTGTAAATTATATTTTAGGAACTTAAAATATCGTTTTTAAGAAGTTTATTTTATTAAAAACAGAATAAGTGGTTCTGGCTAGAACGCTGAACATAAGCGTCAAGGCCAGGAAACATTACTGCTTAGTAATAACTTCATATTTTCTACGAAGGATGATGGCTGTAAGCACAGTAATAGTGGTGGTATTTTATTCAAAATATGAGGATAGACTTAACTGAAGGTCCGCGTAAACAAACTAGTTTTGTATTTTGGAATATGATATTGTTGACTGTTTTTTAAATTACATTGATGATGTCGACTATGAATTGACAATTTATTATGGAGATATGACGGAGATTTACTCTGGATCAAGCGATGCGCCGAACATGCAACATGTATCGTTCTTATCTGTTTCATGTTGAGCCATCCTAGTTCAGATAAATAGGGTGAGACGTTTTCACGTCTATTCAGACCATATATAAATATTATGCAGCAGTTCTGCACTTTTTGAATTATTTTATCATCGTAAGAGGTGAAGAAAGAACCATAGATCGTGTCACAATAATTAAATATAGACAGAACCCGACTGCTGGATAAGATCACTCTATTTTTTTGTGATAAAATGAACCTATTCCTGTAAAGATTTTTTAATGCTAAATAAGCTTTTTTAACTAAAAGAGAAACATATTCAGTAAATCTGAGTCTATTGTCGAGCAATAAACCTAAATTTTAACATGATTTTGAAATATGTACCTTAACATTATTTACAAAAATATTAATAACATTTTTATTCAGTAACGTTTTCCTAGTCGTCTCATTACCAAGCAGCTTTACAACAGATTTAGACTCATTCAGGTGTAGGCAATGATTAGAACTATATTTAGCCAGTGCTTCTAGATCTCTATTCATGTTGTTGACAGCAGTTTGAGCATCTTTCTGATCAAATGATATGCATATTTGGGTGTCATCGGCATACATATGAGTTCGGCAGTGATTTACACATTTTACTAAATCAAAAACATACATTGAGAACAAAAGTGGCCCTAAAATAGAACCTTGAGCCACGTTCTTAACAAGAGAAGCATGAGTAGATCTAGTTCTGCCTATTTTACCCAGCTGAAGACGATTAGAGAGAAAGCTGCTGATGAATTGTAAGCTGTTGGTAATAAAGCCTATAAAATGTAGTTTGGCAAGGAGAAGCTCGTTAAGGGTGTCAAAAGCCTTAGTAAAATCTAAGAGGGCTAGAAGTACCATACGTTTGTTGTCAATGTCAATGACAATATCGTCAATAATTTGCTGTAGTGCTGTTATTGTGCTATAGCCGCGTCTAAAACCTGACTGACATTGTGATAAAATATTGTTGTTTGTTAAATAACACACAATTTGAAAATGTACCACTTTTTCCAGAATTTTAGAGGCCGTGAGCAATATGCTAATCGGACGTAAGTCGTTGAATGTGGTAGGGCTTTTACATTTACTAATTGGTTTTACTATAGCTTGTTTCCAACAATTAGGAACAGTATTTTGTAAACATTCATTTACCATATGTGTTACTCGTGAAATAATATCAGGAAATATAATTTTCAGCATACTAAGATGTCGTCATCTCCAGTTGCATTTGACTTTATTGAGTTAAAGATTTTGATTCTGTCTTCCTCCGTAACTAGTAACTTCATGTAGTAATCTGTGTGACTGGTAGTATTGCAACGTGGAGTCATCAGGTTCAGAGGCGGGTATAGAATTTACAAAGTGTGAATTTAACATATTAACATCACATAAATTATTTGGAATTTCATTTTCTGATATTGCATTGACGTTGAATTCTTTCATAATTTTCCATATATTGTTACCATTACATTTACGAACTTTATATTTCTCTCCATTTTATAATAATTCCAATGAATGTTAGATTTGGTACTTTTGAACTGAGAATACGCATTATTTCTAAATTTTATCATTATTTTAAAAACGTCTGCAATCCACGGTTATGGTGGGTAACGTATTTTCATAGTTTTTAAAGGCGCATGTACATTAAACAGTGTCAAAACAATGTTGTTGAAGATAAATAGTTTCTTATTTATGTCATTACAGGTATAAAAATAATACCAGTCAAAGCTATTTTGATGACCCAACAAGCTCTCAATGTTAATGTGATTTAAGTTTCTATACTGCTTATAAACTGGTGGGCGTTTTGTATAGCAATCCAAATTAAGTTTTCACGAAATAGATCTATGGTCAGTTACCTAATGCATGTCCGCCATACATACCCCAACGCAAATCTCTTTGCAAGACGTAATCATCACATCAATCAATGTTTCCGAGTTAGGTGTTATGCGCATAGGATCAGTGATTATTTGATCTAGATTAAATTCATTAAGTAAAGCAGATAAATAGTGAACTGAATGTCCGCCATACATACCCCAACGCAAATCTCTTTGCAAGACGTAATCATCACATCAATCAATGTTTCCGAGTTAGGTGTTATGCGCGTAGGATCAGTGATTATTTGATCTAGATCAAATTCAATAAGTAAAGCAGATAAATAGTGAACTGAATTATTACTGGAAGATAGTAAATTAATATTTATGTCTCCGACACATGTAATATTGTAACGGACGCGGCAGCGATAAGTTGAAGCTGGCCGGCCTACGCCGCGCCGCCGAGTTCGGTTCGGACAAGTCGTTTGCTCCACAATAGGGAATATTCCCGAAGCTTCCAGAAACAAGGAACGTGCAATATAAAAGAGCGAATCGCCGACAGCCGTCAGTCAGTCCTTTAATTAACTCGGACTCAGTTAGTCGAGTTGAGTCAGTCAGTCAGTTGACTCCCGAGCTACTAAGAAGAACTTGTGAACATAAATATATCGCGCAGTCTGAAAATAAATATATCGTCTTAAATAAATATCGCTCGGCTAGTTAATATAAATAACAGTGTTTATTTATAGTAGTGATAAGTGTTAGTGTAAATTATATTTTAGGAACTTAAAATATCGTTTTTAAGAAGTTTATTTTATTAAAAACAGAATAAGTGGTTCTGGCTAGAACGCTGAACATAAGCGTCAAGGCCAGGAAACATTACTGCTTAGTAATAACTTCATATTTTCTACGAAGGATGATGGCTGTAAGCACAGTAATAGTGGTGGTATTTTATTCAAAATATGAGGATAGACTTAACTGAAGGTCCGCGTAAACAAACTAGTTTTGTATTTTGGAATATGATATTGTTGACTGTTTTTTAAATTACATTGATGATGTCGACTATGAATTGACAATTTATTATGGAGATATGACGGAGATTTACTCTGGATCAAGCGATGCGCCGAACATGCAACATGTATCGTTCTTATCTGTTTCATGTTGAGCCATCCTAGTTCAGATAAATAGGGTGAGACGTTTTCACGTCTATTCAGACCATATATAAATCTTATGCAGCAGTTCTGCACTTTTTGAATTATTTTATCATCGTAAGAGGTGAAGAAAGAACCATAGATCGTGTCACAATAATTAAATATAGACAGAACCCGACTGCTGGATAAGATCACTCTATTTTTTTGTGATAAAATGAACCTATTCCTGTAAAGATTTTTTAATGCTAAATAAGCTTTTTTAACTAAAAGAGAAACATATTCAGTAAATCTGAGTCTATTGTCGAGCAATAAACCTAAATTTTAACATGATTTTGAAATATGTACCTTAACATTATTTACAAAAATATTAATAACATTTTTATTCAGTAACGTTTTCCTAGTCGTCTCATTACCAAGCAGCTTTACAACAGATTTAGACTCATTCAGGTGTAGGCAATGATTAGAACTATATTTAGCCAGTGCTTCTAGATCTCTATTCATGTTGTTGACAGCAGTTTGAGCATCTTTCTGATCAAATGATATGCATATTTGGGTGTCATCGGCATACATATGAGTTCGGCAGTGATTTACACATTTTACTAAATCAAAAACATACATTGAGAACAAAAGTGGCCCTAAAATAGAACCTTGAGCCACGTTCTTAACAAGAGAAGCATGAGTAGATCTAGTTCTGCCTATTTTACCCAGCTGAAGACGATTAGAGAGAAAGCTGCTGATGAATTGTAAGCTGTTGGTAATAAAGCCTATAAAATGTAGTTTGGCAAGGAGAAGCTCGTTAAGGGTGTCAAAAGCCTTAGTAAAATCTAAGAGGGCTAGAAGTACCATACGTTTGTTGTCAATGTCAATGACAATATCGTCAATAATTTGCTGTAGTGCTGTTATTGTGCTATAGCCGCGTCTAAAACCTGACTGACATTGTGATAAAATATTGTTGTTTGTTAAATAACACACAATTTGAAAATGTACCACTTTTTCCAGAATTTTAGAGGCCGTGAGCAATATGCTAATCGGACGTAAGTCGTTGAATGTGGTAGGGCTTTTACATTTACTAATTGGTTTTACTATAGCTTGTTTCCAACAATTAGGAACAGTATTTTGTAAACATTCATTTACAATATGTGTTACTCGTGAAATAATATCAGGAAATATAATTTTCAGCATACTAAGATGTCGTCATCTCCAGTTGCATTTGACTTTATTGAGTTAAAGATTTTGATTCTGTCTTCCTCCGTAACTAGTAACTTCATGTAGTAATCTGTGTGACTGGTAGTATTGCAACGTGGAGTCATCAGGTTCAGAGGCGGGTATAGAATTTACAAAGTGTGAATTTAACATATTAACATCACATAAATTATTTGGAATTTCATTTTCTGATATTGCATTGACGTTGAATTCTTTCATAATTTTCCATATATTGTTACCATTACATTTACGAACTTTATATTTCTCTCCATTTTATAATAATTCCAATGAATGTTAGATTTGGTACTTTTGAACTGAGAATACGCATTATTTCTAAATTTTATCATTATTTTAAAAACGTCTGCAATCCACGGTTATGGTGGGTAACGTATTTTCATAGTTTTTAAAGGCGCATGTACATTAAACAGTGTCAAAACAATGTTGTTGAAGATAAATAGTTTCTTATTTATGTCATTACAGGTATAAAAATAATACCAGTCAAAGCTATTTTGATGACCCAACAAGCTCTCAATGTTAATGTGATTTAAGTTTCTATACTGCTTATAAACTGGTGGGCGTTTTGTATAGCAATCCAAATTAAGTTTTCACGAAATAGATCTATGGTCAGTTACCTAATGCATGTCCGCCATACATACCCCAACGCAAATCTCTTTGCAAGACGTAATCATCACATCAATCAATGTTTCCGAGTTAGGTGTTATGCGCATAGGATCAGTGATTATTTGATCTAGATTAAATTCATTAAGTAAAGCAGATAAATAGTGAACTGAATTATTACTGGAAGATAGTAAATTAATATTTATGTCTCCGACACATGTAATATTGTAACGGACGCGGCAGCGATAAGTTGAAGCTGGCCGGCCTACGCCGCGCCGCCGAGTTCGGTTCGGACAAGTCGTTTGCTCCACAATAGGGAATATTCCCGAAGCTTCCAGAAACAAGGAACGTGCAATATAAAAGAGCGAATCGCCGACAGCCGTCAGTCAGTCCTTTAATTAACTCGGACTCAGTTAGTCGAGTTGAGTCAGTCAGTCAGTTGACTCCCGAGCTACTAAGAAGAACTTGTGAACATAAATATATCGCGCAGTCTGAAAATAAATATATCGTCTTAAATAAATATCGCTCGGCTAGTTAATATAAATAACAGTGTTTATTTATAGTAGTGATAAGTGTTAGTGTAAATTATATTTTAGGAACTTAAAATATCGTTTTTAAGAAGTTTATTTTATTAAAAACAGAATAAGTGGTTCTGGCTAGAACGCTGAACATAAGCGTCAAGGCCAGGAAACATTACTGCTTAGTAATAACTTCATATTTTCTACGAAGGATGATGGCTGTAAGCACAGTAATAGTGGTGGTATTTTATTCAAAATATGAGGATAGACTTAACTGAAGGTCCGCGTAAACAAACTAGTTTTGTATTTTGGAATATGATATTGTTGACTGTTTTTTAAATTACATTGATGATGTCGACTATGAATTGACAATTTATTATGGAGATATGACGGAGATTTACTCTGGATCAAGCGATGCGCCGAACATGCAACATGTATCGTTCTTATCTGTTTCATGTTGAGCCATCCTAGTTCAGATAAATAGGGTGAGACGTTTTCACGTCTATTCAGACCATATATAAATCTTATGCAGCAGTTCTGCACTTTTTGAATTATTTTATCATCGTAAGAGGTGAAGAAAGAACCATAGATCGTGTCACAATAATTAAATATAGACAGAACCCGACTGCTGGATAAGATCACTCTATTTTTTTGTGATAAAATGAACCTATTCCTGTAAAGATTTTTTAATGCTAAATAAGCTTTTTTAACTAAAAGAGAAACATATTCAGTAAATCTGAGTCTATTGTCGAGCAATAAACCTAAATTTTAACATGATTTTGAAATATGTACCTTAACATTATTTACAAAAATATTAATAACATTTTTATTCAGTAACGTTTTCCTAGTCGTCTCATTACCAAGCAGCTTTACAACAGATTTAGACTCATTCAGGTGTAGGCAATGATTAGAACTATATTTAGCCAGTGCTTCTAGATCTCTATTCATGTTGTTGACAGCAGTTTGAGCATCTTTCTGATCAAATGATATGCATATTTGGGTGTCATCGGCATACATATGAGTTCGGCAGTGATTTACACATTTTACTAAATCAAAAACATACATTGAGAACAAAAGTGGCCCTAAAATAGAACCTTGAGCCACGTTCTTAACAAGAGAAGCATGAGTAGATCTAGTTCTGCCTATTTTACCCAGCTGAAGACGATTAGAGAGAAAGCTGCTGATGAATTGTAAGCTGTTGGTAATAAAGCCTATAAAATGTAGTTTGGCAAGGAGAAGCTCGTTAAGGGTGTCAAAAGCCTTAGTAAAATCTAAGAGGGCTAGAAGTACCATACGTTTGTTGTCAATGTCAATGACAATATCGTCAATAATTTGCTGTAGTGCTGTTATTGTGCTATAGCCGCGTCTAAAACCTGACTGACATTGTGATAAAATATTGTTGTTTGTTAAATAACACACAATTTGAAAATGTACCACTTTTTCCAGAATTTTAGAGGCCGTGAGCAATATGCTAATCGGACGTAAGTCGTTGAATGTGGTAGGGCTTTTACATTTACTAATTGGTTTTACTATAGCTTGTTTCCAACAATTAGGAACAGTATTTTGTAAACATTCATTTACAATATGTGTTACTCGTGAAATAATATCAGGAAATATAATTTTCAGCATACTAAGATGTCGTCATCTCCAGTTGCATTTGACTTTATTGAGTTAAAGATTTTGATTCTGTCTTCCTCCGTAACTAGTAACTTCATGTAGTAATCTGTGTGACTGGTAGTATTGCAACGTGGAGTCATCAGGTTCAGAGGCGGGTATAGAATTTACAAAGTGTGAATTTAACATATTAACATCACATAAATTATTTGGAATTTCATTTTCTGATATTGCATTGACGTTGAATTCTTTCATAATTTTCCATATATTGTTACCATTACATTTACGAACTTTATATTTCTCTCCATTTTATAATAATTCCAATGAATGTTAGATTTGGTACTTTTGAACTGAGAATACGCATTATTTCTAAATTTTATCATTATTTTAAAAAAGTCTGCAATCCACGGTTATGGTGGGTAACGTATTTTCATAGTTTTTAAAGGCGCATGTACATTAAACAGTGTCAAAACAATGTTGTTGAAGATAAATAGTTTCTTATTTATGTCATTACAGGTATAAAAATAATACCAGTCAAAGCTATTTTGATGACCCAACAAGCTCTCAATGTTAATGTGATTTAAGTTTCTATACTGCTTATAAACTGGTGGGCGTTTTGTAGAGCAATCCAAATTAAGTTTTCACGAAATAGATCTATGGTCAGTTACCTAATGCATGTCCGCCATACATACCCCAACGCAAATCTCTTTGCAAGACGTAATCATCACATCAATCATTGTTTCCGAGTTAGGTGTTATGCGCGTAGGATCAGTGTTTATTTGATCTAGATTAAATTCATTAAGTAAAGCAGATAAATAGTGAACTGAATGTCCGCCATACATACCCCAACGCAAATCTCTTTGCAAGACGTATTCATCACATCAATCAATGTTTCCGAGTTAGGTGTTATGCGCGTAGGATCAGTGATTATTTGATCTAGATCAAATTCAATAAGTAAAGCAGATAAATAGTGAACTGAATTATTACTGGAAGATAGTAAATTAATATTTATGTCTCCGACACATGTAATATTGTAACGGACGCGGCAGCGATAAGTTGAAGCTGGCCGGCCTACGCCGCGCCGCCGAGTTCGGTTCGGACAAGTCGTTTGCTCCACAATAGGGAATATTCCCGAAGCTTCCAGAAACAAGGAACGTGCAATATAAAAGAGCGAATCGCCGACAGCCGTCAGTCAGTCCTTTAATTAACTCGGACTCAGTTAGTCGAGTTGAGTCAGTCAGTCAGTTGACTCCCGAGCTACTAAGAAGAACTTGTGAACATAAATATATCGCGCAGTCTGAAAATAAATATATCGTCTTAAATAAATATCGCTCGGCTAGTTAATATAAATAACAGTGTTTATTTATAGTAGTGATAAGTGTTAGTGTAAATTATATTTTAGGAACTTAAAATATCGTTTTTAAGAAGTTTATTTTATTAAAAACAGAATAAGTGGTTCTGGCTAGAACGCTGGTTACAACAGGAATGTAACAGTAATACAACCGGAATGTAACAAGAATACAACAGGAATACCTCTAATTCTACGTGCTAACATATTTATACAAAGATTGTCTTAGAGACGTGCCTTTTTATTTGACACCTTAAACTGCTGATGATATAAATTTAATATGATTTAATTTCTATGAATATTATGCAATATAGGGTGAGGCGCTCACATAATTCCTCCCTCCTCAAGAGTGGAAGTTACATTTTTGGAACTTCTACTAAATTCTTTTAATTCTGAATCATTTGACCTTTCAAATTTTCTTTTAAGATAATCTTTGTATTTACAACATAATATTATAATAATTATTAATACCATCATAACATAAATTTTAATGAAATTATAATTATTTAACTTTACATCATCTACAAATTCTAATAGAATACTACTTTCCATTTCATGTTTAATTTGTGAAATATTTTTTTATTTCTCCCTTAATGTGTTCAATATGAGTGTTAGTTAAATTAACGTGAATGTCAATCAACTCGCCAAAATTATTTTTTATTTCTATTGGATTATTAATTTTACAGTTATTTGTATAATATATCCCTTTTAATTCTTTAATATTCAGTTCATTATTACAATAGCATTTAATTTGTCTCTTAATTGGGAAGTACAAATATTGTACGTTTGAGTTCTTTGTATCAATGAATGAATTTACTTGTGATATTTATTATATTCACAAAATTGAAAATCTTTATAGCAGATTACATTTTCCAAACATTTTTCGTAATCGTTATTTTGTTGCAGGCAGTAGTATTCTTTACTATTAATTTTAATACACTTATCTACGGGTTTAATTCTACAATTATTTTTTATGTACAGACCGTTTACAATATTTACGGTTTCATATGTGTTGTGTACATGTGTAGGTATCGAGGTGGCTTGTATGAGTTCTTCTTTGAGGACATTGGATGGGATTTCGATAAGGATTGTCAGATTGTCGTCTTGTATAGAGCAATACGCTTTAAAGATATTATTATTCTGAATATTATTTATCAGGATAATTTTTATTAAAGTATCTTCCATTTTATTAATTCCGTTTAATAATTCGTCATAATTTATCACTCCAAAATATAAAATATTTAATTGACAAAAAGTTATAGTTTCTTCTAACAATATTAACGAGAAATAAAGTTCTTGACTTAATTGAATTAATTCATTTATAAATTTTGTGTTTTTATAATATCAATTTCATCTACAATTTTCCAATTACTTTTTCTAAGTTTCCTAATTTTTTATTTAAAATAGAATTATTTTCATTAAATATGTTAATTTTATTATTAAATTGCGCTGTGATATTGTTATTAATTTTTACCATATTATTTACTTTATTCATTAATTTATTTTCATTTTTATTAATATTTTCAATTATTTGATCGTATCGCTCTTTGTCTGTTGAATCTAGGTTTCCAGTTACGCTTTTTATGATTGAACCAAGTCCGTTTATTAGTCCGCGTTTAGATCTTTTAATGTTTAAAAGTTGTACTTTATCTTTTAAGTGCAACATAATGTTATTCAGTATATTTTTATGGTTTATTATATTTTCTCCAAATTTATAATTTTGTAACTTTTGATTTAATAAAGCGATATTATTATCGAGTGTGTGGTATTGTTGTACAATGTTGGTCAGGGGAATTTGGAAGGATATTATTTGAGTATTTATCTGTACATAGGCTGTCCCTAAGTCTAGTATGTTTAGTCCGGTATTAGTGTCATCTTGGATAATTTGTGAAATTCCATAAGGAATTAATCTGTAACAAGTCGAGGTGTTTTGAGATTTAATATTTTATGTTTTTTATCTTTTCGTCTATGATTTGTCCTCTTTAATGTTTTATAGTTTTTACGTCTAAAATTTTGAACTTTGGTTTTTCTCTTTCCGGAGTTTCTTTTTTGTATTTTATTATTAAAAATTTTATTAATTTTAACTTCATTTTTATTAATTGTCTCTTTAATTACTATCTGGTTTTTACAAGTGTTTATCGGTGTGTCAAGATATGTTAAACCGTTTATGGGGCTCTCGTCGTCGGAATGTGCTGTATCAGTTGTTTCTCTCTCGCTTCCCGTTTCTACGATAACTGAGTTTGTACCTGTGTTTAAGTTTGATTCCTCAGCATTATGTTTTTCATAAATATTAATTTTGATATTAAAATTTCGAAATATTTTTGTAATCAAATTTTCTATTTTATTCCAGTTTCGAATATCTAAACTAGAACAAATTTTGGGCATATCAAATTCGTTTATTTTATTTTGAGTACAGAATTCTAATAATTTTTCTAAACAATTTTTTATACTTTTATAAGTAGGTTTGTCAAAGTGTTTTTGTTTAATTATTAAATGACAGATTAGTCTAGCGTGTTTTTGTATCATAATTTTGTTATCTAAGTTGTGATAATGTTCACAGGGGTAATTTTGTTTTACGTGTTTCGCAAATCCTTTATCCATTTTTCATATCGTTAGAAGTATAGTAAGTTAATGGTTTATTTGAATAAAAAATATTTGGGTTTTTATATTCAATTTTGAATTCAGGCTTATAAATTTTGGGGTATTTATATTTTTTGACATATTATTTACTTTATTTATTTTGATTTTATGTTTAATTTTATTTTAAATGAAAGTTTTTTATCTTCTTGTAATATTGGTGGTTTAAGTTTATTTAAAACTGTGTGCAGGCCTCGTTTTTCTTCCGTATTTAAATGTTCATCCCGTATTCTTTGATTTTTTATTTCAATATTAAAATGTTCCGCTATGTCTGAATTAAAGTATTGAAGTTTACACTTATGTTTGTTTAAGAATGTAATTTCTTCTTTTACAAAATCAAATTTAGTTTTTAACTATTTTATACCAGGTAATCCTAACAGGATATCAGTCTTTATGAAAGTCAAAAATATAACTTTTTATATTATTATTTTTAACTTTAAAGAAGGTGAATTCGTTTCCTGATGATTTGCCGTTGCAAGTGTGCACGGTGAATTGTTCGGGGAATTTAGTAAAATTAGGTTTAATTAATTTTGGATTAATGTAATTTTGTGTTGATCCGGTATCAAGTAAAATTTTGAAATCAAGAATTTTAATAAATGGCAATTTAGTAAAATTATTTGTTAGGGATTCGATTCTAGTTGGCTGTCTACGTCTAAAAAAGAATTTTCATAAAAAATTTCATTTTCATGTTTAATGTCATCAAATTCATTGTTTTCTTGGTTTACATTATTGTCTGAGTCTAACTCTTGATTGAATAATCGTTCTGTTTGGGTTTGACTGTGTCTAGTAGTTTGGTAGGTTGAAATACTCATAGGTGTGACTGTCTGTTGTGTGTTTCGAGTATTTGCACTGGGTGCAAAAGGTTTGGTTTGTTGGTAGAGCACAGGTTGTGGATATTTGTGCATGGGAGATTGATGTTTTTGTTGGTTGTGGTTGAATTGTAGTTGGTTTTTCGGTGGAAGGGGTTTTTGAACTTGTGTGTTCTGATTGTGAATGTATTGTAAATCGCTAGTAATTAAATTTTAAATTTCGGATAATTTTTGCGGGTTTCTAGCAGAAAGTTGAGATCTGAACGGATCTCTGCAGTTATTTATAAAACATTGTGTAAAATATTTGGTGGAATTTTCTAATAATATTCTGCTAATTTCGTTTGAATATTTGCATTCAACTTTACTTTTATAAATCAAATATAAATCATTAAATTTAGAATAATATTCTAAAATATTATCTTTCGTTTGTTTGAGATATGTTAATTCGTACATTAATGTGTGTTCTGATCTAGTGTCAGAGTAGTTTTGTAACAGGTGTAATTTTAATGCTTTCCACGAATTGATAACTGTGATATTAAGACATTGCCCAGCATTGCCTTTTATTTTATTTTTCAAAGTTAATGTCACGATCTTTTTCGGTATTTCAGATGGGTTAGTTTGATTGATTAAAGTAATTATATAATCTACAGTGCTAATAAAATTTGACAAAGTTTTGACGTCACCGTCAAAATTTGGTTTTAAATCTAACAATTTAATAACTTCCTTATTTAAATAAATGTTTCCTTCTGGGGGTGCCATATTTAAATTTAAATTATTTAGGCTATTAAGTAGCTCTTCCAGTATGGAATTAAAAAGATGTATAGAGTGTACTTACAAAAGTAATAAAATGTCTTTGATCATTGGATCGACGACAATGAGTGGTATTGGTTGGCTCCGGATCGATGTTCGCTCGATTCTGGGGAGACCGGGTTGTTGACTTCTCCTGTTCTGATCTGCGCTCAGGAACAGCTGGAGAAGGATTCCGTGTTGATGATGAGTTCCTCGATGGATCGGAGATGAGCAGAGGTGTCGCTATGCCTCATAGGATTAAATTGGTCACTCGTAGATTCGTTTTTGGAGATGAGCAGAGGTGTCGCTGGGTCTTACAGGATTAACTTGATCACTCGTGGATACGTTTTTGGAGATGAGCAGAGGTATCGCTGTGTCTTACAAGATTAGCTTGATCACTCGTAGATACGTTTTTTGGAGATGAGCAGAGGTGTCGCTGTGCCTCATAGGATTAACTTGGTCACTCGTAGATTCGTATTTTTGGATAGCGCGTTACCGATAAAAATCGACGACTACGTTACTTTAACGAAATGAACAGTTTTTAGGTTTTCGGTATACGTAGACTTGGCTATCCTATCGACTGCGCCAATTATATTTTAGGAACAATGATATTTTATCGTTTTTAAAAAGTTTATTTTATTAAAAACAGAATAAGTGGTTCTGGCTAGAACGTTGGTTACAACAGAAATGTAACAGTAATACAACCGGAATGTAACAGTAATACAACCGGAATGTAACAAGAATACAACAGGAATACCTCTAATTCTAGGTGCTAACATATTTATACAAAGATTGTCTTAGAGACGTGCCTTTTTATTTGACACCGTAAACTGCTGATGATATAAATTTAAGATGATTTAATTTCTATGAATATTACGCAATATAGGGTGAGGCGCTCAAATAATTTGTATAAGTTTTTGTATTTGTTATTTTAGTGTTACATACCTAGTTTTAATTAACTTTCACTATTTATTATAATAATCATTCATTACTTGTTATTAATAATATTACTATTATTGTTTAAATAAAAACGTTTAAAACCCACGAACGTTACAATTGGTGTCAGGTGTGGGATACGGTTCAAAATAAATGACTGCGTTGTACATAAAAATAAATATTGCGAATATTTAAATATGTTGAAATAATTTATAACACTCATGCTTTGAAAATATAAATAATATAAATGTAATCGCAGTAACATTGTTAATTATTGAAAATAAATAAAATATGTTTGATGTATATCATAAATAAAAAGAATATATTTTGTGTTATACTGAATACCAGTGTATTACTA
Source organism: Poecilus cupreus (assembly GCA_963942605.1). NCBI lineage: Eukaryota > Metazoa > Arthropoda > Insecta > Coleoptera > Carabidae > Poecilus > Poecilus cupreus. Next base: position 3,081,249 of record OZ012715.1, on the reverse strand, counting down.
CAAATAAATAGAATATCCCATTCAATTCTAACAGGTTATAGGCCCAGAAGGTATTTATTAAAAATAATAAATATGGCCAAAAATAATAACGTAAATTTTCATATTGAACCGCTGAGGAAGAATAATTACGACACATGGAAAGTGCAAGCACAGGCAATTTTAATAAAAAATGGTTTATGGGGGTACGTTAATTGAGAAATCCCTAAACCAAAAACGGAAAATGAAAAGATTGTTTTTCAACAACAAGATTTTCTTGCAAGATCTAATTTATTATTAATAATATCTCCATCAGAACTTCGTGTAGTAAAAAATTGTGTAACCTCCAAAGATGTTTGAAATATTTTGAAAAAGACCTATGAAAGTGTAGGACCAGCGCGAAAGGCGACATTATTGAAAAAATTAATACTGAACAAAATAACTGATGAAATGGACATTGGTGATCAAGTAAATGACTTTATGGAAACTGTAAACAAACTGAATGATATGGACATTAATGTAAATGGTGATTTATTAAGTATTATGTTGTTATACAGTTTGCCCGCTACGTTCGAAAATTTTCGAATATCTATAGAATCTCGAGATAATTTAGTCCATAAGATTTAAAAATAAAAATTATAGAGGAACAAGAAACCAGAAAAAATAATAGTGCTAGTACAGAAGAAGCTTTTTATGGAAAATATTAAAAAGGAGACAAAGAATGGAAAAACAAATATAATCCACAAAACAGACGTACTGTTGTAGAGTGCTACAATTGCCACAAAAAGGGACATAAGGCTAAAGATTGTCGTGCACCAAGGAATGTGTCAAACAGCAATTTTAATATCATGTCTTTATGTTTAGCAACAAAAAGAAACCCTGCAAAATTTGAGAAAGACAAATGGTGTTTGGATAGTGGATGTACAGAATTGTTCAGAAATTATGCCCCATAACCCCTCCACAGATACCGAAACCGAATGAAAAATCGACTTACGTTGTCGCTGTTCGAATGAGAAAGATAAACGATATGAAATGAAGGACAGATATATGTATAATCCTTTGTTTACCTGAGCCAGGTAAACACCTCGTAGAGATTAAAAATTTTCTCGCTTCTGATGTTACAATATTTGGCAAAATGCAAGTGAATGTTAAATGCGAACACAAGTTCGATGAGACATCCAAACTTCTTGAAATCTAATAATATTAATATTGTAATGTAAATATCATCAAATATTTATGACTTATAACAAAATATTTATCAATATACATACAAATAAAAATATTATTAAAAAAATTTAATAACAATTATATATATATATATATATATATATATATATATATATATATATATTTCGATATTCGAACTTTTATCTTGTCAATAAATAAATTAGGGGAGAAAAATGTTTTGCATAAAAGTTGAAGAGATTAAAAATTTACACCTAAATTAGAGAACAAATTTCATTTCACTTCTTTGATAAAGGCTAAAAATACCATCAAAAATATCAAAAATGGAAATGTCCACTTCCTTACTTTGCTTATGAAAAACGTTAAATATTTGCTTGAATTTAATTCCATTTCTATGGTTATTCATTATTAAAACTGTAAAATGCCTAGGTTCGGCTTGTATTTTTTTAATAATTGAAATATTTTTTTATATATCTCGGTCCCGGGACGTGTAAAAAGTATCATTTCATATGGTAAACGTTAAATATTATACAGTTTGTGCAGAAGTGTTCAATTTATTTATCGCAGTAACGGTATAACCATAATTGCGGTAAAACCGTAAACACGTCGCGAATTGTTTTTTGAATATATTGTTAATACCACAATGTAACATGGAAACAAACATTTAAGTCTCCGCTTAATATTTAATGTTGGAAGATCTAAAGGAATTAGTAAACTTCTCGGTCATTTTAAAATCGTTTGACAGTATTATTTTGCGAACATGAAATCTTTTGAGCGCAGCAAACAAAGAAAGTTAATACATTCTAAAATATCAAAATATTAACACCATTTTAAGAGGATTAGTGTAACCAATATTCAATAGTCATTTGGCGGCATTAACTTTAAAGTGGTCGAAGTAACTGCTTTTGTTTGGAAAGGGTGAAATTTCCAAACTGAAAATAATGACATTTACTTACCCCACTTTGTTTTTACGTTCGCGAACTAGGTATAAATATGTTACATTGCATTTAATTTTCATTATTGGTTCAGTTCTTGAGCAATTAGAATATTTTGTGTTGTGATGGCGAAAATTACAATGGAGAAGAGAGGAAGAATAATTGCTCTATGGCAAGCAGGGTGGAATTTCAGCGATATTGCAGAAAATCTTCAGATTGATGTAAGTATTTTTTACATTTATAAAATTTGTCCCTATTTGTATATTTTGCATTCAATAGTTTATTTCAATAAAGGCCGGTTTCTCCATCTACGAACAAACTCCAGACAAACTATTTAACGAACAAATGAAAAATATCATTTGAGAATTAATTAATTTATTTAACAAATAAATAACTTTTTGTGATATTTATTTTTGAACTTGTATGATATATTTATTGTATCTATTGACGACACTTTTTGTGATATTTATTCTTGAACTTGCATGATATATTTTTTGTATATATTGACAATACTTTTGTGATATTTATTTTTAAACTTGCATGGCATATTTTTTGTATATATTGACGACACTTTTTGTGATATTTATTTTTAAACTTGCATTGCATATTTTTTGTATATATTGACGACACTTTTTGTGATATTTATTTTTAAACTTGTATGATATATTTGTTGAATATATTGACGGAACTTTTTGTGATATTTATTTTTGAACTTGTATGATATATTTATTGTATCTATTGACGACACTTTTTGTGATATTTATTCTTGAACTTGCATGATATATTTTTTGTATATATTGACAATACTTTTTTGATATTTATTTTTAAACTTGCATGGCATATTTTTTGTATATATTGACGACACTTTTTGTGATATTTATTTTTGAACTTGTATGATATATATTAATTGTAATTATAAACACTTTGTGATAATTATTTTTAAACTTATATGATATATTTGTTGTATTTATTGACGACACTTTTTGTGATATTTATTTTTAAACTTGCATGATACTTGTATATATTAATATATTTGATGATTAAATTTTAAATGGCCGTGTTACAATTTTCCTAATAACTATTAATTATAATTTGATGTGTAATATTTAGGTAACCAACTGTATTTTATGCCTCTTTTAATTCTTTTATATTTATACTTTTACTGTGAAGTGAATATGTAAAAATTTAAAGCAATATCAAAAAATAGCATTGAAATTCCTTTATTTTATATTGGTGACACGGTTACAAAAAATTTCTTTGTAGCTAATTGATTCAGATTTTAACCATTAATATTGTTAGTTATCAGATAATTTGAATTTAATATGTAGTAGAAGGTTTTTGTTTTATTTCTGCTGAAAATGATATTAATTTTCAACATGGGTCGCAGAGTTCAAGAAGTTACTTTTGCCAAATATTGTAATATCAGAATATCTACGAGGTGTTTACCTGACTCAGGTAAAAGAAAGATTATATATCTGTCCTTCATTTCGTATCGTTTATCTTTCTCATTCGACCAGCGACAACGTAAGTCGATTTTTCATTCTGTTTCGGTATCTGTGGAGGGGTTATGGGGCATAATTTCTGAACAATTCTGTACGTCACATATGTGTTACAATAAACAATTATTTGATAGTATCGACACAAATGAAACTTCTACTGTAAAATTAGCTTCAGATGATTATACAAGTAAAGTCGCTGGAAAAGGAAAAGTAGCATTCAATGTTGAAGAAACAAAAAATATAAACTTGTGGAATACTTTATATGTTCCAAATTTGTCTACAAACTTTATATCAGTAGCCAAGATAACTGATAAAAATTACACTGCACATTTTTTAAAATATTTTGTTACAGTTAAAGATAAAAATGAAAGCACAGAAAATCAACGGATTATATTACGTAAATGGAAGAAAAGGGAATAACCAAGAAAGCAAAGAAGAAATAAATGTTTTAATAGAAAACAAAGTAGAAACTTGGCATAAAAAGCTAGGTCACATAAATGAAAACAATCTAAAATTGGAAATGAAGAATAAGAAAATGAGAGGACTTTATTTCAATGAAAACGAAAAATTACCAAATTGTGAAGCTTGTATAAAAGGAAAATTAACAAGAAAACCATTCCCAAAAAATGATAAAATTAAGAATAGAACTACGAAACCATTAGAAATAATTCACTCCGATGTATGTGGACCAATGCGGAAAATCACTCCCGGAGGATAAAGATATTTTGTAACATTTACAGATGAGTATACAAGATATTGTAAAATTTACTTTATAAAACATAAAAACGAAGTTTTAGGAAAGTTTAAGCAATATAAAGAAGAAGTAGAACGTTTTATGTATAGAAAAATAATATTTCTACAAACAGATAATGGAAAAGGAGAATATTGCAATAAAGAATTCAATGAATATTTGAGTCAATAAGGAATACCAAGAAGATTGACAGTATCGTACACCCCGCAACAAAATGGTCTTGCGGAACGCAAAAATAGAACACTACTCGATAAAGCAAGATGCATGTTATTGGATTCTAATGTACCAAATAGATTTTGGGCAGAAGCTATTTTTACTGCGAATTGTTTATGTAATAGAACACCTACAAGAATAATAGAAAATAAAACACCTTTCGAAAAATGGATGGGGAAAATTCCATCAGTTATTCATTTACATATATTTGGATCAAAAGTGTTTGTATTACACAAAAAGAAAAGTAATGAAAAATTTGCTCCAAGATCAGGAATAGGAATATTTATGGGATATTCAGAAATAATCAAAAGATACAGAGTTTGGATGCCAAAGCAAAATTGAATTGAAAACTGTAGAGATGTAAAAGTATTGAATAAAATGTTTTACAAGAATAAAGAAATAGAAGATTCAGCGTCAACAGAAGAAGATAATGAAGAAATTGAAATAACAATGACAGAAAATGCAGAAACTAATAACGAAGGATTTGATGAAACCGTTGGAATGACTGAATCTCCAACAAATGAAATAATTGAGTCTGAAACGCAAATAGAAGAAATTACGGAATCCAGCGAACCAAATAAACCACGAAGAGAAATACGAACACCAGAATGGTTAAAAGATTATGAAACGTTGTATATCTGTACAGAAGAAAACGATGAAACACACAGTGAGTGGAATGAAGCTATTAAAAGCGAAATAAAAGCACATTTAAAAATGATACCTGGAAAATAAAAGAAAAAAATGAAAATATGAAAGTAGTTGGTGACAAACTTGGATCAGACGGTAAAATAGAAAGAAAGAAAGCAAGATTAGTTGCAAAAGGGTATACACAACGGCCAGGAATTGATTTTAATGATACATATGCACCAGTAGCTAAATTAAGTTCCATTAGAATGTTATTAGCAATGTGTGCTGAAAAAGGTATGAAATTTTATCAGATGGACGTTACTACAGCTTATTTAAATGGAAACATTGAAGAACAAATTGTCATGGAAAAACCGAAAGAATTAGAGAAATATCTCTGCGAAATAATGATCGAAGAGGGAAATTCTGATGACATTTTAATATATAAAAAGGCAAAAGAAATGTTAGAAAATCTAAAAAAACCAGGCAAAGAAAAAGTATGTGAACTCCAAAAAGCACTGTATGGGCTCAAACTAGCTGGTAGACAATGGTTTAAAAAGCTTGATGAAACCTTACGCGAAATGGGATTTAAACAATCACATGCAGACCCATCCATCTATGTAATGGAAAAAGGGGGAGAATATACAGTAATTGCCATTTACGTAGACGATATTATAATAGCTTACAATAATGAAAACATGTTGAACTACGTGAAAAATATTTTTATGAAGACATACGAGATGAAGGATATTGGCCAACTGAAATATTGCTTGGGTATAGATTTCTAAATAAACGAAAATGAAATAAAAGTATCACAGAAAAATTACATTGAAAAATTAATAGAGAAATTTAACATGAAAGACTGCAAACCAGTAAATACTCCAATAGAAACAAATTTGAAATTAGAGAAAAATTGTATAAAATGCGAAGATTTACCTTACCAACAACTAATTGGAGCTTTGATGTATCTGGCAGTTGCTACAAGACCAGATATACTCTACGCAGTATCATATTTCAGCCAATTTAACGACTGTTATGGAAAAGAACATTGTTCAGCAGTCAAAAGAATTCTACGATATTTAAAAGGTACGAAAACGCTTTCTTTAACTTATTCAAAAACTAGAAAGCCTTTGGTTGGAATGACCGACGCAGATTGGGCATCTTGCTTCTTAAACAGAAGATCTTACACGGGATATTGTTTTATCTACGGGGACACCGTTATAAGTTACGAATCAAAAAAACAACGGACGGTTGCACTTTCAACAGCGGAAGCAGAGTACATGGCGATGACAGAGGCAGCAAAAGAAGCAATTCACCTGCACCAATTAATTCAAGATATAGGAATAAACCAAGAGAAAATCAAAATGGAAAACGACAATCAAGCTGCACAAAACATGGCGAAAAATCCAGTTATAAACTCAAAAAGTAAACATATAAATATAAAAGAACATTTTATCAAAGAAACAATAGCAAATGGTCAAGTATAAATTGAATACAAACCTACAGAAATCATGGAAGCAGATTTATTCACGAAAGCTTTACCAGGACCAAGACTTATGCAACTAAGAAATCAAATTGGACTTTACTGAACTTATTATAAAAGACATCCGAAAGGAGGAGTGTTGAAATAATTTATATCACTCATGCTTTGAAAATATAAATAATATAAATGTAATCGTAGTAATCTTGTTAGTTATTGAAAATAAATAAAATATGTTTGATGTATGTCATAAATAAAAAGAATATATTTTGTGTTATAATAAATACCATTGTATTAATATAAATAAATAGAATATCCCATTCAATTCTAACAAAATAAATAAGTGTTAAATTAAAGTGAAGTGCATCATGGCGACGAAATAGTTGATGGACTTGAAAGTGGGCGAACTAAGAAAAGAGCTTAAAGGGAGAGATGCAGATTCGGGTGAAAAAAATCCGTGTTTCAAGAACGTCTTCGAGCAGTGCTAGTGCAAGAATGTAGAGACCCAGATACCCATGTTTTCCAAGTCCAGAATGATATGCAGCAACTAATGCTGAAAATGGAAGAAAGTTCTAGAACTATGGAAAGCAAGTTAGAAAAAAGTTCCAGAACTTTGGGAAAGCAAATAGGAAGAAAGTTCCAGAAGTATGAAAAAGTAATTACTCGAACATTCTAGAAGCCTGGAAACGAAAATTCTACGAACCTGAATGAAGAATTTCTCGAACATTTTAGAAGGCTAGAGACGAAATTGAAAGAAGATCTTGAAGGGTTGTCCAAGAATGTAGATGACAAAATACAAGATCTGGAAAAGAAGCTGCGACCTCTCAAAATCAAGACTGACAGTTTACCAGCCGTTAATCAACCATCACAGGATGCAACAACCCATCTGCAAGAAGCGAAAGTGACAACAGTCCCTGGCCGTCATGCTATACCAACTTACGACGGAAAATGATCATGGGAAGAATATTTAATTCTGTTCGAGACACTTTCCATGGTTTATGGTTGGACTTCAAATGTTAAAGCGTCCATGTCAAGTACATCATTACGTGGTGACACTTTATGGGTATAACAAGCAACAGGGCATGTCAGAAATAAATGTGCCAAGTTCCAGAAAATGGAGAAGCAAATTATTCTTCAACATAAGGACGACGTGCTGGCACGGCTAATCCTGGCAGAAGTCGTGACTCTTCCTGTTCGCAGTGAAGTGCTCGTAGAAGGAAGAACAGAAGAGGGTACGTGAAATAGGCAAGTGGCAGTTTTAGAACCAGACTGCAGTGACACAGAAACAGGACGAGGTGTGTTGGTTTTGAGAAGCGTTATTCTAACAAACATTAGAATACCAGTGCGACTGATGAATATCAACCATTACCCAGCAGTGCTGAAGAAAGGTACAGTTCTGGGCTATTGTTCAACAGTCACATCGATCACAAAACCAACAGATTAAAAACGGATTGACGACACGTTGGACACACTTGCGGGATCGAAAATCTTTTCAACTTTGGACTTGAAAAGTGGCAAGTGGGAAAGGAGCAAAAGGATCGTGAGAAGACAGAATTTACTGTTGGATCTGGACTTTAGCAATTTAATGCCGTTTGGCCTTTGTGATGCTCCTGCAACATTTGAACGTTGATGGAGTCCGTTCTGAAAAGGTTATCCTGGAAAACTTGTCTGGTATATCTTGATGATATAATTGTGTTCGACAAAAAAAAAATATTGAAGACCATGTGAAGAATTTAGAAGAAGTTTTCCAGAAGTTAAGAAGCGCCAACCTGAAGCTAAGTGCTAAGAAATGTAACCTGTTTTGTAAAGAAGTTCATTATCTTGGCTACATTGTCTCTGGAAGAGGAATAGCTGTAGATCCAGAAAAAGCAGCAGGAAAGTTTCGGGACGAAACAGACCTAAGGAGGGGCAGTATAACGGACGCGGCAGCGACAAGTTGAAGCTTGCAGGCCTACGCCGAGCCGCCGAGTGAATGACGCAATGCCAGCGGGTTCAGACAAGTCGTTTGCTCCGCAATAGGGAATATTCACGAAGCTTCCAGAAACAAGGAACGTGCAATATAAAATAGATCTATGATCAGTTACCTGATGCATGTCCGCCATACATACCCCAACGCAAATCTCTTTGCAAGACGTAATCATTACATCAATCCATGTTTCCGAGTTAGGTGTTATGCGCGTAGGATCAGTGATTATTTGATCTAGATCAAATTCATTAAGTAAAGCAGATAAATAGTGAACTGAATTATTACTGGAAGATAGTAAATAAATATGTATGTCTCCGACACATATAATATTGTAATGGACCCGGCAGCGACAAGTTGAAGCATGCCGGCCTACGCCGCACCGCCGAGTGAATGAAGCAACGCTAGCGGGTTCGGACAAGTCGTTTGCTCCACAATAGGGAATATTCCCATAATAATTGTTCATTACTTGTTATTAATAATATTACTATTATTGCTTAATTAAAAACGTTTAAAACCCACGAACGTTACAATATAATCAGCATCCGAAAAAACTGTCGAAATTGAAGTTTCTAAACAGTCAATAAACTCGAGACAAGACCCTTGTGAGGGGCGATATATTACACAAACTATTAGCTTAATTTTACCAATAGTAAATTTTATCCACCACTGTTCCAAATGAACAATATTTATATTGATTTCATCTATCACTATATCAAAAATAACAGAGTTTACATAAAATCCAATACCACCAACACGCCCAGTTTGTCTATCATTTCTAATTAAATCGTACCCTTGAATGAAAAATTCATTACTATCAGCAAATAACCAAGTCTCACTTAGAGCAAAAACATCAAAAATATGTGTATACATGTAATCTTTAAATTCATCAAAGTGCGTTACTAACGATCTGATATTCACGTGACCGATATTAAACATTTATATATTATAGTTATAATGTAAACGTGGTAAATCAAAATAAGGCAATTATTGAAAAGTCAGTGAAGTGATCTTCGTAAGGCACTAGCAGGTATGCAGAGGTATACTCAGTAGAGAAAAAACGAAAATATTGAAATCTGATGGACTAATAAGCTCTCCAGTTAAATATACAACTTTGTGTATAAGACACGTATAGTTTAACAAAATCAACAAATTGTATATATGTACAAATTCTTATGTATATATAAATATATAAATATTTTTAAATTACTTATTTTATAACCAAAATACTACTAAAAATAATAAAGTAGAATAACAAAATATTATTAATCTAAATTTAAATGAGGTATACAACGTCAATAGTTGTGTGTATGTGCAAAACAGACTTTATAATTTACAATATGAACTAAGTAAAGTAAGCGACAAATCTCAAGATGACAGGTATAAACGAAGAAGGGCATGAATTTACTGAGTAAGTTTGTAAAACTGTTTAAGTGTTGATATTTTGTGAATCACACTACCGATTTTAACACATATTACACCGTCCCGGGACTACGTATTTTCTACTCCGAATTTCTTTTTTGCCTCATTAAGTACACTATGTCTTGTTTGAGTGAAATCCTCTTTGATGGTAATACCAGTAACTTTTAGTTTTCTCTTTTTAGAGAAGACAGTTGCACGGTCATTGTAACGGCCAAATTTGACAATTAGGGGTCTAGACTTATCTTTAACGGGTCTCCCAATACGGTGAGATCTATCGATGACTGCTGGTTCCAGGTGTAGATCGAGTTTCTGCTCACATAGCTGCAGAATAGCATCGTCCGTGGATTCGCCGCTCTTTTACGGATCTCCAAAGATACGCAAGCAGTTACGCCTACTATATTGTTGAAGTCTGTCGGTCTCCTCGCCCATGGTTTCGATCACTTTATCTTTATCAGATAATTGTTTACGTAGGGCTTTTATATCATTACTTAATACAGTAATTTGTTGTTAAAATGCTGCTTCCACACGAGCCACCATTTTATTAATTAACTCGCCACCACAATATTCTTGAACCACTTGTTTAGCTAATGCGACCACATCATCTTTGTGCAAACGGGTGGTCATTTTTATAAAATAAGTAGAAATTAGAAATGTTGAACTAAAAAATCACACTAGTGATAGCGTAGGCACCACACAACCAGACACGTCTATTAGGTTTGACTGCTCATTTGAGCATAACTAACACATTTGATGAGCATAAAGACAATACACAAGTAGGTACACAAACCAAGGGCCCAGTAAAAACGACACATGAATAATTAATAACGTTATTATAGAAAAAAGAAACAGATATTTAGTTAAAGATTGTAGAGCCAGACGTAGACCAGAAATTTTTAGCAATCATTTTATTGTTGAAACAAGAATAAAGAAGAACAATACATATACGGAGAGTGCCAATAAAAATGTAAATAATAAGGAATACGAGATTATCAAAACATACAAATTAAAGAATATACAAACAGCTATAGAATATGAACAAGAAATATGTAGAATTGTCGAAACAGGAAAAATTGATTGCTTTGGGATAACCGTTGAAGAAACTTGGTGGACAAATTACCTTAGTATCAGAAGTGAAGAAAACTATAATAATTACAAAAAACAGCGGCAGAAAGTTAAGGAGTTAGCAAAAGAAAAAAGGTGGAAATTATTTGGAGAACAAATGGAATCGAATAGCAGAGAAAATGAATAACTGTTCTATAGAACAATGAAAACATTCAGGAAAGGGAAGACATACACAACAAACACAGTTAAGAATAAAAAAGGGCAAATATTAACCAAAGAATCAGAAATAATGAATGGATGGAAAGAACATTTTCAAGAGCTTTTGTGTTCATCTGAACAAAAAGAAATTAAGTAATAGCGTACCATGATGATACAATAATTATCCGTGAAAATGAATGTAGCTGAAAAAGGGGAGATACAAATACGTGAAATAAAAGAAACGCTGCACTTATGAAAAATGGAGAAGCTGCAGTTCATGATAAAGTTACAACAGAAATGCTAAAGTACATAGAAGATAAAGGTGGAGATTTACTATTAGCGTTATATAATAAAATATGGAATGGAGGTCAAATAATAATAATAATAATAATAATAATAATAATAATGTTTATTATTCAACAGGACAGTGTCCCAATTACAGAATAATATAAAAGTTTCTTACAGTAGTGAGTAATAATGAATATAACTATAGAAATTTATTGAATAGTACTGTCTAATATAGATTTAAATTCATTTATACTAATACTAAAATCTAGCTTAGAACAAACAGAGTTATAAGAACGGCACATCGAAATGATTGGAGAATTAAAATGATAATTACTTTTAGATAAATTACAAATGAACGTATTGTTGCAACGAGTATGGTGTGTATTAACATAAAAGTTTAATTTAGATAGCAAGTGAGAATCGTCGACGATGCAATTTACAATTTTAAATAAAAACAAAAGTTGATTTTTCAGACGCCTGTTTGAGAGAGGTTCAAGGTTGAAAATATTAAGTAAAGAGCCATAGTCACAGTCAGGCCAGTAACGAAATATTCTATAAAAAATTGTTTTGCAATATTTTTTTTGAATACCCTCAATAGCTCTAATTAGATATTCTTGAGACGGATTCCAAATTATAGACGAATATTCCAACTTACTGACAATCAAAGCTAGAAATAGGGAGTTAAAGCAGTGTACATTTTTAAAATCTTTAGTTGCGCGTAAGATAAAACCTAATAATTTATAGCAGGAATTAATTACTAATTCAGCATGAGGAACAAATGAAAGTTTCTGGTCTAAATGAAGACCAAGATCTTTAATCATGGTTGTACGACATAAAAGCGCGTTGTTCATGTGGTAGTCAAAAGAAATTAAAATAGGCTTTCTAGTGAACGACATAATTTGACATTTGCTAATGTTGAAGTGCAAATGATTGACAAGTGACCACTGATATATGGTGTTTAAATCAATTTGTAGTAAGTTACAATCATCAGTACTGGATACGATGCGATACAATTTAAAATCATCCGCGTACATAAGAAAGTTGGAATGTTTGATTGTTTTGGAGATGTCATTGATAAAAATTATGAAAAATAAAGGGCCTAACACGGAGCCCTGTGGGACTCCGGAGCTTGCAATAAAGTTCGACGATACATATCCGTTACAAAAAACATACTGAATTCTATTATTTAGATAGGATTCACATAAATGGTAAAGATTGTTAGAGAAACCGATTTTCTTTAATTTATAGAGTAGAATTGGATGACTAACGGTGTCGAACGCTTTCGAAAAGTCGGTGTATATAACGTCGATTTGATTTTTGTTCTCAAATTCATCAAAAATAAATTGCACGAAATTTGTAAGATTTGTTACCGTTGAGCGACGACTAATAAAACCGTGTTGGAATGTGCTGATATAATTTCTAATTTGAGAATGAATGTGCTTAAATAGTATGTTTTCAAAGATTTTTGATATTGAATTTAAGCATGATATAGGTCGGTAGTTGTTAATATTACTCTTTTTACCACTTTTAAATATCGGACAGATTTTAGAGCGCTTCCAACTTTCTGGAAATGTACTGGTAGATAAGCTTAAATTGAATAGCACGTGTAATGGATAGATTAAAGATTCCATGCATCCTTTGTAAACGTAGATAGGGATATTATCTGGACCTACAGATCTAGTGTTTTTTTGAGTTTTTATAGCTTTTGATATGTCAGTAAGAGAGATTTCAGAAATTGTAATTAGATTGCATAATGAATCATCAATATTTATATTTGAATAATCAATATTACTTTGATTATTACTGTAGGAGCTTTGAAAAAATTCAGCAAAAGCATTAACTATGTCAGGACCACTGTTTAATTCCTCATCGTTGTAATTCATTAAGGATGGAATTTTGGATGAATTTTTTTTATTATTGATAAAGTCCCAGAAATTTTTAGGGCAACTTGTGATGTCATCCTGTACGGAATTTAAGTAGGCTTTATGAGCGTCCCTAATTAATATTTTAACTATTGACCTCGTTGATTTGTATTGTTGTAAGTAGTAGTTGGAATTATGTTTTCTATAAAGTTTCCTAAAGTGATCTTTAAGCTTTAATTTTTTTATTATCTCGCGAGTGAACCAATTAGGATAATTACTGTTGCGTGTTTCAAGTTTCGGAATACATCTGTTAAGTATGTTATACATTGCATCGTAAAACTTATTCACTGCTAAGTTTACATCTGTGTATGATTCTAAACAACTCCAATCAAATTCATTTAGTAATCTGTACAGTAGAACATAATCACCTTTTTTAAAGTTATAGAGTACATTTGGTTTAGGTTTAAGTTTGGAGTAAGTAGACTCAGAAATTTTACATTTAATGTATAAAGGAGGATGATGATGATCTACTGGCAGAAGATTAAATATACTTTTATCTACAGTGCAATTTAGATTAGACGCTATAATGTCAAGAATATTATTATTTATGTTACATATATTGTTATATTGTGTAATGTTTAGTATATGTATGAAGTTTAAGAATTTGTTAACATAATTATCTGTACCATTGTTATTGTAATATTTGTTTAGGTTAGTTAAGTTTAAATCGCCTATAATTATTGTATTTGAGTTGTAAATAAATGGGAGTGCACAAATATTGTCATAAAAATTACTGTATTCAAGGAGGGAGGTGTCGGGAGGAATGTATACTGCCATTATATGAATTATATGGGGTGAATTGTTCGACTGAAGTTTAACACACACAATGTCAATGTTTGGGCAAGGACAGCTGATTTGTTGTAGTTGTGAGTTGAAAACGTCGTTGACTGCCACTAGAACTCCACCGCCGCGGCTCTTTCCAGATTTTTCACGATCACGGTCGCAACGATAAACACTGTATCGTCGATCGAACAGTTCGTTGTTTGAAATGTTCTCAGTTAGCCAGGTTTCGCTGAATACGATAACGTCATAATGCACGGATAGAACACTTAAATAAAGTTCGGATATTTTTGTATTAAGACCACGCACATTTTGGTAGTAGAGGGAAAGTGTTCGAGATGTTACGCTGTTTAGTTTTTTGTAATGATACGAGGGACACCGTTGATATATTTTATGGTGAGATTACTCTCACCACAATTAGTACGTCTTGTCAGTTCATTACGAAGTTCTTCAAGGTATGTCCGTTGTTTAGGAGTTTTATCATTAGTTATTTTAATAGTATTAAATTTACCGTTTTTCAGTTTATTAGAGTTTTTTAAAAGATGAACAGCATCAGATGAGGATTTCAATATTACTTTTAATGGCCTAGGAGTGGTACTGTTTCCATTACTTCTGCCTAAGCGGAAGCACTTTATTTCATTTGCTGAGATGGACTGAGTAGAGATGATTGAGCAAATCTCGTTGACAGCAGATGAATCGGAACTGGCTTGTGCAGTACTACTGGCAGGATGGTTTACCTCAGGTAAATTGTAAATAATTATGTTGGATTGACGGTAGATGCGATCGTTGATTTCGGCAATTGTATCTTCAAAGTCCACACATTTTTCAAATTCGGTTTTGTTTGTAGTGTTAAGTTCAGATCTGATCTCTCTAATTTCAGATTGAAGTGCCAAGATGAGTTGCTTTAATTCCGAAATTTCAGGTGATTTCTGTTCAGCCGTTGATTCGCAGGAGTTACAGAACCACTTGATGTTCTTCTTGGAACGTAGCACACGAGTGTCAGACTGAGTTACATCAACACAAACCGTGTGATATGAAATAGAGCAGCCCGCACATGTGATAGAAGATGACAGATCAAATTTCTTAGCGCAAATTTTACACACAGTGGACATGACTTAAACTGATGACGTATAAGACACGCACGGGTATGTTTAATTAAGGTAATTAAATATTTTAAGAAATTGATCGATACAACTAGTTTATTGTACGAAATTAGAGCGAATTTCAATCGCGCACCAAAACTTTTTTATCACTGAATGATACAAATAAAATTATGCACAGATAGATATAAAAAACTAATTATTTACTGCTGATTTACAAAACTTATTTGCAAAAAAATTGACAGAGCAAAAAAAACGTGTTGATCTCACTACGACTCAAATAAATGCCAAAAGATTGCGAAATAGGCATCGTACCAGTACTTAAGAAAAGAGACAACAAAGATTGTAATAACTATAGAGGTATATCACTACTGTGCCTAGCTCTGAAAGTATACGAAAGAATCCACGAGAAACCGTTTTGAAGCAAAATATATATACAACGCTGTCCGAAACACTCTTTTAAAATAGTTTAAATTTCGAAATAATTTATTCCTTTTTCAGGACACTGTAATACAATAAATACAAAATAATAAATGACACTAAAAGGAAACAATAAAACTTACATTTAGTTGAGATTTATTATAAATTATCATCAATGCAATGTATATTTAATAAAGGACATAATAAATAAAGCAGAAAAATAAAAATATTTGAAATGTCAAGGAACAATACATAAAATGTAAAATAAAATTTTGACAGTTCAACAAGATTTAAAAAAATCAAAAATGTACATGGACTAAAAGCTTGGAAAATAAAAAAATTGTTTTTAAAACAATTTGTCAACATTGGTCACATAAAGTATAAGAAATGTATACTAATGGATGACAAAGAAAAACAGTACAAATAAATTGTTTAAGTATGAGATCTAGATTTGGTTAATAAATATGTATAAATAGAACTCAAAGAATCAACATCAGTTTTTTTATCATAATTGTTAATATGGAATATCTCTAAAAACAATCTTTTATGAAGATTCTTCTCAGTTTCCAGAACTGTAACTTCTTCATAATTAATCCGATGTAAATGATTAAACTGGTGTTCTGTCAGGGCACAAGCATTAGATCTCAATCTGGAGTCACTTTTATGAGAAATTATTCTGCTTTTTAGATGTCTGTTAGTTTGGCCTATGTAAACAATATTACAGTCTTTACATGGAATTTTGTACACAAGACTAGATTTAAGTAAAAGCGGCGTTCTATCTTTTGGATTCGTGAAAAGGGATTTTGTAGTAACATAATTCTTGTTAACTATTTTCACACTTTCGTCTTTCAAAACACAAGTTAAAGATGGTGCTAAATCAGAAATATACGGTAGTTTACATAAGACATACTTTTAGAAATTTAACTGGTAGACTTACACAAAAGTCATGTCCGGCTTAAACCTAACTCTAGTGATTTCTTGAGATGGTTCACATTTACAACATTAGTAATACGATGAATAAAAAGACTGATTTATATATATATATATATATATATATATATAATTATATATATATATATATATATATATATATATATATATATATATATATATACAGGGTGTTCATTTTAAGTGGTACACTATTGCTATTTCGAGAACTATAAGAGCTACGAGGTCGGTTAAATTAGCAAACAATTTCTAAATTATAAGACAATTAAAATGAGCGAAAAAAGAATTTTTTTAGACCAGTGGTTCTCAAAATGCGGGGTGCAACTTTCTTATTTTAAATGGCAACCTACTTTTTTTATTTGCTTATTCGATTCAGTATTTTTTTCTGAATTCAATGATAGTCACATTTAATGACCAAATATTACAAAATATTTGAGAAAAATGCAAAATTAAAAATGTATCATTTTTGTTTAAATATGCATATACAAAGTTTGCCATGGAAGAAAACAAATTATTATTCGATTCTGTATTTTTTTCTGAATTCAATGATATTCACATGTAATGATCAAATAATACAAAATATTTGATAAAAATGCAAAATTAAAAATATATCTTTTTATTTTTTGCATATACAAAGTTTGCCATGGAAGAAAACAAATAAATCAAACAATTTTTAATATTAGTTTTTTTAGTGTACTTCTGTATTTCTGTATTGTAACAACTAAATTAATAATTATTCTCATAATTACAGTTTTTTTAATTATTACTGCATTTGATTTATTTGTTTTCTTCCATGGCAAACTTTGTATATGCATATTTAAATAAAAATGATACATTTTTAATTTTGCATTTTTCTCAAATATTTTGTAATATTTGGTCATTAAATGTGAATATCATTGAATTCAGAAAAAAATACTGAATCGAATAAGCAAATAAAAAAAGTAGGCTGCTATTTAAAATAAGAAAGTTGCACCCCGCATTTTGAGAACCACTGGTCTAAAAAAAATCTTTTTTTGCTCATTTTAATTGTCTTATAATATAGAAATTGTTTGCTAATTTAACCGACCTCGCAACTCTTATAGTTCTCGAAATAGCAATAGTGTACCACTTAAAATGAACACCCTGTATATATATATATATATATATATATATATATATATATATATATATATTTATTAAAAATATCTATTATAAATACCTGTAATGCTCAATAAAATCTGTTTTTTTTTTAAATATTTTCTTCTTTTTGTTATAAATTTTAATTACTAATAATTTTTCTTGTTGCTCTAGTATCTATATTCTAGATATTTAAATCAAGTGTTCCAAAAAAAATATTATTTATGTTTGTTAATTTTTAATTTATTTTGACATTTTATTAAAATACTTATTTTAAGTATATTTTATATTTAAATTAGTAATGAACCATTGGAGAAATTTGTATATAATATCTCAATTAAATGTTAGTTTACTTACTTTACAAGTTTTGAGAAAAAAAAAATTATATTTTTATAATTTTTGTTATAAAGTGCCCTGATGAAGGATAAAATATATCTGAAAGCTTGGTAAATTTAAAAGAAGTTTTTATTTAGCCCACAATTGGCTGCCATCCCACGACAATATACAAACTCCAGGTCAAGAAGTACATTAAATAATAAATAAATATATCATCACGCCTTTTACCCATTACGGGTGTGGCACTCTGCTTACGCAGATCTCGGTAATTGATATATTTTTTCGTATGAAGTGCGGTTACCAGCCGTCAAATCATAGCCCCCAAGGATGTTAGTGGAGGGGGAACCACAGGGGTAAATTTAAATTTGTAACTGTCGGCAGTGGGATTCGAACTGAGAATCTCACGATCCACAGTCCGACACGTTACCTCGGAGCTATTTAAGAAGTACATTTATTGTATTATATTTTTTTTTCTGTATAATAACTGTAACAAAGAATAATACAAAGATTAGCCGTTCTCAAGCCCGGTTGATAAATGAGGAGAGGTCTTTTATTTTTTTCTATAGCTTACATTTTTTTTTGTTTTAGATCACCCAGTTAAACGTATCGCCGTTTTCAAAAAATTGTTTTGCCAGATTGGTTGCTGATGATTCCATAAGGTACAATTGCACCTTAAATATTTTTTGCAGTTCACATGCTAAACAATTTTAAATCCAAATGATGTGAAACTGTGCATGTGAGATATATAATACAATCTTCCAGTCATTGTTTCACAACATTTGTGTTTGAGAGTTCCACATTATTGACCTTAAAATACAGATGTAAGTTTACAAATTTCAGGTCTAGGAACACAGTTCTTCAGAAAAAATATCCTATTTCAGTTTTATTGTAGTATTATAAATAGGTTTACTTTCATTGGTTACTTTAGGTTCACAGAACTACGTTTAACAATCATAACACAGGTTCTGCCACATAAACAATGTTTTCTGCGCAACATTCTACATGAAAATAATTTAGTCTGACCACCCTGAGCTGTGCCCTGTCGCACACGGCATTTCCAATGAGCAAGCCGTGTCGACGGCACAGTGAAGTGAGGCTGACTGTCTTGCTTTGAGCTAATATACTAAAGAGAGGAATATATATATATATATATATATATATATATATATAATATATATATATATATATATATATATATATATATAAATATATATTTATGTTATCTAACGTCTACCTGCCGACATCAGCGTTTCCCATCGGCCGCTATGTTCCCGCGAGCTGAGGATGAATCATATTTCTGTTATCTGTACACATGTTGTTTTATCTTGTATGTAGTTTTAGTATTCAGTCTAGTTGTACTGTTAAAGCAATAAACGTCTAAAAACTTTGCCTCTCTGTTCCTGAGTAAAAATTAAGTTTTTAAAAACCAATATCCAAGTTCTTATCAATTAAGTGGCGCAGTCGGTAGGATATTGAAAGGAAATAAATCACGAATAATCCGTCAGTACCAACTGTTTATTCAACAAAACAAGAATCAACCAAGATCTAAAGGGCGTTCATCGCGAATCAACCCATCTGCATCAACGACTCATCCCAGAAGAATTCCATCACAGACAGTTTACCTGAGATAAAGATCGCTATGTTGGTAATGTAAGTTGCTTTCATTTGTATGACAGACTCCTCGAATTCATCAACTTCTAATGAAGAAAGTGAAAACGAGTTAGATTTAGATTTTAATAATAGTATAGAAGATACAGAATTAAATTTAATACTTTCAACACTAGAAATAAAAGAAGTTGAATTAGAAAATAACAGTTGCGTAAATATGGCAGTTCCAAATTTTGAATCTAAATTATTAGATATCGTTCCAAAATTCGATGGAAATCCATTGGAACTCTCCGCCTTTTTAGACATAGCTAATACTTTAATAAATACTTATTGGAATGCAACTCCACAAAATTTAAATTGTGTTCAGAACATAATGATAATATATGGCACTTACGCTAAAATAATTGGACCCGCACTCGAGGTATATTCACCGTGTACCTCAAAAGACTGGAAATCTGTAAAAGATGCTCTGATCGCACATTTTGGCGATCAGTGTTACGAAAACGGTCCGTTGTTCCATCTAGATCAACTCAGACAAAAAGATAATGAAAACCACCTACAATTTTACACACGAATTATGTCAAATTTAAGTGCTTTGCATAACTATGTAGATGTTCATGAAAGTACAACGACAATTGCAACAGTAAAAAAGAATTTGTATAATACCCATGCATTAAAAATGTTTTTGGCCGGTTTAAAAGAGTCTCTTGGTTCGACGATCCGCGCAATGAAACCCAAAACCTTGGCGGAAGCCAGACAGAACATAATCTCAGAAAATAACATCCGACACTTACAACGTGCTCATTTTGATAAAAGTAAATTTCAAAATTCGAGACAATTCAACGACCATCCCAAATGTATCAAACCCTCAAATTCTCCAACAACCATCACAACGATTTTATAATCAACACCAACAATTCCCAAGCAACCCTATTCAATTACAACCCCGTTATTCACAAACACCACCACGATTCCTAACTAATCAACAAGTATTTGGGAATAATAAACCTAAATCCTCAGTTAATGTATGGAACCCGCAAGGTATAACAAATTGAACCATACAACCTAAACCCACACCTATGAGTGGAGTATCCCATGGTTCTTTTCCAAAATCCTCGTTCCAGCAAAGACAAAATTACATAGTAGAAGAGCTACATAATGTTGAACAACCCATTGAGAATTAAGACGAACAAAATTACGAATACTGTGAAACCGACTATACTCACTATGATTTACAAAACGACAATTATTCTTATAATCCCGAAATTATTGAAAATGATGTTTATGAAATCACTATCGAAGAAGATCAAAATTTTCGCGAACCCAGCCAAATAGCGAACCAAACGTAGAGTTACATTCAATGTATGACAAAAAAGATTTACCATTTATCAAAATTTCGAATCCACCGTTAAAATTGTTAATTGATACCGGAGCTACAAAATCTTTCTTAAACCCCGACATAGATAAACAATATTTTAAAAATAAAATCATGAAAAAAAATTCAATCGTAGGAATACCAATTTCTGACAAACTGGTAAATCTCGGAAAAAATCAAATTATTATACCTCAAATTAATTTTGATACCATAAAGCACAAAATTGTAAAATTATTTGAAAATACTCACCAGCGCATAACAGTACAAATTTCAAAAAACAATTTCATTCAAGACGTTATTAATTTCGTTAAAAATTATATCGTTCTAAAAGTTAAATATTGTCTGTATTTTGAAGACACTATATTTGAGAAATTTAGTTTAATTATTCAAAAATACTTTAAAAATTTTAAATTAAATTTTGTAAGACACACCCAGAAATTATTAGATGTTGAAGATCCGTTAGACGTTAAAGAAACAATTCAAAATTACCACGAAAGCAAGACGAACCACCGAGGTCTTGACGAGACCGAGAATCAAATAAAGAAAAAATACTACTGGCCTAACATGCGTAAATCAATACAAACTTACATTAATGAATGCGAAATCTGTTTAAAAACAAAATACGATCGTGTGCCTATAAAACCAAAATTTAATATAACTCCTACTCCAACAAAACCATTCGCAATATTACATATTGATTCGATAACTTTAGAAAAACAAAAATTCCTAACAATTATAGACGCATTTTCAAGATACGCGCAAGTATACAAATTAAATTCTGGTCAAGGTATAGGAGTCGTTAATAATCTTATTAAGTATTTTACACACCATGGAATACCTTATCAAATCGTTTCTGACAATGGCTTAGAATTCAAAAACTCACTAATAAAAGAATTACTAGAAGTTCATAAAGTGAAACTTCACTTTATTAGCTCGCAACATCCAGAGTCAAACGGACTAATCGAGAGATATCATTCAACATTAGTCGAACATATTAGATTTTTAAATTTTCAACAAGAATATAACAAAGAACCCATTGATATTAAAATCAATTACTCACTTCTGGCTTATAACAACTCTATTCATTCGGTAAGAAAATTAAATCCGTGTGAAATTTTAACATGACATCTTGATATAAATTCGCCTTTGGACATAGAATTAGAAAAACAATTAATAAACAATTATATTATAAATCATAAAGAAAAAATTAAATTATTATACAATAAAATTAGGGAATTAAATGAACAGAACAGACAAAAAACAATTAAATATGCTAATAAAAATCGTGAAGAACTTCCTGAAATTCCTGATACCGTTTACGTGAAAAATAAGCAGGAACAAAGTAAAAGTAGCAATAAATATAAAAAGAAGAAATTAAAACAATTGATCCGAATTTAAAAACAGGAAAAATTATTCCCGAATACGGCAATACCTCAAAAAACATCCACTTATCAAACATTAAAAGATCAAGACAAAAGACTTATAGTTTCAAAACTAAACAAAAACCAAATAAAAATAAATTCACTATTTTAGAAAACAAAATACTGAAAAAACCTCAATTGTTACAGACTTGTGACCTTACACCTGACAAAAACACAAGAAGTACAGATTCAGAACTTACGGACTAATCCTGGAATTCTTCCTTTTAAATTAGGTCATGCAAAAATCAAAACAGCCTCTCATACTTTCCTTTATTATTGATCTTAAATCTATCAAAAATTGTATTGACTTATTAAATGATAAAAATTCACAAATAACAACCGCAATAAATTTTGCTACTCCCGAACTTCGACACATTTTAAATAATTATCATGAACACACAAAGTACATTTCAAAAATTGTTAACAAAAAATTACACACCTTCTACCCAGAAAAACGGTATAAACGAGGGTTAATAAATGTGATGTATTTTACTCACTGAAATTTAGGGGTTGTAAATAGACATGCGTAAAACCTTTTATATATAATAATAATAATAATAATAATAATAATTTATTTCCAATAAAGCTATACATTTATAACGTATGGAATATAAAACCAAATTTTAGAGTACAAAGTGATTGTTGGGTCGCGTTGCTCGGATGAATCGTTGCAGGACGCGAACGCCGTGTTAATATGCCGGTGATGGACTAAGTAACAACTGTTCTTGTGGTTTATTTAATTTAATTTGATTTAAGTTATTTTTTGACATTAACAACATGAATTCTCTTACATCAATCAATAAAACAACTCTTGTTTTTTTTACAAAATTTTTATATATATCTATTGTCTTTCATGGCACCTTATTTTCTTTTAATGTTTTTATTCAAGGCACTCTTCTGCTGGTAATTACGATGAGTTCTGAACATCCCGGCGCCCGTTGAAGATGCTGATCTTCAACCTACACTGCACTGCTCTGCTTTTTACATTCACTTTCACACTCATTGCTTTCCAGCGGCACTACACAAATATCTCGTACTCCGCGCTTGACGATCCCCTGCGACGTCTTCATAGTCGCCACTCGAATGATGCCGTCTGCTCCTGGATGTACCTTCAGGATTCTTCCGAATCTCCAGGCAAGCGGTGGTGTGTTAGTTTCCTTGATAATAACGAGGACTCCCGGCTGGATGCCTGTAGTTTCCATTGTTTTTTTAGCTGGCCTAGGGAGTAGTTGTCCCAGATATTCCCTAGACCAACGTTTCCAAAAATGTTGGCGCAGTCGCTCCACCAGTTGATACCTGGAGAGTCTGTTCTGCTGCAGATGTTGCAGCGAGGGCTCGCATGGTGCTGATATTGCACTTCCAATAAGAAAATGACCTGGTGTTAGTGCTGCGAGGTCATTTGGATCATTCGACAGCGGGCATAACGGCCGCGAGTTGAGACAGGCCTCAATGCCTACCAAGACCGTGTACAATTCCTCGAATGTGAGCAATGCATCTCGGACTACACGAATAAGATGAAATTTAACGCGTTTAATTGCAGCTTCCCACAATCCTCCGAAATTTGGAGCCCGTGGAGGGATAAAGTGCCATGATATATTATCTTCGCGTAACTTCTCTACTACGTTCTTTCCAAATTGCTCAGAGTGAAACAATTTGTTCAATAAATTTAATTCTTTTTGTGCTCCCACAAAATTGGTGGCGTTATCAGAATATATGTTTTTGATCATTCCGCGTCTGCCTAGAAACCTCTTTAACGCGTTTAAGAATCCGTCAGTGGTAAGGTTAGGCACCAATTCGAGGTGAATAGCTTTTGTCGCAAAACAAATAAACACACATACGTAAGTCTTTAACGTTCGTTTACCGCGACCACTACTTTCTTTTATAAAAATTGGTCCAGCGTAATCAACTCCACAGTTTATGAAAGGTTGGGAATATTGTGTTCGTGAAAATGGTAAATCACCCATTATTGGGTGTATGGATTTGGGATTTGCCCGAAAGCATGGTACGCACTTATGTAACACTTGGCGAACTTGACTACGACCAGACAATGGCCAATAATTTTCTCTAAGCGCAGCTAGAGTTGCTGTCGCGCCTGCATGTAAATGTTTTTCGTGTATATGTTTGATAATTAATTTTGTAATGTGATGTTTGGGCATAACTATTGGGTGCTTTTTATCGTATTCGATATTTGCATGTCGCAATCTGCCACCGACTCTGATGACCCCATCAGAATCAATAAATGGGCTCAAATTTATCAATTTACTTCTATTACTAATTTTGACACCTGAATTCAGACTATGCCAGTCCTTTTTTAAAATTAATTTTTGTAAAGATCTTACTATTGCCGTGGCAGCCTTTTGAATTTCAGTTACAGATAAACTACCTGTTTTCGCTTCAGTTTTGTTTCTACAATTATGCGCGAACCTTAAACAATACGCTATTATTCTGCGTAATTTGGGAAAATTTGAATATTTTGACATCCAGTCGATATCTGGAACTGATATGAACAATGACACTGTGCGAATTTCAGGGAGATTATCTAACTCTATCGATATTTCGGTAGCATGCCACATGTTTTCAGACTCTTTTAACCAATTAGGCCCGTGAAACCATAACGTATTATGTATTAGCTTTTGTGGGGTACAACCGCGTGAAACCAAATCTGCTGGATTGTTTGACGTTTGTACATGATACCAGGTTTCTGCTTTTGTCAATCTTTGTATCTCAGCCACCCGATTTGCTGCGAATGTTTTTAATTTGTTTGGAGGAGATGCGAGCCAAGCTAAAACTATTTTAGAGTCTGTCCAATAAAAAATGTTGCCAATGTTAATATTTAATGACTCCGTTACCGTTTTCATTAATCTAACGAGCAACAAGGCTGCACACAATTCTAATCGCGGAATTGTTAGTGTTTTTAATGGTGCTACGCGTGATTTTGCACACATTAGGTGCACATGTATTTGACCGCGAATGTCAATCGACCTTACATATATACATGCTCCGTATGCCTTCTGGGAGGCATCTGCAAACCCATGTAGCTGAATGGATTCCGTGGGATATACGTCAATAACCTTACGCGAAATCTGAATTAGATTGACATCCTTTAATTGTTCGGCTAACTGTGTCCACGAACACTGTAAATCGGTTGGAACTGGCACGTCCCAATCATGCTTTAATTGCCATAATTTTTGCGCACACAATGATAGGACTTAACAAACCTAATGGCTCGAATATTTGTGATATTTTGGATAGCAACGATCTTTTTGTTACTGGTATATTTGTTTCAATTATTGATGCATTGATTACATAATTTAATTGATCGGTGTTGTAATTCCACCAAAGACCTAATAATTTAGTATTGCCGTCACTTTCAAAATTAACCATATGCTCTGACTGAGAAGCATCTGGTAACAAGGATGGTTCATTTGATGCCCATTTTCTTAAATGAAATCCGCCCCGAGATAGTAGTTCTTGCAAATCGTTACGTAATTGGAGGGCTTCTTTGAGAGAATGAGTACCAGTTAATAAATCGTCCATGTAAAAATCCCGGCGAACGATATCTGAAGCTACCGGAAAATTTGAATGTTCTATTTCAGCTAACTGATGCATACATTGTACTGCTATATAGGGTGCACATGCTGTGCCGTATGTCACGGTATTTAATTGATAAAATTTTAATTCTTCCGACTTTTTGTTTCGCCAAATTATACATTGATAATTTCTATCTTTCGGATCTACTAAAATTTGTCTGAACATTTTCTTGATGTCAGCTGTCAAAACATATTGATATGTGCGAAATCTGATCATTATGTTAAATAAATCTTGTTGTAATTTGGGTCCTACCATTAACGTATCGTTTAGGCTCAAACCTGTGGTTGTTTTCACGGACGCGTCAAACACTACCCGGAGTTTTGTCGTGGTACTTAATTCTCTGCATACGGCGTGATGCGGTAAAAAGTTTATAGATTGTTGCGTTACTTTATCGTCTATATTTTCTACCAGTTGCATGTGATTAAGTTCTAAGTATTCTTGAATAAAATTGCAATATTCATTTTGTAGCGCGTTGTTTCGATTTAGTTTATTTTCTAGACTGTAAAACCTATTTGTGGCAATTTGTTTAGAGTATCCTAAATCTGATCAATTATCCTTAAAAGGAAGGCAGACAATAAAACGACCCGATGCGTCTCTTTTATAAGTAGATTTGAAATGTTCAACACATATGTTCTCTTCGGCAGAGTAATTGATTACTTCATTATCTTTTCTGCATTCCTCGATTTCCCAAAATTTTGCTATTTGTGTCTCTAGTGTATTTAAGTTACAATGGGTTTTATTTTGAATTTGTACTAGAGGCATATCACCGCCAACAATCCAGCCTAATTCAGTTTCATGGAAATGCGGACCTTGATGCGTTGCCGATACATGACCACCACGTAGTACGGCCCAAAATATACTTGCCCCTAACAAAATGTCAACTTTTCGACTTATATTGAAATTTGTGTCAGCTAAATTAATATTTGAAGGCATTTTCACATTATCTTTTTCAAACGAAATGGTTGGTAAGTTATCAGTTATTTTCGGAATAACTAAACATGAAATATTGTGAATTTTTGAACTGAATTTTGATTTGAATTCTACATGTGTACTATAATTGGAATTACTGCTTACATTATTTATACCGTTTACCGAAATATTTGTGGGTTTAAGTAATAAACCTAAATTGTTACATACTGCGTGTGTTATTAAATTCGATTGAGAACCCACATCAAGCAATGCGCGCCTTTTTTGCCAATTTCCTGAACCGGCTCTAATTAATATTTCTGCGGTACAGAGGAGAGTTTGATTATTTACTTGAATACTGTTATGAACATGATTTGTACTTGTTGACACCGATTCTGTTAAATGTAAAAGAGTATTATGTTTTTGTTTGCAAATTTTGCATGAACCATATTTACATTCAGAAGCCTTGTGGTTTAATCGGAAGCAATTTAGACATATTTTATGATATTTTAATTTACTGATTCTTTCTGGAATAGACAACTGTAGAAAGTCTTTGCATTTATATAATCCGTGTTCATTATAACACAAAGGGCACTGAATTTTGGTTTTTAGTGAAAAACAATTACTAGTAGTTCGATCTTTACCTGACCTACTGCTACTTGG
Source organism: Poecilus cupreus (assembly GCA_963942605.1). Taxonomy (NCBI): domain Eukaryota; kingdom Metazoa; phylum Arthropoda; class Insecta; order Coleoptera; family Carabidae; genus Poecilus; species Poecilus cupreus. The sequence continues at coordinate 3,053,467 of OZ012715.1, read as the reverse complement.
ATTATATTGAATATTTTGTTTATTTGACGCGTTAAGTGACTCTAATAATAAACATTTCTTCTGTAAAAATATTTTCAATTCTTCAATTGATGGTAATTCAGTACTCAAAGTACTTTCCCATTCCCTTTTGGTATGAAAATCAAATTTTTGTGTAATAATAGGTACGATAATAGCATCCCATTGGTTAATTGGTTGTTTTAATGATTTAAGAGCTTCTAAATTGATATTAATATCATCTACTAGTTGTCGTATTGCTGTATGTGAAGCTTTTAGAAGTTGTGGTGAATTAATAATTTTGAAAACATGCTCTTGTATGATGAGTCTAGTGTTCTCAAAACGTTTTTTAAGTGTATCCCATGCTATCTGGTAATTTATTTCAGAAATCGCTACTGATTCTATTGTTTTGAATGCATCGCCTTTTAGGCATGACCGTAAGTAATGAAATTTTTCTATATTGCTATGTAAATTACTATCGTGTATGAGTGCTTTAAATGTATCATGAAATGCTGTCCAATTAGTATAATTTCCCTCAAAATGTGGTAAATTTAACGGTGGTAAACGAACGTTGCTGACTGGCTGTATTGTTGTGCGTTCATTTGTTCCTGAATTTAAAATTGTATTGCTAATATTAGCAGATTTTTCTATTATTGTGAGTACCTTACACTCGGCGTCGTAATATTTTTGCTCAAATTCTTCGCGTTCTTTAGTATATTTATCTATATTACGCGCGTCTATTAAATCTAATTCGCTTTGAATAAGATCAAATTGTTGGTAAGCTGCTTGTAAATGCGGTAAACGAACTTTTAATTGTTGAATGTTATCACTCGTTTCATTAAATTTATCAACTGCTGATACAATTCTTGTTAGTGATGCTTTTACTAATCTGCGTTTGTCGATTAGTTTTTTTATGTCACTATCTCTGTCCGTACTCATGATTGCTCACAACCGAGAAAGGTACAAGTCGAGGAAATGCAAAGAGGCCTACCTAAATCTGCTGATGAAGGTGCCCGCTGTATGTGAATATCCTGTCGTCACCGTCGATGCTCAGGCTGTTGCCGTCGCTGATTCCGTCGATGCTGCTGACCAGGAGATTGATGATGAAGGTACTCATCCAACTATCCGGCTCGAAGGACCAAAAAATGTTGGGTCGCGTTGCTCGGATGAATCGTTGCAGGACGCGAACGCCGTGTTAATATGCCGGTGATGGACTAAGTAACAACTGTTCTTGTGGTTTATTTAATTTAATTTGATTTAAGTTATTTTTTGACATTAACAACATGAATTCTCTTACATCAATCAATAAAACAACTCTTGTTTTTTTTACAAAATTTTTATATATATCTATTGTCTTTCATGGCACCTTATTTTCTTTTAATGTTTTTATTCAAGGCACTCTTCTGCTGGTAATTACGATGAGTTCTGAACAGTGATATTAGTTAATTTAGAAATACATTCCTCAGCCCAGCAGACCTAACCTAACCTATACAATATTATAAAGTATTTATTTTATTTACAAACTCATTTATAGTACTTTAAACAGAAGAAACCATGCTGGAAAATACATGTTTGAAATAAAAATGTTTTAAAAAAATATATATATTATACTAGGATAACTAACCTAAAATTTGCTCATAATATACAAAGAGCCTTAAATTAAGTTATTATACAGACAAATTATTTTTACAATCTTGAAAATATTCCTGAGTGCTATAATACTCTTTGTTTATAAGAATTTGTTTAATATGAGACAGTGCCTTTTTAGTGGTCATTGCTTTTATGGTATTCGGTAAAGCATTGTAATATAGAATACCAGAGTAATAATGTCCATTTTCATACGCTTTTGTATTGTGTTTAGGTATCTCAAGTAGAGTGTGTGAACATCTGGTTACATAGTTTTTATACGAAATGGATTTATATGAACTAATATTCCTCAAGCAAAATTTTAGAATTTCAAAAATGTAGGTACTGTGTATAGTTAATATATTCAAAAAATTGAATTTTCCTTTGCACGAGTCAATTGGCCCTAAGTTACATAATACTCTTACAATTTTCTTTTGAATAACAAATATCTCAGATACTAGGGGTGAATTACCCCATAACAATTTACCGTATGTTGTTATTGTATTGAAATAAATAAATAAATAAATATATCATCACGCCTTTTACCCATTACGGGTGTGGCACTCTGCTTACGCAGATCTCGGTAGGTGATATATATTTTTTCGTATGAAGTGCGGTTACCAGCCGTCAAATCATAGCCCCCAAGGATGTTAGTGGAGGGGGAACGACAGGGGTAAATTTAAATTTGTAACTGTCGGCAGTGGGATTCGAACTGAAGATCTCACGATCCACAGTCCGACACGTTACCACGGAGCTATTTATTGTATTGAAATAACTGAAATATACTATTTTTAGAGACTTGATGCCAATATTCTTACATAATAGCCTTAAACAATATAATGTTTTGTTCAATTTAGGTATGATATGAGATACTTGATTATTCCACTTTAAATCAGACTGTATGAGAAGACCAAGCATTGTGATACAAGTGGTTGTGTTTATATCTTTGTACTGAATGTTAACAATACTTGTGTCGTAGCTGGAAAGTTTAAAATAAATAATATTTGTTTTGGATATATTTAAAGTTAAATAATAATTATTACACCAAGTTTCAATTGTTTTTATTAAAGATATCATATTGTTTCTTAAATTGGAGAAATTTTCATGTGATATCACAAAGTATAAATCATCTGCATAAATTACACATTTTGCAAAACTTTTAACAATACTACAGATATCGTTTATATATAACAAAAATAATAGGGGTCCTAAAACTGAGCCTTGCGGTACACCAGATATTACGTAACTAGTGTCAGAATAAAAGTTTGTACTGAGACCATGTGAGTTAACATTAGAGATTTTGGTTATTTGTGATCTTTCTTCCAAATAAGATTGAAACCATGAAAGTGCAACTCCTCTAACCCCATAATGTTCTAATTTATTCAAAAGGTGACTGTGTTTTACAGTGTCGAATGCTTTCGATAGATCACAAGAAAGTCCCATTACATGTTTTCGTTGATCTAAGGAGGTTAAGACATAGTTTACAAAGTCACTGGCCGCAGTTAGAGTAGATTTATTTTGTGTGAATCCGTGTTGACAATCGGAGAGGATTTTATTATTAGTAAGGAATGACTGTAGCCTATAGTACATGAGCTTTTCTAATATTTTGGAAAAGACAGAAAGTAACGATATAGGACGATAGTTGTTTACACAATGAGGACTTCCTTTTTTGTGTATAGGAGTCACAACACTTAGTTTATATATACCCGGAAACACACCTTCTTCCATTGATATATTATAAAGATAGCACAATGGTTTTAATAAATGCACTGCACAGTGTTTTAATAAAAATGATGATATTTCATCGTAGCCGGAGGAATAGGTGTTTTTGAAAGACGTGATGATATTAAAAATTTCTTCTTCGGATGTAGGATACAGATACATTGTTGTCGCAGTACGCGTTGTTGGTGTTTGGGTATTCCCTGATGGATTAGTATGTTGTGAGGTTTGATTGACACCATGCTTTATAAACTGATTTTTGAAGATTTCAGCAATTTCACTGGGATCAGTTACTTGTGTGCCGTTATTGTTGAGAGAAATGTTTTCTTGAGTTTTAGATTTTTTTGAGGTGTTTGTATTATTTTTAATTATTTCCCAGGCTGTTTTTATTTTATTATCTGATTTTAGTATTTTTTCTGTGTTAAACAAAAGTTTTGCTGAATAAATTTTTTTTTTAAATACTGCAGTATTTTTTAACGTATGATTTAAATTCTAGGCTGGTAGAGGATTTTTATTGAATAATTAATGATCTATTATGTTTGCATGAAGTTTTTATACCCGTCGTGATCCAATTGTTGTTTTTAATTTTGGGACGGATGGTTTTTTTAATAGGAAAAGCGATGTTGAAGTTTTCTGTAATAATTTTGTTATATAGTTTGAATTTTCCATCAAACGTATCTTGCTCAGACAAAATTTCCCATTCAATATTGAGAAGAAGGTTGTTAAAATTGCATGTATTATTATTACTGAATAATCTCTTCATAACCGCTTTTTTAGTATCAGGTAATTCTGTATTTGATAAGGAACAGATTAATCCATAGTGATCTGATAAGCCTGTATTTGAGATACTCTGGTTGCACACAATATCTTTTTGTGAGAAAATATTGTCAATACAAGTAGCACTAATATTTGTTACTCGGGTTGGATTTGAGAAGTTTGGGAACAAATTGTATGATTCTAGTATTGATAGAAATCTTTCAGTATTACGATTTTTTGTCAACAAGTTTATATTTGTATCCGCAGATAATATGATTATACGTTAGTATAATTAAGTTTAAAGAGAGATGATAGCAAGCATTCTAGTTTTTCAAAGTATTAATCTAAATCGCTGTCTGGCGTTCTGTAAATTGTAGCGAACGTGATAGTTTCGTCTCTATTTTTTAGGTTGATAACGGAAAATTCGAAGTTCTTTTCAGAATTTAAATAATTAAATTTGTTAATATTTTGAAAATTGACATTATCTCTAACAAAAATGCAAGTTCCTCCATGCTCCATATTAGATCGCGCTGAGAATGATGCTAATTTATATACATACAAATTTATTTATTTATTTATTTATTTACTTTAAACCTTACAGACAACTGTCCAAAAACAGGTAAAGAAAACCAATGCCTTAAGAAATAAGTAAGAACATTGAATACAATATATATAAAAAAGCATGCATCATGCATAAATGTTTATAAATCTGATCTAAAGTTCATGATAACATACATTACGCAGATTGGCTATTGTACAATTAAATATATCACAAATATTGCTAATTCTATTGTAATTAGAACACATAATGAAAACTGGAGACTTTTGTAACAAATTAGTATTAGCTTTAGGGTTGTAAAATGTACTAACTTTACGAGACTCAATACGAGGGACTGAAAAATTAAGTTTAGCAACTAAGTAAATGCAGTCAATTTCATTATTTATAAATTTATATAAAAAAGATATGCTTTGTTCTGAGTGTCTGGTTTCAAGGGAAAAAAGTCAAAAGTATCCAGCAATTCTTGATGACTACACCCTCTATCGGGATAAATATTATAAGTTCTGAACCACATGTACTTTAAAAATTTCCTCTGTACCTTCTCAATTGCTAGTATCGAGCCTTCAGAACGCGGATACCAAATTAATGAACAGTATTCTAAACTAGACCTCACAAGCGAGAAAAAGAGGGATTTCAAAGCTACTATGTTTTTAAATGATTTAGTATTTCGTATAATAAAACCAATTGTTCTATTAGCTTTATTTACCGCTTTGATTATATGATCTTCAAATGTTAATTTGGGTCAAAGATAATACCTAAGTCTTTCACAATACTTGGACGTTTCAACTCTTCATTGTTTATAATATATTCATGTTCAATAAATAGACGTTTACGTGTATACGTCATAACTTGACACTTTTTTATATTTAAGTGTAGTTTGTTGACAGAAAACCACTCATTTATTATATTTAAATTTAACTGAAGTTGCAAACAATCTTCATAAGATTTAATTGAATGGAATAATTTCACATCATCTGCAAACATAAGCATATTACAACTATTTATAACATCGGGAAGATCATTAATAAATAATACAAATAATAATGGTCCAAGAACCGACCCTTGCGGGACTCCAGATTTTGCTATAAATGAGTTCGAATAAAATCCATTAAACGCTACATGTTGCGGTCTACAATGCAAGTATGATATAAATAAATTTAACAAGTTATCATTAAATCCGAAATTTTGAAGCTTTTGAATTAAAATGTAATGATCGATGCGATCGAACGCTTTGGAAAAGTCAGTATAGATCACATCAACTTGACCGTGATTATCTAATGTTTCAGATATATACTGACAAAGGGAACTTAAATTTGTGAGGGTTGATCTTTTTGCCATAAACCCATGTTGCAGCGGTGAAATATAACTTTTAATTTGAGGTAATATCTTGTTATATAATGCAATTTCGAAAACTTTTGCAAAGTTCGAGAGGAGAGCAACTGGTCTGTAATTATGTATATCAGAATCATCGCCAGATTTTAACACTGGACATATCTTAGTTTCTTTCCATATTTCCGGAAAGGAAGAGGACTTAAGACAAAGATTGAAAATTTTTAACAATGGACAGACTAATGTGCTAGAGCAATCCTTTATTAAAAATGATGGAATTTGATCTGTACCAGATGATAATTTGTTATTTAGTGATTTTATAGCGAAACAAATATCCTCTTCTGAAAAATATGTAGCTGTAACCGATGGAAGGTTATTATAAACTTCGTTGTAAATTACTGCATTATTAATATTACTACAGGAGTCTGTAAAAACACTACTAAAAAATTCTTTGAATAATTCTAGAATTTCCTTAGGGTTATTCTTAACGGAATCACTTAAATGCATAGTACCAGGGATCCTACTTTTATTATTTTTATTGTTAATAAAGGACCAAAATGTTTTTGGATCCGAAGTTACTGATTGCTCGATATTAACTAAATAAGCACTGTATGCAGTTCTAATTTGATATTTAGTTAAGGCTCTTAAACGTTTATATTCTGAGAAGTCAGAATCATTTTTAGTTTGTTTATACAGCAAATGAATCTTATTTTTCTGCTTGATATTAACAATTATCTCTCTATTGAACTATGGAGGGTACTTTTGACTTTTATTTTTACGTTTTGGAACATATAAATCAATAATTGAGTATAAAATATCATAGAATTTACTGCACATTGAATTAATATCGTCATACTCTCCTAATATATCCCAAGATGTATTTAATAAAGCTTCATACAATTCATGAAAATTGGCTTTTCTAAAGTTATATGGTGGGTTGACTGACATTTTCGGAAATTTAGAGGTTTCCGTGCCAAATATATGTAAATCAATTTTTAATGACGGGTGGTGCAAATCCTCGTCTACAAATGGGTGCGTATCTCGTGAAGCAGTACATTTTAAATTTGAAAAAACAAGGTCTAATAACCTCCCGTTAACATTTACAATATTGTTCCATTGCACTAAATCAAGCGTACTTGAAAAATTTATTAATGTATTTGTTAGCGGATCTCTATGAGCACTATCATTGAACATAGGCATATTAAAATCTCCAATTATAAGTACATTTTTATTAAACATTAATAAATCCTCAAGAAAGTCTACCATGTACTCTAAATCGTGAGTGGCGGGCGTGTGAGGAATATAAATCACAATTATATATAAAATAACTGAATTAATTGAGCATTTACAACCTAAAATATGAAATGATTGCAAAACGGTAATTAATTGACTGAGATCCAACATTTCAACAATAATATTATTTTTAACGGCTAAGAGAACGCCTCCACCTCTTGTTAAATTTAATAATTGAAAATTACGATCTTTTCTAAAAACATTATACATACCTAAATTAATAAATTCTGAATTATTAATATCAGAAGTAAGCCATGTTTCGGTTAATATGATTATATCAAATTCATTATCTAGTGAACATAAATAAAACTGATTTAGTTTATTTTTCAAACTGCGGACATTCTGATAATAACAACTGATAAATTTACTTGATTTACAACCAATATTGGGGGTTGTTATGTTGATTTTTGAGCTGCTGGAGGAACCCCTAAAAAATTCTTCTGAACACTTTCGCTTTTTTGAAAAAATCGATTAAGGATTACATCACATGGCCAGTTCGCAGCATCCAATACAGTATCCTTAAAATTTCCAGGAACACTTTTTTTAAATGAACTGTAAGAGTTGAATTTTGTTCTTAATTTTACACAAGAATAGTTATTAATAGATAAATTGTCCAAATGCTGATTAATAGAGTCCGTGTTAGTGTCAGGGGATAGTCTTGATACGAAAACATGAAAATATTTCTGCACTGCCATTAAGTTAGTATTTAGTCCTTTGCTAGTTGCAGTTGTAATAGAACTACGCTTGATATTGTTTTTAATTCTTTTACGTTGAACTTCGGTGAAACCGTCCTCATCTGTAGTGAAGTTTGGGATAATTAACTCATCAGATTGGTCCATTGGGATGGAACCCGAATTAGATCTTGACACTGTTGCATTTATATTTTTGTTTTCATTCTGAGATTGTGATCTTGTTTTAATAATATTGACAGTAGATTGATTATTGATTACTGAATCAGCAAACGATTTTTATTGTTTATTAAACTGGTAGTGTCACCTGTTTTAATCTTTTGTATTAACTCCTCTTGGTTTAAAGTTGATAAGGTAGAAGGTGACTGACCGGAGTTTGCGAGTTGGATAGCGAATGGTTCATGCATATTTTTTAAATCTTTCAGGTTATTATTAATGTCAAGTATACTTGACTTTAAATTTGAAACATCTTCTTTAGGATGACTTATTATTATTTCTTGATTTTTAATAATATCAAAACAGTTTTTTAATAAGGTATGTACACTTTCCATATTATGTATATCAGGTTCACACGTTTTAGAACATTTTTCACAAACCCATTTTATTTGCAAATTGCCAGATATTACGGACAATTCACTTTTTTTAAGAGATGCACAAGCCATATGGAAGGTTTTATTGCAATTTCCATAGCACTGCACAATTAATTTATCTTTAGAATCGATAATTTCTTTACAAAAATTACAAACTTGGCTATTACTATTCGCCATGTTTTTCAAAATTTCTTGCTCTCTTAAGCAGTGTTCGTTGAAGGATAATATGACAGGGGATGTTGTTAGTTCACTTAAAAATATTTCCAGTTCATTTAACTTATTGTGAATGCCCTGGATATTTTGGAAGTAAATAACAAATTCATGATTTTTAATTAATTGCTATTGTTGTTGGTCAGATTTTGTTGAAGATTGCGTCTTTTTAATAATAGATGGGACACCACGAATAAATTTAATTGTCAGATTTTATTTTATTTTACCCAACTTAACTATATGTATACATTCGTGTTCACAAGACCAATGGCTACTGACTGGCTTGGACAATATTTTACAACAAATTTTAAATTAAAACTCAGTTGGAGTGCAAGCAGATGCTGCGCTCTATGACTACTCAAAATACTACAATAAACCCATTAGGATCACTTATTAAATTTATCTCCGGTAATATGGACCACGACGATGCTCAAGAAATTCATAATAATATTTAAAAATTAAAAACAGATCATAATAAAATAGTTACAAAATTAAATAATCAGATTTCATTTCAAAACATATCATGATGAACATAAATGAGACCATGACACTGATTATTAAAAATCAAATTAGTATTGAAAATAAAACGAACGAATTAATTCAATCAATTAATAAACAAAAATTTTTTTTCCCATTTTTTATAGACACAAGAAATTTTGGAAAAAATTAAATTTAACTTTGATTCATTATTAAATTATTTAGAGGAAATAGAAAACGCAGTAACATTTGCCAATCTAGAAGTTGTACACCCAAGTATTATTTCTTATAAAGTATTAAAAGATATTGTTGAAGAATTATATTCACTTTATGATAATAAACAGCTGTTATTTTCAAATATCAATGACATTTCTAAATATTATAAAGTTATCAAAATTAGAGTTTATATTTTAAATGAAAAGATAATGTTTTCACTTGACTTTCACTTAATATACCCGGAAACCCTAGATCATTATCATTTATTTTCAATCCTTAGTACCAACCAAACAACTATCATTCCTCCCGCTACCTAGCTATCATAAGCAACAACGTTTATCAATATAGCAATGAAGAATGCGTAGATCTGCAGTCCGAATTTCTTTGTAAAAGCACCAATCTTTTACCAGTTCAAAGGGTTGAAGAATGCCTAACTTCAATCTTATCATCAGAAGTCACAGTAACCAGTTGTCAACAAATACCAATCAAAATCAATCAACAAGTAATATTACAAATCAATGAAGCACATTACGTCGCCATATTCCCAAAACTTCAAAGAGTACAAACTACGTGTAAACAAAATTCAATCGTTTATTTAAAAGGGACTTAATAAAAATATCATCGTACGTATACGTAAAATAAACTGAAGAATATACCAGGGCATCCAGTTAGTTTACAAAAAATCAACATGCGAAACTCAACAGTACCACAAATAGAAAAATTCAATTTGGATAAAGTTCCTCTCGATAAATTACATCAATTACAACTTCAAGAGTTAGAAGAATTCCCAATCGAATCGATCACCACCCACGAAAACTATTCAAAAGGCTCAATCATCGGAGTCAGCATACTAGCAATGGTTATCTTATTTTATTTTATAATAAAAATAAAAAGTAAGGTCTTGCAGAAAAAGAGAGTCAACCCGAGGTCAACTGCACTCAACGAAACTAAAGTCGTTCCACCCTAGAGTTTATTCTCAAGGAGGGAGGTGTTACCTAACGTCTACCTGCCGACATCAGCGTTTCCCATCGGCCGCTATGTTCCCGCGAGCTGAGGAAGAATCATATTTCTGTTAACTGTACACATGTTGTTTTATCTTGTATGTAGTTTTAGTATTCAGTCTTGTTGTACTGTTAAAGCAATAAACATCTAATAACTTTGCCTCTCTGTCCCAATGTAAAAATAAAGTATTTAAAAACCGATATCCAAGTTCTTATCAATTAAGTCATATATATATATATATATATATATATATATATATATATATATATATATATATATATATATATAAACTGTCAACAAATACAATATTTGTTTGAGTCTATAGATTCTGTTTCTCCTCTCATAAATAATAACTTCTTACTTCTTGTTGATATCAATTTAACAAAATTAAATGATTTTACGACTAGTGGATATCGTGATAATATTATACATACTTACGAAAGTTTTTAATGCTCATCAATACAACCTGAATGTAAATTCATACAACATACTTCTTAAAGTTCTTGTTTCAAACATGCATTGTACTCGTACTTCAGCATGATTCTTTTGTTGAAGAGGATTTGCATCATCCCGCATTAACAATTTCCCCGTCCATTACTTGTTCTCACGCAGATAATTCTACATCTATATCTAACATTGCCTTATACAATTTTCATCATGCTAATTTCGAAATGCTTTATATTCTACTATTGAATGTTGACTGGAGTAGTGTTTATTCATGAAAACATGTGATAATGTTGATACAGCCTTTAATGAATTTTATAAAATAATATGTGAAGTAATTCCCCTTGGTTTAACTCCAATATTATAAATAATATAAAAATAGAAGAAAAATACCATAAACTATATACAACCACGAATAATGAAAATCATTTTAATGAATCCAAACACTTATGTGAATTTGTTAAAAAAATTATTAAAATTAAACCTGAAAAATATTTGGCTAATGTGGAGGATAGTATAACTTCGGATCCAAATAAACTACGGACGCACATAAATAACAAAAAACGTTCAACTAGAATTCAGGGACAAATGCATAATAAAGAATAAACATTTAACACTCCTCCCGAAATTGTTCAGGGGCTTGTTGATTTTTTCATGTGCTTATTCTGATGAATTATTTGAGAAAAACCCTGATAACAACAATAAAATAAATTACAGTAATATTATATTCTGATTGATTTAATCGTAACACAAATAGTTTAAATTTTTGGGTCTCACTTGGTTAAGGCTTAGAAGCCATACACTTAAATAAAACTATTGAGTTTATAATTAAGGTGATATTTTGTTAGTACTTCTACTTCAAAGTTATTATACTAAAAGTTTACGAAGATTAAAATATTGCAGACTAGATTGTACTGTGTTTATTGAATAATAATAATGTCAGTAATAATGCCAACAATAATGCCAACAATAATGCCAGTCGAGGAGAGGAGACGCTGAGTTTTTATACACATTTTAGTTAATACATCAGCATTTCTCGCGTCCTCACTCACAAGAACGTGTCTTTTCTTAACTAAATGTAATAATTTGAAAACAGGTGTATGAGCAAATACATTTCCTTGAATTTGTCAACATTTATTTGACCTGTAGTTCATACACGTGTTTGCAAATTATGCTGAGGATATAACACCATCTCTCTAAGAAAGAATGAGTTAAATATCTATTGTAATTCATTCATCCTATTCTTAATTCTACCGGAGCGCCGAGGTAGGTCCATTTCAATAGCCCCCCAAATCATTTTTTTAATGTTTATTTTTCACTGTTGTATTGAGTTAGTTATGTGCTCAATTTTGCAGTACATTAAAAGTTTTGTGCTTGTCACGTGCAGCTTAAAATACGCATGTAATTATGAGGGGCTAGTGAAATGCTTAGCCCCCCCAAATCGATTTTTTATTATTTTTATTATATCAGTATATTGTGCTAGTTATGTGCTCAATTGTGCAGTACATTAACAGTTTTGTGCTTGTCACGTGCAGCTTAAAATAAGCATTTAAGTATGAGGGGCTAGTAAAATGCTTAGCCCCCCAAATCGATTTTTTATTATTGTTATTTCATCAGTATATTGTGCTAGTTATGTGCTCAATTGTGCACTATAAAAAAAGTTTTGTTCTTTTCACTTGCAGTTTTAAATAAGCATTTAAATGTGAGGGGCTAGTGAAATGCTTAGCCCCCCCAAATCGATTTTTTATTATTTTTATTTCATTAGTATATTGTGCTTGTTATGTGCTCAATTGTGCGCTATAATAAAAATTTTGTGCTTGTCACCCGCAGTTTAGAATAAACATTTAAGTATGAGGGGCTAGTGAAATGCTCAGTCCCCTAATCTATTTTTTCTAATTTTGAACATGTATGACTTGTTCCTTGCGTATAACTATTGTGACAATTATTTGACATATAGATATTATACCTGTTTAATTTAAAATATTAATTAATATCTAGTCTTTAAAACTTTGTATCTGTTTATACACGTCGTATTTTTACGTGTAATGGTGGGTCGCACTTTCTCAAAAAGAAACAATTCAACTGATGTAAAAAATGAATTTATTTCTAACAACACACCAAATAAAATGATAAATAATGCAGAGTAAATATAACAAATAAACTAAACAAAATAATACAAAAATAATACAAAGCGAACTTGGATTCGTGAATTTTGAAAGAATTTAGATAAATTAATAGTTGAATATTGAAATGACTTGAAACTTGAACGTAAACTTGCTTATGAAGTTTGAAGGTAATTGACTTGATTGTACGAAGACTAAAAACTGACTGATTGTTACAACGACTAAAAACTGACTGCTTGGTACAACGACTAAAACTGACTGCTTGGTACAACGACTAAAACTGACTGCTTGGTACAACGACTAAAACTGACTGACTAAAGATTCCAAAAAGTTAAAATTTAAAAATGAAAATAATACGCATCATCCCCACCTCAGTGACGTCAGAGGGTGGTTTGTTCGAGTGCGTGAGTGAAATTCCAAGAACGCAATTTCTTAGAACTATACACAAAAAATGGTTGTATGTAGTGCACCAGATTCGATGCACACATGCTTATAGCTAACATGCAAGAGGGATGCGAATGTCAACCCTCTTAAGGATTTTAAACGGTCCAGAAAGGTTGTTTATTACCGGCACTTGACTTGACACCGAACCAATATTCTTAAAAATGACAACTTAGTAATAATTTATAAAGTCAGGGATACTAACACTTGCCACATGGCCACTGACACTTGACACTACACAACATCCCGCCCGCCTTGAAAGGCTTCACTTTCAATTGAAATCGTACTTACAGTTTATAGTCATTCTAAGGGTAGGGGGCACAGCTTTGTTGAGGGACGCTTGAAAATACCTGCTGCCGTACGCACGGCTGCTGCACGCACGATTCCGTCTTGGCCTGGATGGGTTTCCTCGATGCGCCCGAGGTGCCACTGAAGTGGAGGTAGATTGTCCTAGCGAACTACGACGAGCTGGCCCGGTTGAAGGTCGTTGCCGTCGTGCTGCTTCCACTTGGTCCGCACTTGCAAATGAGACAGGTATTCTCTGGACCAGCGGGACCAGAAATGCTGGCGGAGGCGCTCAATATGCTGCCATCTTGATAATCGGTTAGTTGGAACGGAGGATATGTCAGGCTCAGCATTTGAGGTTAACGCGTTTCCAATCAGGAAGTGACCAGGTGTTAAAGCAGAATAGTCATTGGGATCATTGGATAATGGAATTAAAGGTCTTGAGTTAAGTATTGCTTCAATTTGGACAAGAAATGAGTAAGTTTCTTCATATGTCAAACAACTATTACCAATAACGCGACGTATGTGATGTTTTACGGATTTTACTGCAGCTTCCCAGATACCGCCAAAATGAGGCGCTCTTGGCGGTATGAAATGCCAATTAATATTGTCCGTTGACATATTAGAGATGATCTTATTTTTGGAATAATCATTATTGAATAAAACGTACAGCTTATGCAATTCATGATTCGCTCCAATGAAATTAGTTCCATTATCCGAATAGATATATTGAGGCTTTCCTCTGCGCGACATGAATCTCTTCATTGCCGGCAGAAAAGTTTCTGTGAGCTCTTGAATTTCACCTATACGATTGGCTACAAAGATTTGAAAATTGCGGGAAATTGATTTAATCCAAGACAGTTCGATTGTTGAATCCGTCCAATTGTAAATACTATTAATGTTGATACATAAAATATTAATAACCTTTTTCATCAGTCTAGCCAAAAGAACAGCGCCACATAATTCGAGCTTTGGAAGTGAAATATTTTTCAAAGGAGCCACTCTTGACTTAGCGCACAGCAGATTAATAAAATGTTTTCCTCCTTGACAGGTACTCCTTACGTAAATGCAGGCGCTGTAGGCCCGCTCACTGGCGTCTGAAAACCCATGAAGCTCAATTTGAGCGGCTTGCTCTAGTGGTATTACGCAGCGGGGGATGTGTAAATTTGTTAAGTTGCTTAATTGATTTTTGAAATTAGTCCACTGAGTATGAACTGATAATGGCACGGATTCATCCCAATCAAGCTGTATTTGCCAAAGTTGTTGCATTATTAATTTAGCATTAATAATGACCGGTCCAATTAATCCAAGAGGATCAAATATTTTTGATATTTCTGATAAGATTCCCCTTTTTGTCGCCTTTGGCGTAGGATTGAAATTGGATATTGAAAATGTAAAACAATCGGTGTTTACATTCCACTGAAGACCCAATGTGCTAATATCATCTTTATCCAAGCTGACCGTAGCATGCTCAAGATCTCTAGAAATATTGTTTATTAGCTCTGGACAATTGGACGCCCATTTGCGTAACGCAAAACCACCTTTAAGCAGCATTTTAGAGAGTTCTTGCTGAATGTTCAAAACTTGTTCTTTCGAATTGGCTCCTGATAATAAATCATCAACATAGAAGTCTCGTAGAGTGATTTCAGAAGCCAAGGGAAAATTGTGTTGTTCGTCGCGAGCTAATTGTTGCAGCGACCGAACGGCGAGAAAAGAGGCTGACGCCGTACCATACGTAACTGTGGATAGCTCGGACGTTTCGATTTTGTCATTTTCATTTTTGCGCCATAATATTCTTTGCAAGCAAGTTTGTGATGGATGAACTAGAACTTGCCGATACATTTTGGCAATATCTGCGGTGATGACGTATCTGTGACTTCTGAATCGCATGATGATCGATAAAAGATCTTGCTGAACGACTGGACCAATCATTTGTATGTCGTTTAATGATACTCCGGTCGTAGTTTTAGCAGAGCCGTCAAAAACTACGCGTAATTTGGTCGTTAAACTTGATTTTTTATAACTGCGTGATGCGGCAAATAAAATGACTTCTCGCTGTTATCATCTCTAATTGAGATGAGTTTCATGTGACCAAGCGCGATGTACTCATCGATAAATTCCGTATAATTATTTTTTAAAATTGGATCTTTCCGGAATTTTCTTTCAAGTGAATGTAAACGATTTTCGGCTTGAAATTTGGATTCGCCTAGAGAGAAAATGCCGTTTTCTTTAAATGGAATTTGTACTATGAAACGGCCAGTACTGTCTCGTGTATACGTTTTTAAAAAATGCTCTTCACACAGTTTTTCCTGCGGTGAATATGGCGGCGCATTTGAGTATTCTTCTAAATTCCAGAATCTCGTTAGCTTCTCGTTTAACTGACTGTTAAGCGCAAGATTGCAAGATGTTGATTTTATAGGACCGGAAGTTGAAGGTATTTTACCTGAAACGATCCAGCCGAGCTGCGTTTTTTGAAATATTGGTTGATTTCGCCCGGAATTGATTTGTCCAACGCATAAAAGATTCCAAAATAATTCAGCTCCGATTAACAGATCAATGGAATCAGATTTGTAGAAATATGGATCAGCGAGCTTGATATTGCTTGGAATTTGAATTTGATTAACATCAATCGAATGAAGCGGAAGTTGATCCGTTATTTGTTTTAATATCAAACAATTAATGTTAGCCTTAAATGCGTTGTAACATGACTTGATTGAGACATTTGTTTTCGAACAAACAGATGATTGTGTTTTATTTATGCCCAAAACAGGAATGTCAACATTTACTGATGTTAAATTTAAACGCTGAACACAGTAACTGGTTATAAAACATGATTGTGAACCAGAATCTAAAAGTGCGCGACAATGCTGATAATTGCCTGTAGAATCTCGCACTAGTATGATGGCTGTAGATAATAAAACTTGAACTGACTTGAACAATTTCTGATGTGAACAAGCCGAAATTGATATTTGTTCCATTTGCGCGGAACTGGCATCGGAGGAACTGCTATCAACATGCAAAAGAGTATTATGTTTTTCTGAGCATTTTCTGCATGTTCCAGAGCTACAAGTGTTTGATGAATGTCCCTTGCGTAGACAGTTCATGCATAAATTTTTATATTTTATTTGTTTAATACGTTCTTCGACAGAAAGATTTTTTAATTTCATACAATTGTAGATAGTATGAGATTTATTGTTACAGAAATAACAAAGCAGCTTGTCGGTTGAAATATGTGCAATTACTGAATGTCCTTGCTTATGTGGTACAGAATGCGCTATTTTATTAATAGATGGACACGGTTGTCTTCGATTGATGGCTTCTAAAGTTTCGCAACGTTTAGTTAAGAAATCTGTGAAATCTTTGAAAGTCGGCAGAGTATCCTTACTTAACGTTGTTTCCCAGTCTTTAATTGTGCATGAATCCAATTTGTTAGAAATAACATAAATTATAAGATCATCCCAGGTATCTGTAGGCCGGCCGAGTGACAATAAAATACGCATATGCTTTGTTACACCGTCTATAATTTGTCGTAAAATCTTGAAGTTTTCTTTACCCATTGAAGGTAAATCATGAATTGCTCGAATGTGTTTGTTTATTATGAGACGTTTGTTGTCATACCTGTCTACGAGCATTTTCCAAGCACAATCAAAATTAGCTTCAGATATTTCTAATGATGAAAGTATCTCAGCGGCTTCTCCTCGTAAAACAGATTTTAAATATTGTAATTTTTGAATTTTGGATAAATTGATGTTTGAAATTATAAGAGAGTTGAATGTATTATAAAAATCATACCATTCTTCGTAATTTCCGGCGAATCTAGGTAGGTTTATTTCCGGTAATCGTAAAGAATTTGAATGCGATTGTGATACATTTCTTTCTGAAGTTTCTGATGGAGTCAGTGAAGTTTTGTCATTGAATTTCTTGATTAATTTTTCAACTTGCTCATCCAGATCATAATATCTTTTCTCAAAATCGTCGCGCTCATTGATTGATAATTCAAAATTATCGGTGTCATTCAAGATATCTATGCTGTCTTGAATTTCATTGAATTGTTGAAGTAGTGACTGGAAGTTGGCTCTACGATTTTGAATTGTAAAAATATTTATGTCTTCGGAATTTAATGAATTGACATAGGTTTCAAATCGTGTAACTTGTCGCTTGACATTGCCTCGTTTGGCTTTTAGTTGTTTTAATTCTTCCGCCATTGTTAAATGAATAATGGGAAGTATGTATTGTATTGACGATTGACGGATATTTTAGGATAATTCGATAAAAAGGATTTGATTGGAAACACTAACCTGTAACCTCGTATGAACTTGACGCCAACGCGAACTCCTATTGCAGGGGCTGGTAGTTGTAGATCTAGACCTGGACCACGGCTGCTCAGGCTGTTGACACGCTGGATGTATCTTGATGAGTACGTCACAAGTTATGTCCAACACTAATTAACACTTGCACTTGTTTTAATATCCGGTACGAAGGACCATTATGTTTATACACGTCGTATTTTTACGTGTAATGGTGGGTCGCACTTTCTCAAAAAGAAACAATTCAACTGATGTAAAAAATGAATTTATTTCTAACAACACACCAAATAAAATGATAAATAATGCAGAGTAAATATAACAAATAAACTAAACAAAATAATACAAAAATAATACAAAGCGAACTTGGATTCGTGAATTTTGAAAGAATTTAGATAAATTAATAGTTGAATATTGAAATGACTTGAAACTTGAACGTAAACTTGCTTATGAAGTTTGAAGGTAATTGACTTGATTGTACGAAGACTAAAAACTGACTGATTGTTACAACGACTAAAAACTGACTGCTTGGTACAACGACTAAAACTGACTGCTTGGTACAACGACTAAAACTGACTGCTTGGTACAACGACTAAAACTGACTGACTAAAGATTCCAAAAAGTTAAAATTTAAAAATGAAAATAATACGCATCATCCCCACCTCAGTGACGTCAGAGGGTGGTTTGTTCGAGTGCGTGAGTGAAATTCCAAGAACGCAATTTCTTAGAACTATACACAAAAAATGGTTGTATGTAGTGCACCAGATTCGATGCACACATGCTTATAGCTAACATGCAAGAGGGATGCGAATGTCAACCCTCTTAAGGATTTTAAACGGTCCAGAAAGGTTGTTTATTACCGGCACTTGACTTGACACCGAACCAATATTCTTAAAAATGACAACTTAGTAATAATTTATAAAGTCAGGGATACTAACACTTGCCACATGGCCACTGACACTTGACACTACACAACAGTATCTAATAATACAAATATTGCTTTTATAACATTTAAAACGACACAAATTTTTGACACTTCACAATTATTTTACACGCTTGACATATAGATGTTAAAAATATTTTAGGTTTTGTTCCCAGTGTAACTAAGATTACTGAAATATATTATTAAATATATAATTTAGTTTTCCTCAAAATTAAAAGCATGTACTAGAAAAGTGAAAATAACATTTCATATTCCAAATATTTTTGCTAACATCTTTCATTTGAAACTTTTTTCAAAGCTGATTCTATTTTTGAAAAAATGGAATATATTGTTTTGTGTGTTCAGTAAACTTCCTCTTCCAGTTTCCAATTTTATTCAAAATCAACTCAGCTCCTCATATTTTCATGAAACTCGTTTACATATGTTGTCTCGTTCATGAGATATTGCGCACACGGACATCCATCTATCCATCCATCCATCCATCTTCACATACAGACATCATTGAAAAATTGGACTTAACGGATTCAATGGACGTCAAAATATGTATTTCCGTAAAATTCTCGTCACCAATTTTCTATTATAGAAATTGCTTACATACACAGTTGTGCAAGCAAATAAACGCACAAACAGGTGTATTCTGAACACATTCCGTGGAAAGTAAGTAATAAATAAATTGAAAAAAAAAGTGGGCTAGATTTTAAATGTATATTAACTTGATCATTTTAACACACATTTTTATTTTTAATGAGACTTTTCAGTTTCTAAATTTTCTAAAAAGTCAAGAAGAAGAAGGTGTTCAGCAAAACAAGAAGATTTATTGTAAACACAGAAAAGGGAATATTGATTTCATTTGACGTTATAAACCTCTTTATTAACGTCCCAGTCATTGAAACAAAGGATTTAATTAAGAATATTTTTAACGATTCTTTGTGGTCAGATGATACGAGGTGTGGCTATGAAATAACGAGACTGATACTGTAAAACTTTTTCTTTCAAATGTATACATATTTAATTATCACCCACTTCAAACTACACTCCTCCTGTATCCTTACACCGCTCCACGTGAATTTTTCATTGTTCAAAACAGTGTTGAAAGTCTTCTTCTGGAAGCTCGTTCATGATGCGTGACGATTTTTTTTTTACAGCTTCAGCAGTCTGAAATATTTTTTTTTTTAATGCAGATTTGACCTTGAGGAACAGATATAAGTGACATTGTGCCAGTCTTGGCGAATAAGGTGAATAGTCTAACACTAGGATGTTTTACTTTGCTAGAAACGAAATTTATTTTGTTTATTTGTGAGAATTTTCGGCACCAATTTCGCACACTCTTTTTGAATGTTGAAATTCTCATGTTAAAATTTCTTTATACATTATTTGCAGTTCCTACAATTTCAGCAATCGCACAAATAGTTTAGCGACGGTCAAATCGGATCAGATTACCGATTTTTTTTCAATTTTTTTATCTGTTCTTGACTGGAAAGGGCATCCCGGGCGTGAGTCATCTTCAACGTCCTCTCGGCCATTTTGGAAACGCTTTAAACCACTCAAATATCAAATATCCACGCATGAGATATAAACATTCATTGCCACATACTTCTTTTAATAAAATATAAGTTCCAGTAGCCGAAACTTAACAACAATTCGTGGATTTATTAAAACACTTATCAGTTTTTCGACGAAACAAAAAATTTGATTTTATACAAACGAAGACCACGACCAGGTGAATAAGTCTACAGACACGGGAGGGCTGGCAATCGAAAGAGAAGGCTTCACGCTACACAATAGTCAGTCATACGATTTTGCCGCATGTGTAGTTCGTCTGTAGTAGCATCAGTCTCGTTATTTAATAGCCACACCTCGTATATGTGTTAGTTTTTTCTCTTTACTTAATATATGCCTTGAACAAAACTTTTTTATGTTTATCAAGAAAATTTATAAACATATAGACGGTTTAGCTATGGGTTCACCTCTATCAGGAACAATGGCAGGGATTTTTATGAAACACTGTGAATTGTTAATGAACTTTCAGAATTTTCTAATCAAATCGGTTTTTGGTATCGTTACGTTGATGATATCCTTTGTTTTTGGACTGGCTCTTTGGACGAATTAAAAGATTTTCACTTTAAACTTAATACCTTACATGCTAAATTTAAATTCGCATTAGAAGTAGAAGAAAACCAAGCAATACATTTCCTTGACCATAATATTTCTAGATTTGAAAAAACTTTTAGTTTTAAAATTTTTAGGAAACCTACCTGATAGACTCAATTAACAATGATTCTAATCATTGCATTCAACACAAACTTGCCATTTTCAACGCACATTTCCATAGAATGTTTATTCACAATTTGAATAATAATGATATTATAAACGAAACTAAAACTCTCAAGCAAATAGCGTTCGTAAATAATTTCAACCCTAATATAGTTGATAAAATTATAAAAAAGAAGAAATATAAACTTCAACTTAAACAAGCATTTAATAACTCTTTGCATATTGACAAAAATTCTAATTTTCGAACGAGCTTACATTTCTTGGGGAACAGAAGTTATAAAATTAAAGAAATCTTAAAACAACATAACATTGATATAGTTTTTAAATCAATAACGTCACTAAAAAACGAAATTTGCAAAAAAGTTGATTAACCTCAACTTATAGAAAAATCTGTGATTTACATGTTGAAATGTAATGACTGTGGATTAAATTATGTAGGGAAAACAGGCAGGAAATTTATTACGCAGTTTAATGAACATGCTCGCTGTCTTAAATTTTACAATAAATCTTCTAGTTTTGCTGAAAACCTTATTGATTCTGGACACTCTTTTGATTTTTATAAAGATTTTAATATTTTACATATTAGAGAAAACGGTAGAGTTCTTGACTTTTTAGAAAATTTAGAAATTATAAAGTATTTCATTAAAAATAAAAATGTGTATTTTAAATGATCAAGTTAATATAAATTTAAAATCTAGCCCACTTATCGACCTACTGCTTTTTTGATTTTTTATATTTTTCAATTTATTTATTTTTACCTCCCGCCTACCTCTAGGTAAGGCAGGTATTGTTCTTGGTCAAAAATTGGGTAGTGAGTTTTCAATGAATAAGCACGTTTTACGGTCTCTACAATACGATTTTACTATTTTCACCATGATGTCTGTATGTATGTATGTATGTATGTGTGTATGTGTGTGTGTGTTTATGTGTGTGTGTGTTTATGTGTGTGTGTGTTTATGTGTGTGTGTAGTCTGTGGCAATTATTTCGTCTCCATAACTCAAATACTATAATACGAAAAAATACAATTTTGTGAATTATTGCTTCTTATATTTAAATGAAGAGCTGATTATATTTTGGATAAAATTGGTCAATCGGAAGTAGAAGTTTACTTGAAGCCCTTAACAGTTTTTCGTGAAAAACACGGTTAAATATCTTTTTTCAACAATTTATGTTATTTCGAAAGTTGAAGAATATTTAATTCTACATGTTGTTTTGATAATAAAATATAAAGAAATTAGATTTCACAAGTCTTGCATTCTTCGTACACCATGGAAATATTTAAAACATTTAAATTTTTTACGAAATGTGACATATTTCATTGTTAATGAGAAGCTGTTTTATTAGTGACATTTATGTCAAAAAATTAAACAAATATACGAAAATAAAAATCCCACAATATAAATAGAAAATAAACAAATAAGAATGTATGTTTCTGTATCATCAAATACTATTATGTACCGTTTAAGAGTAGTATTGGGCGGGAGGTTATGTGCTGGACACATCAGATTTTTTTATTTTAAAAAATTATTATCTTATCACATAGTAATTGACCCGACAATTTTTTACATCTGTCATATCATTTTTATATTTGACATTTATATATATATATATATATATATATATATATATATATATATATATATATATATATATATACCATGTTTACAATGATTATAATATTGCCATAGCATTAATGCAAGAGACAAAACAAAAAGAAAATTATATAACAGAAATGAACGATTATATAGTTTATAATAGCGGATTTGAAACAATATATTTAGGAACGGGCTTTATGGTTAAAAAGAAATTAAAGCACACGGTAATAGATTTCAAACCTATATCCGATAGAATCTGCAAATTAAGGATAAGGGGAATATACCGAAACATAACTATTGTTAATGTACATGCCCCAACAGAAACAGATGACGGAGAAGAAAAAGACAAGTTCTACGAGGAAATGGCAAAGGTTTTTGATGGAATTCCAAAATATGACATAAAAATTATTGCAGGTGACTTAAATGCCAAAATAGGAAGGGAAAATATATACAACCATGTATCCGGTGGGAACAGCAAACACAAGGAATCAAATGAAAATGGAGAAAGAATATTAGCATTCGCAATAGAAAGAAAAATGAAGGTTATGAGTACCAGTTTCCAGAGAAAGGAAGTACATAAAGGGACATGGATCTCACCGGATGGCCGCACTTGCAATCAAATAGACCATATTTTAATTGAGGAGAAATTTGCCAGTCAAATAAAAAATGTTCGAACACAAAGAGGAGCAGATTGTGGGTCAGACCATTTCCTAGTAAAATTTGTCTTAAAGCAAAAGATGCCCAAAATAAAAAAGGGTGAAAATAATAAAATGAAGAGATATGAAGTCCAGTTACTACAAAATGAAAATATTAGCCTAACGTATAGGGAAGCAATTGCAACAAGTTTACCGAAGCAACGAGAGAACAAAACGATAAATGAAAAATGGCAAAATCTAGAAAATGCAATAACAACTGTCTCAGATCAAATTCTAAAGAAAAATACAGTTGCTAAAAGCAAAGACTGGTTTGATAAGGATTGTAGAAATGCAATGGAATTAAAGAACTCCGCAAAAAAGCATCTAATTCAAAATAAAAGTGAGAAAACTATAAGAAAATATAAAGAAGCAAAAGGAAATTTTAAGAAGGTTTGCAGGATCAAAAAAAGAGAAAAAGTGGAACAAATGTTGCATATAACAGAAGAAAATTACAAAAATAAAATAATGAGAAATTTCTACCAAGAAGTGAAAAAGCAAAAAAATGGTATCCAAAGTAAAGCAATATACTGCAAGAACAAAGATGGCCAAATAGTGACAGGCGAAGAAAAAGTAAACAGGTGGAAAGATTATTTCGAAGAATTATTAAACGAAAAAGAAGAGGACGTGCATACTGAAGCTGAGGTAGATGACGAACATGTATGCAGTGCAGAAAATGAAGAATTAATAAGACCTCCCAAGATAGAAGAAATCGAAAATACTATCAAA
Organism: Poecilus cupreus; assembly: GCA_963942605.1. Taxonomy (NCBI): domain Eukaryota; kingdom Metazoa; phylum Arthropoda; class Insecta; order Coleoptera; family Carabidae; genus Poecilus; species Poecilus cupreus. Next base: position 3,029,176 of record OZ012715.1, on the reverse strand, counting down.
GAAATGAAAAATAATAAAAGTCCCGGAGAAAATGGATTAGCAGCGGAGATATATAAAAAAGGTGGAGAAGAAACTGTGGAACAAATACAAAAGTTAATAGAAGAAGTCTGGATGAGAGAACAAATGCCAGATAGATGGAAGGAATCTGTAATATATCCAATACATAAAAAAGGGGATAAAACAAAGTGTGAGAATTACAGAGGTATAGCATTGCTGGATGTAGCGTATAAGATCACGGCTATCTGCCTGAGAAATAGATTGGCTACTTTTGCGGAAAATTCAATAGGAGAATACCAGGCGGGCTTCAGGAAGAACAGGTCCACCACAGACCAAATATATGTAATGAAGCATCTAATAGCTAACAGTTATGAACATAATCTGGAACTTGATATGTTATTTATAGATTTCAAACAGGCTTATGATACGGTACGAAAAACAAAAATGTTACATACTCTCAGAGAACTGCAACTACCAGAAAAATTAGTTAATCTGGTAAAAATGACCCTAGATGACGTAAGCTGTAAAGTATTAATGGATGGAAGAGTGTCAAAAAGTTTCAAAGTTGAAAGAGGCCTCAGGCAAGGAGACCCTATATCACCCATCCTTTTCAATTTGGTTTTAGAAGGAATAATAAGAAAAAGCCAGTTATATAGATCAGGAATCGTGTATCGCCAAAAACATCAAGTACTTGCATATGCTGACGATATTGTATTGATAGCGAGAAGTGAAAAAGAACTACGTGAAATTTTTAAAAAGTTAGAGAACAGTGCTAGCGACGTCGGGCTCAAAATTAACGAAGATAAGACAAAGTTTATGAAAGTAACGGGCGGAAAACGACAACTAAAGAAGAGACTTGAAATAAAACTTGAGAATGACAAAACATACGATTTTGAAGAGGTTGATTCTTTCATTTATTTGGGCTCAGTATTAACAAACAATAATAATGAAGACGAAGAAATAAACTTAAGAATAATGAAAGGCAGCAAGTGCATGGGATCCCTTTTCGAGTTTCTCAAATCCAAGCAAATATCTAGAGCAGCAAAAATAAGAATCTATAAAACAGTAATCCGACCCACGGTTCTGTATGGAAGCGAGTTATGGGTTCTTAGCAAAAGAAACCAAACTAAATTAGAAGTGTGGGAGAGGAAAATTCTAAGAATAATTTATGGAGGGAAAAAATTTGGTGAAGTTGTACTCCGAAGAACGAACAATGAGATTAAAGACATGTTTAATGAAATGGACATAACGTGTGTGATAAAGACTCAAAGACTTAGATGGTTAGGGCACATAGTGCGTATGGGTGAGAACAGAATGGTGAAATCAGTATACAAAGGTGGTATAGTGGCTAAGAAGAAGAGAGGACGTCCGAAAGAAAAGTGGTATGACGCGGTGCTAAGAGACATTGAAAAGCTACATATACGACAATGGGAGAAAAAAGCCGCGGACAGAAACCAATGGCGAAGTGTAGTGCATCAAGCCATGAGCCTACAAGGCTTGTAGAGCTGAACTATATATATATATATATATATATATATATATATATATATATATATATATATATATATATATATATATATATATATATATATATATATAAATATATAAGAATTCATTTTCAAAAATGTGGTTTTATATTCTATTTTCTGCATTTATGTCCACCTGTAGTATTCTCTTTTTTATATAAATTTGTCCTGTTTTGTTATATATTTTATATTTTTTCGTTTCTAATATCATAGTCTCACCGGTTACCTGAAGATGACCATTAAATGGTCGAAACCGGTCGTAATTGTATAATAAAGAACAGTGTGTAAAAGACTAAAGAGTTCCATTTTTCTTTTTCATAAAATTTTTAACGATGACCGTTATTTTATTGCTGTCAGATTTAGCAGTGTTTCCAACAATATAACATTTATCTACGATAGTGTGTAAAATTGATGTTTAACTATTAGTTTCAACTTTCAAGTTTGTAAAACGGTTGTTTAGTAACACGATCCCATTAGTCACGGGTTGCCTAGCAACGAGTGATTAAAAATTTTACACGCCAAATTTGCAAAAAATTTGTTATCATGGCAAACTTCTCATTTAATATTGTGATCCTACTTCATAAATAAAAATATATTTTTTTTATTTTTATTGGAGTTTTTCATTATATCGTAGATAAAATATTGTACGATACACATACGTAAAGCGTTTTTAGTCACTCAGGGGTCTTAAACTAAAATTAAAAATTGACCCATTCGTGACTAAAGTCTAGCTTTACGTACTTGTATCGTAAATAACTATTAAAAAATAATATGACATATATTAAGTCAAAATAAAGTTTCAAATGTATTTATTTATATAAAAATTATATATTATGTAATTTTTTTTTATTGGAAATCATTTTTTCGTAGCGTTTCATCTACATTATTCTTACAACTGTAATATAATTCCTCACTGTTTGTAACATTGTTTGTGATGTAAATGTCAATTTGAATAACTTTTTTGCTTATTTCCGTACTTATTTAATAATTATTTTTTTTTAAATCAATATAATGGAGAACAAAAATATAAGAAGAATTCAACGTACCTCGAAAATACAGTTTGTATTAATTATTGAATACTTACATAGAACAAAATTAATTCATTCTACAAAATTTTAATTTGTTGTATAAATACTTATGATCCCGCTACATATTTTTTGTTCTGATAATTAAACTATTGCAAAGTACAATATTATTTTATAAAATAAGGCAGTTGATCATTAAATTTGATTACAAGAATCAAAATCTATATCGGCGTTGAAATTACAATTTATTGTTAAATCACATATATACAAAAAGCTATATATAAATGAATACATATATACAAGTAATATTTCTATGCAGTTTATAAAATTAGTATTAGGCTTATTAATGGATATAATTGAAATAACATAATGATGCTAATGTAAATTTATTTAACCTATAATTGCATTGAAAGATTTGAAATATACTTAATTAACTTTGTTCATCTTCTTGTATTTCATTCGCAAATAAAATGTCTGATATACCTAAAAATGCCATTTAGAGAAACATTATGACAGATCGTTCAAAATATTTTGGTTAACGTCATTTAAAAAGCACCCGTTAAAATAAACAAATAAACGGAGAAAATTAACGGAATTCCGTTTATTGGAAAAACGACATTGTTGTTTAGAATAAGAAAAATGAATAAACGGACCGTTTATTTAAAACGGTCCGTTAAAATTAAACAGAATATGTTTAGAATACACCAGAAAGGCCGTTATGGGCTCTTGGATTATTATTGTAGTGATAATTATTTTATAATTTTTTGATTGTTAATAATTATTATTGTAGGTATTGCGTTTGTTTCTTCAATTTTTAACACACAGGTTGCATCTTTCTTATTTTAAATGGGGACCTATTTTTTTATTCGCTTATTCGATTCAGTATTTTCTTTACGAATTTAACGATATACAATGTATATGTATATCCCTACATAGCAAAAACATTGAGAAGAATGCAAGTAAAAATTATTATAATTATAATCTGATTTGAAGGGGCTACATTTCACTAGTCCCTCACATTTAAATGTTTATTTAAAACTGCAAGTGAAAAGCACAAAACTTTTGTTATAGTGCACAATTGAGCACATAACTAGTACAATATTATAATGAAATAAAATATGAAAAAATAGATTAGGGGACTAAGCATTTCACTAGCCCCTCATACTTAAATGTTTATTCTAAACTGCAGGTGACAAGCACAAAACTTTTATTATAGTGCACAATTGAGCACATAACTAGCACAATATACTAATGAAATAAAAATACAAAAAAATCGATTTGGGGGGTCTAAGCATTTCACTAGCCCCCTCACATTTAAATGTTTATTTAAAACTGCAAGTGAAAAGCACAAAACGAGGCACAAAACTTTTGTTATAGTGCTCAATTGAGCACATAACTAGCACAATATACTTATGAAATAAAAATTTTAAAAAATTGATTTGGAGGGGCTAAGCATTTCACTACCCCTCACACTTAAATGTTTATTTAAAACTGCAAGTAAAAAGCACAAAACTTTTGTTACAGTGCACATTTGAGCACATAACTAGCATAATATACTGATGAAATAAAAATAATAAAAAATCGATTTGAGGGACTAAGCATTTCACTAGCCCCTCATATTTAAATGCTTATTTTAAGCTGCACGTGACAAGCACAAAACTTTTAATGTACTGCACAATTGAGCACATAACTAGCACAATATACTGATATAATAAAAATAATAAAAAATCGATTTGGGGGGGCTAAGCATTTCACTAGCCCCTCATAATTACATGCGTATTTTAAGCTGCACGTGACAAGCACAAAACTTTTAATGTACTGCACAATTGAGCACATAACTAACTCAATACAACAGTGAAAAATAAACATTAAAAAAATGATTTGGGGGGGCTATTGAAATGGACCTCGCCGAGGTTGTGGTTTAAGTAAGTTAATATCTAATACTCCAAAATCTCGAGCATAACTAACACTTGTATTAGGACTAACATTTGGTTCATTATGATTATTAAAAGTTATACATAAATTTGGTAAGCAACCACAATTTCGTCGTCCGGTTCTCCTTATAAATTTATAATATATTTTAATAAAAACATACAAACTTATAATTAAAGATAAAACATACATAACATAATATAACACTGAATAATGTAACAGCTCCACTGCACTAAGTGCCAATGAGTACTGACAAGTGTTTATTTTACTTGACCGACAATTAACTAAAATATTAGAAAATTAACAATGAATCGACCAAGGGTAGCGTAAATCCGCCGGCCACCACATAACAGTTATAACTCCGTTCTGAAGAGTTAAATATGAGATAAAATACTTACGTCGTTAATTACTGGGTAGGACAAGGCTCACTAAATAATCTCAACACTATACTTGGATGTAAGGCAGTATCAAGGAAAATCAAATTCTCAAAACAATAACAATTTACTAACAAAAAATAAAAATAGAAAAAAAAACCAATAGACAGGTTACAAAATTATTAAACAACTTTGCTCAACTTGACACGATCAACCACAGTTTCCCAACTTGAACCTATTATCAACTTTAGAATATGCTATCAACATAACGTACGTACAAGTACAAATATCAAATTATCAATCTACTTACAGTTCATTCCTTCGCTGACGGGCCGTTCCCACGTGCACTGATTCGCGAAAATAAACGCACAATTAACCAAGAGATTCAAGTTAATCTAACTTAGCATTAGCAACTTAAACCGAAATTTACTTGATTCAAGTTGGACTTTAGTTTAGACTTCGCAACTTAATCCGAACACAAACAACTTAATTCGACTCGATAAACGAAATAATCAATTCTCAAAACGCAACAACAAATATCTTTCAAGAAAAACTTTACCCAATATTCAATTAATTACTCACAACTCTAAAAACGATAGGAGATGAACACAAACTTGTAAAACTGTTTCGATCAGTGTCTAAAACAAGACTGTCGAAGTGAAATCACACATGAACCCTCGATGGGTGATTTCACCCCCACTTAACTTAACTTGAGCATCTTAAAACTACTTCACAATTGGCTAAACCGTTCTTTAACAAAATCTAATTGGTCAAGTGATTCTAGATTTCTCGGGGTTGGAAGGGTGCGGAACTTGACTAACCTTTTAACGAACTTTTACTTCTAAGAACTGCATCTTCGGAAATCTTAACAATCAATGACCTCGCCCAAAACCGCCTTCGCAATAATCATAAATAACTTACTCTTTACTTGAACCCGAATTTACTTGACATCTGTCACATAACTCTAAGCGGCAATTAACTAAAATTCTCTAAACTGTAATACACTAGGAAAGCGATTTTTGAAGCCTTACAAATCTCTAAAAAATATCTATACACTAGCCGGATGCGGCACAGCATGGCTTCTTCTGGTTTTAGGCACGAAATCTCATCTTCTTCTAGTTGAACACAAACAAAATGTGTGTTACAAATGCATGCAAAGGTACCGCCCGCGGTTTACCAACTTCTCCAGCGCCTACCATCTCCCAGCCCGCGTGGAATGAAATGGTTAAATTTATCACTTAAGAGCTTCAGTAGAATCTATGGGAATAAAATTGACGATTTTCAAAGAACATTAAACTCTTATACTGATAAAATTAATATAATTAATGATTTAAAACGGAGAATGATATTCTGAAAACAAAAATTTAAGATCTAGAACAATGATCCAGATTCAACAATATTGAGATTTCTGGTATTCCGGACAACCCCAATGAGAACCTGATAAATGTATTAACAGCTATTAGTCAAAAAATAAACTGCCCAGTGACTGAAAATGATGTGGACGCGATTTATCGAGTTGCACCAGTTAAACATGACGCATCCAAACCCAAAAATATTATTGTAAGATTTATATCTAAAATCAAAAGAGATAATTTTGTAGCTAACGCAAAAATTAAAAAAGATTTGAAATCCACCGACATCAATTTCACCGAATCTAACAGAATATTCATTAACGACCATTTAAGCCCAGAAAAAAATTCTCCTAAATAAAACGAAATCCGTCGCTAAGAACAAAAACTACAAATTTGTATGGGTCAATGGTTTTAAAATATTTGTTCGTAAAAATGAAACATCCCCTATAATTATAATTAAATCTGAAAGTGATGTGAATAAAACAAAATAAATTAACGTACTTTATACTAACTATTCTTTAATCTCTATTGGTCATAATGGATTTGGTAATCTACTATCAAATTGTGCGCGGACTTAAAACAAAATTAAAAGGCCTTTATAATGAAATTGCACTACATAATTAATATGTAATTCTTCTTACTGAGACTTGGTTAAATAAAATTGTGTTTGATGCAGAAGTATGTGACTTAAATAACTATTATACATGTATTACAAAAATGTCTGAATTTGTTTTAAGCATTATAGATAACCACCATCCACCGTTAGTTTCGGAATTAAGTACTTCTAACCCATTGTTATTAGAAAACATAGATAATATGGTCTTTAACTTTCAAAAAACTTACTTTGAAGAATTAATAAATAAATTATCTTCTGTCAACTGGAATAATCGCCTCATGTATTCAAATGTAAACGATAATGTAGAATGTTTTTACAGTATTCTATATTCATTAATTTCAAATTTTGCCCCATATAAAAAAAGTAATATAAACAAACATTATCCAGAATGGTTCAGCAAATCTCTAATAAAAATTATTAAGAACAAAAATAAATTTCATAAGAAATGGAAAAAATATCATAATATTTCTGATTACAAAGTTTTCATTTTACTGCGAAAAAGATCAAAGTTATTAGCTAAAAAAAACTATAATGAATATAATGCTAATATTGAAAATAATATACAAAATAACCCTAAAACCTTTTGGAATTATACAAAAAAAACTGAAGAAAACCAACAAAATACCAAATGTTATTGTTTACAATGATAATGAAGCAACATCAGGTCAAGATATTTGCAACCTCTTCCCTGACCACTTTGAATCTGTTTACGACACGGATACTAATAACTTCAACCCCGAACATATCAATAAATACATAAATAATATTAATACAGTCATTAATTTAAGTACTTTAAATGTAACATACGATGATATTTTCCTCAAATTGCAAACCTTAGATATGAAGAAGGGTAATGGTCCAGATGGTATTTCACCAAAATTTATAAAAAACTTGTGCCTATTACTTAGTTGAACCTCTCTTTCTTATTTACAACCAATCTCTTAAACAAGGCATTTTCCCAAATGAATGGAAGTCATCGTTTGTCACACCTATATTTAAATCTGGTAACGCAAATAATGCTTCTAATTATAGACCAATTTCTATAACATCAACATTTTGTAAAATATTTGAGGCTATTATTACTGACAATATAAAACACTCTTTTAAAAATTACATAATTCTTGAACAATATGGATTCTGTGAAAAAAAAATATGTATTAACAAACCTAGTACCCTTTACTGAATATCTATCAAAGAATATGGACAATAGAATTCAAGTTGATGTCATATATACAGATTTCAGTAAAGCGTTTGATCGTGTCTGTCATGATATTTTTTTATTTAAATTTTTACATTATGGTATACATGGGTCTCTTTTAAGATGGCTTGAATCATATATTAGAAATAGATCACAACTAATAGTTTGTAATGGTTTCAAATTTCGGACAATCAATGTAACATCTGGAGTACCGCAAAGGTCCCACTTAGGTCCAATATTATTTAATTTATCATTTTTAACTGCTTTAAAAATAGCCATTACTTACTTTTTGCAGATGATTTGAAATTTTACAGACAAATATGAACTAACAATGATTGCAGCCTCTTACAAGATGATTTACTAAATTTATATAGATGATGTGAAGCTAACAAAATGATATTAAATCTAAATAAATGTTACATTGTTCATTTTACAAGATACATGCCAACAAATCAGTTCAATTTCAATTATAGTTTAAATGGCATGATTATTGAAGCTAGAACAACAATTAGAGATTTAGGTATAATATATCATTGTAAACTGTTGCCTAATGATCACATTAGAAGCATTGTAACAAAAGCATATAGATTACTTGGTTTCGTTCTAAGAACATTTCATTAAAAAAAAAATTAATCTTATATATTACTTTATACTGCCATTGTAAGATCACAGCTTGAATACTTGACATGCATATGGAATCCATTTTATAATATGTATGTCAAACAAATAGAATCTGTTCAGAAAAAGTTCATTTTCATATTATGCAAAAAGTTCCATATTGAATTCACAAACTATTTTGATATAATACAGAAATTTAATTTATTATCACTGGAAAACAGAAGAACTATAAATGATATTATAGTTATGTATAAAGCAATTCACGGTATAACTGACAATGAACTTTTTATACTTATTTAATTTATTGTATCAACTTGTAAAACAAACATCTGCAAAAATTCCCCTATCAGTAGAGTGATGCAGACCTACAATGACAAATATCAACACCTTGATATTTTTCATTTAACATTAAATCAATGGAGAAACCTACTGATTGGCAAATTTCAATATTAATTATATTTTAATCTTCTCTTGTTTTTTATTTAAATTTCTAATAATGTTTCAAATTACATGTATTTATAATTTTGTTTACATTTATATTAATTAATTTATGTATGTATACGTGGAACCGTCTTGGTCTTTGACTGTAGTGTTCCCTCAAAATAAAAATAAAAATAAATTCTCCTACATAGACATTTTTCTTTTAAATTTTCAAGCCTTCCGCCGTCAATTAAAAGTCTACAAAATTTGTAACTTTTGTATTCTTTCATGTGTTTTTTGATTATTATTTTTTTTTAAATTTTGTTCTCACTATCCTATTTTGGGCTCGTCCTGAAAGGATAGGTTTATTTGTAAATAATGAATAATAATAATAATAAATAAAACCAATTTAGTTATGTTTTAGTTTCCCTGAACAAATGCGTAGGTCACTAGATATGGACAAAAACTTATTTTCGTTGATTTTTTCAATTTTAAATAATTTCTAAACTATCGCCTATTAAAAAAATGTTTCATGTAAAAAAGTATTTTTTTATTGTTTAATCCTGGCGTAGATTTTTTTTCTGACTCATAGTTTTTTAACGGAACCAATAGTAAAAAATATCATAGTTAAAAAAAGAATACATTTTTCACATTCAAAGTGATTTATTTGTTTAGGAAAATCGTGTGGTACTCACTAAATATTTGGGTTAAAAACAAAAAATATATGGACTAAAAATAATAAATAAAACAATGTGAATATAGTTTCTATAAATATTTATATGATTGTCAGCACTACAAAATTCGTCAGATATAAACAAATACTCTAAAATGTCTACTGTGGATAATGTATAATTGTGCTTATAGGAATGGCACAGGCATTTTTCATTTTACACAAAAAGGGAATGCCTGAAAAAAACACTACATTACTTACAAACTAAAACACACACTAGCCTACTTGTTTAGGTAAAACTAATATTGCAACTTTTGGCCTGATGACGTGATGACTTAAGTACAATTAACCTTAAAACTAAATTTAGAGTTTGACTAGGACATTCGATAGTATTGGCCGATAATTTTATAAATAACAAATAAATTATTAAACTAATTAAGTATAGAAATAAATAAATAAATAAGCTTAAACAGGTCCGTATTTAACACACTGCATGTTAAGTACGTTCCTGTGTTAAACTAAATCCTTCTGATAATAAGATAAATGAGATCTGGCGAAATTTATCGAAATATTAAACAAAACAAAAAAACAAACGTGCCGGGCTTTCGTTTGTAGCACACAGATGGCAGCACCGACAGGTTCTCTACCAGGTTTATTCTCGTCCTTTGGTCGGGTGGGCTCGGCCACCCCTGGATTAATAAATTAAATAATAACTAAAAATATAATGGCAAGTCGTTATGTCTCGTTACCAACAATATTTAACAAAAACAAGATAAGTTGTAAAACTTTCAGAATTCATAGTTTTATAAGTCATAATTTGTTGTTTATATAGTTACTATTTATATTTATTTTCATATGTTTTCTTAATAAGAAATGTTAAATTTAAACTAAATAAATTTAAAAAATTTAATCCAAAATATTTTAAATAGAAACAAGAATATTCTTATTTAATATAATATAATAATAATATAATAATAATCTTTATTTATTTAGCAGAAGCTAATATAATACAAAGAAGGACAATAAATAAATACAGAAATACAATGCTTAGTTTAAATAAAAATGTGGTAAAAAAAAATAACAAAACGAGTTAGTGTACATTAGCCATCAAATACATTTTAAGCATTTTTTTGAAACTTTTTAAATTAGTACAATTATTTTTTACTTCAGTAGGTAGCTTGTTATAGTTTATAGTACAATTTTCAAATATAGTTTTTCTTTTTAAATTATCTACATGTATATAGTCTTTAATTCGTGTATTATAATTATGCATATCTTTATTATACATTAAGGTTTCACTTAAATATTGTGTTACAAGTCCATTAGTTATTTTATGTATGAAAACTAGCGCATTGAAGTTTATGTAATTTTCAATGTTGAGCCATTGTAAACAATCTAACATATCACTTATCCTGTGTTGGCGCTAACGACGGCCAACGCAAGATCTGTAAAATTTATGATCTGGGAAACTTGGAAGTTAGCAGAGAGCCACTTTCAAGACACGCTAGTAATATTTTCCAGATGTGTGAGATCATATTACAAGCGTGGCTTGGAGTGGCTTGGACGCTTCTTCGAGGGCTCCCAGGTCATCAGTAAATGAGTTAGGTACAAACTACGGCTGAATGTAGTCATCAGCACTATATTCAGCGTTTTTACTGCGTAGCCGTGCTACCACTTTATCTCTAAATTCATTGTGGCCGTGCCACAAAATATAAATAAGCGTGGTCAATCCACCAATTGTAATATACGTGTAGATATTGTGTTTGTTAAATAATTACAAGTTACATATACACTGTGTATTAATCAAGAAACCCTAACTCTGGTCCTTCGACTCCAAAAACAATTCAACAATCATCATCACCAGTACTACAACCGTACATTTTGGTCATCTTCGAGCCAAATTACCAGCGATCACCTGTTCATCTACGAAGGAAGCATCAACCAGCCGTCACACTTCGAAGCAAGCAGCCGTCATACCATCAACAACGACTTCATTAAAGTAAGTCTCCAAATTCATACTCTCTTCCCTATCAACTCCGTGAGTTTTAATTGTGTATAGATCCCAGTTATTCAAAATTTAAATATGCAGCGCGTAGTTACATTAGCATCATTAACCGCCACTCGAGGTCAGCTAAAAGCAAAGCTGACAAGAGTGGAAAATTATATTAACACCTTCACAGATAACGATAGCATAAATTTATTAAAATCAAGAATTCCTACCGTGGAAAATGCTATGAAGGACTTCGATAAAGTCCAACAAGAAATTGAAGAAGTCGATGAAAATGCCTCAGACACAAACGAGCGCGATCTATTTGAAAATAAATATTATTTAATATTAGCAAAGATACAAGACATTGTTGACAAACGCGCAACAGTAGTTAGTAATCAAGATTCAAATGCTTCAAGGCAAAGAAACTCATTTGATGGAGACGCACCTCCGACACAGGAAATTGCGTTGAAGTTACCGCCACTAAATTTACCATCATTTGAAGGCAGTTATTCAGACTGGTTATCTTTTTACGATACATTAAATTCATTGATACATGAAAATAACACTCTTAATAATTGTCAAAAATTCCATAATTTAAAATCTTGCGTAAAGGGTGATGCCGCACTTGCGATCGAATCCTTAACAATTTCCAACGCGAATTATGTTTCTGCATTTAATATCCTAAAATCAAGATATAATAATATAAGATTAATTGTACAGGAACATGTTTGTGCTATATTAAATTCAGAAAAATTAATAAAACCATCACATTTAAAATTAAGACAGTTATTAAATGATTTAAAAAGTAATATAGAAGCGTTAAAAGTTTTAAACGTTCCGGTAAATTATTGGGATGCGTTAATAATACCCATAATTACCGAAAAATTGGATTTTAATTCAAATAAAGAATCGCAAAGTACATTAAATAATGAAATTCTTAATTAACAAAATTAATAGAATTTCTTGATAATAAATGTCAATTATTAGAATCATTACACCAAATGACTAATAAAACAGTAAATCAAGACAATAATAGTTATATATTTCCCCCGGAAATAAAAATAAAGTTTATAAGCAACGCAAAACAATATCCAACGTAACTACATATAAAAGTTACTGTAATTTTTGCAAGGATAACTCGCATACAATATATAAATGTAAAGAATTCATTAAACTGTCCGTGACTGATAGAATAAAATACATTAAAAACGTTAAAGCTTGCTTAAGCTGTTTAAAACACAACCATTCAGCTAATGAATGTCAATCAACTTTTGTATGCCGCGATTGTAAATTAAAACATAATACCCTTTTGCACGAAGAAATAAGTGAAGAAAGCCTACTACCTGTATAGCTTGTACAAATTTGCGTGGCGATTGATTCCATTAGTGTTTCTCAGCAGGTATTCCATAAGAGGATTAAAGAAATTTATGAGGGACTACTTTACAGGGTTGTACTAGATAATATTTTCAAATGAGTTTTACACAAACAGACACAAGTAATATCAAAATAAGAAAAATTTTAATAAAATTAAATATGAATACAGTATTGTCATTGTCGTTCAGTAAATATAAACATATATTGATAAAAAAACTTATGTTTTATTTTACATCTATGTTGTTTTACTTAGGTGATTAATCGATAACAATATCATCATCAGTGTCGTCACTTGACTGTCCAACATTTATAATAAATTCATCAATAATATTATTGAAATTTAAGTAACTGTTTTCTATGTCTATCACATGCCGAACACTACTAGCCCAATTTAAGTCACTAATATTATTTATTTCACTTTTAATTAATTCCACAACATTAGCGCACACGGTTGGTGTAACATTTTTTCGTCTAATACTTGTTTTTAATTGTCCCCAAATTAGTTCTATAGGATTTAATATACAGTAATACGGAGGCAGTCTTAATACAGTATGACCAAATTTTTGTGCCATTGTATCGCACACGTACATTCTTTTAACAAGTTTTGTTTGTGCTACTTCCAATAATTCACTTTTACTGTACGATTCTTCAAAAAATATATCATGATGATACAATTATTCTTTAATTTCTGTTTTATTACTAGATTTAGTGGGTATTTTAATTAATTGCCTGGAATGGTAACTAGCGTTATCCATAACTATTACACTATTTGCTGGAATATTTGGTTTCGGAGATTTGAAGCATCTAAGCCCAAAATTATAATAATCCACTCCTGAACATCAGACAAACTTGCACCCCGCTGGCTAGGGCTGGCTTATCCCATTAGCAAGTCAAGTCAATCGCCACGCAAATTTGTACAAGCTATACATTCTGCCGTGTCAGTTAACAGTGTAATGAGTAACAGCTGTACAGCGTCCTTGTTGTCCACTGCAGTTGTTCAAATTAAAGATAAATTCGGAAAATTTCATGACTGCCGAGCTCTCTTAGATGTAGGATCTCAAAGTAACTTAATTACATATGATTTGTGCAAAAGGTTGAAACTAAATTTAAACAATATTAACTTACCGATCGTCGGTATAAATTGCTCATTGAACAATATAAATAAAATTGTTAACATTCAAATTAAATCAAAACATAGTGATTTTATTACCAAGCTTGATTGTCTAGTTCTACCTAAAATCACCGAAAACCTACCAGTTCAGTCATTTAATAGCAACTTACTGCAAATACCAAAAACAATCAATTTAGCGCATCCATTTTTCAATAAATGCTCTCCTATTGATTTATTAATAGGTGCCGATCTTTTCTGGCAGATCCTAAAATCTGGAAACGTCAAAGCTAAAAATGGTCAACCGCATTTCCAAGAAACAGAACTGGGCTGGGTTGTAGGCGGTCCGGTGAATTTAAAGCAAAAAACCTCGATATGCAATGTGACGATTCTGCCCACAATAGCGTCTTTACAAAAACAAGTTTCGAAATTATTTTGGGAAATAGAGGAACCCACTAATCAAAGTCATTTATCTACGGAAGAAATTATATGTGAAGAATATTACGTTGAAACAACTAAACTCGGGTTAGACGGGCGTTTTACTGTTAGTCTACCCTTTAAGAAAAATAGATACTTGCTTAGGCGAATCTAAACAAACGGCGTTAAAACGTTTTTACGCGTTAGAAAATAAATTGCACAGCAAGCCTGATCTTAAACGTTACTATGAAGGGTTTATAAAGGAATACATGAATTTAGATCACATGGAACTAATGAACGAAAATGTTAGTGTATATTCAAATAAAGGATACTACCTTCCTCATCACGCTGTTTTAAAGGCATCTAGCTTAACAACAAAGCTACGAGTCGTTTTTGACGTTAGCTGTAAAACAACCACAGGTGTAAGTTTGAATGATATGCTAATGATCGGTCCAAATATCCAACAAGATTTATTTTCAATTACAGTTAGATTTAGAACACATCAATTTGTTTTAACAGCTGACATAGCTAAAATGTATAGACAAATCTTAATTGAACCAGAACAACGTGAATTTCAAAAATTTTATGGAGAGACAATAAAGCTAAACCTGTAGATACATTTAAATTAAAAACAATAACTTACGGCACCGCGTCAGCAAGTTGGTTAGCGGTTAGAACATTGTTCGAATTAGCCGAACAAGAGAAACAAAAATTCCCGCAAGCGTATCAAATAATCAAAGACGACTTTTATATGGACGATCTTTTAACAGGCTGCGATAATATTAAAGATGCAATTATCATCCGTGATGAATTAATTGCAATCATGCATAGCGGTGGATTTGAACTCTGTAAATGGGCATCAAATCACCCAGAACTATTACCCGATTCACTTAACAATAACGTCTCAACTATTTTAAATTTAGATCGCGATAATGAAATTAAAACATTAGGCTTAGTATGGGATAGTAAAGCAGACATTTTAAAATACAATTCAAATCCAGTCGAAATACCAGAAAGGATTACTAAACGTCACATACTCTCTTGCATAGCACGTATTTTCGATCCTCTCGGTTTAATTAATCCCGTAATAACAAAAGCTAAAATCATATTACAAAGGGTTTGGAGTTTAAAAATTGATTGGGACGAAACAGTATCTACTAGCATAAGTAAGGAATGGTTACAATTAGTTCAGGAATTTTCAAAAATATCGCAAGTTAGAATACCACGTAAAGTGGTAAGTAACCATTCCGCGGTAAATATAGAGTTACATGGTTTTTGTGATGCGTCGCAAGAGGCGTATGGGGCCGTTATCTATAGTAGATGTACCGATGAATTTAATAATAATACTGTGAAATTATAGCTTGTACAAAAATCCGTGGCGATTGATTCCATTAGTGTTTCTCAGCAGGTATTCCATAAGAGGATTAAAGAAATTTATGAGGGACTACTTTACAGGGTTGTACTGGATAATATTTTCAAATGAGTTTTACACAAACAGACACAAGTAATATCAAAATATGAAAAATTTTAATAAAATGAATTTTAAATGTCGTTTTCTGAAGGTATATTTGTATAAAATTATCTTACTTAACAGTTTTCGGGGAAACAATTGAAAAGATAATCGTATTAAAAATTTCGGAGATTGAAGCATCTAAGCCAAAAATTATAATAATCCACTCCTGAACATCAGACAAACTTGCACCCCACTGGCTAGGGCTGGCTTATCCCATTAGCAAGTCAAGTCAATCGCCACGGATTTTTGTACAAGCTATATTATGGGCAAAATCGCGTATAGCGCCTATTAAAACTATTTCCATACCCAGGTTAGAGCTTTGCGGTGCTTTATTATTAGCGCGATTAGCGAATAAAGTTAGTAAGGCTATAAATATAAAAATTAATAAACGCTTCATGTGGACAGATTCGAGCATTGTCTTAGCTTGGATCTCGGCTCCTGCCAATTCATGGCAGACATTTGTAGCTAATCGGGTATCTGAAATTCAGCATTTATCTAAGAATGAAGAATGGTTCCATATTAGCTCCGAGTATAACCCAGCTGACATAATATCTCGAGGAGCAAGTTTAGAACAATTAAAAAATTCTAATCTGTGGTGGGAGCCAGAATGGTTAATGCTAGACAATCAGCTATGGCCAAGGTCAAAAATACAAGCGAAGGCTGTGGAGACACCTGAGAAACGAAAAATTACTATAGTTAACACCGTAACTTGGGCTGATTTTCCAGTATTTTCTCAAGTCACATCCTTCAATAAATTACAAAGAATAATTGCTTACGTCCTACGATACATAAATAACTTTACTAATAAAAATAATAACTGGAACAGTAAATCTGTAAGCTGCGACGAATTAAATGAAGCAACAGAATGCATTTTAAAACATATACAAATAAACGAATTCTCAAAAGAATTAAATGATTTAAAACAAAATAAAACTGTAAATAAACAAAGTAGTTTATTTCGTTTAAGTCCTTTTTAGATGACAAGGGACTAATTCGCGTAGGTGGGCGATTAAGATACGCAAATATAGGATATAGTAAAAAATATCCAATTGTACTACCTGCAAAACATCATGTCACGAAATTGTTAATCATTCGAGAACATGAGCGGCAGCTACATGCAGGTGCGCAAGCCACCTTGTATGCTTTACGAGAAAATTATTGGCCAATCGATGGCCGCAACACTGTTAGATTTATAATACATAAATGTATTAAATGTTTTCGTGCTAACCCGATCAGTCACAATCAAATGATGGGTAATTTACCGGCGAGCCGTGTAACGCCAACACGTCCTTTTAGTGTCTGTGGCGTAGATTACGCTGGACCAATCTTGATAGCAAGACCTGGTCGAGGTAGAAAAGTTGTCAAGTCATATAATGCCTTGTTCATATGTTTTTCTACCAAAGCTATTCACTTAGAACTCGTGAGTGACTACACAGCTGAGGCATTTTTAGGGGCTTTAAAAAGATTCATGTCACGCTGCGGTAAAGTTAAAGAAATACATTCCGATAATGGTACAAATTTTGTTAAAGCTAATAAAGAATTAAGACAATTAAAAGAACTATTTTATACATCTGAATTTCAAACAGAAATAGTTGATGAATTAGCAACTGATGGTATAAAATGGAAATTTATACCAGCAAGATCCCCACATCGCGTTGGTTTATGGGAAGCAGGAGTAAAATCAGTCACATCACATTTAAATAAAATTATTGGTATTACTATCTTAACTTATGAGGAACTATACACACTTCTAACTCAAATTGAAGCCTGTTTAAACTCACGACCTATTACTCCTCTATCAAGTGATCCTAATGATCTTGTCCCATTAACACCTGGTCATTTCCTTATTGGAGACCGAATAATGTCCAATCCAGAACCGGAACTGACCGCAATCAAGGTCAACCGATTATCGCGATGGCAACACATCGAATACATGAAGCAACACTTCTGGAAACGCTGGCAAAGGGAATACCTAGCTAACCTGCAACAGCGTTCCAAGTGGGTGTTACACAAAGACATCCCGCTGACTCCAGGTACAGCAGTGCTTCTCGTTGAGGACAATCTACCTCCCCTGACCTGGCGCATGGGTCGCATCACAGCGGTATATCCCGGAAGAGACAGTGTAGTGCGCACAGTGTCGGTCAAAACAAACAATGGTGTTGTGACTAGAGCCGTAAATAAAATTTGTGTGTTGCCAGTGAATGTAGATTAAATATTAAAATAAGGAACAATGTAATTCATTAGATATTAAGAGCATGAACATTTTAATTTAATTCAATATAAGGTCATTCTTTAGGATATAAACTATGTTTAGAATAAACGATTCAATTTTGATTACAAATTAATAGTAGTAATTAGGTATACTAAATTTTTTGAACTCCCTAAGGGGTTCAAAGGGGCCGGTATGTTGGCGCCAATGACGGCCAACGCAAGATCTGTAAAATTTATGATCTGGGAAACTTGGAAGTTAGCAGAGAGCCACTTTCAAGACACGCTAGTAATATTTTCCAGATGTGTGAGATCATATTACAAGCGTGGCTTGGAGTGGCTTGGACGCTTCTTCGAGGGCTCCCAGGTCATCAGTAAATGAGTTAGGTACAAACTACGGCTGAATGTAGTCATCAGCACTATATTCAGCGTTTTTACTGCGTAGCCGTGCTACCACTTTATCTCTAAATTCATTGTGGCCGTGCCACAAAATATAAATAAGCGTGGTCAATCCACCAATTGTAATATACGTGTAGATATTGTGTTTGTTAAATAATTACAAGTTACATATACACTGTGTATTAATCAAGAAACCCTAACTCTGGTCCTTCGACTCCAAAAACAATTCAACAATCATCATCACCAGTACTACAACCGTACATCCTGCTATACTTAGAACAATTTAATATAGGCCGCATTGCCTTATTTTGCAGTTTCTGTAAGACGTTAAGTTGGTATTTTTTACATGCTACTAAAATAGTACTACAGTAATTAATATGCGGTAAAACTATACTATTATATATTATAATTTTTGTACATAATGTTAATTTGTGTCGTAATCGACATAAGAAATTCACTTTTTTAGCAACTTTTTTAACAACAAATTCAATATGTTTAGTGAATTTTAATTCATCATCAATAATTACGCCTAAATATTTTATTTCATTTACATATTCAATTGTAATTTGGTCAATTATAATTTTCAATTTAGATTCAGCAATTACTTTTTTACATTTTTTGTTTCCAATAATTATGCACTTTGTTTTATTGCAGTTGAGCTTTAGTTTGTTAGTTTTTAACCATACATCTACATGTCCCAATTCATAATTCATAGTGTTAATTAAATCATGTACGTTATCACTGTAATAATAGACTAGCGTATCATCTGCAAACAGATGTATGCTACATTTGCTTAAACTATTTGGAAAAGAGTTTATGTACAATATAAATAATAGAGGTCCCAGAACACTGCCTTGTGGAACGCCTTGATCACAGCTTATAGAATCAGAAGTTGTTTGTCCATATTTTGTTCGTTGTGTACGATTTTGTAAATACGATTCGAACCACTTCAACACTGTATTTGTAAAACCAAGTTTATATAGTATATTTAAAAGGATAGTACGGTCTATTGTTTCGAAAGCACGCTTAAAATCAAGAAATACGGCACAAATATTTAAATTATCATCTAGAGCTTTGTTCCAGTTCTGAAGCACTAGTTGGATTGCATATTCACAGGAGTGTTTTTTACGAAATCCAGATTGCCACTTACACATTAGATCATTTTTATTTATGTAATCCAGAGTTTGATTGTACACAAGGATTTCCAAGATTTTCTCGACAGCAACCAACATATTAATTGGCCGGTGTTCTTCTATTTTAGATGTATTTGGGATTTTCGGAATAGGAATAATTAATGACTCTTTTAAGGATTCTGGAAATACTCCTGTCTCTAAAGAAGTATTTACTAAGTGCAACAATGGATAACCAATGACATGAAATTGTTCTTTAAGTATTTTTAAAGTTACTCCATCCCAACTTGATTTCTTCATATTTTGCTCCCAAATAATGTTACGTAGTTCTGAAATATTCAAGCTTCGGAAAGTATTAAACGAAAATTGTAGAGGTTCTACTGCATTGTTGCTGTTTATGTTTACTGGTGGAATTGAAGTTATAATTGCATTTATACTATTTACGTCATCATCATCATAAATGGCTCGACAGCCCTAAGCGGGCCAAGGCCTCAAGTACCACGGTACTTGTCTCGTAACCACTCATCTTAGCGCCATCTGAATCTCAATCTGTGCGACAGCCTCTGTTTACAATGTAAGCAGAGCGGCATCAGAGAGAAACGTAGGCAACCAAGATTACTTTTAAGATATAGAGGTGGTTGGTCTCTAGCATCCGAGTGTGATTCAAGGCCAGGGTGTTTTTACCTTTTTACGACAATCACACTTGCCGGCCGGTAGACTTGAACCTGAGAACCTCAGATTCAAACGTCACAGCTTGCAGTGGACAGCGCGCTAACACACTGAGCCACCACACCGGCTATTTACGTAGTATTCATTAAAAGTATTAGCAATTACAACTTCATCAGATAGAAATTCATCTTTAAATGCTAATATTTGTTTTGGAACGTTAAGTTTCTTTCCTAAAAGGGTTTTGTAAAGTTTTCCTCATAGCTGTTGAATTTCCACATGATTCATCAATTTTTTTCTCGTAATAATCTTTCTCGCACTATCTGACAGTAGACACGTATTCATTACGAAATTGTTTGTACATATTCCAGTCTTCTTCTGAATTTGTTAATTTAAATCTTCGATAACTTTTATCCCTGTCAGTCCTTTTTTGTTGCACTTTTGCATTATTTAACCAGGGTGAACTATGTTTGTTTTTTGTATTTATTACAGTCGAACATTGTTTTTTTGCAATTACAACATTATTAATAAATGTATTACATATTTCATTTACTTCACTTGAATTATATTTCCAGTCACTGGTTACCAATATATCAGCCATCTTAGATTCATCTATGCGCTCTGCTTTGGACTGGTTGGAAATATTTAATGGCGCATGATTGTCACACGGATAAATTGCACATATGTCGTGATCACTAATTTTTGGCTGATCCCAAATTTGAACTGTAATATATGGGTCGTTCGATACAACTAAGTCAATTAATGTCTCTGATAAATTTGTTTTCCTTGTGCAGGTACTAACAAGTTGTTTCATGCCATTTTCAGATATTAGTTGTTTTAATCGATTTGAATATGTGCTATCATCAATCCAATTAATATTAAAATCTCCCATCAGTATTACAGTGTCCTTATTGAACGCCATCTCTTTAAACCAATCAATAAAGTTTTTTTTACTAGAACTAGGCGATCTGTATAATCCATTTAAAATATAACTTTTTTTATTTACAGTCAATCGGAGAGAAATATACCATAGTTCTTTTTCCATACTGTAATTCTCTAAGACGGTATATTTACAATCTTGCCGTATTAGAAACATCAATCCGCCTGTATGTCTGCTAATCGAATCACATCTTATAGTATTATAATAGGGTATTATTGTCTCTACATCTTCTATTTCAGTGGTAACTCTCGTTTCAGATAAACAGCATACTAAAGGGTTTTTATCATTAAGCAGATTTTGTATGTCATATTGACTATTTAAATAACTTTGAATGTTCAAATGTAATATTAATGTTGTATTTTTTTTCTATCAAATGCTGTAATTGCTATTGATAATTTGTTTTATTCTTAAAAATTTCTAATTTTCTTTTATATACTGAACACACAGTATCTGAAGCTTGGTGGTTGGTATCAAGTTTTTTATTTAGTATCTTATTGGCTACAGTACAGTTTATACATTTATTTTCAGTATTTGTGCACTGCTTTGATTTATGTTCATTACCAAATTTAGAACAAGCAAGTTTATTTTTGCATTCATTTGCCTTGTGAAAATATCCGCAGCAATTGTGACATCTCCAAACTTTTACATTTTCCACTGCAGTACATCTCATCCAGCCAATATTAATTTTTCCGGTTTTCATAATTCTATTATAAGTTGCGGGATCTACTTTAATTATAGCAAAAAAAGAATTATTTTTTAATTCCTTAACTAAAATAACATCAATTTGTGTATTTTCATTTATATCTAAATCATTTTGCTGTTGTATGCACTTTTTTATTTCTTCTGGACTTAAATTTTCTTTCATTCCAAAAATCTTTATTTCAGGATTTTTCAAAGTTGGTTTAATTACATCATACTTCTCACTCATTTTTTTTGTAGCTTCATTTTGAATTGTGTCTATATCTTGATCTTTATTACATTGTACAAGTATTCCTCCGTTTTTAATTTTATTTACTGATGAAATTCCAATTTTTAGTTTTGATACATCAATGTTCGTTCTTATATCTTCTTTTGTTATTGCACTTTCTTGATTATTCTTTGGTTTGATTATAATTGCTGGTTTTCTAACACTTTTGGCATAAGTATTAGCATTCGTATTTATTTCTTGGTTTTCATGCGTAATGTATTTGGATATTAATAATTTTAATTCTGTAATTTCATTTTTCATTGATGTTATTTCATTCATAACATTTTTTTGCGATACATTATCGTTAACACATTTTTTACAAAACCATTTAATTCCTTCATATGCTACAATCACTGCCAGATCTTTATCTTTGATGCAAGCGCATTTTAAGTGAAACCATCCCTTACATTCGCCATCACAACCAATTATTCTTTCATCATTAAAGTCAACTTTACAGCATGAACATACCTTATCTTCTTCATTTCCCTCCATATCGGTAAAAGAAAAAGTACTAAATTTTTACTACAGTTGGGAACACTGCTTAATGTGTAGTTAAGCAGGTTTAAAGTTGCGCGCTAGATTGAAAAAGCTCACTGAAGATGGATAACCTTGAATTTATTTCACTAAGTAATACATGAAAACCACAATCTTGCAGTGTTATAATAATTCCACATGCAAAGGTTATTTTTAGTAACACTATACTTTTCTCAATCACATTAAGAAATTAATTTTTCCAACAAAACTGATATTAAGCACATTTGACTCAAAGAAAGTCTTTGACTCAAAGAAAGTAATTGAACAAAATTTTCTATTATTTACCTATAATAAACATGATTCGAGAGAAAATAAATTTAAATACAAACATTATAAAGAGAAAAGTTTCTAAATAATAATTAAATCAATTTAATTACATAATTTATATATTTTAAGTGTAGCACGAGGGGAAGGTACAGACAACGGGTTGTTTTGTGTGTGAATGTGTGACAAACAGAAATAATAAATATTTATCTACTTACATTTCTATTTGTCACACATTCGCACACAAAAACAACCCGTTGTCTGTACCCTCCCCGCGTGCTACATTGACGCAAGTCGGTAGGATTGCCGTAAAAAGTTCTGCAGATTTTTGCAGAATTGCCATTTTTCAATTTTCACGTTGGCTGCGAGTAGTTAGTTTTCGAACTATTTACTCGTTACCGGCAATCAAAAGAACCTGGACTGTAGCACCATAGTCCTGTCATGACACTCATAATAATAATTATATAAAATTGCGTAATTTAAAGTGCGTGTTGCAATGGAGTGGCCATGGTATATTCCACCACCAGGGTACATGCCACCACACCCGTCCTGGTATGTACCACCACCGTCACCATGGGGCCACCAGCATCAGCTAGCGCCGTGGCATCCAGGATATGGGTACTGTTATCCTGCGTACCCGATGCCCACGCCGCAACCACCGCTGATGCCATTGCAACAACATGCGACATCGGTATCGTGGTCAACACAACCGCCGCAACCAGTAAGTATGCCAACGCCCGAGGCGATCAGGGTTGTTGAGACGCCGCTGCCTCTGCCTGTAGCGAAGATAAGCGTGGCCGAGATCGAGGCCATGCTTGCAGCAGAGCAGCGCATGGTGGTTGACATACCACGACCGATGGTAACAGATAAAGAAGAGTGCGTCGCAGTCGAAGAGTCAGAGGTCGTCGATAAAGAAAATATGAGTAAATGCCACGCCACCGAAAACCACGCCGTATAACTTCCATACGTCCTAAAATCCACGCGCCCGACAAACCACGCCGTATAACTTTTCTCCCACCACTATGTCCACGCCGTAGAAACTCGTTCTGCATAACTTGCTCTTGTAATGACGTTAGAACATAGCGATTCAATACAAAATAAATCTCATAGATGGCGCTGTGCACTACAGGAATCTACAGTGGTTGGATTGTACTATCATGGGCGGTATATGGATTTGTACTATTCGCAACTGAAATTGCCGATGGCGGCAGCACTGTACCTATAAAATGGCTACTAAAAGGAGTAATTGGTGTTGTAGATAACACATGCAAGGAAAGTGAATAAAAAAATTAATTTAATTTTGAATAGATGAAGTTTTGACGTCTAATATTCTGTATAGGGGAGTATTGTTGCGTATTCTATTGCACCGAGTACAGTTATACCACCCTTTTTGTTTTTATTTTTAAGTATTGACAAGACATACGGTGGGGACTCGTTTATCACTTTTGGAAAACTTTTTTATATAAAATGTTTGTATATATTGTATAGTATATTATAATTACCTTCAAACGAGTCACTTTATTATTAAAATGGTTTATTTCTTACTGTATTCTTTAGGTACGGGTATGAGTCAAAAATATAAAACATATAAGTAATGGTTTCGATAATGGTTTGTATTGATATAACTAACTAGAACAAAACATTAAAAAAAATACATTTTTGTATTAAAAATATTCAATTTCATTGCTTAATTATCTTATTCCAAAAACTTATCCTCACTGAAAATTGGTGACGAAAGGTTAGGTTAGGTATCGCACAAACAAATATAAAAACACCTATTAATATAAAATTCTCATGTATTCGGTCAGTTCAAGTTCTCCATATTTGATTAATATTTACACTTTACTTGCACCCTTTCTTGGAAATAAATGGAAAATAAATCACATATTCTTGCTAGCACGAAAATGGCAGCAGTTTTTGTTGTGATTTATTCTTGATTGTGGAACTCATTATGAAACGAATCTAATTTAATATGATAGGTGAAGAATAAATAAATGAGAAAATAAATTAAATGGAATTATATTGCACTAAACAACTACACCAAGATCACTTTTATTAACATTGTGTCAAACGCGTCATACACACCATTACTCCACATAGCAGTTTCTATTTTTACCACCAGGTGGATACGGGTCCATTTCAGTTGCGAATATTTAATTGATCAATTACTTTTTAAATGAATTTAAGTGAATAAACTTTACCATAAAACAAGAAATAAGTTATGATATTTATAATAGGTACCTTATTTATTAACTAAGTTAAAAATGTAACTATGAAGTATAAAATAAAAAAGCGAAAGTAAGACAAGACAAGATATTTAATTAATTTTAATAAAAAATACTAATTTACTTAATAATAAAACTAATTATTAGAGAAAAAAAAGGATCTTCTAGATACAAAAATCAAAATAAATTATTAAATTTATTTATCGTCTCATAGACTTACTCCCATGGACGTTAGTTTTATTAATAATATTTTTTTTGCCAGCAATTTTTAAACGAAAAATTATAAATCTAGATTGAATTTTTCGACTTAAATTGTGACATGATAGCATGTGTGAACTTGATATATTTTCAAATTTTTTTAGGTAAAATTCTTTTAAATTGATTTTTTGTTCTGCTACTACTTTATAATATTGTTGGAATATAAATTCCATTTCAATAAAAAATTGAAAAGTTTCAGCATTCCAAGAAAATAATGTGTTACGTTTAAAACATTTCAGTTGTACTAATCGTGAATATATCTTTTTATCAAAAATTTTTTATCCAACAGAATTTAAACAATTTGTACATATTTTTGAGCTTTTTCTTATGCTGTTTACTATATATCCACTTATATTATTTAGAGAATTAGTCTCAGCATTATTTAAAGTAATATTATTAATATTTACATCTGGTGTAATTGTAACATTATCGTAGGTTGTTTAGGTACACTTATAATATTTTTAAAATCTGATAAAAATTAGCGATCATCAAGATCATAATTTCCCTTGGAGACATTTTGTAGGTACTGTGATATACAAATTAACTTTAAATTGTTTTTAAATTGGGTTCTAATTGTTTAGCACGAACTACACTAAACATATTTTCTAAGCAGTTTTGAGTAAATCTGCTTGTCAATAAGAATAATTAACCTTTCTCTTCTAGAAATAAATATTGTAAGTCCAGCAAAGATTGCGTTGTAATGAGTACTCCGGTTTGTGATGGTTTCCACTGCATTTTTGGACCAACCTTGAAACTTTGAAAAATTTCTAACATCTCACGAAGAAAAGAAATAGTTTTTTGATAATTTTCTTCGTTGAATTTGCTGAGAGCAACGGATGGATGCCGGGAAGAAAATAATTTAAACCATTTTTCAATTAAATCAATAAACCATGCCGTTTTTAATAACTCAGGTTTATTTTGTTCCTCAGATAAAAACTAGAAACCACTGCTAACTTCATGATGATAACATGTGTTGATTTTGAAACCCTCATTTTATCATAATGGCTTGGAGATAACTCCTCATCAGTAAGTTTCTGTGCTAGCTTTAACGGTAGGTTTTTCTGGTATTCAATAAGCTCATTTAAATGTTCTGTATTTATAATATTTGTTGGAAGGTAAACTTTATTTTAATATGTATTATTTTGTTTGTAATAAGCAAATTATTTGTTTTTTAATAAATGGGGTACATCTGCCAATATATAGATTTTTCTTTCAGAATCAAACGGATGAATAATGTAGTTTGTTGTTTTACTGAATCGGCCAGCAGTTATACCCCATTTTCTCCATAATGATTGGTTGGAAGACCCCATATCAGATGTGATGCTGACAATCTTCAATCCCATTTCTTCACTCATTTTAATAATTTCGAACGAAATATTTCGTAAACTACCCCATTTACTGAATTTCCGGTAAAATCATAAACAACAGTTTTCTTCCAGCGGGTGCTTACACCACCTAACATAATAACTAAAACATGAGTTGCAACTCCAGAATGTTCCGGCAAAGTTACATCACCCATGTAAGAACAAGCCATTAGATCCAGCCACTGTACAGAAATCCAAATAAATATCCATTTTGGTATAATATATAATTATATTTATAGTATATTATTCAATGATTATGTAATGTACGCTTTTACGGGTAGGTATCATGATTACGAATATTCCTACGTTGACAATTCAAGCCTTGAAAAATGATGCGCACGAATCCTGTAAAACTCAAATATTTTTACATTAATTATTCTAGTACCGATTAACGAATATCTCAAATTTGCATATTAAATTTAAATTTATTTATATAAATGTTAAATAAAAATATGTTGTATTCAAATAAAAAGTAATAAAATAATATTATACTCCGTAGAGAAATAAATGCACGAGAAGAAATGCAATTAAACTTATGTACAGGGAAGAATTCAATTTACATAATTACAAATAAAATGAACTCGAATAAATTATATTGAAGATATAAATAAGAAGAAATTTAAAACTTATTTAATATTATTTGTGTAGATTAAAAACTTTTATTTAGATATGAGATACAAGTTATAACCTAACTTTATATTAAAAAAATAGAAAATTCATTATATTGATGCATGATAGTATATTATGATACAAGTGTATAAGTAAATTTTTAAAGCACGT
This sequence comes from Poecilus cupreus, assembly GCA_963942605.1. Lineage (NCBI taxonomy): Eukaryota > Metazoa > Arthropoda > Insecta > Coleoptera > Carabidae > Poecilus > Poecilus cupreus. Next base: position 3,001,311 of record OZ012715.1, on the reverse strand, counting down.
ACGGCGAGTTTAAGAGCACGATGCGAAGCGGAGTGCATTTAACGTCGCTAGTGCTTTAAAAGCACTTATACACGTGTGTCATACGCTATTTTTTATTATACCTGCATCATACTCTGAAAAAAATCTGAAAAGCAACATTTTGATTTTGATTCATTTCATAATTTTTCGTTTAAATGGAGACTAGTTAGCATTTGTTGTTTACGTTTACAGTTTTGACAGATATAATAATAAATATTTTTGTTGTTTGCTTAGTAACCTTTAAAGCACGGTGTGTTTTAATCTTGCGTTTATGAACGCTGTAGCGTGTATTAAACACGGATTATGATGCAGGTATAATAAAAATATATGTATGTAATAAAAACAAACAAAAAATGGTTTGGATGATTATAAGTTGATTCTGTTCAATTTATTTTTTAGAGTAAAAACTTGGGTTATTTATTGTTCTTCAGCTATTTTTTATCATAGTAAAGTTTAATGACATTCAGTAGAAGAATGCTGGACTAAGCTGCTGAAACTCAACACAACTGAAATATACGAACAGTGATAACTATGACTAGAATTTCCTTCAACAAATTAAGAGGCTATTTATGTAAAATACATAATTTCTATTGTATATAATGATGTTATGTAGTTGTGTACTGTTCTCTTACTACTCTTTTGTAACATGACTGCTATAAATATTAATCAAGAGTTAGTGCCAGCTTATTACCATTGTAAGAAATTAGGAACCTTTTTGTTATTAAGTAAAAGAATGCATCAGAGAAAAAATATATAATCGTAAATCGTTTAGACACTATTCCATTTAAATTTTTATACAGCTAAATTTATGTGCCATAATGTTGCAATAGTTTTTACTTTTCATGTGTCATCTATTCTTCATGTATCATTTCTGTATGAAAATGAGATCTTTTTGTTTAAGCAGCTAAAACCATAAATTAATTATTTTATTACTTATGACACTGTGATAATTACCTCTTTTGCTTCTAATTCATGTAGAAATTGCCAAATCAAATAAAAGACTTTTGGATTAAGTTCCGTAAAAATATTTATTTAAAAATGTTTAGAATTATTGAACAAAGTTTTTTTTTCATTAGGAAAACAAATGAATAACATAATTAAACGGCGTTCCATAACAAATTGTTTAAATTCTGTTGGATAAAAAAATTTTGATAAAAAGATATATTCACGATTAGTACAACTGAAATGTTATAAACGCAACACATTATTTTTTGTAATGCTAAAACTTTTCAATTTTTTATTGAAATGGAATTTATATTCCGACAATATTATAACGTAGTAGCTGAACAAAAAATCAATTTAAAAGAATTTTACCTAAAAAAATTTGAAAATATATCAAGTTCACACATGCTATCATGTCACAATTTAAGTCGAAAAATTCAATCTAGATTTATAATTTTTCGTTTAAAAATTGCTGACAAAAAAATATTATTAATAAAACTAACGTCCATGGGAGTAAGTCTATGAGACGGTAAATAAATTTAATAATTTATTTTGATTTTTGTATCTAGAAGATCCTTTTTTTTCTCTAATAATTAGTTTTATTATTAAGTAAATTAGTATTTTTTATTAAAATTAATTAAATACCTTGTCTTGTCTTACTTTCGCTTTTTTTTATACTTCATAGTTACATTTTTAAATTAGTTAATAAATAAGGTACCTATTATAAATATCATAACTTATTTCTTGTTTTATGGTAAAGTTTATTCACTTAAATTCATTTAAAAAGTAATTAATCAATTAAATATTGGGGTGAGCCAACAAAGTGGCTGACATCTGGTGGGTAAATTTGAATTACGAGCAATAGGGAAAACATTGTTGTGTTCGTAATGGTGGTATTTGGAGATTTAGATTTTTAATGAACAAAATGTCAAGTAAATCAAAAATATATTGTTATATTCATCAATATAACAATTATATTAGTGCAGAAATATTATTATATTATTTTCTAAAGAATAAGGAGGTGGAAAATTGCTTCAAATGTGGGAAAAAAAGTCAAGACATATATGAACGTTTGTTATGCTCATTTCTTGCTCTTGGATTTTTTTTAAGGTATGATAATTTTTTATACTGAAATTAACTAATGAATTATATTTATAGTTCGAACTGCCAATAAGAAAGGAATTCTTAAACATGAGGTCATTCCAACCCAAGATTTTCCACTGACTGTTTGACATAAGAAATGTCAAAATAATTAGACGGAAGACAGAAAGAATAATTCTGAATGTAATTGTTAATAATTTTTATTTCTTTATAATATGTACTATTTATGTATTTATTTAGGTACTACAATATTTTTAGAGAAGTACTGGCAAACATAAACATGAAAATGGATGAAATATCTAGTGAGTCCAAAATATCAGAGAATGATGGACCATAAGCAGTTGAGCAAAGAATTTGGTAGTAACTGGCACACTAGATAAACATTGCTAAATTAATTTACAATGCGATCATAGTGTATTTTCACCATGAATGCAATGAAATCAGATGAAAATTTGATTGCATTTGCCGGAGTAAATTTCCACTGGCGCACAATTTTTTCGAGTGCAATGTTTATATTATGTGGTGTGCCTTTTAATTTATATGTTTGTAAACATAGACCGTATATTTTAATTTTATTCTTGATATGTATTTTATATCCATACAGTATAACATGCCCAGCTAAACCAAGGAAATATATCAATGCTAAGCAAAAAATCTGATTTGATTTTTATTTTTATGTAGGTTCTCTTTTCACTATCGTTCGAAATGCTTCATTCAAATAAATGTATATATGTCTATTAAAGAAATTAACATCTTTTTTTCTAATTATTGCGACAAATAACTCAAATTTGTATACTCAATCCTACATCAATTCTAATGCTTTTAAATATAAGAACGTAATGTTTTCCTTATTGCTCCACCTTTAGTGCTGCCATCTGTTATCAGTGGCTCATGCGGATAGTAGAAATTCATATACCGGCCATGTTAGTACAATCCAGCCACTGTAGATTTCTGTAGTGCACAGCGCTATGTTCTAACGTCATTACAAGAGCAAGTTATGCAGAACGAGTTTCTACGGCGTGGACATAGTGGTGGGAGAAAAGTTATACGGCGTGGTTTGTCGGGCGCGTGGATTTTAGGACGTATGGAAGTTATACGCCGTGGTTTTCGGTGGCGTGGGTTACTTCGGAAAATATCGACTGGGCTGATGTGCCCTTTAATACGGATAAAAAGAAGAGGCGCGTACGGAAGCGCAAGGCAGATGCCTGGGTCCAAAAGGATAGCCATTGTGGTACTAGAACCGGTCAGTACACAATGTGCCAGAAGTCAAGTGTTGGCCCAGGAATAATCGTTGGCTTTCAAGGCGGCCGTCTCAAGGTCAATCAAATTAGCACATCACCCCGAGTAACTCAGCATCGGCGACGACGACGAAGGCGACTGCGACGACGACGAAGGCGACTACGACGACGCTTCCTTAGTGCATGGCGCAGTCAACATCGACGACACCGACGGCAACGTCGGAGAGCAACACGGCACATACATCTCCCGAGGGATCGGATTCGCCTCACATCTGTTCTTGGGTTCAGAGTGAGAAGCCTGGAACCTTTATCCTGTGAAGAGCCCCCTCCCTCGTCATGTGTTGTGATGTGTAAGGTGAATTTTTTTGTGACAAACGATAATTTTAAGTTTTGTGTCCTCACAGCCCGCGGGCATGAGCCCACTTATTTAAACTTTTTTGTGTTAGTTTTAGTTCTGACTTTTCTGTTTAGTATTTAGTTTAAAGAAAGATTTTTATGTTAAAGTTAGTTCGTTTATTTTGCTATAGTCATCTTGTTTTAAGTAATCTGTATTACGCATAGAGATGCGTACCTATGTTGAATTTTTATGGGTTTTGTTAATTTGTTGTTTAAAGTTTTTAAATATTTGCAAATGTTTTGTTTCTTTTCAGGTGCGCTGTGTCGTTTGATAATTATATCTCTAAGAAGATATAATTATTTTAAGTAGGGATGGTGTAACAAGATGACTTTCATCGGTTACGCTCTGAGCTATCGCTATCTGGAGCTATTTTTAGAAACGATAGTTCAGATTCGACGACACCCCCTTGCATCCCTAAAACAGACGACCCCCTGGAATTTTGGGCGTCTGAAATTCAGTGACGCGTTGGTGGTGAGCAGATGCAGTTCAAAATGTAGCTGCGCTACGAAAAAAATTTATTTTTACGTAGTTTTAAGTTAATTAAGTAGTTTCATTTATTAGATAAGTTAGTGCAACGTTTAAGTTAGTTATAAGAAGTTCTACAATTTAATAAAAATCATATTTACAAGTTTTCCATCATTTAAAGTGTTCGAGTGTCATGATTCATCAGCTCCCAATTCATCCGCTCCCAATTTAACCACGACTAGTTTGTTCCCTTTCCTTCAATAAAGTTCCCTCCTTTTTATTAGCCCTATCCTATAGTCACTTCCCGCCTTTGCTACATAAGAAACCTATTTTCATATTGTTCAAGTTTTTAATGGAAATTTTAGAAGATGTCATAAAACCAAAATGCGTCTACTGCAAGAAAAACTCGAAGTTTATAACGAATTCCAAGTCAAAACTTTATTGTTGTATATTTTTATATAAATTCTAAGTGATATAATAAAATTGAAATTAATTTGTTTAAAGTGTAATTTATGTAAGCGCAATTTGAACACCTCCTAGGGACGCATATCGGTCTTATAACTAATAAATTAGTACCATAGATATATATTTTATGACATCTAAACAAATCAAAAACTACTGGAATAATTATATTTAAAACTGTTCATAATAAATATTTGAAAACCTCTTGTTTTTTGTTAAATATTGTTTGTAACAAATTAAAGTAAATAAAAGGCCTATCGGCTAATAGTATTTTGACACCTTGACCTATTTATAAACTAAATTATTGCAATCATACACTAGTCTTTTTTAAAAAGACAAACTTACATACATCTAAAAATTAATTAATAAACAATTAAACATTAAGGCACTTTTAAATACTACTGTATTGCAGCTGCCATAAATATGGGCAGGTTAATAATAATTAATTAAATAAGTACGTATATTAGCACCATTTGAAATAGCTCTTTGTTTAACTAAAACTACGATAAATATGGCAAATGAGAAATCACGATTACTAGAATAATGATTAAGGCACAAAATTGTCATAATATGTGACATGTTGAATGTCAGTAAACCTGGTGCAACCCATATTCAAACAAAGAATATTAAATACTTAAACTAGTTTATTTGGAAGGGTTTTCCAATGTTTGCAATATTTTACTGTTTGCTTGTTTTTCGTTTCCTTTATTTTAAAAAAATGTCTCTGGGGGGGGGGGGGGCATCTTCACCTTTACCCGCCCTTTCAAATTTAATGTTTGTTTAAATACGTTAGTACATTATCGTTTGTTCTATAATGTTTTGTAATTATTTTGTTTGTTCGACTGATCTATTTAGTTTTATTTAATTTTAAATCATGCTGCGGTCAAGTTCACACATTCGCACCCAATTAACCTATCGTTTGTTTGACTTTCATAATATGTTTCAAAGTATTAATTTAGTATTTGTTTGAACCTTTTTATTGATTGTTTACTTATTGTAATAGCCTATTTTTAAAAAATATAATTTGTTTCTTAGTATTAGTTTAGTATTGTTTAATCCATTTTATTGATTTTTTGCATATTTTAATTAAATATTTAATTTATTGGGTGCGGCTAAATTCTCTCTTTCCACACCCACCTGACCCATCGTTTGTTTGACTTTCACAATATGTTTCTCAGCATTAGTTTAGTATTGTTTAATTCATATATTTACTGTTTGCATATTGTAATTAAATATTTTAAATAATATGTTTGGGTGCGGCTAAGTCCTCCCTTTGCGCATCCAATTGACGCATAGTTTGTTTGAGTTTCATAATATATTTCAAAGTATTAGTTTAATATTGTTTAAACCTTTTTATTGATTGTTTGCATATGGCAATCAACAATTTTATTTATTTAATAATAATATTAATAGTAATTTATTGCCCAACAGTTAAGACCATTTACAGGACAATACATATAAAAAAAAATTGAATACATTTAGAATACAAAAACTACATTATATAACAGACAAAATATATACAAAATTACAAAAATACATCATTGAATAAATTGTTCGCATTTCGGGACATAATTGTTATGGGGGCACGCTGGAGTACATCTGAATGGAATGACGGAAGATGAAATGTGTTTGAAAATCTAGCTGCCTGGCGTGGAACATGGATCTGAATCCGCGACAAGAGGAAAGGCGCATCTATCTCACCACGTAGAAGGAGCCACAGGAACTTAGCGCTGCTCATCTCTCTTCGGTTCGCCAGGGAAGGCATACCGTGACGCTGAAGGAGGGCATGCTGATCTACACCCCTTGGAGGATAAACTCTATCTAGCTTAAAGAACAGAATTTTTACAAATCTGCGATAAATTCGATCAATTGCCAGTTGTTGATACGTATAATAAGGTAACCAGATGAGGCTAATATACTTAACACATAGGCATAGAAAAGGGATTTAATTGCATCTGTACTCTTAAAAGTGTTGGTGAGTCTCATAATAAAACCAATCATTTTGTTAGCGTCACGCACGATATTTTATTTATTTATTTATTTATTTCAAAATTCGGCTTCTCAACAGGAATAATTAGTCCCCAATAACAGAGAAGCTCTAGAAAGAAATACATATGATTGCGTACATAAGCAATTAAACAAAATAAGAAGAAAAACCCAAATCATTGTGATATAAATATTACAGAATATAAATATTACAGAATTATAAGATTATGAAGCAACACAATAAAAATTACATCTAGTTGAACGTAATCATTCTTCTGAACTGAACCAATGTATTTGAAAATAAATCAAGTGAATCAATACGAGAATTAAACTCATTATATAAATGAGACAATCTGACTACAGGTGAGTTCAAAATAGAATTAGTTCTATAACGTCTTACAGAAAACATATGTATCGATCTCGTTCCATAACTATGAACTCGGACATTAAATGATAACAATATAGGTGATTGTATGGCATTGTTTATGAAGGAAAGATAAATCCAGCAACTTTCTTCTGTTTTCAAGGCTAAGTAAATTTAATTGATATGTTGGAAATTTTCTATTTAACAGTCTTAGAAATTTATTTTGAATGCTTTCAATGCGTTTAATATAGATTTTATAAGAAGGATTCCAGCATACACTAGCATATTCTAACTGACTTCGCACAAGAGAAATGTAGAGTGTAACTAAAGTACATGGATGCTTAAAATTAGAGCTTGCTCGAATTAGGAAGCCTAACATCTTATATGCTTTTTTAACAATGCCATCAATGTGAACATCATAAAGAAGCTTACTATCTAATACAACACCTAAATCTTTAACAAAATTCAATTTATTAATAACAGTACCATCTATACGGTAGTCATAGTTAAAAACATTTCTGTTCCGCGTGAACTTTATTTGAGAACATTTGGCAACATTGAGTGATAATTTAAGTGTTTTGGTGAATTGAACAAATCTATCAACATCATTCTGAAGTGCTATACAATCACTGACAGACTCTGTTGCAACACTAGTAGGCAATTGCTGCCGTACTCAGGAAGGTTGACTGGAATTGTTAGGTGCTGCGGTGTTGTAGCTTTTTCTCAACATACACTATGTATCTGGTTTATACACAATTTATTTACAACACAAAAAAGTATATGTACAATCTAACATTCTTCACTACAAACAAAGTCACAAAATACACAAGAACGTTTATGAACGACTACGAACGACTGTTAAAGACTATGAACATTTATGATCAACTGATGTGAAAGACCGATCCAGACTGATTTTACCAAACTTAAAGATACTACGAACTAAACAGATGACACCACCCAAAATTTGGAAGGGATCCAATGGTGAACGTGAGGATGGTGTCCATGATGACAACTCTAGTTTTCTGGGAAAGCATTTTAATTGCATGCAGCTGCAGACGTACCGTTAAGCGGCTTATTTAAATCCAAAATTTTCCCAATTGCAGGGCTATAAAACTAATGGTTTAAGTATACAAAATAGACAGGCTTAAACTAATGTATTGTTCTGCTCAGACACATTGTCGACATCATTGGCGCCGAAACAGACTCAATGGTGTGATATATTTTTAAATCATCTGCATATAGTATAAAATTTGCAAAATTGAAACAAGATGATATATTGTTAATAAAAATAATAAACAACAATGGCCCTAGGTGAGATCCCTGAGACAACAACCCGCTGTTTCCTGTCACTCAGATAAGAAACAAACCATTGAAGCAACTGACCAGTAACACCAACTTCAGCTAATCTACCAATTAATAAACTGTGCGAAATTTTATCAAACGCCTTACTGAAGTCAGTGTAAATGGCATCTACCTCGATTTGATCATCCATGGCCCTTAATATATAATCATCCATGGCCCTTAATATATAATCAGTATATTCCAAGAGATTAGTCTCAACAGATCGACCAGGAACAAAGTCGTGTTGTTGAGAAATGATTATATTTTTAACTGCAGAATAGAGTGATTAATAAATTATTAACTCAAATACTTTTTCAAAAATACACAGCTTTGACACTGGTCTATAATTTTCGACCAAACTCTTGTTGCCACCTTTATAAATAGGAATTACGTCAAGGGTACGCAAAGAGAACTAGCACAATTTTTTTTATAAAAATAGCAGGTATGTCATCTGAACCTGCACCCTTTTTTATATCAAGTTTGCCTAAAATGTAAAAAATCCAATTAATATTTTTCGAATAATTATTAATTTCAACATAGTCGGCTGACTTAAATTTAAACATTTTGCGATTTTTTACTTGTAATTGTGAAAGGAAATTATTAGTATACATAATGTCTAGAGCAGGATGATGCTGTTCATCTAATTTACTTAGTGGATTCTTACATTCCATGACGTTTATATTATCAGTATTACTCAGAATTAAATCAAGAGTCCTATTATTATTATTTCTAACGCTGTTAAATTGATATAAATTGCAGTAAGACATAAAATCAACAAATTCACTGGACGATTTATTGTAGGAATTTGATGGTTCTAAGTGCGTGCAATTAATGTTGTTAATCCAGTTTAAGTACCGCAAATTAAAGTCTCCACAAATAATAAATTTACCATCAGCTCTACTATCAATTAATTTAAATAAATTAAGCAAAAATGAATTTAAAGCATTATAATCATCAGGTGGTATATACACACAACAAATAAACAGCGAATGCTTATCATTTAAATTCAATTTAACCCAAACATCTTCGGAGTCAGAAGACCATTCGTTCATTTTAGTATATGATAGATTGTTATTTAAACCGATGAGAACTCCACCGCCGTCACGTTTCACTGAATTACTCGTTGATCTGACTCTCCTAACAACACAAAAATTATCACAAAGTATTTCTTGATCAAACACACCAGAATTCAAAAATGTTTCTGTGAGACAAATTACGTCGTAGCCACAACTGTAGAATTTAAGCGAATATCATTAGATTTAGCACGCAATCCACGAACGTTTTGGTAATAAATTGACACAGCCATAAACTATACCGTAATTAGTAATAAGCTAGAATCAGTTAGAATTTAGACAAGTCACTCTTATTATTTATAACGATAATACGAGTGTTGTCGTCTTTTCGTGCTAAGATATTGCCATTTTTTGTCCATATATACTTAAACCCTTTATCACGTAATAGTCCACGAGCTTCTTTAAACAAAGTGTTATTGTCCGGTGATAAATGCTCATTAACAAATATATTAAGTTCGGGAGCATTGGGATAGATCAGAGTGGATTTCATATCACGTTTAATTTTTGCTGCAGCCAAAAAATTATCTTTTTTAATGCGCGATGTGAACTTTACAACTATTAAGGGAGGAAATGCAGTGTTACGTTCACGTTTTGGCAGTCTATGGACAGCATCTAGATCACCAACACCAATATTTATTCCGATAAGTTCACCAATACTTCCTACAATTTCATTAACATTTTCCCCCGGTCACTCCGGTATATTGTGTATAATAACATTATTCAGCCGCGAGTACTGTCCGAGGTCATTCACTTTAGCTATTAGAGAACTCATATCTTTTTTCAATTATATATTTTCATATTCTATACGATCTTGTAATTTTACTTTTTCATCAAGTTGTTTTAATTTCACTTCGAAATCATTAATTTTATCACAACAAAAATTTATTGTTTTAAGTACAGAATCAAATTTTTCGTTTATTTCCTTCTCATTGAAGTAGTTTAATTTCAGGTCATCGAAAAGCAAAGTAATGTCACTTAATTTAAGAGTTGAAGAAGTTGGCTCCCCGCTTTCACTATCATTCACAACAATGGAGTTGTTTAATTTTATATTGTCAAGACAAGTGGAGCAGCTCCACGACAACCCACTGTCCTTTAAGAGCGCGAATTGATCATTACTTAATTTCGCACATGAGGGGTGAAATGTACGTTGACATGTAGAACATTTCACACCAGGGTTTCGGGCGTTGACTGAGCGTTGACACTTGCTGCACGAAGCCATTGCCAGATATAAACACTGCACACACTTGTTTAATTAATAAAATGACGTGAAAAAAGTAACGTTGAAAATATCAAATTGAGAACTGAAATTATATCAAATACACTAACAATTAGAGCACTTGAACTTATTTACCCTTATTTAGTACAAACTTTGCTATCGACTGATTAATTTTTTAATTTTAAAATTTAAAAACCACTCAAAAAAAAATGAAAAAAACAAAACAACGATCGAAACACAACCGCTCAGTACACAACTCAGTACAAATATTATTTATGTATTCAGTAAAAATGAAATTACTTGAAAAAGTGACACCTAAGTCTTTAAAGGATTTAACTGGCACAAGTTCAGAGTTATTAATTTTATAAGAATATTTTATAATATTAACTTTACGTGTAAATGAAATTATGCAACATTTTTGAACATTTAGAGTGAGTTTGTTATTTTCACACCAGGAATGCATAATATTAATGTTATTTTGCAGTAGTTGTGCATCATTAGTCGAATTTATTGACGTGAATAATTTTATATCATCTGCATAGTCTAAAGAATGACAAGTAAACATGGATAGCAGGTCGTTTATGTAAAGTACGAATAATAGGGGACCTAAGTTGGAGCCCTGGGGTACTCCAGAGGAGGCTATGAAGTTGTGTGACGAAAAACCATTGTAATAAACATAACAAATTCTGTTATAATAATAATAATAATAATAGTAATTTATTGCCCAACAGTTAAGACCATTTACAGGACAATACATATATAAGAAAAAAAAAATATTGAATACATTTAGAATACAAAAACTACATTATATAACAGACAAAATATATATAAAATTACAAAAATACATCATTAAATAAATTGTTCGCATTTCGGGACATAATTGTTATGGGGGCACGCTGGAGTACATCAGAATGGAATGACGGAAGATGAAATGTGTTTGAAAATCTAGCTGCCTGGCGTGGAACATGGATCTGAATCCGTTACAAGAGGAAAGGCGCATCTATCTCACCACGTAGAAGGAGCCACAGGAACTTAGCGCTGCTCATCTCTCTTCGGTTCGCCAGGGAAGGCATACCGTGACGCTGAAGGAGGGCTTGCTGATCTACACCCCTTGGAGGATAAACTCTATCTAGCTTAAAGGACAGAACTTTTAAAAACCTGCGATAGATTCGATCAATTGCCAATTGTTGATACGTATAATAAGGGTACCAGATGAGGCTAGCATATTCTAGTTTACTTAACACATAGGCATAGAAAAGTGATTTAATTGCATCTGTACTTTCAAAAGTGTTGGTGAGTCTCATAATAAAACCAAGCATTTTGTTAGCGTCACGTACGATATTATTTATGTGTTCAGTAAAAATAAAATTACTTGAAAAAGTGACACCTAAGTCTTTAAAGGATTTAACTCGCACAAGTTCAGAGTTATTAATTTTATAAGAATATTGTGTAATATTAACTTTACGCGTAAATGAAATTAGGCTACATTTTTGAACGTTTAGAGTGAGTTTGTTGTTTTCACACCAGGAATGCATAATATTGATGTTATTTTGCAGTAGTTGTGCATCATTAGTCGAATTTATTGACGTGAATAATTTTATATCATCTGCATAGGCTAAAGAATGACAAGTAAACATGGATAGCAGGTCGTTTATGTAAAGTACGAATAATAGAGGACCTAAGTTGGAGCCCTGGGGTACTCCAGAGGTGGCTATGAAGTTGTGTGACGAAAAACCATTGTAATAAACATAACAAATTCTGTTATCAAGATAAGAGCTTAGTAGACGAATTAAATTTGGAGAAGCCCCGTATATGCTTACTTTAGATAGTAGGATACCGTGATCAATTGAATCAAATGCACGAGTGAGATCTGTGTATATGACGTCTACCTGGCCACGTTCATCGAGGATTTCAGCAGTGAATTGAGATAGACAAGCCAAATTCGTAGTGGTAGACCGACCTTTTATGAAACCGTGTTGGTTAACAGATATTAGAGAGCTGGAATTTCTATATATACACTTGTAAATTAAAATTTCAAATATTTTAGCGAAATTATTTAGTATCGAGATAGGTCGATAATTAGAAATGTTAAACTTGTCACCTTTTTTGTATACTGGTGTAATTCTCGTTTTCTTCCATTTTTCCGGAAATTTGCAAGAAGAAATGGACAAATTAATTATAAAAGCAAGTGGCTTAGCAAGAATAAAACGAGTATCTTTAACTAAGAAGCTTGGAATCATATCTTCACCAGCCGTAAAATTATTTTTAAAATTATCAATATAAGAGCTTAGTAGACGAATTAAATTTGGTGAAGCCCCGTACGTGCTTACTTTATATAGTAGGATACCGTGATCAATTGAATCAAACGCACGAGTGAGATCTGTGTATATGACGTCTACCTGGCCACGTTCATCGAGGATTTCAGCAGTGAATTGAGATAGACAAGCCAAATTCGTGGTGGTAGACCGCTCTTTTATGAAACCGTGTTGGTTAACAGATATTAGAGAGCTGGAATTTCTATATATACACTTATAAATTAAAATTTCAAATATTTTAGCGAAATTATTTAGTATCGAGATAGGTCGATAATTAGAAATGTTAAATTTGTCACCTTTTTGTATACTGGTGTAATTCTCGTTTTCTTCCATTTTTCCGGAAATTAGCAAGAAGAAATGGACATATTTGCGTTTTATATAGTTAAATGAAGTGAAGAAGGATGAGTTTTTTATTGGGACACCATTTGAATCTAGGAAAATATTTCTTTTTTACATTTCCGGTAGTAAAAGACGAATTCAATCCTTCTTTTTAGTTCTATAGATATTACTTATCTTTAATCTCTGTAGGATTGAAATGCTGAAATTAAATCCCTAAAAACAGAGTAACTGTAGGAAGTACTAAATGTACACAATATTTCTCATGAAATTTGTACTCCTTTCAGACTAATTATGATTTCATGTGATACGGATGTGCAAAAAAATACGTGTATACCACTGGATTGAAGTGCCTTTAATCCCCCGGTGATTATTTCCTTCGACTTCCTCTCGTGAAATAAACTTCACCCTCCGGATTAAATCACACACTTTTCAGTCCCTTATTTTATGATATACTGGTATATATCTTATGTTCAATTATTTAACGAACGACGTAGTTGTGTCAAGGGATAACAGGTGCAGAAACCACAGTTGCACAATCTGCAATAGTAAACATCAATTCAAGATATAATATCTACCAGGCATCACTAAATTACTTAATTGTCAAAACCATAACTCAGCCATTACCACAAATTAGATTGGATCACTCAAAATTGAAGTTGCCACAAGTTACATTAGCAGACCCAGAGTTTTACATAACAAGTGATATAGACATCCTGATTGGAGATCTTTTCTGGAATTTACTCTTTGTGGGTAAGATAATCTTGAACAGAGGACAGCCAATTTTACAAAAGACACATCTAGGTTGGATAGTTGCTGGACCTAGCACATGCTTAACAGAGAAAACCAAAGTTATTCAATCAAATCACGCGTCATATGTAAAAATGCAAGATCAATTAGAAAAATTTTGGAACATGGAAGAAGTTACATCAAAGACAGTCAATTATTCAGTAGAAGAGATAGAATGCGAGAAGCATTATGAAGCAACTGTAAATAGAAATGCAACAGGCAGATATATATATATATATATATATATATATATATATATATATATGTATATATATATATATATATATATATATATGTATATGTATATATAGAGGAAACTAAATCCAGATCACATACTTAAACATTTTGAAACTGCTTTTGTTTTTTATCCGTTATTACTCATTTCATAATATTTATACTTCATACATCACTTTGACAGATTCTTATATATATATATATATATATATATATATATATATATATATATATATATATATATATATATATATATATATAAGTTACATCGCTCCAGAAGATGGGAACCGCACCGTCAGCACTGCCCCACGGTGCAACATGACACCCCTTTTAGAATAATTAGATAAGATTGTAGTTGTCTTAGAATGTTTTATGTTATATTGTAACGAGTCTTAGTCGAACTGTTAAACGGAAAACATCTGAATTTAAATTGTACTTTTGTTAGTAACGAAATAAAAGTTTTTAAAAAAAACACAGCGACTATAAATAAAACTTTAAGTGGCGCAGTCGGTAGGATTGCCAAAACAAAATTAACGGATATAATTTTGTTTCGTCTAACGATTTATTTGGCAATCGACAAAAGTCGCGAGTGAAAAGTTAAAGTCTCTGACAAAGTTGAAAGCATATCAACTGCATCCTGACCCGCCAGCTGAGCGAACATCAGCCGGTGCCTGCCTACCTGACCCGTACGAGCTGAGAGGACATCAGCGCGACCGAGCCCAGGACAACCCCAGGAAGAGTACAACACAGCCAAGGACCAATGCACTGGATTCACTTGCTGTAAGTACATGTCGCTTAGAGGCTCTTCACTTTTTAATTTAAATTCAGACACAGAAAATTCCACTCAGTCCGATTCTGACTCCGATCTAGAAGATCGTATACAAAATTTTCACATTGATAAAAGAATAATTCTGAAACCAGCAACTCTCCAAACAACCACAATGGCAGTAGTACCACTACGTAAAGAATATTTGGACATGGTTCCTGACTTTCATGGTGAAAGAGAATTATTACCTAGATTTATAGAAGTCTGCCAAAAATTAGTAAATACATTTTACAACTTAGCCAACCCAAATGATTTCCAAAATGAATATTTAATGTGTACTATTTATTCAAAAATTAAAGGCGAAGCCGCCGTTAACATTGCGTCCTGTGACATTAGAACATGGGATGATTTAAAAAATGCATTAATTAGCACATATGCAGATAAACGTGATATATTCACATTAAATATCGAGTTAACAGAACTCAAACAGAATCATAACGAAACCGTTTTTAATTTTTATAATAAAATTACAAAAGTATTAAACATGATAACATCTTACATTGCTACTCATAAAAATAATAATGAGAAACCAGTTTTAACTGAATATTTTAGAGAATATGCTTTGAGAATTTTACTCAAAGGGTTGAAAGAACCCATTGGTCAGCTTATGCGTGCCAAAAATCCTCAAAACTTAAGTTCCGCATTAAATATGCTAACAAACGACTTTCAATTCGAGTCACCTAAAAATATTAAACCGATTCAAAATAATTTTAAACAACCTATAAATTATTCGCGATTCCAACAAAATAAACTACCACCTAAAATAACTCATTACTCTCAACCCCAAAAAACAAATAATTACACATATCAAACACCAAAACCATTCACTCAAAATACATTTCAAAAACCAAGACAATTTACACAACAAACAAGAGTTACGAATAATTATAAACCAACACCCATGAGTATTTCAACAAGAAACACTTTCCAACCACGACCAGGACCGTCTCAGCAATATGCTCGACCCGCGCAAAACACTGTACACGAAGAAATGTATAATATAGATGAAAATGAAATTAACGCTGAATGCGAATTAAATTGCATTCCCGAAAACGAAAACACCATAATAGAACATTCAGATGAAAATCCAAGTTACGATTTTCAAAATTTTGAACAAAACCATTTTTTAGGAGTAGTAGCCTCGGAAATAGAACAGCACCAGTTCAACGAATCGAACTGATGAATTTAACAAATAATCAAAGTAAATTACCGTACATTATTTTTCCCGAGAATAATTTAAAAGTTCTCATAGATACAGGAAGTACTAAATCCTTTATCAAACCAAATATTGCATATAAATATTATAAAAACTTAATAATTAATGATCCTTTCAAAATTTCGACAGCTCACGGTACATCCACAGAAAATTATAGTACTTTTATTCCAGCTTCAAAAATATTTAATTTATATAAAAAGAACCTAAAATTAAAATATCACCTCTTCGATTTTCACGATCAATTTGATATCTTATTGGGACTAGATAATTTGAAATTATTAAAAACAGTTATAGACTTGAATCAAAATTTATTAATTACATTAAATTCGAAAATTAAAATTAATCATCACAATTCCGAGAATAAAGGAGACGTTAACAACATCTCACATGAAAGTAGACACGTTATCTTAGTTCCGAGAACTGAGAAGGTAATCAGAGTTCAAGTAGATAAGAAAGACGGCACAATATTAATCCCCGAAATAAAAACTAATAATATTTTAATTCCCGAATGTGTATCCAAAGCCCAAAATTATCATGCTTTTTGCACAGTAATAAATTTATCAAATAATCAAATCAAATTAAACTTATTGAAACCAATTAACGTTGAAAGTATTGATAATTACGAGACGTACTCTAGTCCGAATTTAAACTTTATACAAACAGAAAATTTAAAATTTGATTTATCAAAAATTCGTACAGATCATATGAATGAAGAAGAAAAATTAATAATCACTAAATTAAATACAAATGCCGACGCTTTGAGCCGTAAACCACAAAATAACGAAACACTTATTCAAAATTCCCCTGAAAATAAAGAAACAGAATCACCTCTTGCTCAGTACCAAATGTACTTAGAAAGTAAACAAAATAATTTACCTAGTGATTATAAAATCTTTGAAGTAGAAGGTGATCTTTTTAACGCACCTCACGATGAGAGTCTTGCTCATTGTGTTAGTAAAGATTTGGAAATGTTTCGTGGTATCGCTAAACAATTTAGAGAAAAATTTCAAAATTTACATAAATTAAAAGCTCAAAATCCTGAATTATATAATTTAGTTTACTTAAAAAGTAAAACCAGATTTATAATTTATTTAATATCAAAAATTAATCATTATAATAAGCCATCAAATCAGGATATGTTTTATACACTTTTAAATTTAAAAATATTTTGTCAAAAACATAAAATAAAAAATTTAAGTATCCCAAAATTAGGATGTGGTAAAGATTTATTACAATGGTCAAATGTAAAATCAATGTTAGAATTTATTTTTAAAAATACTGATATAATGATCACTGTTTATAAAAAACCAATTGACAATAAAATACCAGATTATGAACTTAATGCTAATGAAACTAATGATTGTGACGCATTCTTTAAATATATGGATGACTTTAATCAGCAACTTGCAAAAGATAAAAATAATATACCGAACGACAACGAGTCCCTAATAGTAGAAGTAGACAAGAAAACTGAAGTGCAAGACGACGATGATGATAGTGACAATACTATACATTCAAATTTAGAAGACCCAATTATTGGTATACCAATAATTGAAAGTGCAGTAAATTATGGAAAAAATCAAATTATAATATCAAAAGTTGAACATAGCCCCAGTGATCCTAAAATTTTAAAAATTCATGAGAATAAACAAAGATTCTTAGTACAATTTTCTAAAACAAACCCTGAGTCAGAAATGATTAAATTTATTAAGGAATTTATTGTACCTAAAGTTAAATATCATTTATATTTTAAAAATGAGTTGTATGAAAAATTCAGTAGAATACTTCAAACATATTTCAAAAATTCTAGTATAAAATTTGTAAAATGTACAAGAATGTTAACAGACGTATACGACGAAGATGAAGTGATTCAACTAATTCAGAACTATCACGAAGGAAAAACCAACCACCGCGGACTTGATGAGACATTAGCTCGAATCAAACAACAATATTACTGGCCAAAACAGGGAACACTCATCCAATCTTATATAAATAACTGTGAAATCTGTCAGTTAACTAAATATGATAGAAAACCGTTAAAATTGAAATTTAACATTACTCCCACACCTACGAAACCCTTTGAAATTATTCATGTAGATAGCATTGCATTAGAAAAAGTAAAATTTCTTACAGTAGTATATTCATTCTCTAAGTATGCTCAAGCATACAGATTAAACTCAGCACAAGGGATAGAAATTGTAAATAATTTAATAAAATTCTTTACTCACCACGGTATACCAGACACAATCATTTCAGACAACGGCTTGGAATTTAAAAACTCTCTAGTTAGAGAATTATTAGAATTACATAAAGTAAAAATTCATTTCGTTAGTTCACAACATCCTGAATCTAACGGCATCATTGAGAGATTCCATTCAACTTTAATAGAACATATAAGATTGTTTAACAATCAAGACGAATACAAAAAAGAAGCTATAGAGACAAAAGTAAATTATGCGCTTTTAGCCTACAATAACACAATACATTCCGTTACTAAATTGAAACCATTTGAAATAACACTTGGTCACCTAGACATAAATTCCCCATTTAATATTGAAATTGATAAACAATTAGTAAATAATTACATATCTCATCATAAAGATAAAATGAAATTATTGTATAAAAAAATAAATGAAAAATTACAACATCATAAAGAAAAAATTATAAATAAACGTAACGAAGACCGCGATGAATTACCGGAAATCCCAAAACGAGTATATGTAAAAAATCGTCAAAAACAACAAAAGACGCGTAATAAATATAAAGCAGAAATAGTTAAAAGCGTAAACCCGAAATTAAAAACCGCAAAATTAAATGTAAGACACGGTAATACAGCTGAAAATATACACCTCTCAAATATTAAAAAACCTAAAAAAATTTACTAATAAATTTAAAAATCTTCCAGGTTGTTCGGGTTCTGCTATGGATCCGAAATAATAAACATAACGGAGAACAGAGGCATTCTGCCAATAAACTTGGGACCCGCAAAATTAGAAAAACTTCAACACACATTTGTACACTATTACGACCTAAACCCACTCTTAAATGAATTCAACAACTTAAATAAACAATATAATCTTCTTAAACTAAACGTGGCTAATAAAACCACTCAACTAACTGAGTTTGAAAATAATAATAAAATTTTGGAATATGTTCGTGGAAATATCGTTGAAAAACTAAATCGAATGACACTTTATTCAAAATCAAGAAGTAAACGTGGCCTTATAGATGGCCTGGGGACCATATTTAAACAAATAACAGGAAATTTGGACGCAGAAGATGGCAAAAGATATAATCAAATTTTGAAACATTTAGAAGAAAACCAATATCACCTTGAAAATCAATTAAAACTGGCATATTCTGTTAATAATAAATTAATAAGAAATTTTAACACAACAATTCAAAACATTCGGCATAACGAATCTATTTTAAAAGAAAAAATTGAACATTTGAATAAATTATTAAACCTTAATCTTAATCTGAATGAAATTCTTTTCGTAAAAGACCTGTATAATCAATTAATAACACTTTATAGTACAATCCTGAATATTGTTCAAGATATTGAAAACTCAATAACATTTTGTAAGATGAGGACATTGCACCCCTCTATCATAAATCCCGAACAGCTGTTATCAGAATTATATAGAATATCGCATTATTATCAAGGACAATTACCTTTTGAACCAAAGTTAGAAAATATGTTGGATTATGAGTCATTGTTAAAAGTAAATTGTAAAATAGAAAACGCACAAATAATTTATTTTATTTCAATTCCAATAAATTTCGAAAAGGATTTTGATTTATATTATTTGCATCCATTACCTACTAGGTATGAGTCAGAATTCGTTACTGTAATACCTGACGTTAATTACTTTTAAAATCGAAATATAATGAAATAAAGCCTCTAAGTAGCATGTGTACTAAAGGCAGAGTATACCAGTGCCCAAATGAGTTTCACGCTCATTTCAACCCGTCCTGTGAAGAAGACATCCTGCTCAAGGGAAACTCAAGCCAATGCCATTTCACAAAATTAGAAATCAGTAAAAACCACATCGAAATTATTCCCGAAATTAACCAATACTTGGGAATATTTCCAGAAGAAGAAAGAATCACGGTCCAGTGCCCTGATAACACAAACATTAAAACATTAGTGGGTGTATACCTAATAAAAGGAAATAAGTGTGTGATTATATTTAAACAAAAAATATTAAATTATTTGGAGAAGACATCTGGAACACCTTTAATATTACCAAAACTAAATTTCAAACTTAGTGAAAATAAAATATCAAACATAACCATTAAATTAAAGAAAATTAAACTTGAAGATATTCCAATCCACACTCCTATAATAATTAAACATAATTTAACAAGATATTATTCACTTAACATTTGGATAATATTATTATACTTTGGAATAGTTATAATAATTATTTATGTTTCATGTAAACGTTTAACTGCAAAATTGGTTAAACGAAATCAACAGAACCACCAAGCCGAACCAGAAGAATCTCAACTTCCCGGGGGAGCTTTGTTCTAAGGAGGGAGGAGTTACATCGCTCCAGAAGATGGGAACCGCACCGTCAGCACTGCCCCACGGTGCAACATGACACCCCTTTTAGAATAATTAGATAAGATTGTAGTTGTCTTAGAATGTTTTATGTTATATTGTAACTAGTCTTAGTTGAACTGTTAAACGGAAAACATCTGAATTTAAATTGTACTTTTGTTAGTAACAAAATAAAAGTTTTTAAAAACACAGCGACTATAAATAAAACTTTAAGTTATATATATATATATATATATATATATATATATATATATATATATATAAAGCAGAAAACACTTTGAACACTCATTAAATAATATTAATGACATTCTCAGTTGACAGAAATGTTAATCCAAATAATTCAACTCAAGAGATCATATACGGTTTTTGTGATGCATCGGAGCATGCGTGTATAGTCAAGATAAAAATGGGAAACCTAATTCAAGATTATTATGTGCTAAATCCAAAGTGCCACCGCTGAAAAAAGTAACCCTACCCAGATTAGAATTATGTAGAGCAGTTACCTTAGCTAAACTGATAGATCATGTTAAACGAGCGCTGGGAGACAGAGTAAAGAAAACTTTCTTGTGGCCAGATTCGACAATAGTTTTAACATGGATACTCTAAAATTAGTAAAATGTACGTTAATAACATCCGAAACTAACATATTAACTGAATATTCGTCATATGATAAATTACAAAAGACAATAGCGTATTGGTTAAAATATTTCGAAATATTAAAAGCAAAAATTAAAAATATTCCAATAAACAAAAGACTAAATAATCATGATTTAGACAACGCAACAATTAAAATTATATTTTTAACACAAAATCAAACATTTAAACAAGAGTTAAATGATTTGAAACAAAATAAAACAATAAATACAAAGAGTTCAATATTCAAACTACAACCATCTTTAGACGACAATGGCCTAATAAGATTGAACGGAAGACTTAAGCATGCAAACATATCAGATAAATAAAAATATCCATACATCTTACCATATTCACACCATATAACTCATTTAATAATGAGAAAAGAAAATCTACTTCAATGTGGACCAGAACAAGTATTGGCATCAATAAGAAATAAATATTGGCCACATAATGGGAGAAGATTAGCAAAAAAGATTACTCATCAATGCATAATATGCACAAACTTTAATCCAAAACCATGTAAACCTATAATGGGAGCACTTCCTGAAAACAGAGTAACGGAAAATCATAGACCATTCGTTGTCACAGGAGTGGACTTTGCTGGTCCAATCCAGTTAACCCAACACAGAGCGAGAGGACGAAAACAAATTACCAAAGCCTACATAGCAGTATTTGTCTGTTTTAGTACAAAGGCTATACATTTAGAGTTGGTAACCGATCTTACAACTATAGCCTTTCTTGCAGCTCTAAAAAGATTTTGTGCACGTAGAGGAATTTGTTCACAGTTATACAGTGATAATGCAACCAATATCATTGGAGTAGAAGCTAAGTTGAGAGAAGTTTATGAATTTTTAAAATCAAATGAAGATCAAATAGCATCTAATCTTCTAAAACAGAAAATAGATTGGAAATTTATTCCTCCAAGTAGTCCACATTTTGGCGGAATATGGGAATGAGCAGTCAAATCTATAAAGAATCATTTTTATAATGCTACAAAGGATTTAATATTAACTTTTGAACAATGTTACACTTTACTAACAGAAATAGAAGCTATTTTGAACCCCAGACCATTAATACCAAATCCAAGCAATCCAATAGATCCACAACCAATAACACCCTCCCACTTCCTTATTGGTGATTTATTGTTAGAACCACCGCAGAAAGACCTAAGAAATACACCAGTCAATCGGCTATCCAGTTGGGAACACCTGCAACAAGTAAAACAACACATTTGGCACCGATGGAAGATATAATATTTGCATCATTTGCAAGTGCGTCAAAAATGGCATGAACAGCAACCAAACGTCAACATAGGTGACCTGGTCATATTAATGCAAGACAACACTCCTCCGTTGAAGTGGCCGACTGGCAGAATCATCGAGGTTCACCCCGGAGAAGACAACGTGATACGTGTAGTGAGTGTAAAATGTGCGAACGGGATTTTTAAATGGCCTATTAGAAAACTATGTGTATTACCAGTGAGTGACACAGTATAAATAAGAGTATTTGTTATGTTAATACTTTAACTGTTATAATATTTAATTAATAAGATTAAATGTTAATCATTATTGTTTTGAAAGTTACATCTTTCAAGGGGACCGGGATGTATTGTATTAAAAGGAAGAATAAGTTAAGTTTCGCGCTATTGTATTGGTAAAGTAATGAAATAGAGATGTCGCTGGCAGTCCGAACGCGAGCGAAGTAAGACACGCTGCGCGTATGGCAGACGCTTGTCAGACCGAGTGTGAGTGTGAGAGGTTGTGCTTTGTAAAAATTCAATGTTCAGTTAGTTTGATGACAGTCAAGTGATAAATAAAGAAATAATAAAAATACAGTCCACTTAATAATCAAACACAAACCCTAACAACCAATTTAACAAATACAGTAGTAGCTCTTTTACTATTTCATGCAGGTATCAAATATTTACATAATAAAGATATGTTCCGCCTAAATACGAATTGCGCTCTTGCTTTGCGAGTTTTATTAGTTGAAACAGAAACGAACCTAAAATAGTGTTCAGCTCACTATTTACAGGCTAGCATTAGTAAAATTAGTAGTTCTATATAGTTCAGTTATGTGTTTTTGACCTAGATCCCTAAAGATCTAAATGCACATTTTAGGATATTTTATATCGGATCATAAATTAAGCAATAATTAAAAAAAAAATACAATTCTACGTTAGGAAAAATAGAAACCTGTTTTTTTTTGTATTTATTAAAACAATAACTTTATCTAATTAATATTGCATTTAGTTTTAAGTAAAAGCAACACTATTCGTGATATCTTTAACTGGTTTACTCTTCATGAAATCGGTTAATATTTTCAGAAAAGTAGTATTTATTTATATTAGTATCAGTACAAGCTAGTACGTAAAAAATATTTCACTTCCGAATACGAACACCAAATTTTGTACCCAACTTCTACAGAGTGATTGAAAAAGTCTTAACATATGGGAAAACGTTTACTATTGATCTGACAAAAAAAAAAATGTGTAAAATAAAAAAGTTTTGCCTCTGTTAAAACCCAAATATAAATAATAAAATCATACTTATCAAATACAGGTTGATCAATAATTACATATTTTGAAATTGTTGACAAGAGTGAAGTATCCAAATTGTTAGAGGTACACAATAATTTTATTTGGATAAAATGTCTATAATCATCCCGTAGACAATTTTTTTAAATATTGTAGCAGTATTCAAAAGTTTTTTTTCTTATAAATTACAATTATTAAAACAGAAATTAAAAATTACTTAAATGACGGAAAAAATGTGTTTTACAGAAAAACTAACAATAATTTATAACACTTCAACATGTCCGCCTCTTCTTCAATACATTTATGTTACAATTTTTTATTGTTGTGGCGTAATATTTTGTACATTCTTCATGATTTCTTCTAATCAGCTCTTGTTGTGTTCGTGGTCGATTATAATAAACTTTGCCACAAAAAGAAATTCATGCTTAAATTACACTCGCTACCATGCCCAGTCCATTTGTTGGTTGTATTTAAATTCCTTGCTATTTGTCTTATACTTTGATTAGGATAGAAATGGATTTTCCAAGAGTTAATATTATTTCTACCTTCTTTTCGTTAGTTACACTCATAATGGACAAATAAAATAACAAAAGATAAACAATAATGAAAAACACTTAATAAATACTCAGATGGCAATTATGCATTGTTTTTCAACTGTATGCTAGATTTTTTAGATATTTAAAATACAAAATTCTTGAGTACTGCATCATATATCAAAAAATTATTTACGGGATAATTATAAACATTTTATAATATAAAATTTTTGTGTATCTCTAACAATTTGGATACTTTACTCTCGTCAATTTAATAAAAAAAATAAATTATTGAACAACCTATACGTGATAAGTATGATTTCATTATTCATATTTGGGTATTAAGAGAAGCAAAACTTATTTTGTCAGATTAATAGTAAACTTTTTTCCCATATGTTAAGACTTTTTCAATCACTCTGTATAGGTGAAGTATTATAAAAATAAACTGGGAGATACCTACTCCACCCCCTGTGATGACGTCATTAGATGATTTCTCGCGCACTGTCTCTCACATTATAGGTATGTAGATAAATATCTCTGGAACTATTTGAGCACTTAAAAAAAATTTTAGTTGATAGTAATAGTAATTAACATACCAAACACGTTATAATGACAATAATGCGTGAGGTCAACAGTGTGTTACCGAGGGCCTCTGGCCCGATTTGTGTACGTTGACCGAAGGAATTTTTATCCGTCTAACGCCAGTGGTGCGTTCAACGTTTAATGTTCGACCGTTATATTATTTTATAAAATATTTTTATTGATTTTCTTTGTGTTTTGTTAGAGAGATTAATCTATTTGCTTAAAACGCTTTAACTAGGTAAAGCGATGTTAATAAACTTATTTGTTAACAATACCGACTTTATTATTTCAATATTTCTAAATGCCAAAAGAAGTCAGTGTTTGTGCAATTGTGTATTATGTATATAGTAGCAACAAACGTTACATCTGTAACGCCCTAAGACGTTATTTGGCTGACCGGGCAGTTATGATAACAATAACGTAACGGTCGGACATTAATGTTATTTTCTAAAAGAAAAGTCTGTACAAATAACCTCATAAACTGTACAGGTTTTGAGTTATTTGCACAAAATTGATAAGTTTACATCCGAAAACTTATTCTCAAAAGACAGATATATAGGTATCTGCTAGAAATAAGGCGAAAATAAAATTTACTATCAATTGACGTTCGTTTCATTAAATTGGTCAATAGGGATATTAAAATAGAATGCAAGAGGGACGCGCGCAAAAGCGATCATCATATGACGTCATTACATGGGGCTGGGAAGGTGTCTCTAGGTTTATCTTCATAGTATTTCACCTGTAAGCTGGGTATATATTTTGGTGTTGGTATCCGGAAGTGAAATATTTCCACAATTTTTGACACCGACAGCATGCATTATATTAAAGTAATTTTTTTCAATTGTAATTGAAATTTGGAAAAGGCTATTAAGCCGAAAATTGTTGAGGAAAATAGCAAATAAATCACTCCAAAAGAACACTGACGCAACTGTAAAAACCTGATTTATTCAGGCGAAGGGAAAAACTATTAAGATTTATTCAATATATCAATTAAAACAAAAGAAAATCATGGATACACGTGAAAATAAGTTACGTACTAGTATTATTTGGGTAATTTATTTTGTGATAAGCATTAAAAAAATTATGTTAAAACTGACATAGAAATTTGAATTTACGTCATTGTTGCCCTAAAATAAAAAAAAAATATTTATTTTTAGCATTTGTGTCAACATCTTTATTAGATTCGTACGATTAAAAAAAATACAAAATTAAATTCTAAACTCTTACAAAGCTAGGATACAAAATCTGCTAACGACAAAACAACTAATATAGGGAATCATAAAATTGTTTGTAAAATTGAGGAATGATGTTAGTATCGACAAGACTTTTAAGATCTTTTTTTTTATTTTCCGATAATTGAATTTCTTTAGAATAAGCTGGCTTAATGATAATTTTCTTTACATCCATGTAATCAGTGCGTCTCTTCTTTGGTCTAGAATTAACGATTTGACATTCCTTCTATTTATAACTGGTTTTGTAGCTAAAAAATTAATTGTTCTTTTTAAATTGTAAAATTCGCACATCACTAATCTTGAAGTCGTGCCCATCCGTATTTTTAGAGATGTTCAAAGCCATGTCATCAAATAATTTTTTTACATCCAAGAATTCTTTGAAGCCCATTTCTTTTACACTTATTGGATTTCTTTTTTTTTTTTTGAAGTTTCGGATAACGGACACGTACTGATCAGGGACATAGATAGGTCCTGACTTTTTGGATTTTTTTATTGACCTTTCAATAATACTGTGAATGGCATCACCCTCGTTTTGGGTGTGTCCTCGCACCAAATATTTGTGTGTAATTGAATTGATTCCAAAGCATTCCATTGAGTATAAATATACAGCGATTAAAAACCTAAAATAAATGTTTATAAATAATAAGTAGTAGATTGACAAACTAATTGTCTCTATAATTATTGTACCTATTTTTTGTTGGCCCCCGCAATTGTCGGAAAAAAACACTACATCGGTGCCTGGTCTGAATTTTGAAAGTTCCTCCAAATAAATCAAAATGCAGGTTCCAATTTCTACAGCACCCCTATGCCCAAGGCCTTCATGCCAAAAAATCTTTGCTTCTGTCGTTTCCTACTTCGGTTACCTAGAACAAAGTAAATGTGGTACAAGAAATAACTTACTTTATTAACTTACCGTAAAATTGTAGCAATTTAACCGAGATTTATAAAAAAATGCCGATGTTTGTCCCATCGGCGCAGGCAAAACAGCTTGCAAGTCATAAACAGCCAACACAATTTCTTGATTTTTTGCTCTCTCTTTGTCCTTCTCTTTTTCTTACCAACTAAGTACTTTTTCTTCCAAATGCTCTTTATAATTACTCTCTAATTGTTCTTTGACATCACCAATTGCATTTTGCACATTGATCACACTGATCCTTCTTAGGAGCAAAAAACCCGATATTGAACTCAGTGTTAAATATTTTTGCATATGTGTCATAATTTGCGACTCCCTTATTACAGGCACTTCGTTTTTCTGAAAAATTTCTATAAAGTTCGGCAATTGATAGTCCGCCATCTATGAATTGCCTAGAGGTATCACTTCGAACATAATGGCTTTCAATACGCGGTATCGAATTATTGTGCTGTCTAATTGCATTCAAAATTTCCTCATCAGTTTTTTTGAGTTTATTATGTTTCCCTCGTTTGTCCTCAGGTGCTATACCATTTCCACTTACTTTTGATTGAATAACCGTGCGGAAAGTTCTTTCTGAGATTCCTAAAGTATTTAATAAAAATAATTTGCATACCCGGACTCTTTGCCCATTATTGAGGAGATAAAAGGCACAGTTAGGTTTTCTGGGCACGGCAGACGAAACTCTTCTATATTTAAGCTCTAGCTGTTCAACACAGGAACTCAAAAAACCACGCTGACGATGTTAATCTTCCATCCCCCAATAATCCCAAAAAAGTTGACGTCTAAATTCCTCTGAGTTTCTTTTTGAGCATGACAGGACACACTTATCTGCACAAGGAGGTTTCATGCTTCTTGTTTTATAACATTCCCCGTTCTTGACTTGTATTCCTTGCCAGAATTTCTTAATCGTTTAGCTTTTACTTTAGTCCAATTATTAATGTTTCTAACTCGTTTTTTACCTTTTACTGGGGAGTCCGGTTTAGTTTCAATTGCAAGGGAATTATCAATTTCGTTGTCTGAATCCGATGATGAACTTGAACTTGCAGATGTATTTGAAGAGCTGAATGAGTTTTTATCACTTGGTACAAAATTATCACTTGCCCCGGAAGAAAAATCTTCATTTTCTGAACTACTACTTTCTGTATCCGTTTTGTTCGTCACTCTTCTAAGATTCAGCTTTGTGGAACCTCGGCTTTGAATATTATCGTACCTATCAAACTGTTCACTTTGTTTGAGCGTTTCAGCTTCTAACAATTTACTTTGTGACAAATCATGTAAAAGGATTTGATTTTTTGAAGGTAACGAATCATTGCCCTGGTTTACCACAGTATCAATAAAAAGTGTTTGGTATGTATTAGGTAGCGAATCATTACTTTGCTTTATAGCACTAATATCAGACGATATTTTTTCAGACACGTGTTTACCCGTAAAAACAGTGTGAGTCGTTGTAGGAAGTGTTTCATTAGTACACTTTATTGCATTTGTGTCAGGCAATTTACTTTCTACCAACTGTGTACCAGTCAGTTCAGTTTACCTTTATGAAGATGGCATACCAACACTACTTGGCTCATTTTGTGTCATGCTATTTTTTTATTTTTCTAGAAGGGCTAGAATTTTGTTTCCTCGACTACCCATTTCCATGCTGATGTAATATTTTTCTATAATAAGTGATTGCTATTAAAAACAAACTCAACACGGCTTTGTGATGATAGTTCGGATGATATGTATAAAAATCGTGGCGTTTCAGAAAAAAACTACAACTTTCTGTTTAGAATTTAGTTTTTACGAATTCAATTAATTAGGACCAAATTTAACTATATCAAGAATAGCCTACATTACTTTTTATAATGGTGATCATTACACAAAATAATATCGCAAAAGAATTTTATCATGAACTCTATTCAAAGTTCTTGTTATTACATTGACGTAAAGAACAGTTATGTCATAATTTTTTACAAATTTTATATTCAACAATGACACAAAATACATTTATGTTGTTGTTCCATCAAAACATGGCACATTAGTTACATTAGTCAATCAGTCATACCATCTTTGAGGCAAAAGAGACACAAAATACACTTACGTCGTTATTCCCCTAAAACTCGACACATAAAATTAAACTCACCTGTTGCAAAACGCACTTAAGTCGTTGTCGCACTGGAGAACAGCACTACCACACCAAAACTGAAGCTCAAGTGATACATGTGTCAGTATTCTCCCGAAACGATGTTATCAAAAGTTAATAATTCAGGATCGACGCAACTGCCCTCTAACGCTTAAAATTGTAACTACATTTATGGCGTTGTAGTACTGAACAAAATGGGCCTTTCTGCATCGAATTACATACTTAACTCAAATTGTCAAATTTCTACACTTACGTCATTGTTCTTCTGGAGTAGCGAATATATTCTTGGATATCATGGCTTTAAATAAATTTATTTCAAATTATAATGTCTATGACAACGTTTCAGCCATGATTACAGCCATCTTCAAGTCTAATTTAAATTACAATTTTTTTTATAGTGAAGTCATAATATAAAAAATAATAATAAAGTTAAATAGAAGTTAAGTATATAAAAAAGAATTAATTAATTAATTAATTTGTTTATTTCTAAGGATGTCACTGTCAACCACTTCTGCGTATTTGATGAATACTATTGAATAGATGACACTGACAATTAAATGACATGAAGATAGATGATAAATAAAATTTTGGCGCGTATTTTAAAAACAACAATCCTGGGTATCTCATAGCAGCGATGCTAGAAATCTCTGATAATACTCAATAAAAAAGTTTAAACAATTCTAAACTAATATTTTGAAACATATGAAAGTCAAACAAACGATAAGTCAATTGGGTGCGGAAATTTAAAACTTAGCCGCACATATATATTTTTAAAATTGTTAATTACCATATGCAAACAATCAATGTAAAGGTTTAAACAATAACTAGTACTTTGAAATATATTATAAAAGTCAAACAAACCATGGGATCATTGGGAGCGGATATGGAGAATTTAGCCGCACCCAAATATATTATTTAAAATAGTTAACTACCACATGCAAACAATCAATAAAAAGGTTTAAACAATTCTAAACTAATACTAAGAAACATATTATGAAATTCAAACAAACGATTGGTCAATTAGGTGCGGAGGGGGGGAATTTAGACGCACCTACAAGTTAAAAAAAATGGGGAAATAAAATATGCAAACAATCAATGAAAAGGTTTAAGCATTACTAAACTAATAATAAGAAACAAATTATTAAAGTCAAACAAACGATGGGTCAACTAGGTGTGGATGGGAGAAGGATACTTAACCGCACCAACATATATTTATAAATAGGTAATTACAATATATAAACAGTCAATAAAAAGGTTCAAACATTACTAAACTAATACTTTAAAATATATTATGACATACATACATACATACATAACGTCACGCTATGTCCCACTTAGTGGGGTAGCACGAACCCAGAAAAACAGTCAACCAACAATCAATCTTCTCCAAACATTCCTATCCTGACACACCACTTTCGCCTCGTCCACATTCATAGTGCGATTCATACCTGGTCTTTGATTCTTCACACTCGGAATCATTCGTTCACGCAACAAACCATCAATCATACTCAACCAGTTATTCCTCGGACGCCCGCGCAATCGTTCACCTTCAATCTCACCCACATATATTAGTTTCACCAACCTTTCATTCGACATTCGCTCAACATGTCCAAACCACCTCAACTGACTTACTCCCACTTTCTTAACAACATTCTTCTCAATCTCACACTCATCATACACCAATGTATTCCGTATACGATCACGTCTCGTATACCCACATACTCCTCTCAAATATCTCATTTCCACAGCAGCTATACGTCGTTCATGCTTCTTCATCCACACCCAACATTCAGAACCATACATCAATGTAGGCACTAACACATCATTATAAACACTCAATCGAGCATCGCTAGTTACATTCACGTTTCGAGCAAATGTACCCAGAGCACCCAATACCTTGCACCCTGCAGACACTCGCCTTTCAATCTCCCGGTCAATACGTCCATCCCCCGAGAACATACTACCCAAATATACAAATTCATTCACTTGTTCCAGTTTCACACCATTCACTGAAACATTACACTCAGTCACCAAATCATTCTTCTCAAACACCAACACTTTACATTTATCGACATTCAATAGCAGATTTAAACCTTTCCCTATTTCATTTATGCTCACAATCATTCTTCTCAAATGCTCCTCAGTTTCACCCAACACAACAACATCATCCGCATAAGCTAACGTAGGCACTATACGTCCACCAATACGTACACCATCTGTTCTATTCAATGCCTTTCTTAACAACACATCCATATACAAATTAAACAACCAAGGAGACATTCCACAACCCTGTTTCACACCAACATCTATACGAAACCAATCACTCAATCTACAATCAACTCTCACCGCAGCCTCACTTCCTTCATACAACGCTCGAATCGCTCCCAACAAATTACCATCCACACCGTACTCTACAATTACATCCCACATAG
The DNA here is from genome assembly GCA_963942605.1 of Poecilus cupreus. Classification (NCBI taxonomy): domain Eukaryota; kingdom Metazoa; phylum Arthropoda; class Insecta; order Coleoptera; family Carabidae; genus Poecilus; species Poecilus cupreus. The sequence goes on along the minus strand of OZ012715.1, from coordinate 2,969,436 downwards.
TCTCTCGAAGAACACTGTCATACGCTTTCTTTAAATCGAGAAAGCCACAGAACACCTTTTTGTTCTTATCAAGTGACTTCTCAACAATCATTCGAAGAGAAAACAATTGATCTACACAACCTCTCTCAGGCAAAAAACCTCCTTGCATATCACTTAACTTCGAAATTGTTAAGGCTCGCACCTTATGAATTAAGATTTTTCCATACAACTTCCCTACCACACTCAATAAACTTATCACTCGAAAATTTGTACATTCACTTGAACTGCCTTTGCCTTTATTAAAGGACAAATAACAGCACGTTTCCAATCATCAGGAGCCACGCACAGTTTCAAACAAAATCTGAACAAATAAACTAACCAATCAAATAAACTTTCACCACCATATTTCAACATTTCATTTGTAATTCCATCCAAACCGGGAGCCTTACCAATCTTTAGACGCATCAATGCAAAGCTGACATCACCTTCATCTATATCCCATTCAACGTTTCTAGCATTTCTTGCATTTCCTTCTCTATTATTCACTTCATTTATACCACCATACAATTCCTTAAAATACTCACACCATCTATTCCTAACATCTGACTCATTCCACAACAAATCACCATTCGTACTCTAAATTGCTTTTACTGGTATTATACTCCCACTCTCTTACAGTCTGCCAAAACATTCTATTATTCATACTAAAATCATTCGTTAATCGTTCACTCATCAATTCATCAAAACGTGCCTTACTTTCTCTTACGACTCTCTTAACACATTTATTCTTCCTCTTGTATTCCATCAGGCATTTATCACGCAAAGTTCTTGGTACATCCTTCACATTCAAAAATTTCAAATACGCCCTCTTTTTCTCCTAAATCGCTTCTTTCACATTTTCATTCCACCATGCGTTCCTCGAACGACAGCCTAACTTACATTCACCACAAATTTCTTTCGCACATTGAAGGACAATGCCCTTAAATTTCACCCAAATATCATTTATGCAACTATCAAAATTAGGCTCACATTCAGGCAAAGATTCGTTCAATTTCTCTACAAATAACCCTCGAACATCCTCATTCTGCAAAACATTGGATTTCACACGAAACAAGCTCCCAGAACCTTGTACCCTCATTCTCCAACACTTACCTAGACGTATACGTGACACAACCAAATAATGGTCATTCGTTCCAAGCTCAGCCCCTCTTTTCACGCGCGTATCAACAACCAATCTCCTCAAGCGCTCATCATACAAAACAAAATGGAATTGGAAATGAAGAGGTTCTGCTCCATACAAAAAGAGACTATTTTCCTACTGTTATCATTCACTCTAGAATCCCCAACTTTACCTAACACGCTACCAGGCACACTGCTCTTTACACCCACCCAACCATTCAAATCACCACAAACAATCACTTTCTCGCCAGGATCACACGCATCAATCACGCTATCTAACAAATTCCAAAATTGATCCTTTGCAAGATCACTTTCAAATTCAGTTGGGCCGTAAACGCACACAACGAAGATTCTATGAAAGCCTACCTTTAATCTGCACTATAAAATTCTTTCCGAAATACAACCATAATTTCTAATACATGCTTTCATTCGTTCACTTACAACCATACCCACACCATGTTTCGCTCTAGCATTCGCACACACACCCGACCATAAACAAAACATTCCATCCACCTCTTCCTCGCCAGACACTTGCATTTTGGCTTTTTTTGTGAAATGTTCAAAGAATTACTACACAGTTTAAGGGCTCTTCTCGATTGTATGCATAGTTTTTGTGAAGTTTATTTTGTGAGTTCATGTAAGTAGATTTAAGTTTTATGTATGAGTATTGTTAATAACAAATGTTATATCAGTTTCGATCTTTAAAAGTTATTGTAAAAGTTAGTGAGTAAGCGATACTTTGGATTATATAGGGTCGAATTATTCAGCTCGTAAAAGTATTTGATTTATATAATTTATTTAGCTTGTTCGTTATTAAATATTATATAATTTTTGTTATTGTTGAATACGTGTTTGATTCCCGCCTGCGCGCATATTTCCCGCCATTTGATCAGAAGTCTTTTTCTAAATTCTCTTCGGAATCGAGTTAAAATATTCCGTGGTGGCCAGCGACTACGCTACCCTTGGTTATTCATTTAATCAAGTAAAACCCTTTCGTATGTCAGTTACCTCTTGGTACCAAGTGCGAGGTACCTGTTACAACATTCAACAGCAAGAACGGGCAAAGGTGACGATGGCCCCACCCAGACATTTTTTTTCAAATAAAGGGAACGCAGGACAAACAAACAGTAAAATATTGCAAACATTGAAAAACATATCCAAATAATTTAATTTATGTATTATTTATCGTTTTTTTGAATATGGGTTGCGCCAAGTTCACTGACGTATATGTTGACTATATTTGATATAGGCACTGTTCATAAAATTTAGCTTAAGAACTATGAGTAAAATTTGTTTCCTAAATAATTTTTGGTGTATGAACTGTATGATAATGGCTATAGAAATGTTTTTTATTATTTCTACTTTATGTGGCACTTATTTGATAAGTCAATTTTTAAATGAATGATTAAATTTGGTCCATTCAAAATTATTGACGTTAATTATTAATTGTTTTTCTTCCATAATTTAAAATAAATATTTAAAATATGTTAGTAGTTATTGAAATAAATATATCATTGATATAATAATTAGTTGGGACGTTCACAATTGATTATTTTACTTGAAAAATTGCACGAGGTCTGGTTCCTGAATCTGAATATTTAACCAGTTCGATAGTTTTTCATGGAAAGAAATATCAGCTTATTTTTTTATCAATTTGCTCGGTGTTCAATTGGAAGAAAAAATATTGTCACTCAGAGGAAGGACTCCATTTTTCTGTAGACTACAAGTTTAGTGCGTGGTAGAAACGTTACTAGAAGCATTTTCTTTAACACCTTGAGCCCACCGTTGGCACTGTTCTACAGCACCATCGGCCCGCGTGCTCCCTAGTAGACATGATTTTAAAACAATTTATATGGAATAGTCGATTCGCTGGTCCCATGAAGAGATACTCGATATAGCGGACTGAGCAGGATTCACATAGAACTAATAATAAAACGGTTTTTTTAGAAAATACAATCAAAATTTAAAATTTAGAAATCTTCTTTCTTTTAAAATGTCTTCGATAAAATACTGTAAACTAAAGCTATTTTAAAAATTATAAACGTAATATAAAAATGCCGTCCGTGTGAGAACAGTATTTTACTGTGCGGGGCTCAACGTGTAGTTATTCATGTATCCCATTCAAGGGCAATATGAAAATGTGTATGCCCTTCAAGGGCGATAAGCTTAGAAGGAAGACTGACGTCAAATAATTATCGTAATTCATAGATTTTAAATTTCTTTCTGAAAACAAATATAAATTGAAAAGTTTGATAATGAATTTGTTATAATAGAGATAGTTCTATCGGTGTTTTTTGTTTTGTATCTATGGCTATGAGACATAGAGAAACATAGGTTATTGTTCTGTCCTTTTTTTCACGCTTTAAAGCGTTATCGCTTCCTTTCTTGCTCCATCTTCTATCATTGATATAATCAATAAATAATAGTTAAATGAAAAATAATAAATTATTAAAGAATAAATTTTAATATTGTCATTTACTTTGAGAAAAAAAGATCCTATCCTTCGAACAAAATTATCGACTATTACGAAATGAGTACTGGTTTTTCTATTTTGCGCCTTTTTAAATAAAAAATTGTAATTTCAAAATATATGGAATTTTGTGTTAGTTGGATACTGATTTGACATTTGAAAACTCAATTATTTGAATTTAAAATTGTCAAAAATGAGCTTAGATTAGACATTTTTTATATGATGTTTTAACAAAGTCAGAAACCTTCAAATTATAAAATATACTACACTATTACAACCACTGAAATATAATAATCGGGAACGCCAACTGACGTTGAACATGTGTGCCAAGAGAGACAGTCAATCGTTGGGCCACCTGTCTTTGTTGCACATTGCGCTTAGAAAGTTAGAGTGCTGGGTGGAGTGATATACTTCTAGCTTAATTTTGAAGGGAAACTAAAATAAGATGAAAATGAAAATTAGCCAGAAAAGTTATATTTTTTCAATATATATTTAGCAAATAAAATACGTAGTATCGCAAGTATTATAGTTATTTTTTAAGTACACCTGCCCGTGTACCACTCGTTCGCCACGCGGTGCGGATATGACGCTGGATCGCACGATCACTGCTTCGTGCTTGTAGAGGTAGCTCTTCAAGGCAAAGGCCTTACCGCATCTGCAGACAAGGAGACATTTCAAATTTTAAAAATATACAGGATCTTTTATATTACATAATTACAACTATTCAAAAAAATGGAAAAAAGTGAATTTGTATTAGAGACGTGATGTCGATTTCAAGCCAATGGAATTTTAAAACTAAATTTAGAGAAAAGCGGCAATATAGAAAATGATTTTATGGAAATTTTGTTTCCCGGATTATTTCAAAATAATTGGCGGGGTAGCATAAACCCTGGAACACTATCAATCTTATCAAACAATCCTATCCTGGCACAGCACTTTTGCCTCCTCCACTTTCAGAGTGCGGTTATACATGTTTGGCTATTCTTTACACTCGATATAATTAGTTCATGCAACCATAATTATACCTAACCATATATTCCTTGGATGCCCACGCAATTGTTCACCCTTAACCTTCGTAATACCAAAATAATATGAAATTAAAAAAAAATATTTATACAAATATAAATTATAACAAAATTGTTCAACACATGTTTTGTATGATTGTTTTTTCACTAAATTTTTTGCATCGACTTTTAGATTAGATTGGTTTTTCGTGCAGGATTATAATTATATTAGGTACCTGTCACGTGAATGTATAAAATTACAACAAAAGTAACACCAACAACTTCGTGGATGTTATACAGAATTTATATCATAAACTATAACCTCAAATTAGACGATAGTATCCTCAACTAAACATGATATGCCGTAGCGTAGATGACCATCGAGCAATTCTGCTGTGTTTCGTACAACAAAAATAGTTAAACAAGCTACCAAGCGGGTTCTTTTTGCACCCCAACCGTGTTTGAAAATTCATATCTAAGTAAACTTTTTATTTGTTACAATATATGTATATACCACTACTGAATACATTCCTACATATACAATTAATTCAACTAACAGATAAAAAAATAGTTATAATAGTATAAGTTATATGAGATAATAATGGTCTGGGGTATGTTTTGCTCTTAGTATTACGAAGGTTAATCTCGCCCGCATATATTAGTTTCACCACCCTTTATTCAACAACCGTTTGAGTCGGATAAACCACCAGAACTGACTCACTCTCACCTTTTAACAACATTCTTCTTAATGAGTGAATAGCTCTGTATGAACCCATCGGACTGTGGGTCATGAGCCACTCACCTTTAAATCTCCCGGTAAATACGTCCATTCACGAAAATATTATACTCAAATATTCAATTTCATTCAATTGTCCCAAACGTACACCATTAACTAACATTATAATCATTCGCCAAGTCTTTCTTCACAAACATCAACACGTTATATTTATTAACATACAATCGCTTTTCTTATGCACGCAATCATTTTTCTCTGTTATTCATCAGTTTTATTAAGCAGGCACTATACGTCCACCAATTATTTTTCCCGACAAATCTACGATATATGAACAAAATATTTGATAGGGATGCAGAATTTAATTCTACACTGCTATTATTTCAATCATAAATTTCTAAAATAATGAGAGAAATAGGAAAATAAATCTTTTAGGTTGTGTCTAGCTGTTACAGTAAAACCACAAAAATGCAATAGTAAAGAAAAAATGCAGAACAGATCAAGCGGTCTAAGTTAAAAATAAATCTGTTATTCAATAATACAAAAGTTGTACTAACCTAGAGCAGACGTGCGGTTTGGTGTCGGAGTGTGTCTGCACGTGGCACGCAGGTTTGATTTAACTATAATAAGATGGAAATGAAAATTAGTCAGAAAAGTAATATTTTTTCAATATATATTTGGCATACAAAATATGTAGTTGTAAAATCATATGAAAATAAAATTTAATAACACATATAAAAAATTATATAATATATTAATAAATAAGAATTAAATTAATTATTAGGTATGTGAATTTAAAAGCATTTTCAAATCATTGAGCTATACACTGTTAAATGTTTTTAAGTAGCAACCGTTCTATAAACAAGTATTTGTCCAGGAGTCGCCAATATTTTCAGTGTGTTAAGCTTCTTTATTAATTTTGGAACAGTGAGTTACCTAAACTTGTTTAATCAAATTAATTATGCATAGATATTTCCAATATCTATACATTTAAAGGCATCGTTCGGGTTATGATATTTATTGTAATAGGATTGCAAAGGATTTTGATGTATCTTTTCTGAAAGAAGAGGAAAGTTATTGTATCACGATTAATTAGGTTTTATTCTTAAATCTCATTGCGTTGTTTAAAAAATTTAATTGGGACATATAAGATGTCATCAAAGTACACGGCTTCTACTCAACCGTCGAACTTTAAAGTAAAGAAATAAATCCCCGTATTTCATTGTTCAGTAATATAATTTTATGTGTTTATTGTTTACGAGAACGTAGTATTGCAAGTATTATAGATTTATTTTTATAGTGAGGACTACTTGTCCATTATGCAACGAAAAATGATGAGAATTTACGGAAATTTATATTATTTTTAAGTCTTTTAGGATATTCTTGTTACCTACAGGAATTATCCACGCGAGCTACCGGTTAGACAAAGAAGTGTGATCCTATGATATTTATCTGTCTTAGGCTCGTTTTTCGCTTTCATAAAAACCTGAAATTTGCGTTTCAGTATTACTATAGCATAGTGATTATAACACTCGAATGAGCTATTACCGTACTCTTTTGAGTGCTGCAATAGCTTCTTTATAGACGCAAAATAGAAAAATCTATTTAAACACCTCCAAAAATACTGTAATAATTTATTTATAATTTTGTCAAAAAAAATTATTTATATTAGAGACGTGATGTCGATTTCAAGCCAATGGAATTTTAAAAATTAAATTTAGAGAAAAGCGGAAATACAGAAAATGATTTTATGGGAATTTTGTTTCCCGAATTATTTCAAAATAATTGGCGGGTTAGCACAAACCCTGGAACACTATCAATCTTATCAAACATTCCTATCCCGGCACAGCACTTTCACCTCTTCCACTTTCATAGTGCGGTCATACATGCTTGTCTATTCTTCACACTCGAAATCATTCTTTCATGCAACCATCAATCATACCTAACCATTTATTCCTTGGATGCCCACGCAATTGTTCACCCTTAACCTTCGTATTACCAAAATAATATGAAATAAAAAAAATATTTATACAAATATAAATTATAACAAACTTATTCAATACATGTTTTGCATGTTTGTTTTTTCACTAAATGTGCTACATTTACATCTGTCTCTAGTGAGTGTGACATCTACCTTGTAATTTAATTTTTGCATGGACTTTTAGATTAGATTGGTTTTTCGTGCAGGATTATAACTATATTAGGTGCCTGTTACGTAAGTGTATAAAATTACAAACTTCGTGGATGGTATACAGAATTTATATCATAAACTATAACTGTTAATGTTTTGAAATTTGTTCCACATCCGCCGAACATACTTATATACCAAACTCTTATTTTCAACTTTCTCTGTTCAGTTATCACCCCAATATAATAAAGTATTTTATTAGTTTATTACTTAAGTACGGTCGCCTAAAATATCATCTGTTTTCGGCGTCTTTTGTCGTGTACGCCAGACGTTACTTCGTGCAGCATCCCTATTTTGATTGGTGGGCTGTGCCGTGATATCTGTGTGTTGGGGGTGAGTCCTAACCACCATAAATAGAATTTTTCCAGAGAAAGAGCAGTTCAGTTTTGTACCTCATTCTGTCAACTAAATCATTTTCTTAAGCTAATATTTTGTGTTGTGTGATATCATTGTTATATTTTTGTGTTGTGTGTTTAACATTATATTATTAAAGTTTTTTAAACGAACAAGGTTTTTTAAGCACCCTATGAGAAAACCAAAACACATCCAACAATAACCTCAAATTAGATAACTGTATCCTCAACTGACATGATATGCCGCAGATGAACATCGAGCAATTGTGCAGTGTTTCGTACGGCAACAATAGTTAAACAAGCTACCAAGCGGGGTCTTTTTGCACCCCAACCGTGTTTGACAATTCATATCTAAGTAAACTTTTAATTTGTTACAACATATGTATATACCACTACTGAAGATATTCCTACGTATACAATTAATTCAACTAACCTGGAGCAGACGTGCGGTTTGGTGTGTGTCTGCACGTGGACATACATGTTAGATTTTTTGGCGAAAGCTTTCTGACATTGGGGACACCAAAACGGTTTCTCCCCAGTGTGGGTGCGTATATGACCTTGGAGGAGCCAAGGACGGGAGAAACACCTGCCGCAGTACGGGCAGCGGCATCTCTGTTCGTGGGTACGGACGTGCATTAAATAAGCTGGCATAGACACATACGTCTGCAACATTAAATTATTTTAATATTTTGATTATTCTTTTATATAAACAGAGTGGGTTGGGTAAGGGTCAAAAATATATTTAAATTTAGAAGTGTACTACTGTCAATTCAGAAATTAAACAAATTAACGTCGACCGACAGTGAGAAGGAGGTTGAAAGGAGCGATTCACTTAAAAAACTGTGACGATTACATATTTTTATTGTGTCACGTTTGCATTGATTTAAAATAATATTTCCTTTGTAGTCATTTGATTATAATAATGTTTAATTGCTATAAAAAGTTAAAAAGTGTGTTGAATTTATGTTTCCCCGAAATTATTTTACATATTTAAATTAATTTAAAATAACTCTGCATTTTAATTGCTAATAGTATCACAGTGTACAATAAATTAATCTTTTCAACACGTTGAAAAAACTTTCAGTAGGTACTCAATATAATCAAATTAAAAAGACTTTTAGATTAAGTTTTGTAAATATTTTATTTAAAAACCTACGACTTGATATACATACAATAATTCCAAACATTGCAATTGAATAAAATATTTACAGTACTTAACAAAAGTACTTTTAATTTTTTCTTTTCAAATATACTTTCGTGTATTCCATGCAACTTGCGACAAAAATAATATCCTGTAAAATCAACTTTTAAGCCGAACGAAATACAAATTGTGGCCAATTGTAACAGTGGACTGTGGCAGTGATGCACAGACCTGTTCACGTGCTGATTATTGAGTAAAACGAAATGTATACTTACCTGCTGATTCACTGCAGTACGCCTCTCGGAGACAACCTGAACAAAGGACGGGCGACAGGGAGCACAAAAAATTAACGACCGACAGCAAGTGTATTTAAATAAATATAATTATAATGATAATGATAACTAAAATATAAAACAAATGAAGACAAAATATTGTAGTAAAATATGAGTGAATTCCACCACGGATCGACAAAGACTGTCTTTTTGTCCAACTCAAAAATAGCTCCTGCCATCAAGTTGATCGTGTCATTATCGGCTGTGTCTGCAAATATCAAAAGAATTTCTTGACACACGCAATAAATGCTTATGCAATAATTACAATATATTATATTTGTTCATTTTTAGTTATTTGTTTATTTAGTTGATTTAGATCAAGAAACGTACAACTAACCTATAACAGTACAACAACGTAGCAATGCAGTTTTTGCATTTTTCACCCAAAAACAGCCATGCAGGAACAAATAACACTCATCAATTTTCCTATTAATTCAAATCAAGACTTTACTAAAATTAGAGAGTATAGCAATCGGCCCATATATATATATATATATATATATATATATATATATATATATATATATATATATATATATATATATATATATATATATATATATATATATATATATATATAAGAGATGATGTAATTGCATTATACAGAGGATAAGGATAATCTTAAAATTAAAAGGCTAGCGATCAGGTAAGGTCCACAACAGAGAGAAGATTTAAAATGTTCAATAGAGGCTTCTACTTAAAAAACATATACAGAGTTTAGAGTAATATTTGAATAAGATGATGAAGAGTTAGAGACATAATTATGAGACGTATTGGAAGGAGATGAGTAGACATATTTAAAAAGATAGGTAAAAGAGTTAGAAATATTATCAGGAGTGGACAACAATTTGTCATTGGAAATCATCGAGCTACATTTATTGAGTTTTTTCCCTTTTAGAATTCAAAAATTTCCAGAATTTTTAGGATCGTTCTTAACCCATTAACCATATGGCAACGGATATAGGATTATTTTTAAATTGTGTTTATTGCGAGTTAGTAGGGTGGGGGAGTGCTTCATTTTGTGTATAAGTTTATATGTTTTGCACCCGTAATTACAGTTTGTAGATTTTATCTATTGGTATAGGCTTTTTTATCTTAAATTATTAGCCTTCCGTGAAAGTGAAAAAACATGGATATAGTATTTGAGTAAAAACATTTTTCTTATTAACTTTTTTTATACAGTTTTATCTGTAGTATTAAAAATACTTAAATCTATTAATTCACATATTGTTTTGATTATTTTAATTAATAATTTGAGGATTATTTCACTCTGAACTTGACCGTTGTTGTCATGACAACGCTAGGTGATATTAGGTTTTTTATTTATTTTTATATTCTGTTATATCTTCATAAATAGAAAGTTAGCAAAATTTTAGAAAAATTAAAAAATAAATTCGGGCGCTATCAATTTTTGCATTAAATTTGCTTCATGAATAATAGAAGCAACAGTAGGAATAAAAGTAACAGCACAATTAGAAAAAGGGAAAAGGAAGAGGAAGAAGATCTAGAAAGAAATAAAATCTTCAAAGCCGGGACTCGGCTGCAAAGAACCCCGGAGAAAAAAATAGAGGTAGCTGAACAAAAAACACCTAGCAGCCCGAGAAACACGAAACATACTGGATTGGACGAGATGGAAGAAATTCTGAAAGAAATTAACACGGCCCAAACAAAAATGACAAGCAATTTCAACGAGATAAAAATAGTGGTAGAACAAGGAAGACAAGAAGTTAGAGAAAGAATTAAAGCTATTAGAAAGGACATGAAAGAATCGTATAAAAAAATTCGAGGTAATATCGAACAAATGAACAAGGAAATAGAGCAAATAAAAAAAAGAGAGAAACGAAATAGAAGAAAGAGTAAAAAAACGAGTATAAAAAAGAAATACGAGAAAAAGAAGCAAATAAACTCAAACTTGTAATAACAGGGTTGGTAATAAAACAAAATATTTTAAAGGGGGTTGAGTATCTCATGAAAAGTAAACTGAAAATACAAGTCAACATAACGGATGCATACAACTCCAAACAAGAAATAGAAAGGCAAAAAGTCGTGGTAAAAGTTAAGAGCGAACAAGATATGAACAAAATTTTCTCCGCAAAAAATAAACTGCACGGACAAAAAATATATATTGATAAATTCATTACCCTCAAGGAACAGAAAATTCAAAGAGAAGTAAGAATATTCGCGAAACAAGAAAAAGAAAAAGGTAATCTTGTCAAAATATTCTACAACAAAATAAAAATAAATGACATCATATGGACGTGGGATTATGAGAAAGAGGAATTGAAGCCAAAAAAACTACCACAGCGGGGAAGAAAATCTGTATACAACGATAGAGCTAGAAAAAGGACACGAAAAATGTATACACAATAACACAAAAGAAAATAGGCCCTGGGATGCAAGGTACAAAAAGAAGAGAAAAAATAATAATAAGAAATAAGAAAAAACAGAACGATATTAGAATAAGCACATGTAATGTGAGAACTATGCTACTATGCCAGGTAAAATGTTGGAAATAGCAGAGGTATTACTAAAATATGAAATAAATATCACAGCAATACAAGAAACACGATCGCATGGGTAGGAGGTAATGGAAAAACAGGAATTCACATTTCAATATTTTGGGGATGAGTAACAAGGCCATTTATGACAACGGGAGACTTAAGAAAAGAGATAATAGAATTTAAATCAATAAACCACCGGTTGGCGTATATAAGGATAGACACAAAACCATTCAAATTATCAATATTAAACGTCTACTCACCAACAATGGCAGTCAAGAAAGAAGAAAAAATAAATTTCTATCAAACGCTGGAAGAGGAAATAGAAAAATACCAAAGGAGGACATAATTATGGCACTAGGAGACTTTAACGCCCAAATTGGAAAAGAAAATTTGGTAAATCAAGTAGCCGGAGAACATACAATACAAGAAAAGTCTAATGATAATGGACAAAGACTTTGTAACACAGCAGCAAGAAATAACATGAAAATATGCAGCACCATATTCGAGCATCCCAAATTGCATAAAATAGCATGCATTTCGCCGGACCAGAATACACAAACACAAATTGACCACGTTATGATCTCAGGAAGACACCAATCAGTCAAAGATGGAAGAAACTACAGGGGTGCCTGTGTCGACAAAGATCACTTTATGGTGACCGCAACAATAAGAAAAAAAAGGAACATAAAAGAAAAAATGGCAACAAACAGATGGGAAATTACAAAATTAAACAACGAGCAAATAAGAGATGATCACATAAAGGAGATAGAGAATCATATGGGACGGCAAGATAAACGAGAACAAGATGTAGAAATGGTACGGAACAACATAAAAAAGTGTGTATAAGGAACGCTGCAAATAAAAAATTGGTGTGAGAGAAAAAAAGAGAAACTTAAAAAGTGTGGTTTGATAATAAATGCAGAGAAATGGTAAAAAGTAAAAACAATGCAAGACTAAATTGGTTAAAAACGAGTAAGAAAGAAGATAGGGAACGTTATGAAAAAAAAAAAGAAGGGAATGCAACAAAATAATTCATAAAAGCAAGAGTGATTGGTTAGAGGACAAAGTAAAAAATATTGAAGAAGAGAGATCAAATAGAAATCCAAATAAAATTTTATCAAAAAATAAGAGAACAAAATAAAGAAAATAAATCTAAAATATACAATATGAAAAATAGTAAAGGAATTAAAACGGAAAATGATTACCAATACAAGCAAGTATGGGAGGAATATTTTTAAAATCTACTCTAGTCGCAACCACAAGAAGAGGAAGAAACATACAACGAGACACACGCGAAAGGAGACTTAGATGAACCAACAATAGATGAAATACGAGAAATAGTACAATCCAAACGAAATGGAAGGGCATCAGGAAGCTACGGAATAAATCTAGAACTAATTAAATACGGAGGGGAAAATCTACTAGCATGCATTCATGACCAAATTCTCAAAATATGGAGAAAATAAAAAATGCCAGAAGAATGGAGCAGGGGGAAAATTATAACAATACATAAAGAGGAGACCAACATACCTGCGACAATTACAGAGGAAAAACACTCATATACCTCATACAAAATAATGTCGACCATTATACAAAGCAGATTAGAAAAGGCGACGAAAGACATAATCGGACATCAATGTGGATTTACACGAAGAAAATCTACAATAGACGCCATCCATACAATTAAACAAATTGATTTATTAATTTTAAACAAGCTTTCGACTCAATTAAGAGAGAAAAACTCATGTTTGCCTTAAAGGAATTTGGAATAGAAAAAAACTAAGAAGACTACTCAAGATGACAAAGAACAACTCGACAACCACCATAATTACACAAAAAGGCGAAACATGTTAGTTTGAAATCAATAAAGGGGTGAGACAAGGCAACACATTATCTGCAACTCTAGCACTGGAATACGTCATAAGAAATATAAGCAAAGGAACAATAAGGACAAGAGGAGGACAGGTTGTAGCATATGCGAACGACATAGTTCTCGCAACAAAGAACAGAAAAATAATGGAAGAAATGCTGCAAGAGATAATAACAGAAGGAGACAAAATTGGACTGAAAATAAATGCGAACAAAATTAGAATATTGCGACCTAGAAAAAGCACAGAGAACAATGAAATCAAAATAGGCGAACATACATTTCAAGATGTAGGAAAATTTAAATATCTGGGAATATTTATATCCAGCAAAGGAGAAAGAGAAACCGAAATCCGAGAGAAGATAATGGCAGCAAATAGAGCATTATACGGAAACATGAAAATACTGAAAAGAAAGACCCTCTCAAAAACAATGAAAATGAGTATATACAGGAACATAATAAGACCGGTAATGCTATACGCTACGGATACAATGACTATGACGAAGATAGACGAAGAAGTTCTGAGAATTATAGAAAGGAAAATATTTAGAACAATACTGGGAAGTTACAGAAAATAAATACAGGTCAAGAATGAACTACGAAATTGAGCAAGATTTGGAAGGGGAAGACATAGTAAGAAAAATAAAGCAACAAAGAGCAAAATGGTTGCGACATGTTTGGAGAAAAAAAGAAGGAGATAGAATAAAGGATAGGTTACAACGGGAACCAGGAGGAAGAAGAGGAAGAGGAAGACCAAAATCCAAATGGATTAGCGGAGTAGAGGAGGACCTAAGAAAAATAGGAAGGAGAAAATAAAGGATAGAAAAAAAATGGAGAGATACCTGCAAACAAATTTAAGAAACAAATAAAAACAAGATTCGGGTACTGATCCCCCCCACCTCCAAAAACTTCAAAGGACCTAGAGAGCTTCTAAGAAGCGGCGTTACCCTCCAGAGAGTGCCTAAGTCACTATATACTGAGTGTCTCATTTTCATTTACCACCTAAAATATCTGTAGACCTACGTTTTAAATCGAAAAATGTCCCAGGTAAAAGTTTAATGATTTGGAGGGGGACAGGTAATTATGTAAAAAATTCAACCCCCCTACCTCCAGGGATGGCTGGGGTGGGGGTAACTTTGAAAAATTAAATAACAACCCTTATTTTTTATTGTAGATTCAGAAGAAGCGTAAAAAAAATAAGTAAGTTTTACCTAAAAAAGTTTTTTATTGCTATGATAGATGGCGCTGCATTCAATTGTCTCATTTTAACTTACCACCTGGAATATCTGTAGACCTACTTTTCAATTCGAAAAATGTCCCTGGTAAAAGTTTAAAAATTTGGAGGGGGACATGTAATTATGTAAAAATATCAACCCCCCTTCCCCCAGGGGTGGCTGGATTGGGGGTAAATTTGAAAAATTCAGTTCGACCCCTTATTTTTTATTGTAAATTTGGACAAAACGTAAAAATAAGTAAATTTTATCTAAAAAAAGTTTTTTTTATTACTATGACAGATAACGCTGCAATCAATAAAATTCGTTTTATTATGTATTTCAACTATTTCATTTGGTGGGCAATCATCCATTTTTAAGGAACTGTTTTATGATGCACTTCGTTCTACGATAACTTTGAAACACTGGTTCAAAACAATACTGTAAATACTTCTATTCGACACATTGTTTTGAATTCAAAATAATACGTTTCATTTTCAATAAAACAAATTTTATTGATTTCAGCGCCATCTATCACAGTAATATGAAATTTTTTTAGATAAAACATACTTATTTTTTTATGCTTCGTCTGAATCTACAATAAAAAATAAGGAGTCCTATTTAATATTTCAAAGTTACCCCCACCCCAGCCACCCCTGGGGGTTGAGGGGTTGAATTTTTGACATAATTACATTTCCCCCTCCAAATCATTAAACTTTTACCTTGGACATTTTTCGATTTGAATCTTAGGTCTACAGATATTCCAGGTGGTAAATAAAAATGAAACAATTGAATGCAGCGCCATCTATTATAGTAATAAAAAACTTTTTTAGATAATACATATTATTTTTTACGCTTCTTCCGAATCTACAATAAAAAAATAAGGGTTCCTATTTAATTTTTTTAAGTTACCCCCACCTCAGCCACCCCTGGGGGTAGGGGCATAGAATTTTTTACATAATTACCTGTCCCCCTCCAAATCATTAAACTTTTACCTGGGATATTTTTCGATTCGAAGCGTAAGTCTACATATATTTCAGGTGGTAAATTAATATATATATATATATATATATATATATATATATATATATATGTATATATATATATATATATATATATATATTATAAGTCTTATATATATATATATATATATTAATTTACCACCTGAAATATATGTAGACTTACGCTTCGAATCGAAAAATATCCCAGGTAAAAGTTTAATGATTTGGAGGGGGACAGGTAATTATGTAAAAAATTCTATGCCCCTACCCCCAGGGGTGGCTGAGGTGGGGGTAACTTAAAAAAATTAAATAGGAACCCTTATTTTTTTATTGTAGATTCGGAAGAAGCGTAAAAAATAATATGTATTATCTAAAAAAGTTTTTTATTACTATAATAGATGGCGCTGCATTCAATTGTTTCATTTTTATTTACCACCTGGAATATCTGTAGACCTAAGATTCAAATCGAAAAATGTCCAAGGTAAAAGTTTAATGATTTGGAGGGGGAAATGTAATTATGTCAAAAATTCAACCCCTCAACCCCCAGGGGTGGCTGGGGTGGGGGTAACTTTGAAATATTAAATAGGACTCCTTATTTTTTATTGTAGATTCAGACGAAGCATAAAAAAATAAGTATGTTTTATCTAAAAAAATTTCATATTACTGTGATAGATGGCGCTGAAATCAATAAAATTTGTTTTATTGAAAATGAAACGTATTATTTTGAATTCAAAACAATGTGTCGAATAGAAGTATTTACAGTATTGTTTTGAACCAGTGTTTCTAAGTTATCGTAGAACGAAGTGCATCATAAAACAGTTCCTTAAAAATGGATGATTGCCCACCAAATGAAATAGTTGAAATACATAATAAAACGAATTTTATTGATTGCAGCGTTATCTGTCATAGTAATAAAAAAAACTTTTTTTAGATAAAATTTACTTATTTTTACGTTTTGTCCAAATTTACAATAAAAAATAAGGGGTCGAACTGAATTTTTCAAATTTACCCCCAATCCAGCCACCCCTGGGGGAAGGGGGGTTGATATTTTTACATAATTACATGTCCCCCTCCAAATTTTTAAACTTTTACCAGGGACATTTTTCGAATTGAAAAGTAGGTCTACAGATATTCCAGGTGGTAAGTTAAAATGAGACAATTGAATGCAGCGCCATATATCATAGCAATAAAAAACTTTTTTAGGTAAAACTTACTAATTTTTTTACGCTTCTTCTGAATCTACAATAAAAAATAAGGGTTGTTATTTAATTTTTCAAAGTTACCCCCACCCCAGCCATCCCTGGAGGTAGGGGGGTTGAATTTTTTACATAATTACCTGTCCCCCTCCAAATCATTAAACTTTTACCTGGGACATTATATATATATATATATATATATATATATATATATATATATATATATATATATATATATATATATATATATATATATATATATTGTAGCGAACGCGGCAGCGACAAGTTGAAGCTTGCCGGCCTACGCTGCCACGCCGCGCCGCTGAGTGAATGACGCATCGCTTGCGAGTTCGGACAAGTCGTTTGCTCAACAATAGGGAATGTTCCAGAAGGTTCCAGAAACAAAGAACGTGCAATATAAAAGGAATCGCCGGCAGCCGTCAGGCAGTCTTTTAGAGGACTCGGACTCAGTTAGTCGAGTTGAGTCAGTCAGTCAGTTAGTTGACTCAGACTCAGTAAGTCAGATGACTTAGTCGACTCCGAAGCTACTATGAAGAGCTTGTGAACATAAATATATCGCGCGGTCTGAATATAAATATATCGTCTTAAATATATATCGCTCGGATAGTTTATATAAATAATAGTGTTTATTTATAGTAATGATAAGTGTTAGTTTATAAGGTTTTGTAATCGTTATTTTAGTGTTATGTACCTAGTGTTAATTAACTTTTACTCTTTATTATAAAATTATGCATTACTTATTAATAAGATTTCTTATTGTTAAAAAAAAAACCTTTGACACCAACGAACGTTACAATTTGTGTCAGGTGTGGGGTACGGTTAAAAATAAATAAACGCGTTGTACGTAAAAATAAATATTGGAATATTTAAATAAATAAGTTTGAAAAAAGGGCATCATGGCTTCGAAAAAGTCAATGGACTTGAAAGTGAACGCGAATTAAAAAAAAAGCTTGAAGGTTCGGCTGAAAAAAAAATCCGGTTTGCTAGAACGTCTTCGAGCAGTGCTAGTGCAAGAAGAAGTCTTGAGACAAAATTAGAGGAAAGTTCAAGAACTATGAAAGCAAATTGGAAGAAAGTTCCAGAAGTATGAAAAAGTAATTTCTCGAACATTCTAGAAGCCTGGAAACTTAAATGCAAGAAAATTCTACAAACCTGAATGAAGAATTTCTCGAACATTTTAGAAGGCTTGAGACGAAATTGAAAGAAGATCTTGAAGGGTTGTCCAAGAGCGTAGACGGGAAAATACAAGATCTGGAAAAGAAGCTGCAAGCTCTCGAAATCAAGACTGACAGTTTACCAGCCGTTAATCAACCATCACTGGATGCAACAACCCAGCTGCAAGAAGCTAAAGTGACAACAGTCCCTGGCCGTCATAATATACCAACTTACGACGGAATATCATCATGGAAAGAATATTTGACTCTGTTCAAAACACTTTCCATGGTTCATGGTTGGACTTCAAGTGTTAAAGCGTCCATCTTAAGTACATCATTACGTTGTGACGACAAGAAATATGGCATGTCAGAAATAAATGTGTCAAGCTCCAGAAAATGGAGAAGCAGCCGGAATACTGAAAATCGGCTATGAAGAAATTATTCTTCAACATAAGGACGACGTGCGGGCTCGGCTAATCCTTGACTCTTTTTGTTCGCAGTGAAGTGTTCGTAGAAGGAAGAACAGAAGAGGGTACGTATAATAGGCAAGTGGCAGTTTTAGAACCAGACTGCAGTGACACAGAAACAGCACAAGGTGTGCTGGTTGTGAAAAAGGTTATTCTAACAAACATTAGAATACCAGTGCGACTGATGAACATCAACCATTACCCAGCAGTGCTGAAGGAAGGTACAGTTCTGGGCTATTGTTCAACAATCACATGGATCACAAAACCAACAGATTAAAACGGATTGACGACACGTTGGACACACTTGCGGGATCAAATTCTTTTCAACTTTGGACTTGAAGAGTGGCAAGTGGGAATGGAGCAAAAGGATCATGAGAAGACAGAATTTACTGTTGGATCTGGATTTGGTATTTTACTGTAATGCTGTTTGGCCTTTGTAATGCTCCTGCAACATTTGAACGTGCGATGGAATCCGTTCTGAAAATGTTAGCTTGGAAAACTTGTCTGGTATATCTTGATGATATAATTGTGGTCGACAAAGCATTTGAAGACCATGTGAAGAATTTAGAAATTTTCCAGAAGTTTAGAAGCGCCAACCTGAAGCTAAGTCCTAAGAAATGTTACCTGTTTCGCAAAGAAGTTCATTATATTGGCCATATTGTCTCTGTAGATGCAGAAAAAGCATGAAAGTTTCGGGACGAAACAGACCTAAGGAGGGGGCAGTGTAACGAACGCGGCAGCGATAAGTTGAAGCTTGCAGGCCTACGCCGCCACGCCGCGCCGCCGAGTGAATGACGCATCGCTTGCGAGTTCGGAATCGCCGGCAGCCGTCAGGCAGTCTTTTAGAGGACTCGGATTCAGTTAGTCGAGTTGAGTCAGTCAGTCGTTTTAATGACTCGGACTCAGTTAGTCGAGTTGAGTCGGTCAGTCAGTTAGTTGACTCAGACTCAGTAAGTCAGATGACTTAGTCGACTCCGAAGCTACTATGAAGAGCTTGTGAACATAAATATATCGCGCGGTCTGAATATAAATATATAGTCTTAAATAAATATCGCTTGGCTAGTTTATATAAATAATAGTGATTATTTATAATAATGATAAGTGTTAGTTTACAAGGTTTTGTAATCGTTATTTTAGTGTTATGTACCTAGTGTTAATTAACTTTTACTCTTTATTATAATAATTATTTATAACTTGTTATTAATAATAGTTTTATTATTTAAATAAAAACGTTTTAAAACCCACGAACGTTACAATATATATATATATATATATATATATATATATATATATATATATATATATATATATATATATATATATATATAAGGGTGGGTCGAAAAAAATAGATTTCGTTCTCTAGGGTCTAAAATGAAAGAGTTCCATCCAAAAAGTTGTGGAGATGCGCTAAAACATTTTTCTGATGAATACCCAGGCAGCACCGAGCACTTCAAAACGCCGTTTTTTGCACTTTTTTCTGTTTGCTTCAAATTGGCTGAATTTTTTTTTCTGGTATTCCCAGATCAATACCGCATAAGTCAATATAACCGATATTGGGGTTTATCCTATCCTAACATGATGATCTTTCTCCAGATTACTTGTGGTTTATAAAAGCTGTATGTATAAAGTTGCGTAATTAGAATATTCAATATTTTTTTAAAAATAATTTTAATTCATTATTAATTTAAACAAATTTTTTCTATAATTCTAAGATTTTAACGATAATAAAATCGTTTAATGATTTAACAATCGATTATTTTGCAAAAATCATTTAATCGATTAAATTACTAATTTTATTTTTCTTCTTAATTCATAATTATATTTTACAAATTTAAAGAATTAAATAAATAGTTTAGCTTCAATCCTAAACAGAACCTTAAACTGACCGTACGGTTACGTAGTATGATGATTCAGTTTTACTTAATTGATCAGAACTCGAATATTGGTTTTTAAAAACTTTATTTTTGCTCAGGAGCAGAGAGGCCAAGTTTTAAATGTTTATTGCTTTAAGACTACAACAAGACTGATTTCTAAAACTACATTCAAGATAAAATAAACATGTGTACAGAGATAAAAGAAATATGAATCTTCCTCATTTCGCGGGAACATAGCGGCCGATGGGAAACGCTGATGTCGGCAGGTAGACGTTAAGTAACACCTCCCTCCTTGAGAAGAAACTCTAGGGTGGAACGAATTGAGTTTCGTTGACTGGAGTTGATCTCGGGTTGACTTCCTTTTTCTGTAAAACCTTATTTTTTATTTTTATTATAAAATAAAATAAGATAACCATTGCTAATATGCTGACTCCAATGATTGAGCCTTTTGAATAATTTTCGTGGGTGGTGATCGATTCAATTGGGAATTCTTCTAACTCTTGAAGTTATAATTGATGTAATTTATTGAGAGGAACTTTATCCAAATTTAATTTTTCTATTTGTGGTACTGTTGAGTTTCGCATGTTGATTTTTTGTAAACTCACTGGATGCCCTGGTATAGTCTTCAGTTTATTTTCATAAACGTACGATGATATTTTTATTGAGCAGTTGGGTGGTACGATTATTAGATAAGTCCCTTTTAAAGAAACTATCGCATTTTTTTTACACGTAGTTTGTACTCTTTGAAGTTTTGGGAATATGGCGATGTAATGTGCTTCATTGATTTGTAATATTACTTGTAGATTGATTTTGATTGGTATTTGTTGACAGCTGGTTACTGTGACTTCTGATGATAAGATTGAAGTTAGGCATTCTTCATCCCTTTGAACTGGTAAAAGATTGGTGCTTTTACAGAGAAATTCGGATTGCAGATCTACGCATTCTTCGTTGCTATATTGATAAACGTTGTTGCTTATGGATAGGTATGTAGCGGGAGGAATAATAGTTGTTTGGTTAGAACTAGGGATTGAAAATAAATGATAATGATCTAGGGTTTCCGGGTGTATTAAGGGAAAGTCAAGTGAAAACATTATTTTTTCATTTAAAATAAAAACTTTAATTTTGATAACTTTATAATATTTAGAAATGTTATTGATATTTGAAAACAACAGCTGTTTATTGTCATAAAGTGAATATAATTCTTCAACAATATCTTTTAATTCTTTATAAGAAATAATACTTGGGTGTACAACTTCTAGATTGGCAAATGTTACTGCGTTTTCTATTTCCTCCAAATAATTTAATAATGAATCAAAGTTAAATTTAATTTCTTCCAAAATTTCTTGTGTCTGTAAAAAATGTGAAAATAAATATTTTGTTTATTAATTGATTGAATTAATTCGTTCGTTTTATTTTCAATATTAAGTTGATTTTTGATAATCAGTGTCATGGTCTCGTTTATGTTCATCATGATATGTTTTGAAAGTGAAATCTGATTATTTAATTTTGTAACTATTTTATTATGATCTGTTTCTAATTTTAAAATATTATTATGAATTTCTACAGCATCGTCGTGATCCATGTTACCAGAGATAAATTTAATAAGTGATCCTAATGGGTTTATTAACCCTCGTTTATACCGTTTTTCTGGGTAAAAGGTGTGTAATTTTCTGTTAACAATTTTTGAAATGTACTTTGTGTGTTCATGATAATTATTTAAAATATGTCGAAGTTCGGGGGTAGCAAAATTTATTGCGGTTGTTATTTGTGAATTTTTATCATTTAATAAGTCAATAACGCTTCGTCTTCAATGTACCCTTGACTCGCAATTTCCTGCATAGCGTACACGTATTGACGTCCACTTTCATCCGACTTCCGCTTACGCTTTACAAGACGGTAATGTACTATGGCACTATTTACCTCTGACTTAAACTCGTTCAGTAATCGTTTTTTTAATATTGTCCATTTTGTGATGCCAGTCTCATATGTCACAAATTTTTTCGCGGATCCCTGAAGCATTCGTTTTCCATATATGAGTTTTTGTAGATCACTCCACTGAAGTATTGTTGCCAGATCTTCAAATTCGATGATCCACTTTTTTACCGGTAACGCGTCATCCCCCGAGAAATGTGCGATGCTTCTACGTCAATTGCTTTGTTCTTGATATTATTTAGCAATTGAGATATTTCTTTGGTGGCTTTGTTTAGGGCTGTTTTGTCAGGTTGTGATCTAGATTTTTGCCAGATTTTTCTTAATTTACGCTTTTCAGCTATTTTGTTTTTCACTTGTACGGGTCAGACTTGAATTTGCGTAGCTCGGTTGTCTGCGGGGGTAGCATCGCAAGCGGCAGACTGGATTGTATTATTAAAGTGGGCAATAGCATTGTCTAGGTCGGCTGTATTTCTTAGAGGGATATTGCTGGTTATTTTATTATTAATTATTTCCCCAGGTCCCAGTTTGTTTTCTTATTATAAAGAGATGGCTTCTTTTGATTTTCTATGATTTTAATGCTATAGGTCAGAATTATTGCCGAGTGGTCGGATGAGAGATCGAAAGAAGAGGTAGCTTTTAAGTAAGTTTTTGAAATACCTTTTGTCGTAAAGAAATCGATCAGATCTGGGATTTTTCGTTTATCTGTCGGCTAGTACGTTGGTTCACCCGTCGACACAAATTGCAGACCTTTACTCTCAGAGGCTTTTAGTAGTTCTCTGCCTCTAGGGGTAGACAGTCTTGAGCCCCATTGTTGGTGTTTGGCATTGTAGTCGCCGCCGAGCGTTTGGAAAAAATCAACGAAATGTTCTTTCTTGATTACGTGTTTTGGCGGGCAGTAGAGTGCTGACAGGGCAATTTCTCTGTGCTCTCCACACTAATATATAGGTTATATACTTGGTTAAGTTATGTACTCGGCTCGTCGCTTCGCTCATCGCCTCGCTAATATATAGGTTATATACTTGGTTAAGTTATGTACTCGGCTCGTAGCTTCGCTCCTCACCTCGCTAAAATATAAGTTATATACTTGGTTAAGTTATGTACTCGGCTCGTCGCTTCGCCCCTCACCACGCTAATATATAGGTTATATATTTGGTTAAGTTATGTACTCGGCTCGTCGCTTCGCTCCTCGCCTCGCTAATACATGGATTATATACTTAATTAAGTTATGTCCTCGGCTCGTCGCTTCGCTCCTCACCTCGCAAAATATATAAATAGTATTTTGTTAAATTTAAAAATACTGCCCTTTTGATATATACTATTTGTTATACACCGATGCATACAGTTGCTGTTCGCAGCATCTTTATCCCAACTTCACGAAACAACATATTAAAGATAGAAAATAATTTTATATTTACTATTTATTATATTGTAATATAATATTAAAAGAGTAATACAAAATAATAGCTATAAACAAAAGAAAAGTAAAAAATTAGTAAAGTTTTTTGTATTTGCTATAGTTGGCAACACTGACTCTGGAATGTAAAATTGCCGGGAAAGGCCTTCATAAACGTAAATATTGATTAGTGATGAAATATAAAATAAAATAAATTTTTATGCATACAATACATAAATATAAGATGTATTTTAATATAATATGAACTGATTTGCACAAAATTATAGCTATAAAGATGAAAAATGTAAACATAACCTAATATTTGAAAGGTTTAAGTTATACTACAATTGGCATCACAGTTGGCGTCGAATTTCGTTACCATAGCAACTGGGGGATTTCTAGGGAATTTAACTAAAATTTAAATAAGAAATGTCAATATTAATATAAAAATGTAAAATTTTAATATTTATAAGCATTTTAAATCTTAATAATTTTTTCTAAATTTTCCCGACAGGCCCAAAACGCTCTCATGAGCGGACGCGAAACTACGAAACCGGACATAGAGAGCCTCAGTATTTCCTCTTAAGGTAACATTAACACAGGGGGTTACCCTATTTACAGAAGTACAGTGTTTTATATGTGTCCGATCTTCATAGTTTGAAACTTGTGTGACAATAACATCCAAAAAACGTTTTTTATATTAAAGCAGAAAATGGAGGTGATTAACTGAGTAACCTTGCAGATCGAGAACATTTAAGTGTTCGCAAATTGGATGAAATGTATGACTATTGTAGTATTTTTATTTGAACAAGCTATAAATTTTATTTCAATAATTTTAGATTCAAATTAAGCAAAACTCAAGCTGAATAGATTATGAGACAAAGATTATGACTTCATTAATTTAGATATAAAAGATTGTTTACTGAAGAAAAATTGACGAAAATAGAGAAAAAAATGGAAGGAAAAACAAAAATCATGTAGATGAAGACATCAGAGTTGTTTGGGAAAGTGATGATGTGTTGCCTTGAAGGTTGTTAAAAACCTAAAAAAGTTTTCAAAAGAAGATTTTATTGCATTAAACATCTAAAAAATATTGAGTCGTATTATTAATATTATTTAGTACAAGAAAAATGTAGAAAGTTGGAGCAGTTAAAAATATCAGATTTTTAAAAAAATAATATTTTTGTATTCAATCTTAAGTTTTATGTATGTACATATTACTATTATTTTTTTTTTTTAGATATAGTTTTTGAAGTATGTCTATCTACACATATACATATTCTTCAACTACATATTTTCAATAAAAAAAAATTCCTAGTAAATTTGACTTTATTTATTTATTAATTTTTTCTTTTTTCATATCTTTAAATAGAGCTTTCATTTAAGCGGACATCTCCCATAAGAGGACAAAAAAGTTGGGATTATAGGTGTCCGCTTACGAGAGCTTTCACTGTAATATTAACTTTTAATATTGTCTAGCCTAAAAATAATTTGTTATTACAATGTCGGTACTGCCATCTGTGTGCTATAAACGAAAGCCCGGCAAATTTGTTTTTTTTTGTTTGTTTAGTATTTCGATTAATTTCGCAAGATCTCATTTATCTTATTATCAGAAGGATTTAGTTTAACACAGGAACGTACTTAACATGCGGTGTGTTAAATATGGACCTATTCAAGCTTGTTTAATTATTTATTTATATGCTTTTTAGTTTAATAATTTATTTGTTATTTATAAAATTATACTATGGAGTGTCCTAGTCACAGTCTTAATTTAGTTTTAAGGTTAATTGTACTTAAGTCATCACCTTCTTCTACGCCAGGATTAAACTTACTTACTTAATCCCGAGCCTTTCTACCTTTGCAGGTGTAAGGCTGTTGGAGCTGAGTGTTGTTCATAGTGCTGGTTTCTTCTTCCATTGCTCTCTCCATGCCCTCCTGTCTTGTGCCAAACCCCTGCAGTGCCTCCATCCAATACCTCTCTGCTCGGCTGCTTCCTTTACTTCTTCGCTCCACGTTTTACTTGGACGGCCTCTTCTTCTTTTTCCTACTGGTTTCGCTTCGTATACTTTCCTCGGCAATCTGTTTTCCGCCATTCTGTGTACGTGTCCTAACCATCTAAGCTGCCCTTCCTGTATTATTTGCTCTACTGGTTTTGTTTGTAGCTTCTTCCTGAATGTTTCATTTCTTATAAGATCTTTTCTTGTCTTGCCTTCTATCTTTCTTAGGAATCGCATTTCTAGGCTCCGTAATTTACTTCTAATATTTTCCGTTGTTGTCCATGTTTCGCACGCATATGTTAATACTGGCATTGCAACCTTTTTAACGACTTCCACTTTTACTTCTTTCGGTATTTCTCTCTTTCCTAGAAGTGTACTTCTTATTGCATTAAATAGTCTTCCTGTTTTTCCTGTTCTTTCCAGTATTTCATCTTCTAGTTTTCCTGTCTTACTTATTATTACACCTAGATATTTGTATAAATCTACTTGTTCCAATTCTGCGTTGTCTATTTTTATCGTGTGTTGTTCTTCGTTGCCATTTATGATCATAGTTTTTGTCTTTTCTCTGTTAATTATTAAGTTTTTCCTTTTCATTTCTGTGTTGTATATGGTTAGGTTATGTTGAAGTTCTTCTTCGTTCGATGCCGCTATAAACATGTCATCAGCGTAACATAGTTCACTGACGTGCACCTTCTTCATATTCCAATATCCTACCCCATCTGGTTTTACTTTGTCCTTACAGCACTTTATTACATCGTCCAAAACCAGTGAGAAAAGAACGGGGCTTAAAATGCATCCTTGTTTAAGTCCTTGCTTCACCTCGAACATATCTGTTGTTTGGTTTTTTACCCTCACATATACTTTTGTACTTTTATACAAGCTCTTAATTTGTTGTATTGTTTCCTTGTCCACTCCTCTTTTTTCCAGGCTCAGCCACGCGTCTTCCCTCCTTATTCGGTCAAACGCTTTCTCTAGATCTACAAAACATGCGTGTATTTTCCTTCCCGTTTGCTTTGCCTTTTCACATATTTGTCGTAGAACAAAAATATGGTCTTGTACCCCTCTGTTCGCTCTGAAGCCGCACTGTGTTTCTTCAATTGTATGTTCCACTTTTTCTCTTATCCTTTTCTCTAAAATTCGTGCGAAAAGCTTTCCTGCTACACTAAGCAGCGTAATACCGCGGTAGTTCTTGCAGTCCTTGCTGTCTCCTTTCTTGAATAGTGGTATTATGACCCCGATTTGCCAGTCCTCTGGTGCTTCCTTTGTCAACAGAACATCTGACATTATTTCTCTGAGTCTATTATGTCCTAGCTCTTCACAATATTTTAGCATTTCAGGTGTTACATTATCATGGCCTGCCGCTTTTCCTATCTTCATTTTTGCTAATGCTTGTATTAGTTCTTCTTCGCTTACTTCGTTGCTTTATTTTGTATTTTCTGTCATCTGTTGCTTTTCTTCGCTCTTTTGGGCAACTTTTCTACTTTCCTCCTGAGGTTTTTCATTTAATAACTCTTCGAAGTATTGTCTCCATCTTCTCAAAATTTCTTTCTCTTGGTAAATTATTTTGTTCTCCTTATCTTTGATATTTGGAAGGGTGGGTTGTCTCTTATTTCTCATTTGTTTTAGGGCTCCATAGAAAAGCTTTTGGTTCTCTGTAAATGTTTCTTTTAGTTTGTTTCTAAATTGCGTCCATGATTCTTTTTTAGCTTCATTTATCATATTTTTTGTACTCTTTCTTGTTTTTTGTATTCTTCATAGTTTTCGTTGTTTTTATTACTCAAATACTTTTTCCACTTCTCCTTTTTGTTTTTTATTGCCTTTTTTATTTCTTCTGTCCACCAAGGTGTTTTCTTGAAAGTGCTATTCCCTACTTTTGCTACTCCACATACTTCTTTGGCTGATTCTAGTAGCACTGTCTTAAAAAGTTCCCATTTATTTGCAGCTGATTTCCATATGTTTTTGTTTAGACTTTTATCTACTAATTTCTGGAATTTTTCAGCTGTTTCCTTGTTTTTTAGCAAATGGCTCTTTATTTTCTCTCTTATTACTACGTTTCCTTGCTGTATAGCACTTCCTGTTTGGCTTTTCATATTAATTTTTACAAGGTAATGGTCGCTTCCTATTTCCGGTACTCTGTTGACTTTCACGTCTGTCACATATCTTTCTATACTGTTACTTACAACGAAGTAGTCAATTATTGACTTTTGATTTTTACTTATATCCTCTCGGGTGTATTTGTGTATGTCCTTGTGTCTAAACTTTGAATTCATGATTATGAGGTCATTTTCCACGCTTAATTCTATTATTCTCTTTCCGTTAGAGTTTCTTGTTTCTTCTCCTTTGCAACCTAGATGCCTTTCTAGCCCTCTATTTTCCTTTCCTACTCTTCCGTTTAGATCACCCATTAGTATTATTTCATTATTGGTATCGTCAATTTCTTTCTGCAATGTTTTAAAGAATTCGTCTTTCGTTTCTTTGTTTTCGTCCTCGTTAGGTCCATAAGCTACCAGAACTGTATATTGCTCTCCTTTTCCTCCTATCTCTATATCTACTGTTAATAGTCTTTCACTGATTTGTTTCTGTTTAGTTACTCTTGCCATCATTTCCTTTGTCATTATTATTCCTACTCCTGCGGCTGCTCCTGTGTTTCCTTCACTCCGGTCCAGATTGCCCAGTAGTCTTTTGTGATTTTCTGTGTATGTGTGCCTTTCTTTTTTGTTTCTGTTATTCCTACAATATCTAAGTTTGCTTTCTTTATTTCTTCAATTAATTCCTGTTCTTTTCCTGTAACTCCTCTTACATTCCATGTTCCCCAAATTATTTGCTGTAGAAGTTGTTTATTATTTTTTCCTTTTTCTCTGTTGTTGTGTTTGTATCTTTTACCGTTGTCTTTTGCCATTGCCATTGCCTTAGTCGTCTTCTGTGGGGCTGTTTTTTCTTTTACTAGTTTTTTGACTTTTCTTCAGTTTGAACTACTCCTTTCTCGCTTTCGTTCCATGTATAGTTTATTCCATTTATTGTAATTTTCTTATATCCTACTTTAACAATGTTTCCTTTTCCTTTTTCATTTCTAGCTATTTCTTGCAATTCGGCTTGTATTCTTCTCTCCTCTACAGTCAGGTCATTTTCCACTAATACTTTTGTGCCTCTCAGTTTATTTTTGTTACTCATTATTCGCTGTTTCTCCTCCCAAGATTTCATTTCCACTCGAATTATTTTCTTACCTTTATCTCGGCTGATATCTGTTGTTCGTTCTTGTTTAGTATCTATCTCAAGCTTTTCTAGTAGTAATAAATCTATTGATTTTTCTTTTGTTTGTTCTGTCTGTCTCTTGTCTTGTATTATTATGTTATGTTTCCTGTTTGCTTTGTCTTGCTGTTCTGCTCTTTTTTCTAATTTTTCAATTTGCTCCCTGAATATCTTCCTTTCCTGTCCCCATTCCTCTTGTTTTTTCTTCATTTCTTCCTTTACACTTAGGATTTCATTGTTATTATTTTTTACTCCTTTTAGTATTTCCAACATCACTTCTCTCAATTCTTTTAACTCTGCCATATCTATATCTTCTTCTTCTACTTTGTATCTGTATTTTTGTTCTGCTCTTTCGTTCTGATCTGGGCTTCTGATAACTTTTTTACTTTTACTAAATGCCTCTATTCCTTCTTCGAAACTGTTGTCCGTTTCTCTTGCTCTTTTCGAGTTCACTGTGTTCATCTGTACTATATGACTTTAAAACCTAAATTTAAACTGAGTACCTTTCTGTATTTTTAAGCACTGCTAATTACTGGCTGTCATCGTTGTAACTTGCTCTGTGCGTTATGCCGCCCAAGATCTCTTCTTTACTACACTACTTCCCCACAATTTCACACTTTACTCATTCAAATTCACGCACTAACTATATTTTTTCTGTCACCCTAAACTCACTCACTATTCTATACTGTATTTATTAAACGCACGTATATTCACTACGTAACAAAGACCGTAAACGAATGATTTGTCGCCGCTCGTGATACACGTCTATCCTTTACGGATTCTCGCATTAAACAATAAAAATAAATACTTTTTTACATGAAAAATTTTTTTAATTGGTGAATTTATTTAAAATTGAAAAAATCAACGAAAATAAGTTTTTGTCCATATCTAGTGACTTACGGATTTGTTCAGGAAAACTAAAACATAATTAAATTGTTTTTATTTATTATTATTATTTATTATTTACAAATAAACCTATCCTGACAGGACGAGTCCAAAATAGAATAGTGAGAACAAGACAAAAATACAAAAAAATAATAATCAAAAAACACATGAAAGAATGAAAAGTTACAAATTTAGTTGACATTTAATTGACGGCGGAAGGCTTGAAAATTTAAAAGAGAAATGTCTACGTGGGAGAATTTAAATTGTATAAATGACACATACGATGAATGGGAGAATATATAAGAAGATTAGTTCGACTGAAAGGAAGGTACAAGGTGAAAAATAGTCTAGTAGACACAGAGGGAACTCGGGTCGTCAGTTCTGTTATTTAATAAATTATATAGGTAAATAATAGAAAATTTTGTTCAATTAAATAAGAATAATCTTGTTTCTATTTAAAATATTTTGGATTAAATTCTGTAAAGTTATTTAGTTTAAGTTTAAGATTTCTACATCAAGAGAACAGATGAAAATAAATATAAATAGTAACTATGTAAGCAACAAATTATGACTTATAAAACATTGAGTTCTGAAAGTTTTGCTACTTATCTTGTTTATGTTAAATATTTTTGGTATTGAGACATAACGATTTGCCATTTTATTTTTAGTTATTAATTTAATTCATTAATCTACTGGTGGCCGAGCCCACCCGACCAAAGGACGATAATGAACCTAGTCTAGTCCGTGTCGGTGCTGCCATCTGTGTGCTACATACAAAAGCCCGGCACGCTTGTTTTTTTGTACAATATTTCGATTAATTTCGCAAGATCTCATTTATCTTTATCAGAAGGATTTAGTTTAACACAGGAACGTACTTAACATAGAGAAATTTTCACGGCGTTCATAAAGGCTTTTAACATTAAACATTCTGCACATGATTATTTATTTTGTAGAATGTGTATTTAAGGAGTCTTTTTTTGTACAAATTCTAAAAGATTTTGTTGGACCTCGTATGTAGGACTCCAAATAACATTGCAGTGTTCGAGTTTAGAACGTACATAGGCAAAATAAAGGGCGAAAATTGGTGGAATATTATGAAGATCTTTGCTGTTTCTTATTACGAAGCCAAGTAACAGTATACCGTATTGAAGAGTTGTAAATTTTATGAATGTGATTTTTAAGAGTGAGTTTTTGATCAAAAATGACTCCCAAATCTCTAATGACTTCTGAGCGAGAAAGAATGAAGTTGATAATCAAATAATCATATATCGTCAGTAGAAGAGGTTGGGTAATAAATTTTTAGATCTTCGGCAAATAAAAGTTTGTTACATTTCTGTACATTCGTGATGTCATTAATGAACAGTGCTGTGACAGATAATTTTAAAAACGATCTATATCAAGATCTTGATGTGTGTGTGTGTGTGTGTGTGTGTGTGTGTGTGTGTGTGTGTGTGTGTGTGTGTTTTTTTAATTCCTTTTATTCAAGCATGCTCCATATAAATACATATTACATATTACATGCTTATAAATACTACAAAATCACAAAATTGAAATAACAATACATAAACATATTAAAATTCTTAAATCAAATTTTCAAATTCAATGGAATTAATAAATTTATAGAAATTCTGCCTATAATCTTCTACTAGTTCCTGTTTTGTGGGGGGCCATCTTCCTCCATTATTAATAATCGCGCTCCGAAGAACTGATCTCTCATGATCTAGTAACGTGCAATGAAATATTAAATGATCTACAGTTTGCTCTTCATTACTGCACTTACACGTAGCATCTTCAGTAATTTTATATTTGAAAAAGTAACTTTTAATTTTGCCATGTCCACTGAGTATGATTGAAATTTTAAATGAGTAAGGAACTTTTAAATGTAATCTTAACTGAACATTTGGAAAAAACGATTTTGTTAAGCTTCCTTTTTCACTCTTTGCCCATTCTGCCTGCCATTTGTTTAAAGAAATATTTATCTCTTCGTTTACTACTCCCCGTTTGTACGATTTAACCTCCTCTTTGTTGAAATTGACAGTGATATTATAACTTCTTGTTTTCTCATAAATTTTTGCAGCTTCTTGTAATTTAATTAAAATAGGAGTGTTACCAGATAAAACACAGGACGCCTCATATGATACAGTCCTGTATGCCTTTAAAATTTTGATGTTTATAAGACGTTGTACTCTTATTAATTTCTTTTGATTACATTTTTTCTGAAGTGCATTTTGCCAAACTGGAATTCCATAAGATAAAATGGGTAAAATAGCTCCTTTATAAATAATTTGTAATGATTCTTGTTGAAGACCCCAAGATATTTTCGCAGATTTTGACAGAGTGTGAATTAGCTTGCTACACTTTTCTGAAATATATTCTACATGTTCATCAAATTGAAATTTATTGTTTATTTTTATGCCCAAATATTTAATAGTTTTTACTTGTTTCAATACTTTATAATTTAGAAATATGTTTATATCTTTTTTTAATAGTGATCTTCTTTTCGTTACTAGCATGGTTTGTGATTTATTTTCATTGAATTTAATTTTGTTATTTTGGGCCCAAATCATGATTTTGCTCATTTCTAAATTTGCTACATTTTCTGCCTCTAAAATATCCCTCCCTTTTGTCAAAAGTATAAAATCATCTGCAAATGCTATTGCTTTTGTATTTGCTGTAAAATCCTGATTTAATAGTGAGTCGTATTGGATGTTCCAAAAGCCAGGACCACAGCAGGATCCTTGTGGACAACCTCTGCTAACTACTTTTTCCACTCTGACACCATTAACATCTAAGATAGCAAGTCTTTCATTAAAATAGCTTTTGGTAAGGTAGAATAAATTTTTTGGACATTTAAAATCTTTTAAAGCTTTAATTATGGCCGGCCACCATGCAGCATTGAATGCTCCTTTTACATCTAGACTTGTAAAAACCACCACCTTCTTTTCTTCAAAACTTTTTTCAACAAATTTTTTCAGTTCCAAGATTGCCTCAGTTGTACCTTTATGTTTAACAAAGCCAAATTGATTTTCGTTAAGTACTTTTTTCTCATTTGCAAATTTCATAATTCTATTAATCATTAATTTTTCTAATACTTTACCCCCTATATTAATTAAACTTATTGGTCGAAATTTATCAACTTGATCAGAGCTTTCCTTGCCAGGTTTCATAATTGGAACAATTGTTGCTATTTTCCATTCCTTTGGAAAGAATGCTCTATTAAGACATTGGTTATAAATTTCGGTCATGAATAAAGGAAAATTTTTGAAAATTCGTAATACTATATCGCTTGAAATACCATCAATCCCCGGAGCTTTCTTTGGATTCATTTCACATAAAATTTCTAATATTTCTTCTTGTGTAAAATGTTCATCTGGTTCTGTATCTAAGGATTCTTTAATATCAATTCTTATTCTTGTATGAAATTCCAAATCATCTTCACAATTGTCTTCTAGAGTGAATTCTTCCATCATTCGATTTAAAGTTGACTCTGTATTTGTCGTATACTCCCCACTTGCATCCTTTATAGTTGTAAGTATGAAATTTTGTTGAATTTTATTAGCCGCTAACTTATAAACTGTGTTCCATGGGTTACTAATACTCGAAATGTTACAATATTCTTTCCACGATTTAATTTTTTCTGATTTGATTTTATGAGCATAATTAGATTTTGCTTGTAGATAAATGTTCTTCCTTTCTTCTCTGAGAGCATCATTGTTTTTTGTTCTTTGATACCTTCTACGAAGAGCATTTACATTTTTTCTCATTATTGTTAAATCATCCGACCACCATGGTACTGTTCTTCCTCCTTTTTCGCCATTTTTATTACATACATATTTAAATGTTCTCTTACAAGTACTATTTATTGCCTTGAAATATTTTTGCAATGCTAATCCAAAGTCCGATACATCCTTTATTAACGATGCTAATTTTAAATCCAATTCTTCTATTCCTCTACTACTAAAATCTAAGTTAAATAATGTACAGAATTCTTCTATTAAACAGTTGTCGAAAATGTCCCATTTGTCGGATTTTACTATGAATTTAAATCTTCTAAATTGCGTAGTTATTCTGTTTGAATTATTAAATTTAATATTATATTTAATAATTTTGTGATCAGAGCAGCTTTCTTCCTCTAAAATTGTCCAATCTATAATTTTGCTCAATAAATGATGGTTGGCTAATGTTAAATCTATATTACTTTTTCCACGCCCATTATCAAAAGTACATTGTTGATTTTCTTCATTTATAATATATAAATTTTGGGTTGCGATGAAATCCGCCATTTCTATTCCCCTTGGATTAGTGTAAATATCGTGCCACACATTCGACCTACAGTTACTATCCACTGCAATAAGTAAATACTTGTTCTTGGTAATTTCTACTACTTTCTCCAGCTTACAAAAATTTAATTTCAAATCTTCATTTATTGCAAAGTATGCCGAAACTGCAAAAAGTTGTAGACCTTTATAATTAATTTGTACTAAAACCAAATCTGAAGGGGTGCACGGGCAAAACCCGAATACGCAAAAACAGAATGAAATGTAACCGAATACGCATGCACAGAATATGCAAAAACCGAAAGGTTACAGAATGTCACGAAATATTCAAAAACAGAATATGCATATCCCGATAAAGTGGGCGTGGCTCTTTGGTTGGTTTACTTTAAACAATCACCGCTATATGTTAATATGACATAAGTTAGGTACATTCACTAAAAGTATTTTAAAATTTGATTCTGTCACTGTTGTTACATTTTTTATTCACATCAATTTAAAATACTGTTCAATATGAAAGAAGTGCTGTAAAATATTAAAGAAATTGTGACAAAAGTAAAAGAACCCCTTTTGTTGATAAAATCAAAAGTTTTATATAAATCAACAATATCAAAATGGTTCTTGTAGTGAATTACTTATTATTGTTAATATTTGTAATATAATAAAAATTGCATTTTGATTCGACTTTCTTACTTTGAATATCTAAAAAGTAATTATCCGAAAAATTTGATGTTTTCGAAGGCTATATACTACAATAAATTCTATTCAATTTTACAATTGATACATTCTTAAATAATTATATAATTGGTATATAGATTTTTTACAAAAATCAGAAAAATGTATGTTTACATAAAATCAGCTATTTATTATCATGGTATGTTGACAAGCACAAAGTTATAGATCCCCACACTAATAGTGACAACTATATATCTAAAAACAATGAGACATTATTCATTTATATATTTGACGGTAAATCTGACTAACTAAACTACTAAATTAAATGTTTTTCTAATTTGATAGCACGTAAATGTGCTCGCAAAAATGCTGGTTCATCAATGGTTTTTACATACTGTTTACTGAATTATAAAAATAATTATTGGTTTTATTTTATTTAGCTGTCAATTTGACAATTAAAATCGTACGTCCGTTATTTTATCTTGCGGTAATTGCCTAAAGTAGACCAACCAAAGAACCACGCTCACTTATTCGGGAAATGCATATTCTGTTTTTGAATATTTCGTGCCATTCTGTAACCTTTCTGTTTTTGCATATTCTGTGCATGCGTATTCGGTTACATTTTATTCTGTTTTTGCGTATTCGTGTTTTGAAGACATTCCCTTCCTGAAGAAGACCCAACTGGGGTAGAAACCGGTAGAGGTTGGAATAAAATTTGTAATTTGTGACTGAAATCCAGTAATTGTTTTTATTTCAATACCAATCACAGTCAAGAAGCGTACATATTATCAGTATTATACATGGTAGTATTCAAATAGTGTTTATCAAATACATCGCAATATAATTAATTGTAACATCATACAAATTTTAATTGTTTACATAGAGTTCTTATTCGTGTCTATTGGTATTCTTCACTTGTGGTGAGCAAGTCCTGCGCCAATCTCTTCTTTAGTCGAGTGGTTTCGCTACATTGGCCTAGATTAAAATAAGTTGCCCCTGGACATAGATGGATTGTGTGAATGTATTTTTTAGTTAATTTTTTTATAAATTCGTTTATGGGAGATATACCTAGTTCTTTATGTATCTGATTATTTCGTATATACCAAGGGGCGTTGGTCATTATGCGTAGTATTTTGTTCTGCATGATTTGTATTTTATGCAGTAGTGTTTTGCTTGCTGAATACCATAAATTACATCCATAGGCTATAATTGGTCTTAATTTTGATTTGTAAATTAGAAGTGAACATTTTAATTTTAGGACAGACTTTCTGTTTATTAGTGGATACAGCATACCAAATCTTTTGTAGCATTGTTTGAGCTTGGTAGTTATATAATATTTCCAAGTTAAGGTACATTTACAACCAAATTTTATCCCAGCACAATTTTAAGCTGGCGTAAAATTGTAAGCTAGGTATACGGGTCGCAACGAATGCATTCACAACCAAAATTTGAAGTCAGCGTACTTCGTGTCTGAATTGCACGTCGACTCGAAGCTAGCAAGCTGCAAGCTTGCACTTCAAGTCGAGGGTAAATTCGCATGCGCACTGCAATTCTTGCAATTATCACGCTAGGTGCGCTGTAATAGCGTTTTCAAAAATTTGACGTTTGTTTATTTACATCATCAGTTATTCACTGTTCCTTTAAAATAACTATGGAAGGACAAATACTGAATTTGATTTCACAATATCCTAAGATTTATAACAAAGCTTGTACAGATTACAAATCATTAATTATAAAAGAAGCAGCGTGGACAAAGAACTACATTAAAAATAACAGGTTTGTTTACTGGAAGTATTTGATTACATTAGTTTAACAATTTTAAAAAACAAAATAATTCTGCTAAAAATGTCATATTACCGATATTTGGAATATAGTTTTACCGACACAATAACATTACAAGTTTTTCCTGTAGATGTCAATGTCATATTTTCACTTTACTATAGAAGTGGTTGTAAATGATGCAAATTTGAACCCAGCACAATTTCCACTTGAAGTCAGAATTACGCAGGCTTTAAATTGGTTGTAAATGTACCTTTAGTCTTTTGTCCAGGTATATGCCCAAATATTTCACCGCGCTGTCGCCAGGGTTCCATGGTATAGTTTTCTCTTCTATTTCAAGTTGTATTATGGGTCTTTGTCTTCTGAGAGTAAATATTTTCGCTTCACATTTATTTACATTTAATGTGAGAGAGCATTTTTTAAACCAGTCCGTAACGCTATTCAGATAAGACTGTAGATTTTCTATGGCTATGTCTAAGTTTTTATTTTGGCTTAATATTGCAGTATCGTCGGAGTACATTGCAACATCATAGATTTGGGATTTTGGGAAACCGTTCATGAAGATATTAAATAATGTAGGCCCAAGCACGGATCCATGCGGTACTCCGGCAAAACATTTTTCTCCAGAGAACATAATTCGAGAATGGACTGCACCAAATAGTAATATTAAAGTAAGTATAAATAATATCAATAAATATAAAAAGAGTGTAACAGCAAATATTCTTTTAGATTTCTCTTCGTACCGTAAAACTAATAGATACTGCTATTCCTATCATTTTTCCAAACTGCCCTAATTATTTAACAAAACCACAAGTTAAACGGAACCCATCAAAAATAAGAGTAACACCAGATATGCCAATAAAAAAACAAAGAACAGACTTGGATAATTTACAAGCAGATACTATTGTGGCAGAAAGATATAATAATTATTCAAATTTAATCACATTTAACACAAATAAAAATTTGCCTAATTCAAGTTGGTCTCATTGCTCTGTACGTACCCATGGAGATGATATGCATGTGTTTACAGAAACATTGTATAATGAATCTTTGAAGAATACATTGACAGGGAAAAAAATTATACTCTTTCGTAATGAATTTCTATTTAATTATCAAGATAAACTGCTCAATAATAATTTATTTCAATATTCGTTCGATCAGATAATCCCTGTTACTGTAATCAACAACATTTTGAAAAGGTTTTCACAATTAAACATATGTAAATGGGCCATTATAAAAAGACTACAAAAATGTAAATACATTTTCTTCTGCTAATCATGATCAACTATTATCTCGATGGAGGCACAAAAATTGTAGCATCGTCTTAGAAAATGAATTATGCAAACCTTGTACTTCTTTGTATGAATCATTGCGTGCTATAGCTAACAAAAATTTTAAAATCAATATAAAAATCGTATTCGAAAATAATAAAATACGTCTTCTTCCGAATCTAACAAAATACATGAAAAATTTTAAGAACTCAAAAAAGGTTACTGAAAAAGAAAGAAATATTAAAATTAAAGTTAAATAATTTATCCGAAAAATTGAAAGAAATATCTGAAATGGATATATTAGACAGGCTTAAAGAATATGGGTCATTCTTTCTATAATCGGACAAAAAATAGGCAACCATCTTCAAATTCGCTGAAACTTTTTTTAATGGGTTATAAACCTTAGAAAGCACGGTAGAAAGTGTTAGTTAGGCCCAACTCGAATTATTTAATTTTATTTCGTATTATATCGTTTTTTCGTGGAAAATGATCATTTTGTGGAATTAATTAAAAAATAACGTTGTTACTTATTATTAAAAATATATATCTGCATTTATCTGATAGTTTGTACTCCGCTATACTCTAAAGTATCGTTTGAGTCCACTTATGTACGTGTTAAAGCCTATTTTACGTTCTAAAATGTCACAAATACATTTTTTTTTGAAATTGAAATTCCCAAAAAACGTATTTTTTAAAAATTCTGAAATTTTGGCAAAATAAGGTCAAAACATGGAATAAGTAAATGCAAGAACAATTGAGATGGCTATTTTGGTTATTTGGATGTTATAGCGTTTCAAAGTCGAAATTTCATTTTTACGATTTTACGAATACTCATGCTATAAAAATAAAAGATTCAGTCACTATTTATTTAAGAAATATTTATTTATTTCTCAAAATGTTAATATTCGGAATATTTTGATAATATTTTTCAATATATTTTTCATTCTTGATTCATTTTATTAATTGGTAAAACGGTACAGGACAATAAATTGAACACTTCAACCCGCAACTGAAGGTAATGTTTTACTTCTTACGTCAATTTGAAATGAAATATTTACCATGTAATTAAATTATTAATGATTAGAAAATAATTTTTCCTCTTTTCTTTACCTTGGTGTTTCTTTTTCAATGTTTTCTTGTTCAATGCGATGATTGTAACTCTCCAAAACGTTAACTTCAAATTCGTCTACCGAAAATTAGTGCTTTTTAAAAGAAGCAAATCCTCCATCCTGCGGTATACAAGCATGGCAACTTCTGATTCCTTTTATAGGAATCGCAGATGAGAACCTTTTTTCCATTTTCACTTTATGATCTATGTCTTTGGAATGGATCACAACAATATTTTTCAGCTGCTTCATAACCAGATAAAAATAGGAATTCATGATTTCAACTCCCGTTCTGATGTAAATAAGATGCAAGTCTCGTGCGGAAAAAACGTCAAATGTTTTGTAGATGTTCTCTTGCGAACACTTGATCTTAAAATTGTTAAGAGAACAACTTTTCTCAGCCATCTTAACTGACACCATGCGGAACTCGTGTCACTTTGTAAACAATGCACCGGTTTAAATGAAACGTTAGATTTAGATACCGATATTAAAACTTTTTCATCATTACCGACAAATGATAATATTAGAATTTATGAAACATATATCTATTACAATATCTCAAGGATGAACATTCAAATTAAATTTAATTCTGTTTATAAAAAAAGTTTAAATAATTTGTATTTATAATATAATTATTCGTAAAATCGTAAAAATGAAATTTCGACTTTGAAACGCTATAACATCCAAATAACCAAAATAGCCATCTCAATTGTTCTTGCATTTACTTATTCCATGTTTTGACCTTATTTTGCCAAAATTTCAGAATTTTTAAAAAATACGTTTTTTGGGAATTTCAATTTCAAAAAAAAATGTATTTGTGACATTTTAGAACGTAAAATAGGCTTTAACACGTACATAAGTGGACTCAAACGATACTTTAGAGTATAGCGGAGTACAAACTATCAGATAAATGCAGATATATATATTTTTAATAATAAGTAACAACGTTATTTTTTAATTAATTCCACAAAATGATCATTTTCCACGAAAAAACGATATAATACGAAATAAAATTAAATAATTCGAGTTGGGCCTAACTAACACTTTCTACAGTGCTTTCTAAGGTTTATAACCCATTAAAAAAAGTTTCAGCGAATTTGAAGATGGTTGCCAATTTTTTGTCCGATTATAGAAAGAATGACCCATATAACATTCCTGAAAACCAGCATATATTAATTAAAGAATGGGTAAATATTCATCAAAATTTGGACGGCGGTATAGCACAGATTGGTTATTAAATTGTTTATTATTAAATATAAAAAGTCCGGTAGTTTATAATTTTCTACGAAACAACGACATACTTCCATTACCTGCTCCGTCTACTATTCGTCGATATTTGCATTCACGTACAAAAAATAAAAAGTTATCCAAATTACAAAAATGTTAAGTAGAATTCTTATATTATAACGATGTATAATTTATGTAATGTTATTTTTAATATGTAAATATAATATTTATATATTTCTAATTATTTTTATTTCATTTATGTACCAACATAGTTCTAAATTATCTGTATAATATATATATATATATATCGTCGTTATTTAACAAATGTTAGCATTTTGTTATAATTTCTGTTACACGTGTAAGTTGATGAGCGGTGGAATGATTTTTTCTAAAACCAAATTGCATTGATGGTATTATATTATTTGCGTCTATTATTTTGTTTAGTCTGCACTGTATTATTTTTTCAAGTAACTTAGACATTGTTGGTAGCAGTCTTATCGGTCTGTAGCTTGACGGTAGAGAGCTGTCTTTTCCTGGTTTGAGGAACAGTATTATGTGTGCTTATTTCCAGGTCTTAGGAAAGTATCCAATTCGGAGGCAGGAGTTGAATATCTTTGTTAGAACTGTTAATGCTTTTTCAGTAAAGTTTTTAAGCACAATATTTGGTATCAGATCGTGTCCAGGAGCTTCTTTGTTTGTTAAGCTGTGTATAAGTGAGTGTAATTCGTCAGTTGTTGTTTTTCAAAATCATTCATATTTTGTTCCATCGTTTTGTTTGTATATTCCTCTAATGTATCTCTTATGGATACTATACTTTCTTCGTTTATTAATGTTTCGAATGTATTTTCTAAATGTTTTGACAGTGCTTCCGACTTTTCTTCATCCGTTACGTAATATTTTTCATCAATTTTTAGAGTAGCGATTGGTTGTGTCTTCTTCAGAATTCGTTTTGTTGCTTGCCACATATGATATCTACCTGGTTCTAATTCGTCCACATATGTCTCGTATAAGTTTAAACGATAGTTGTCTATCTCTCATTTTACTTGCGTAGTTAGTTGATTTAGCCGTTGTTTATATTGGATATCCCGTTTATTTTGCCTTAATCGTCTAAGTTTTGATTTTTCTTTAATTAGTTGAACAATATGATATGGAATATATTCTTGAGTTTTTTTCTTGCTTTTTGTTTTATTGTTGCATTATGTGCGGCATGAGCGGTTGATTTAGTTAAATGTTCTATTTCTACGTCTATTTTATCGGGTGTATGTATTTCTTTTACTTGTCTGAATTTATTATCTAACGTTATTTTGAATTTTTCGAAATTTATTTTCCCTGTGGTTAATTTTGGGGAAGGAGTGACGGGATACATAGTTTCTGTGAATGATATGATGATAGGAAGGTGATCAGAATCTAATTCGTGAGCTTCATTTTGTGTTATGGGTTTTGCAAACATTCGTGTTAATGTAATATCTAATATATCTGGTTGTTAATCGTCTCGATAAGGAAAATATGTTGATTATGTTGGTGCTTGTACGTGTATGCCTAGTTGTAATGTATAGCTATTTAATTTAAGTCCATTTGGATTATCAGTTCCACATCCTCATATGGAAATTTTACAATTAATATCTCCTACTAATATTGTGGGGGTATTATCATTAACTTATTTTTTTAAATCTGATTCTATTAGAGTTTTATTTGGTTGCTTATACGCTGCAATAATTTTTATTTTATTATTGTTCCCTGTACATATTTAATGGAAGTGGCTTCAAATGACTGTAGTGGGGGTAGTATGTTAGAGTAATGTTTCATTTTATTTCTGATAATAATTGCAGCTCCGCCTGATGCTTCTTCTGAGATTCTGTCATATCTGTATACTGAGTACCCAGTGACATGGAAGGGTTCGTTTATTTGTAGATGAGTTTTGGTTGTACAGCATTGTTCAGAAATTATGCCCCATAACCCCTCCACAGATACCGAAACCGAATGAAAAATCGACTTACGTTGTCGCTGTTCGAATGAGAAAGATAAACGATACGAAATGAAGGACAGATATATGTATAATCCTTTGTTTACCTGAGCCAGGTAAACACCTCGTAGAGATTAAAAATTTTCTCGCTTCTGATGTTACAATATTTGGCAAAATGCAAGTGAATGTTAAATGCGAACACAAGTTCGATGAGACTTCCAAACTTCTTGAAATCTAATAATAT
The DNA here is from genome assembly GCA_963942605.1 of Poecilus cupreus. Classification (NCBI taxonomy): domain Eukaryota; kingdom Metazoa; phylum Arthropoda; class Insecta; order Coleoptera; family Carabidae; genus Poecilus; species Poecilus cupreus. The sequence continues at coordinate 2,926,770 of OZ012715.1, read as the reverse complement.
TAATATTGTAATGTAAATATCATCAAATATTTATGACTTATAACAAAATATTTATCAATATACATACAAATAAAAATATTATTAAAAAAATTTAATAACAATTATATATATATATATATATATATATATATATATATATATATATATATATATATATATTTCGATATTCGAACTTTTATCTTGTCAATAAATAAATTAGGGGAGAAAAATGTTTTGCATAAAAGTTGAAGAGATTAAAAATTTACACCTAAATTAGAGAACAAATTTCATTTCACTTCTTTGATAAAGGCTAAAAATACCATCAAAAATATCAAAAATGAAAATGTCCACTTCCTTACTTTGCTTATGAAAAACGTTAAATATTTGCTTGAATTTAATTCCATTTCTATGGTTATTCATTATTAAAACTGTAAAATGCCTAGGTTCGGCTTGTATTTTTTTAATAATTGAAATATTTTTTTATATATCTCGGTCCCGGGACGTGTAAAAAGTATCATTTCATATGGTAAACGTTAAATATTATACAGTTTGTGCAGAAGTGTTCAATTTATTTATCGCAGTAACGGTATAACCATAATTGCGGTAAAACCGTAAACACGTCGCGAATTGTTTTTTGAATATATTGTTAATACCACAATGTAACATGGAAACAAACATTTAAGTCTCCGCTTAATATTTAATGTTGGAAGATCTAAAGGAATTAGTAAACTTCTCGGTCATTTTAAAATCGTTTGACAGTATTATTTTGCGAACATGAAATCTTTTGAGCGCAGCAAACAAAGAAAGTTAATACATTCTAAAATATCAAAATATTAACACCATTTTAAGAGGATTAGTGTAACCAATATTCAATAGTCATTTGGCGGCATTAACTTTAAAGTGGTCGAAGTAACTGCTTTTGTTTGGAAAGGGTGAAATTTCCAAACTGAAAATAATGACATTTACTTACCCCACTTTGTTTTTACGTTCGCGAACTAGGTATAAATATGTTACATTGCATTTAATTTTCATTATTGGTTCAGTTCTTGAGCAATTAGAATATTTTGTGTTGTGATGGCGAAAATTACAATGGAGAAGAGAGGAAGAATAATTGCTCTATGGCAAGCAGGGTGGAATTTCAGCGATATTGCAGAAAATCTTCAGATTGATGTAAGTATTTTTTACATTTATAAAATTTGTCCCTATTTGTATATTTTGCATTCAATAGTTTATTTCAATAAAGGCCGGTTTCTCCATCTACGAACAAACTCCAGACAAACTATTTAACGAACAAATGAAAAATATCATTTGAGAATTAATTAATTTATTTAACAAATAAATAACCCTAAATCTGTCTTATGAAATATCAAATGTTTTTCGTTTTAGTTTAGATTTCCACGGCCGTGTTACAATTTTCCTAATAAATATTGAAAATAATTTGATATATTGTGAAATACTAATAGGTTACCAAATGGGCGACAATGGTGCAGAGAGGGACAGGAAATGTGCGAACGAAAGCAGCACTTCGACAAAATGTTCTTCGCGTCTGGGAGGATCTACGTGGAAGCGAGTACTGCCAGAATTTGATTAATTCGATGCCGCGGCGAGTAGAAACTGTTATTGAAAACAACGGCTATTGGTGTAAATATTAGGTTTTTATTATGATTTTTACACATTTTACTAATGTTAATATTTGTCTATTTTAATTGTATCTATTGACGCCACTTTTTGTGATATTTATTTTTAAACTTGCATGGCATATTTTTTGTATATATTGACGACACTTTTTGTGATATTTATTTTTAAACTTGCATGGCATATTTTTTGTATATATTGACGACACTTTTTGTGATATTTATTTTTAAACTTGTATGATATATTTGTTGTATATATTGACGAAACTTTTTGTGATATTTATTTTTGAACTTGTATGATATATTTATTGTATCTATTGACGACACTTTTTGTGATATATATTCTTGAACTTGCATGATATATTTTTTGTATATATTGACAATACTTTTGTGATATTTATTTTTCAACTTGCATGGCATATTTTTTGTATATATTGACGACACTTTTTGTGATATTTATTTTTAAACTTGTATGGCATATTTTTTGTATATATTGACGACACTTTTTGTGATATTTATTTTTAAACTTGTATGGCATATTTTTTGTATATATTGACGACACTTTTTGTGATATTTATTTTTGAACTTGTATGGCATATTTTTTGTATATATTGACGACACTTTTTGTAATATTTATTTTTGAACTTGTATGGCATATTTTTTGTATATATTGACGACACTTTTTGTGATATTTATTTTTGAACTTGTATGGCATATTTTTTGTATATATTGACGACACTTTTTGTGATATTTATTTTTGAACTTGTATGGCATATTTTTTGTATATATTGACGACACTTTTTGTGATATTTATTTTTGAACTTGTATGGCATATTTTTTGTATATATTGACGACACTTTTTGTGATATTTATTTTTGAACTTGTATGATATATATTAATTGTAATTATAAACACTTTGTGATAATTATTTTTAAACTTATATGATATATTTGTTGTATTTATTGATGACACTTTTTGTAATACTTATTTTTAAACTTGCATGATACTTGTATATATTAATATATTTGATGATTAAATTTTAAATGGCCGTGTTACAATTTTCCTAATAACTATTAATTATAATTTGATGTGTAATATTTAGGTAACCAACTGTATTTTATGCCTCTTTTAATTCTTTTATATTTATACTTTTACTGTGAAGTGAATATGTAAAAATTTAAAGCAATATCAAAAAATAGCATTGAAATTCCTTTATTTTATATTGGTGACACGGTTACAAATAATTTCTTTGTAGCTAATTGATTCAGATTTTAACCATTAATATTGTTAGTTATCAGATAATTTGAATTTAATATGTAGTAGAAGGTTTTTGTTTTATTTCTGCTGAAAATGATATTAATTTTCAACATGGGTCGCAGAGTTCAAGAAGTTACTTTTGCCAAATATTGTAATATCAGAATATCTACGAGGTGTTTACCTGACTCAGGTAAAAGAAAGATTATATATCTGTCCTTCATTTCGTATCGTTTATCTTTCTCATTCGACCAGCGACAACGTAAGTCGATTTTTCATTCGGTTTCGGTATCTGTGGAGGGGTTATGGGGCATAATTTCTGAACAATGCTGTACATGCTATATCTATATTGTTTCTGGATAAAAATTCAATAAACAGGTTTTTTTGTCTTTTTATTTCATTTGCATTAAAATTCATTATTGTTATCTGATTTAGTGTTTGTTGATTATTTATTGGCATTTAGGAAAATTGATGCGAAAAGGGATGTAAAGAAGGATTTTATTTGTTCTATATAAGGAGTAATGAGACTAATTGATTGTAGTATTGTAGGTAATGTGGTCTTTTCACTAATGTTTTCTGGGATGGTGGTATTATATAAAGGGGTGGATTTTCTGTTATTTCGTGTTCTGTTTGCGTAGGAGAGTGGATTGTCTGTTGTTTGGGTGGATGTAGTAAGAGTTTGTAATATTTGTTGATCTTCTAAGTGAGTTTCTCGATTAGTATTTTTAATGTTTTTATTTTTTATAGTTTGGTATGTCGGGCAGCCCTTGTAATTTGCAGGATGACTACCTCCGCAATTAATGCATTCATGATTTTCGTGTTTTTGTTTCGGGCATTTAGTGTAATGATGGTGTTGTGAGCATTTTACACATCTGGAGTTACATTGTGGGACATCTTTAGATTTTCTTCTAGGTTCGACTGTTACTATGGTATAAAATTTTTGTCATATTATATATTTCCCTTGCTGTGTCATTATTCGTGAGTTCAACAACGCATAATGGCATTGGTTATTTATCTTTGTTTAGTAGCCTAGTTACTTTTACCACTGGATATATCTTCTCTAATAGTTCGTTTTTGATTGAGTCAGTACTTATTGTAATTGGTAAATTAACTACAGACAGAACATCATTATCCGGATTACGAAGGGTATAATATTTTACTTTTTGTTCGTCATAATATTTTGTTACTGTGCGATAATCTTCTATAGATGTTAAGTTAATTTTTAGTGTATTGTCATTTTTATTTGAGTGGTAAAATCATTTTTCGCTATTTTATTTATGTCATTTAGAATGATTTCGTAGTTATTTACTTCATGTAAGTAGATGGGAGGTATTTTTATTTTTTCTTGTTTATTTGGGTCTTGTTCATGTTGATCTCTATTGTCAGTTTATAGAGCATAGTATTTATTATTAGATAGCAATGTGTTCGTATCTAATACGTATTTTTTGTGTGTTTCTCTAAAGGTATCATTGTCATTGATTTTACGGTTTTTTGTGACATGAGGAGTAGGAGTTTTACCTTCAGTGTCGCCGCTATTTTTTTGTAAGATAAGCGGCCTTGGTGGTCCTGGTTGACTGAGTGGCATTTTACGAATACTCTCCGAGGAGAGATTCGCAGATTAATTTTCACAGCTTCTTCTTGTTTGTTTTTCTATGCGTAGGTGATGATAATTTACACACTTTGTACGTCTTGTTGATACACCTATGGCGCGTTTATCTCCGTTCGACAGGTAGTTTAGCACGTCTGTACTATTTTTATTTAAATTGTATGTTACCTGTAATTGCTGATAGCTGAATAAAGAGAGGTTTACTTTGTCGTAATCCTCAATAGATTAATACAAATTTCATTAGTTGAATTTACGAAAATATTTTATTTTTCCAAACGCATTATTAAATTCTAAAAACTAGTTCACTTCTTTTTTATATACAATTTACTTTTACATCATTCGAAAAGATATTATTCAAGCTAACTGGGTAAGTATGGATTATCGGTACTTCAACACGGTTTTGTCAAAATAAATACAACTATGTGCTGCCCGCTGCATGATTCTCTACCTGTGTTTGGCCCTTCTACCGTTTATCCCCTTTCCCTCCTGGTCACGTAAATAAATCAACCGTGATGAATACTATTGATACCAGCATTATTACAGCGGTCTGTAATAACAGTGGTAAGTTAGTTTATCTACCGGCCGTTCGTAATGCTGAAGTAATATTTGTCGTTTGAACATGCGTCTTCGCAACGCATGCCGACGAGCACAGATAATCTCCAACTTCGAACGCAGTCTTAAACTGTGCGCACGGAACCGTCTCTCCGTCGGCACAAAGTTAACGTTACAAGGCGGTCAAATAATTGTGTGCCTTTTCGCGAGTCTGTGAAGTTAGCAACCAATATGAAACACAATCGATGAACTATATAATAAAGGTTTGTGCTTGGTTGTTGCTTAATTGTGACCTAACAATAAACTCAGCAACCCCTTGTGTTCAATAGTTATAAACAATTTTATAGTGGTTGCCAACACAACGCCCATCAACCACATTCGAAGCACAAACGATGGAATACATATCAAACATTTGTGCTTCGATTGTGCTTCCAGAATACATGTAAATAAAGCCAGCAACGTTTTGCGTTCATTAGTTAAAAACAATTTGAAAGTGATTGCCAACTTCACGCCCAGCAACCACATATGAAGCACAAACGATGAAATACATAGCAAATGTTTGTGCTTCGTTTGTGGTTCCAGAAAATAAGTAAATAAAACCAGCAACCCTTTGCTTTCATTAGTTATGTGACGAAGTCACCAGTTTGTAATTCGCTAGATGAACAGCAACGGTCAGTTTAGCACAGAGGCAGCGTGCTGGCATACGGGGCGGAAGGTACTCGGTTCGATCCAGGCACGAAGACAACTTTACTTTTTATTTTTTAAATTTTTATTCCTCCAGTCAAGAAACATGGTTAAGACCTGCAAATCGCTAATTAAGAAGCCACGGTTGAGATCGGTAATTTAATTTATTAATTGTGTCGCTTAAAAACATTATAAAAACGCGATTTCAGTGACTTATCGGCAGTCAGTAGCGAGATAGCTAAAGAATGCGAGTCCTTCGGCCTACGGGTGGAAATCAGCATCCGTTCCGTCTTCAGTACTGCTAGTAAGCAAGTTTTAGTTAACCCTTTTCCACCTGCGGCTGTGTAGCCCTAACGCAGGTGCCGTAAACTGTTTGTTTATTTCTTCCGTGGCTGTGCTTGCCCTGCCACGGCTTCTTCTACCATCTGCGGCTGTGTTTGCCCTGACGCAGACCTGGTGTTGTCTGTTTATATCTTCCGTGGCTGTGCTTGTCCTGCCACGGCTTTTTCTACCATCTGCAGCTGTGCGTACCCTGACGCAGGTCTGGTGCTGTTTGCTTATTTCTTCCGCGGCCGTGCTTGCCCCGCCACGGCTCTTTCTACCACCTGCGGCTGTGTTTGCCTGACGCAGACATGGTACTGCAAACTCCTCTCTAAAGAGATCACTCCCTTCCGCCACACCGCAGCACCGTTTATTTCAGTTCCATCCCGACCGTGCGACCCGAGGGTTTCACACCGGCCCTGGGATATTATATATACAGAATGTCCCAGATTTAAACGGCCTCACTTAGTCCATAGATTAAACATCTAAAAATAAGGTGACAAGTTCATTTGAGAAAATATCCGTAAATGCTTTATTCAAGAGATATTCAAGTTTTTCTTATTGAGTAGCCCTAGTTAAAAAAATCAACTTCATAATGAAATATCCAATATTATCGTATTGAGGAGTTACATATTAAATTAATAATAAATAGTTTATTACCTAATTTCAACAAAATTTATTTTTCCTGCACTAATGTCTGCGAAAAAATTAGAAACTATCAATGAATTTAAAGAAATTTATTGTTTAAAATAATAAAGTAATAACATAACTTCATAAACTATTTTTTTTTTAAATAATATTTCTGCAAAATGTTCACCTGCACGTAAACAGGCACGACAATGATTTGCCACTGCATTGGTTGCTGCATGACATTGCTCGGGAGACATGGTTTCGCAAACTTGAATAATTTTTCTACGTAGTGAGTCTAAATTATTTATCGGTTCTTTATACACTTTTTCTTTTATGGCACCTTAAAAAAATTTCTTATATTCATTGATAGTTTCTCATTTTTTCCTTGACATTATGCAAACAAACTAAATTTTGTATTAAAATTAGGTAATAACCAATTTATTATTAATTTAATTTAATCATTATGTCTCCCCTCATAAGATAATACTGGATATTTCGTTATGAAGTTGATTTTTTAAAGTAGCGCTACTCAATAAGAAAAACGTGAATATCTCTGGAATAAAGCATTTACGGAAATTTGCTCAAATGAACTTGTCACCCTATTTTTAGGTGTTTAATCTTAATTTTAAGTTAGGCCGTTTAAATCTGGGACAGCCTGTATAGTATATAATAAAATAAAGCTATTATTTAAAATTTCAAAATTTATTATAATAAAGATAATTTACAATTCCTCAATACAAATGAAAGTTATAAAATTAATTCGCATAACTTTATGCTTACATTACGGATTAATTACTAAGGATCATGTGTCGCAAGTAAGTATAAACAAATAAATTTTGTTGGGAAGTTAAAATTGATTATAATTGGAAAAATTTGAGTAATCTCTATAATTGATTTATAAGCCTTTTGTAGTCGTTTCAATTTCAAATAGTATTTCCAGACTTTGTTACATTTATACCATGGGTACTGCCATTGCTTTCTATATGTACAAGCCTGGAACAGCGCAGCGTTAGCGACTCTGACGGCACAGCGTAAGGCTTAACGCTTGGCTCACTTACAAGCAACAGTGTGAGAAGTTGAAATCGTATAGAGTGCTGATTGATGTTTGGTGGACAAAATTATTATTTTTCGTCTTTAAAATCAATTTATAATAAATGTAAATGTTGGTAAATTATTAAAGGTGAAAATACAGTATATATTATTTGATAATTTTAATGTTTCTTAACGTAAACAATTAAACATTACAGATGCCACGAAAGTGTTCTGTGCCAGGTTGCAAAAGCAATTACAAAAAACCATATATATGTTATGTTACCTAACGTCTACCTGCTGAGGAAGATTCATATTTCTTTTATGTGTTTGCCTCTCTGTTCCTGAGCAAAAATAAAGTTTTTAAAAACCAATATCCAAGTTCTTATCAATTAAATGGCGCAGTCGGTAGGATATTGAAAGGAAATTCATCGCGAATAATCCGTCAGTATCAACTGTTTATTCAACAAAACAAGAACCAACCAACATCTGAAGGGCGTTCATCGCGAATCAACCCATCAGCATCAACGACTCATCCCAGAAGAATTCCATCGCAGACAGTCTATTGGTAATGTAAGTTGCTTTCATTTCTATGACAGACTCCTTGAATTCACCAATTTCTATCGAAGAAAGTGAAAACGAGTTAGATTATAATAATAGTTTAGAAGATACAGAATTAAGTTTAATACTTTCAACATTAGATATAAAAGAAGCTTAATTAGAAAATAACAGTTGTGGAAATATGGCAGTTCCAAATTTAGAATCTAAATTAATAGACATCGTTCTAAAATTCTATGGAAATCTATTGGAACTCTCCGCCTTTTTAGACACAGCTAATACTTTAATAAATACTTATTGGGATGCAACTCCAGAAAATTTAAATTGTGTTCAGAACATAATTTATGGCATTTACGCCAAAATAATTGGACCCGCACGTGAAGTATATTCAACGTGTACCTCAAAAGACTGGAAATCTGTAAAAGATGCTTTGATCGCACATTTCGGCGATCAACGCGATGAAAACGGTCTGTTGTTCGATCTAGATCAACTCAGGCAAAAAGATAATGAAAACCCCCATCAATTTTACACACGAATTATGTCAAATTTAAGTGCTTTGCATTACTATGTAGATGTTCATGAAAGTACAACGACAATTGCAACAGTTAAAAAGAATTTTTACAATACCCATGCATTAAAAATGTTTTTGGTCGGTTTAAAAGAGCCCCTTGGTTCGACGATCCGCGCAATGAAACCCAAAATCTTGGCGGAAGCCAGACAGAACATAATCTCAGAAGATAACCTCCGACACTTACAACGTGCTCATTTTGATAAAAGTAAATTTCAAAATTCGAGACAAATTCAAAGATCAATTCAACGACCATCCCAAATGTATCAAAACCCTCAAATTGTCCAACAACCATCACAACGATTTTATAATCAACACCAACAATTCCCAAGCAACCATATTCAATTACAACCCCATTTTTCACAAACACCACCACGATTCCTAACTAATCACCAAGTATTTGGGAATAATAAACCTCAGTCCTCAGTCAATGTATGGAAACCGCAAGGTACAACAAATCGAGCCATACAACCTAAACCCATACCCATGAGTGGAATATCCCATGGTTCTTTTCCAAAACCCTCATTCCAACAAAGCCAAAATTACACAGTAGAAGAGCTACATAATGTTGGCCAACCCATTCAAGATTATGACGATCAAAAATACGAATACTGTGAAACCGACTGTACTCACTATGACTTACAAAACAACAATTATTCTTATTGTCCCGAAAATATTGAAAATGATGTTTATGAAACATCTATCGAAGAAGAACAAAATTTTCGCGAACCCAGCCAAATTGCGAACCAAACGTAGAGTTACATTCAATGTATGACAAAAAAGATTTACCATTTATCAAAATTTCGAATCCACCGTTAAAGTTGTTAATTGATACCGAAGCCACAAAATCTTTCTTGAACCCCGACTTAGCTAAAAAATTTTTTAAAAATAAAATCATGAAAGAAAATTTTACCATAACCTCTATATTTCAAACAACAAGAAGAGATTCCTGTGTTGAAATTCCGGCATTACCAGAATTTAATGTTAATAAAAATATGAAATTTTATTTGTTCAAATTTCACCACTTCTTTGACGGCCTGATTGGCTATGATACTCTAAAAGATTTTAATGTTCAATTAGATTTAAAAAATTCTTTAATAAAAACCCCACACGCAAATCTGAAGTTATCTCATTATGAATCTAAGAGAAAATTATTTTTTGCTCAAATAGAATTACGTAGCTTAGAGTCATTGTAAATCCCAGATAATATAAAAAATACGGACGCATCATCTCGTATCGAAATTAACGCTAATGAAACTATCGAAGAATCAGTAGGAATTTTCGATTATATAAAAGATTTTAATAAAAAGTATTCTAACACAAACGATAATATGTCATTGCAAGTCGAACCTGACAACGAAAACAACGACGGAGATATTTCTGACGACGAAACTGTTCACACGAATAGAGAAAATCCAATCGTAGGAATACCAATTTCTGATAAACCAGTAAATCTCGGAAAAAGTCAAATTATAATATCTCAAATTAATTTTGATCCCATAAAGCCCAAAATTGTAAAATTATTTGAAAATACTCATCAGCGCATAACAGTACAAATTTCAAAAAAAAATTTGTTTAAGACGTTATTAATTTCGTTAAAAATTATATCGTCCCAAAAGTTAAATATTGTCTGTATTTTGAAGACCCTATTCATGAGAAGTTTAGTTTAGTTATTCAAAAATACTTTAAAAATTCTGAATTAAATTTTGTAAGATACACTCAGAAATTATTAGATGTTGAAGATCCGTTAGACGTTAAAGAAATAATTCAAAATTACCACGAAAGCAAGACGAACCACCGAGGTCTTGACGAGACCGAGAATCAAATAAAGAAAAAATACTACTGGCCTAACATGCGTAAATCAATTCAAACTTACATTAATGTATGCGAAATCTGTCTAAAAACAAAATAGAATCGTGTGCCTATAAAACCAAAATTTAATATAACTCCTACGCCAACAAAACCATTCGAAATATTACGTATTGATTCGATAACTTTAGAAAAACAAAAATTCCTAACAATTATAGACGCATTTTCAAGATACGAGCAAGTATACAAATTAAATTCTGGTCAAGGTATAGGAGTCGTTAATAATCTTATTAAGTATTTTACACACCATGGAATACCTGATCAAATCGTTTCCGACAACGGCTTAGAATTTAAAAACTCACTAATCAAAGAATTACTAGAAGTTCATAAAGTGAAACTTCACTTTATTAGCTCGCAACACCCAGAGTCAAACGGACTAATCGGGAGATTTCATTCAACATTAGTCAAACATTGTTAAATAATCAACAAGAATATAACAAAGAACCCATTGATATTAAAATTAATTACGCACTTCTGGCTTATAACTCTATTCATTCCATAACAAAATTAAAACCGTTATAATTAACAGGACATCTTGACATAAATTCGCCTTTGGACATAGAATTAGAAAAACAATTATATAATAAATTATAAAGAAAAAATAAAACTATTATATAATAAAATTAGGGAATTAAATGAACAGAATAAACAAAAAACAATTAATTATGCAAATAAAAATCGTGAAGAGCTTCCTGAAATTCCAGATACCGTTTACGTGAAAAATAAGCGGAAACAAAGTAAAACTAATAATAAATATAAAAATGAAGAAAATAAAACAATTGATCCGAATTAAAAAACAGGCAAAATTATTCCCGAACACGGCAATGCCTCAAAAAACATCCACTTATCAAACATTAAAAGACCAAGACAAAAGACTTACAGTTTCAAAACTAAACAAAAACAAAATAAAAATAAATTCTCTATTTTGGAGAACAAAACACTGAAAAAACTTCAATTGTTACAGACTTGTGAACTTACACCTGACAAAAGCACAAGAAGTACAGATTCAGAACTTACAGACTAATCCTGGAATCCTTCCTTTTAAATTAGGTCATGCAAAAATCAAAACAGCCTCATATTTTCCTTTATTATATTGATCTTAAATCTATCAAAAATCGTATTGACTTATTAAATGACACAAACAGAATACAGAAAATTACACACCTTTTACCCAGAAAAACGGTATAAACGAGGGTTAATAAACCCATTAGGATCACTTATTAAATTTATCTCTGGTAACATGGACCATGACGATGCTCAAGAAATTCATAATAATATTTTAAAATTAGAAACAGATCATAATAAAATAGTTACAACATTAAGTAATCAGATTTCACTTTCAAAACATATGATGAACATATATAAGACCATAACACTGATTATTAAAAATCGAACGAATTAATTCAATCAATTAATAAAGAAAAATTTTTATTTTCCCATTTTATACAGACACAAGAAATTAATTTTAATTTTGATTAATTATTAAATTATTTAGAGGAAATAGAAAACGCAGTAACATTTGCTAATCTAGAAGTTGTACACCCAAGTATTATTTCTTATCAAGAATTAAAAGATATTGTTGAAGAATTATATTCACTATATGATAATAAACAGCTGTTATTTTCAAATATCAATGACATTTCTAAATATTATAAAGTTATCAAAATTAAAGTTTTTATTTTAAATGAAAAAATAATGTTTTCACTTGACTTTCCCTTAATTCACCCGGAAACCCTAGATCATTATCATTTATTTTCAATCCCTAGTTCTAACCAAACAACTATTATTCCTCCCGCTACATACCTATCCATAAGCAACAACGTTTATCAATATAGCAACGAAGAATGCGTAGATCTGCAATCCGAATTTCTCTGTAGAAGCACCAGTTCAAAGGGATGAAGAATGCCTAACTTCAATCTTATCATCAGAAGTCACAGTAACCAGCTGTCAACAAATACCAGCCAAAATCAATCAACAAGTAATATTACAAATCAATGAAACACATTACATCGCCATATTCCCAAAACTTCAAAGAGTACAAACTACGTGTAAACAAAATGCGATAGTTTCTTTAAAAGGGACTTATCTAATGATCGTACCAGGGCATCCAGTGAGTTTACAAAAAATCAATATGCGAAACTCAACAGTACCACAAATAGAAAAATTAAATTTAGATAAAGTTCCTCTCGATAAATTACATCAATTACAACTTCAAGAGTTAGAAGAATTCCCAATTGAATCGATCACCACCCATGAAAATTATTCAAAAGGCTCAATCATTGGAGTCAACATATTAGCAATGGTTATCTTACTTTATTTTATAATAAAAATAAAAAATAAGGTTTTGGAGAAAAAGAGAGTCAACCCGAGGTCCACTGCACTCAACGAAACACAAGTCGTTCCACCCTAGAGTTTATTCTCAAGGAGGGAGGTGTTACCTAACGTCTACCTGCCGACATCAGCGTTTCCCATCGGCCGCTATGTTCCCGCGAGCTGAGGAAGATTCATATTTCTTTTATCTGTACATATGTTTATTTTATCTTGTATATAGTTTTAGTATTCAGTCTTGTTGGTACTCTTAAAGCCTCTCTGTTCCTGAGCAAAAATAAAGTTTTTAAAAACCAATATCCAAGTTCTTATCAATTAAGTTTTATATATATATAGCAATATGTATAAAGAAATATGTAAAAACCAATGGATTAGAGCAATACACAGAGATTTTGTTCCTAGTAAGAATGCTGGAGTTTGCAAGTATCATTTTCATGAAAGATATTTGATTACTGAAGATAGAATTGTTCGTGACGATGGTACTATTTTGGTAACAAATAGAAATATGTCAAAATTAGCAAACGATGCGGTGCCTTCAATTTTTGCTACTCAGCCATCCTACATGAGTACCAATCCGTCAATGAAAAGAAAAGATCCTGCTATAAGACAAAATGAAATTTAATAATATTGAAGCTAAAAAGAAAAAGAAGCAAGAAGAAGCTGAAGAAAAAGACAAAATTGCATCTTATTTAGTTTATAAAACTAAGTATAACTCGCATATACAAACAACGAATGTATTAATAATTGAGAAAGATAATTGCACTTTATTTGTAAAAGTAGTCACGAATAATGAATTACCAAAAGTATTATTTTCCTGTGAGTTGAATTCTCAGTTACAAATTACAACTTCATGTAATGATGTATTAGAAACCAAAAAATTTAAGTCAATTTTGGGAAATAACTTATGTTGCGATCGTTGGCCCAAGTTGAACTAATTATTAAATAAATTATTGTTAATTTCAAGCAAAAACGAAAATGAAAGCATAAACAACATATGGATATGTTTTTGTATATACTTCTTACCTCCCACTTATATTCTATAAACAAGATATTGCGGTTGGTCAAAATTTTCAAATGTGAGTATTATATATTTTTTTAAACACATATTACAAAGTACAAAAGAAGAAACAAGTCATGTTTCTCCGTAAGCCAGACTAGATTTTGAAAATAAAAGATAGCCATTTAATTCGTCTTTATGAGAAGCAAATTTTATGTTATGTACATAATTTCAATATCTTTGATATTGAACGAAATAGAAGCTAATTTATACAATACGAACAGCATTTTAAAATGGCAGCATATGATAGTCAGACGCGTCCGACAGCCTTACTCTCTGACGTCACGGAAACGCTGTTCCAGGCCTGTATGTACAGTATTGTTCAGAAATTATGCCCCATAACCCCTCCACAGATACCGAAACCGAATGAAAAATCGACTTACGTTGTCGCTGTTCGAATGAGAAAGATAAACGATACGAAATGAAGGACAGATATATGTATAATCCTTTGTTTACCTGAGCCAGGTAAACACCTCGTAGAGATTAAAAATTTTCTCGCTTCTGATGTTACAATATTTGGCAAAATGCAAGTGAATGTTAAATGCGAACACAAGTTCGATGAGACATCCAAACTTCTTGAAATCTAATAATATTAATATTGTAATGTAAATATCATCAAATATTTATGACTTATAACAAAATATTTATCAATATACATACAAATAAAAATATTACTAAAAAAATTTAATAACAATTATATATATATATATATATATATATATATATATATATATATATATATATTTCGATATTCGAACTTTTATCTTGTCAATAAATGAATTAGGGGAGAAAAATGTTTTGCATAAAAGTTGAAGAGATTAAAAATTTTCACCTAAATTAGAGAACAAATTTCATTTCACTTCTTTGATAAAGGCTAAAAATACCATCAAAAATATCAAAAATGGAAATGTCCACTTCCTTACTTTGCTTATGAAAAACGTTAAATATTTGCTTGAATTTAATTCCATTTCTATGGTTATTCATTATTAAAACTGTAAAATGCCTAGGTTCGGCTTGTATTTTTTTAATAATTGAAATATTTTTTTATATATCTCGGTCCCGGGACGTGTAAAAAGTATCATTTCATATGGTAAACGTTAAATATTATACAGTTTGTGCAGAAGTGTTCAATTTATTTATCGCAGTAACGGTATAACCATAATTGCGGTAAAACCGTAAACACGTCGCGAATTGTTTTTTGAATATATTGTTAATACCACAATGTAACATGGAAACAAACATTTAAGTCTCCGCTTAATATTTAATGTTGGAAGATCTAAAAGAATTAGTAAACTTCTCGGTCATTTTAAAATCGTTTGACAGTATTATTTTGCGAACATGAAATCTTTTGAGCGCAGCAAACAAAGAAAGTTAATACATTCTAAAATATCAAAATATTAACACCATTTTAAGAGGATTAGTGTAACCAATATTCAATAGTCATTTGGCGGCATTAACTTTAAAGTGGTCGAAGTAACTGCTTTTGTTTGGAAAGGGTGAAATTTCCAAACTGAAAATAATGACATTTACTTACCCCACTTTGTTTTTACGTTCGCGAACTAGGTATAAATATGTTACATTGCATTTAATTTTCATTATTGGTTCAGTTCTTGAGCAATTAGAATATTTTGTGTTGTGATGGCGAAAATTACAATGGAGAAGAGAGGAAGAATAATTGCTCTATGGCAAGCAGGGTGGAATTTCAGCGATATTGCAGAAAATCTTCAGATTGATGTAAGTATTTTTTACATTTATAAAATTTGTCCCTATTTGCATATTTTTCATTCAATAGTTTATTTCAATAAAGGCCGGTTTCTCCATCTACGAACAAACTCCAGACAAACTATTTAACGAACAAATGAAAAATATTATTTGAGAATTAATTAATTTATTTAACAAATAAATAACCCTAAATCTGTCTTATGAAATATCAAATGTTTTTCGTTTTAGTTTAGATTTCCACGGCCGTGTTACAATTTTCCTAATAAATATTGAAAATAATTTGATATATTGTGAAATACTAATAGGTTACCAAATGGGCCTTATTACATCCATTTTTAAATTCTGAACAACTTTTTTGTAATTACACTTTTGCTGCAAATAGCATTGAAATCCTTATATTCCACATTTCAATTCTGCACCCGTTATACCGGATGTCTACTTTTTTATATGAAATACAATGTTAGTATTTTAATTTCGCTTTACGTTTTTACCTAATAATTGATTGATGAATGAATTAATTAACATCAAATTAATTTTATAATTATTAGTTATTTGCAGAGTGCCATGAGAAACAAAACATACAAACAGCCGTATTGTTTGAGTTTGCCAGATAATATTTGGCAGTTCTAATGATTATTGACTTGTTCCGATTATTTCTAAATGGTAAATGTGTCCATGATTACTGAGAAATAATTTAAATCAGTAAATATTCATTAAAATGATGACAAATGTCATTTGTCAAACTCGAACAATACGACTGTTTGTATGTTTTGTTTCCCATGGCACTCTGGAAATAGCTAAAAATTATACATTTTATTTTACATTTATCTTATGACAGAAATGTATCACATCCATAAATGTAGGCTCGGTTGGTGAAGATTTTATTTCTGAACATTCTACCTATTTACACTTTTGCTCTAAAATGAATAAGTAAAATCTTACAGCGAAATTAAAATATTAGATTGTATACTTCCTATAGCTCAAAAAAAAAGTTGAGACCCTGTATGTGCGGGAGGTAAAACGTTTTTTTCATTTAATCTAATAGAAATATTTTATATTTTAGAGAAAATCAGTTTGGCGTTGGATTCGGCGATATAGAATTGGTGGTCCGATTCACCTTCAAAATCATCGGCAAACCGGGGCTCCACGCAAACTGAATGCCGATACGGTCCAAAATTTGCAACGGGCCGTCAGCGAGACTCCATTTTGCTCTTCTGCAGAGTTAAAGCAGAGACTTGGGGTTAACGCTTCCGCTTTAACCATCAGGAGACGGCTTCATGAAGTCGGAATCCATTGTAGGAAGGCTGCGACCAAAGTCGAGCTTATGCCAAATCATTTACAAGCGAGGTTGAATTTTTGCGAAATAAATAGAGACTTTAATTGGGATACTGTTATTTTTTCTGACGAAAAGGTATTTTCGTCAGACGAAGACATCAAGAAGCCGTTGTTTTTATTATGATTTTTACACATTTTACTAATGTTAATATTTGTCTATTTTAATTGTATCTATTGACGCCACTTTTTGTGATATTTATTTTTAAACTTGCATGGCATATTTTTTGTATATATTGACGACACTTTTTGTGATATTTATTTTTAAACTTGCATGGCATATTTTTTGTATATATTGACGACACTTTTTGTGATATTTATTTTTAAACTTGTATGATATATTTGTTGTATATATTGACGAAACTTTTTGTGATATTTATTTTTAAACTTGCATGGCATATTTTTTGTATATATTGACGACACTTTTTGTGATATTTATTTTTAAACTTGCATGGCATATTTTTTGTATATATTGACGACACTTTTTGTGATATTTATTTTTAAACTTGTATGATATATTTGCTGTATATATTGACGAAACTTTTTGTGATATTTATTTTTGAACTTGTATGATATATTTATTGTATCTATTGACGACACTTTTTGTGATATATATTCTTGAACTTGCATGATATATTTTTTGTATATATTGACAATACTTTTGTGATATTTATTTTTCAACTTGCATGGCATATTTTTTGTATATATTGACGACACTTTTTGTGATATTTATTTTTAAACTTGTATGGCATATTTTTTGTATATATTGACGACACTTTTTGTGATATTTATTTTTGAACTTGTATGGCATATTTTTTGTATATATTGACGACACTTTTTATGATATTTATTTTTGAACTTGTATGGCATATTTTTTGTATATATTGACGACACTTTTTGTGATATTTATTTTTGAACTTGTATGATATATTTATTGTATCTATTGACGACACTTTTTGTGATATTTATTCTTGAACTTGCATGATATATTTTTTGTATATATTGACAATACTTTTGTGATATTTATTTTTAAACTTGCATGGCATATTTTTTGTATATATTGACGACACTTTTTGTGATATTTATTTTTAAACTTGCATGGCATATTTTTTGTATATATTGACGACACTTTTTGTGATATTTATTTTTAAACTTGTATGATATATTTGTTGAATATATTGACGGAACTTTTTGTGATATTTATTTTTGAACTTGTATGATATATTTATTGTATCTATTGACGACACTTTTTGTGATATTTATTTTTGAACTTGCATGATATATTTTTTGTATATATTGACAATACTTTTTTGATATTTATTTTTAAACTTGCATGGCATATTTTTTGTATATATTGACGACACTTTTTGTGATATTTATTTTTGAACTTGTATGATATATATTAATTGTAATTATAAACACTTTGTGATAATTATTTTTAAACTTGCATGATACTTGTATATATTAATATATTTGATGATTAAATTTTAAATGGCCGTGTTACAATTTTCCTAATAACTATTAATTATAATTTGATGTGTAATATTTAGGTAACCAACTGTATTTTATGCCTCTTTTAATTCTTTTATATTTATACTTTTACTGTGAAGTGAATATGTAAAAATTTAAAGCAATATCAAAAAATAGCATTGAAATTCCTTTATTTTATATTGGTGACACGGTTACAAATAATTTCTTTGTAGCTAATTGATTCAGATTTTAACCATTAATATTGTTAGTTATCAGATAATTTGAATTTAATATGTAGTAGAAGGTTTTTGTTTTATTTCTGCTGAAAATGATATTAATTTTCAACATGGGTCGCAGAGTTCAAGAAGTTACTTTTGCCAAATATTGTAATATCAGAATATCTACGAGGTGTTTACCTGACTCAGGTAAAAGAAAGATTATATATCTGTCCTTCATTTCGTATCGTTTATCTTTCTCATTCGACCAGCGACAACGTAAGTCGATTTTTCATTCGGTTTCGGTATCTGTGGAGGGGTTATGGGGCATAATTTCTGAACAATGCTGTACATGCTATATCTATATTGTTTCTGGATAAAAATTCAATAAACAGGTTTTTTTGTCTTTTTATTTCATTTGCATTAAAATTCATTATTGTTATCTGATTTAGTGTTTGTTGATTATTTATTGGCATTTAGGAAAATTGATGCGAAAAGGGATGTAAAGAAGGATTTTATTTGTTCTATATAAGGAGTAATGAGACTAATTGATTGTAGTATTGTAGGTAATGTGGTCTTTTCACTAATGTTTTCTGGGATGGTGGTATTATATAAAGGGGTGGATTTTCTGTTATTTCGTGTTCTGTTTGCGTAGGAGAGTGGATTGTCTGTTGTTTGGGTGGATGTAGTAAGAGTTTGTAATATTTGTTGATCTTCATACTGATACAAAAGTTAGTCCCTATTTTTGACATTTCTCGTAAATAGTTAAATAGAAATAAATGTTTTTTTTTTTTTAATAATAAAATAATAATAATAATGGTGAGCTGTGCGGCAGCCAAATACGAAATTATCCTTTTTTACGTACGTAATGAATACTTAAACCTAAAACTTTTGACATTTGTTCAATCACTGCATTTAATATAAAACTGTAGTGTATTTCACATTATAATCATTAAAGTGTAAATGAATACATCAGTTTGGCAATGAGAAACGATGCCATTATTTCTTTCTCTTATTTGTATGTCAGTTTTCCTATAATTAATTAATGCTACGACACAAACTTTTTGAACGTACTGTACGACAAGTATAGAGATACCTGTGGGTCGCTTTCTCTCTCTTGGCTCGCAATTACAACGCTACTGTGTGTTCCAATATTACTATATTTCAGTGTATTTATGATGGTTTTTAAGTATTTTAAAATTATTTGAATTGCAATATAATTTATGATAGTTATCTTATAATTTTTTTGTTTGGTTCATTCAATCGCAGAATGTATTACTATAAGCTAATACCTCTATTATTAACCCATACTTGAAGAAATTAAAAGAAATACCCGTTTATACGATCGTTTAGCTACAAGACAATTACCAAAAAACAATTTGAGTCACAGTTATTCTGAGCTCATCTAAAACTCAATACGAATTTTTTTCTGAAGTATTCTTGAGTTCGAAGAAAATTTTCACAGATTAAATTGTTTTGTTGTAAAATGAGTACTTATAAGTGACAATATTTAATTTACAAATTTTGTGCAATTCATATGTGTAAGTAAACATTGAAAAATTATTATTTGTACGAGGAAATATGTTAGAAAAACTTCTTAACTCATATTTCAACATTATTGACTCCAAAATACTAATTTAGAATATTTAGTCACATTTGCTTTTCAATACCACTACGTGTATTTACTTTTTCGACATAGGAATTATTTTATTAAACTAACTTCTCAAAATAAATTATATGATTGATCCAAAATGATTGAGAAATCTTACTATATTTTCCGATTAAAAAATTGTTCATATATAATAAAGCTAAGTATTATCTTTCATTTATATTCAAGTTTAGGTTAATTTTTATAATTTTGCATAATTTTTTGACGTTTTTTCATTTTATTTACATTGGTTACGGGATAGTTACGGGTATGTAAATGTATATTTGAGTGTATATGTTATAATTTATTACCTTTCTTTCTTTATCAAGGATAAGCCTGGTAAGCTACCTTGACTCCTACTCTTGTACCGAGAGAACCCGTTTCTTTTTCAATCTTTCTTTTTGTGAAAATGAAGAATAAATGGGCGAAGTTTGATGAATGTAAGTTTGCTACGTGGAATGTCAGAGGTATAAATGGAAAGAAAAATGAATTGATGTCTGCAATGCGTACGTATAATGTGGATGTTTTATGTGTGAGTGAAACGATGCAGAAAGGTTGTGGCGAGGAAGAGGTGGATGGAATGTTTTGTTTATGGTCGGGTGTGTGTGCAAATGCTAGAGCAAAACATGGTGTGGGTATGGTTGTAAGTGAACGAATGAAAGCATGTATTAGAAATTATGGTTGTATTTCGGAGAGAATTTTATGGTGCAGATTAAAGGTAGGCTTTCATAGAATCTTCGTTGTGTCCGTTTACGGCCCAACTGAATCTGAAAGTGATCTTGCAAAGGATCAATTTTGGAATTTGTTAGATAGCGTGATTGATGCGTGTGATCCTGGCGAGAAAGTGATTGTTTGTGGTGATTTGAATGGTTGGGTGGGTGTAAAGAGTAGTGTGTCTGGTAGCGTGTTAGGTAAATTTGGGGATTCTAGAGTGAATGATAACGGTAGGAAAATAGTCTCTTTTTGTATGGAGCGGAACCTCTTCATATCCAATTCCATTTTTAAGCATAAGTTAGCTCATATATATACATGGGAGAATGTAAGTACGAATAGACGTAGTGTGATTGATTTTGTTTTGTATGATGAGCGCTTGAGGAGTTTGGTTGTTGATACGCGTGTGAAAAGAGGGGCTGAGCTTGGAACGAATGACCATTATTTGGTTGTGTCGCGTATACGTCTAGGTAAGTGTTGGAGAATGAGGGTACAAGGTTCTGGGAGCTTGTTTCGTGTGAAATCCAATGTTTTGCAGAATGAGGATGTTCGAGGGTTATTTGTAGAGAAATTGAACGAATCTTTGCCTGAATGTGAGCCTAATTTTGATTGTTGCATAAATGATGTTTGGGTGAAATTTAAGGGCATTGTCCTTCAATGTACGAAAGAAATTTGTGGTGAATGTAAGTTAGGCTGTCGTTCGAGGAATGCATGGTGGAATGAAGAAGTGAAAGAAGCGATTGAGGAGAAAAAGAGGGCGTATTTGAGATTTTTGAATGTGAAGGATGTGCCAGGAACTTTGCGTGATGAATGCCTGATGGAATACAAGAGGAAGAATAAATGTGTTAAGAGAGTCGTAAGAGAAAGTAAGGCACGTTTCGATGAATTGATGAGTGAAAGATTAACGAATGATTTTAGTATGAATAAGAGAATGTTTTGGCAGACTGTAAAGAGATTGAGAGGTGGGAGTACAAGACCAGTGAAAGCAATTAAGAGTGCGAATGGTGAGTTGTTGTGGAATGAGTCACATGTTAGGAATAGATGGTGTGAGTATTTTAAGGAATTGTATGGTGGTGTAAATGGAGTGAATAATAGGGGAGGGAATTCAAGAAATGCTAGAAACGTTGAATGGGATATAGATGAAGGTGATGTCAGCTTTGCATTGATGCGTCTAAAGAATGGTAAGGCTCCCGGTTTGGATGGCATAACAAATGAAATGTTGAAATATGGTGGTGAAAGATTATTTGAATGGTTAGTTTATTTGTTTAGATTTTGTTTGAAACGGTGCGTGGCTCCTGATGATTGGAAACGTGCTGTTATTTGTCCTTTATTTAAAGGCAAAGGCAGTTCGAGTGAATGTACAAATTTTCGAGCGATAAGTTTATTGAGTGTGGTAGGGAAGTTGTATGAAAAATATTAATTCATAAGGTGCGAGCCTTAACAATTTCGAAGTTAAGTGATATGCAAGGAGGTTTTTTGCCTGAGAGAGGTTGTGTAGATCAATTGTTTTCTCTTCGAATGATTGTTGAGAAGTCACTTGATAAGAACAAAAAGGTGTTCTGTGGCTTTCTCGATTTAAAGAAAGCGTATGACAGTGTTCTTCGAGAGACTATGTGGGATGTACTTGTAGAGTACGGTGTGGATGGTAATTTGTTGGGAGCGATTCGAGCGTTGTATGAAGGAAGTGAGGCTGCGGTGAGAGTTGATGGTAGATTGAGTGATTGGTTTCGTATAGATGTTGGTGTGAAACAGGGTTGTGGAATGTCTCCTTGGTTGTTTAATTTGTACATGGATGTGTTGTTACGAAAGGCATTGAATGGAACGGATGGTGTACGTATTGGTGGACGTGTAGTGCCTGCGTTAGCTTATGCGGATGATGTTGTTGTGTTGGGTGAAACTGAGGAGCAATTGAGAAGAATGATTGTGAGCATAAATGAAGTAGGGAAAGGTTTAAATCTGCTATTGAATGTCGATAAATGTAAAGTGTTGGTGTTTGAGAAGAATGATTTGGTGACTGATTGTAATGTTTCAGTGAATGGTGTGAGACTGGAACAAGTGAATGAATTTGTATATTTGGGTAGTATGTTCTCGAGGGATGGACGTATTGACCGGGAGATTGAAAGGCGAGTGTCTGCAGGGTGCAAGGTATTGGGTGCTCTGGGTACATTTGCTCGAAACGTGAATGTATCTAGAGATGCTCGATTGAGTGTTTATAATGGTGTGTTAGTGCCTACATTGATGTATGGTTCTGAATGTTGGGTGTGGATGAAGAAACATGAACGACGTATAGCTGCTGTGGAAATGAGATATTTGAGAGGAGTATGTGGGTATACGAGACGCGATCATATACGGAATACATTGGTGTATGATGAGTGTGAGATTGAGAAGAATGTTGTTAAGAAAGTGGGAGTGAGTCAGTTGAGGTGGTTTGGACATGTTGAGCGAATGTCGAATGAAAGGTTGGTGAAACTAATATATGTGGGTGAGATTGAAGGTGACCGATTGCGCGGGCGTCCGAGGAATAACTGGTTGGGTATGATTGATGGTTTGTTGCGTGAACGAATGATTCCGAGTGTGAAGAATAAACGAGCATGTATGAATCGCACTATGAATGTGGACGAGGCGAAAGTGGTGTGTCAGGATAGGAATGTTTGGAGGAGATTGATTGTTGGTTGACTGTTTTTCTGGGTTCGTGCTACCCCACTAAGTGGGACATAGCGTGACGTTATGTATGTATGTATGTATGTACTTGAACTGGAATTTGTATTTATAACCATATTCAATTAAATTAAGTAAATATGCTTCCTGCAGAAATTTGTTATATTTTTGACCCTGTCTGGTATAATGACAAATGTATTATTATCCGTAGTTCTTTTGAGAAGCAAATCTGTATTTTAAAATATTTTCCAAGTCAATATTGCTGAAATATAAGCTACATTTTCTTT
Organism: Poecilus cupreus; assembly: GCA_963942605.1. Taxonomy (NCBI): domain Eukaryota; kingdom Metazoa; phylum Arthropoda; class Insecta; order Coleoptera; family Carabidae; genus Poecilus; species Poecilus cupreus. Next base: position 2,902,658 of record OZ012715.1, on the reverse strand, counting down.
GTACAAATAATAATTTTCACAATTTACTTATATAAATTGTACAGTACTTGTCAATTGAATATAGATATTTTTAATTACTAATTTCACAACAAAATGTATTTATTATTATTCGTTGAGGAAAAAACTGCGGAAATAAATCCGTTACGAAAACATGAAAGTTATGCAATTTTTTTTTATAATTTTGTTTAATAAAATAAGTAAATATTTTAAAATATAATCTAATTAAATAATGCAAAACATTAAAACACCAAGAATATATTTAATTTTGTTGAAAAAATTTTGAGAAACCAAGGTTTTGGAATAAAGGTTCAGGTAATAATCTTTTGTTTTCTACTGGTGCCTCAGAAAGAGAAATGTAATTAGTTGTAAGTAAATTTTGAGAAATTCACTAATTATCATAAACAAGAATTTAGCACTACATGATTGTCAAACAAGTATTTTGCTTGAAACAGTCTACAACATAATTTTCTTTAAAGTTATGGTCAGTAATTTTAATAAAAATTAATGAATTACAGTACCAAAATGTAACATACTTATTAATATTTCACAAATTCAAATAAATATTTGGTATTACAAAATAAATTATGGTGATTAACTTTGAAAGAAATTTTTGATTTGTAATAAAAAAATATGTGTACTAGCTAGTATTTGTCATTTCTTTGAAATAAATATCTTACAATCCCTATGAAAATTGTTATTGTCATAATTATACTGCTTTCATAGTGTATGGGTTACTGGGACCCATTTGTCGCAAGTAAATATTAGCAAATAAGTTTTGTTTTGAAATTAATAGTTAAAAGTAATGTAACTGTAATACATTTCATATTGTGTGCACTATGTATTACTGATGTAAAAGCCGTTTGTAATTGTTTCAATTTCAAATAGTATTTTCTGACTTTCTAACATTAATACCGGGGATAGTCTAATAATATAATAATAAATTTTGTACTGAAATTATGGTCAATGCGATCTAAATAATATTTTTTAACTTTATGTAACTTTATTAACAATATAAAAACATTCAAATCAGTCTGTAATCTTATAAAACTGTAAAACCTGCAATTGTTCACGAGGTTTTCTAAAACAGAAATTCAAACGGTAAAACACGGATTACCTTTGTTTAAAATGAATATATAAATATCTTTGCCTTACAAATCATCACCTATCACGTGATGTACGTATATTCGAATATTTTTGAAAATGCAAATATATATTTTGTATTACAAAATTTAGCCACTTCGTCATTTAATCGAAGAATGTTTTCACAATTCTGTTGGGTCCTACTGTGCTGCTGCATTATGAATAAGCAAAGACACAAAATTATATTTTAGTATATACAGGGTCATAATTAAAAAATGGGCCTTCGGCGATTAACATGTGAAATCAGTTTTTCCTTGCGCAAAAGTCTCCATCATATTTTAGGCAAAAATGCTTCAAATAAAATTTGCATATATTGACATATTAATATTCCATAAAATTTTGATTGTCCGTTAACGGTTAATCAATTTGAATGATTAACCGTTAGCGGATCACCAATGAGAAATTAACTTTGATTAACGTTTCACTGTCTACAAATCAGTTTTCAGGTATGGCTAGATAAGCCTAATATAAGGCCATTTCATTAGTAAACATTTAATGGAAACTTACAGCAAATTAAAGTTGAAGCAATTAATCAGTCGTTACAAATTGTAGCAGTAAATTATTTTGTAAATTAAAGTTTAGAATACTTGAGAGTTACTTGAAAAACAATATAAGAAATCTTTTATTGCTCAAATACAGCTGTCCACATTGCTGAGAGCCACTAAAAAAACACAATACAACTATAAAACAAAGTAAGTTGACAAACTGTAAGGCTAAGAATAATCTGAAAATTAAATCTAACTATTAAGCCTCAAAGATATAGGAAAATATCTAAATAGGTGGTATCTATTTCGGTAACTAAGGTATTTTCGTTTTTTTAAACTTGAATTCGATTTGGTTTACAAGTTGTGCTCTCTAGATTTATTACTTTTGCATCTACTAATGATAACTTATAAATTAATGGTGGAATTCTAAGCAATTTTTATAATTAATCGTAAAACCGTAAAACCGTAGTGTACGAGACAATCGTAACAAGTCAAGTTACAGATTTACGATAAATGCAATTCTATGCAGAAAACTGTATCGATGAACGTTGCAGATTTAGCTTTACGATTGACGTCATATTTTACGGTCAGTGTCTAACTTCATTGCTAATACAGTATCTGAATATTGAATATGACAGTTGTTTTTTTTTTTATTTATTTACTTATCAAATACAACCATGTGATGAGTTTTCATTATAAATTTTAAGAAAAATAGTCTTGTCTGCGAAATATGAAACAAGATCTTTATTTCCATCCCCATCGTCTACAATCATCCATGAACAATCGGTGACATGTGTCATTGTCAATTATGACATACAAAAAATTTGTCTTGGCAGTATTTGATGCCATTTTTATTTAATCACCCGATATATTTAAATATAAATGGAATACTATAATATGCAATAGAATTCTTGAATTTGATGGCTTATAAAATGGTTCTATATTACAAATAAAATTGATTGTCCATTACTGATCCAATCTAAATATTTGTTTGAAATTTGCAATAGTAATGTCAAATGGGTTTACCAAATCTTTTATATCTGTGTCTGCGCAAGAGACGCAAGTAATTTCTAAAATATGTAATAAGGTAATTTTTCTTGACGTATAATTAACATATTTTTGTTATGCATTACCTGTTATATTCAACAAGAAGGAGAGCAATATTCCAAATATTTATATTTTCATTCATTTTATTGACAAAATTGAGCAATGGTTAGAGAGAAAAATCAAAACCGTAATGTTACGTCCAGTGACCCTCTCAACGTAAAATTTTCGAGAAATCGTAAGATATTTACGAGTGATCGTAAGCAATAGTTTTACACAGAATTGCTCTTTGATTCGTAAACTGTTACGAGTCTTACGAGAACACCTTACGAGCCTTACGATTATGCTTAGAATTGCACCATAAGATAGTATTAAACTATAAAATTGTATTTAATGAAAAAAGGTGTATTATTTAGAAATATTTATATTTATTAACATTTGTTGAGAACGTAATTTACAATAAAAGTTATAGGAATTTATTGTTTTCTTAAAAATATACTTATTAATTAGTTTTTCTCATTAAACGCCTCTTCTTGGATTCCCGTAAAAATCAACAATGTTCCCCAAATAAAAAACCACTTTTTACTTGAATTTAGCTGGTTTAGTAGTTTTCGGTATCCTATTATATGTAATAATATTATATATTTACATTGCGTCAAATTGACCGCATTTGCAGTGAGACATGTGGACGTTTGGTATATCACGCTAATTAATGAGAAACCATTTGGAATAATGTTTAATAACTTCGTTTAAAAACTGTAACTGTTGAATTATATCTTATTAATTGTTACGTCTTCTATATATTTGCGCCCTACGACGATTATTGCGAGCTCTTCTTCTTCTGTTTTGCTGATTCCTATACCTTTGAACCTGGCGCCTCATTGATTCAATCTGGGCCAAAGTCTGTTCTGGATATCTCATCAAATAATTGTGCAATTGCACAATTAAATCGATAATAGACCATAATGCATGTCTTTCAAACTCTTCGAAAGGAAGAAGCAGTCTTACACCCTGATTTTCGTCTTCAAACACGAGCTCTTCAAAGGTGAGATCTTCCTGAAAGGAAATTTAGAATACGTATATATATGAGGATCCTAACATTCTGTCTTTTCAAAAAATATATTTTAAAAATCGTCATCACTTTTATAATTGAAAAATTTTACTAAAAAAACAACAATGAAAGTTTACTTACAGCGTTTTCGTTGATTACGAGTCTTTGACGATTTATTTCCAGTGCGAAGGGAACAACTTCACGCCAGTTGTTATAATGGCAAAATCTATAGTGCAGGTAGACATGGTTATGGGTTCGAGCGTAATATGCTGCCCACAAGCTGCGTAACACCCTTTCCCAATTATAATTTCTTGACGTCCGGCGATAACCCCGGCACGCATCCACGAATTCTTCCGTAGACCAACCAATGAGCTCAAGAACATCCGATATCATCAAGTATCTAATAAGACACGGCCAAGAAAAGAACCATCTAATTACAATCGATTGTTTATTGCAATGTAAATTTACACATTGGCAAATAAATTAAATGAATATTTTGAAAAGCATAGTAATCATTCTTGTAGAAATATAAATAACTATTTTTCCACAACTTTTACACCCCTATATATAATATTTTCACTATATTGTTACTTAAAACAACAATAAAATATATTTAAACTAATTAAATATTTCGAGATTAGCAGAACTCAATTAGAAATTTAGAAATAGCATTAGAGACAATATTATTGATAATCCGTAGTTCTGTCATTAGTAGAATTATTGTGCAAAGTGGACGGAACTGTAGGTATCTAGCAAAAACGAAATATATTTTTACTCATTTTTAATGAGTCATAATTAACTGACCAGTCAAGCTTTATTTCCAATCACTACTCACTGTTCCTCGTATCAGTACCGTATTTTTCATTCGTTTTTTAAACAAAATAATTATGTTAACCTAAAATATTTCAACAATATTTTTTTCAATCCGATTTTCTCTTAAATGTATATTAATAGATTAATTAAACTACAATAAACGAATGATATAATCTTTTAAATATTAACAATTTAATTCGCAACTATTTAGAGATATTTACGAGAAGTTCTATCAAGTTCAATGTGTGCTTTCCCGGTATTTTCAATCACAAGGCGATAAATTATACGAAATAAAGCACTAAACTATAATTAAATAGATTGTTTTAATAATACTTACGGAACTGGGGCGAAATTGTTTTCTTGGCTCATGTTTTAAACAAAAAAAAAAGATGCAACACAAATACACAATCTTCTTCAGTTACACTGACAGATAGACGGCGCCACTAAACAAAATCAGGAATCATAAATAACAGGTACCAATAATAAAAAATAAAAATTCGAAATGCTTGTTAATAAAATTTAAATGTTTTATTTATTACTATTTGACTTAAACCGACAATTAAGGAAAATTTTGTCTATTTACTTATATAAATAAAAGTTTTAAAAATATATGTTTGGATTAGTAAAATTGGAAATGGATCCGTAGCCATCTTGTGGTAAAAAATATAAACTGCTATGAAGAGTAATGGTATGTAAGACGCGTTTGACCCAATGTTAATAAAAGTGATCTTCGTGTAGTTGTTTAGTGCAATATTAAATTTATTTTCTCATTATTTGTTCTTCCCCTATCGTATTAAATTTCATTCGGGTTATAATGAGATGCACAATCAAGAAAAAAATCCCAACAGAAACTGTTGTGTACATACATGATGGCTGTCATTTTCTTGCTGGCAAGAATGTGATTTAATTTCCATTTCCAAAAAAAGGGTTCAAGTAAAGTTTAAATATTAAACAAATTTGGAGAACTTGAATTTTATATTACTAAGTTTTTTGTTATAGCTTGTGCGGTAACAGAACTTTGGCAGTGAAATTGATTATTTTTAATACAATATTGTTTTTTTAATTATTCTAGTTAGTTATATCAATACAAACCATTCTCGAAACCAATATTTATATGTTTTATATTTATACTTGCACCCATACCTAAAGATAAAGTAAGAAATAAACCATTTTTTAAATAAAATATCTCGTTTAAAGGTTATTAGAATATACTATACAATATATACAAACATTTTACATAAAGAGAAATTTCCAAAACTAATGAACAAGTCTCCGAGTTTCCACCGCCAAACTTGTCAATACTTAAAAATAAAAACCAAAAGGGTGGTATAACTGTACTCGACTCAATAGAATATGCAACAATACTTCCCCATATGGAATATTATACTTCAAAACTCCGTTTATTCAAAAAAAGTATTTGATTCACTTTCCTAATGCTGCCCATGTTATCTACCAACGCCGATTACTCCTTTTAGAAACCATTTTGAAAGGTACACAGCTGCCGCCATCGGCAATTTCAGTCGCGAGGGTAAATTTAAATATAGGTTGAAAATGTATTTAAAAATCTGATTCGTAAGATGATGATGCAATTAAATTTGCAAGTTCCCCTTACGTCTGTGACTCAGGTAGTAGTCTGCATAATATTTTAAACCTAGTGATAAATGTTCGCCATGTACTTATTGTGGGAAATTTAAATAATGTATGAACTGCTGAAATAAATGGAAATAAAAACTTTGCTTTTTTAAATATTCGGTACAATCCTATGAATACTTGTTACTATTTAATTACATTCTTTATTGTAAATTAATAATAATAATTTAAAGCAATTTGAATAATATATCTAAAACAAGCATAAATCCACTGTAATTTTTCATCTTATTTTTTTTTTTGGAATTCGTGTTCGATTTCCGATTTGTTTTATCATTACACAAATGAAGCTTATAATTAATATTGAATTTATAGTAAACTTCTTAAGAATTGTGTGAATGTACAAATAGTCGACAAAATCTATTGTTGCGTTTATTGTAATCAATACAGGTATATTATTGTAATCAATGAGGATACATTGTTGTAATCAGTACGAATACATTATTGCAATCAATTAGAATACTTTGTTGTAATCAATATGAGTATATTATTGTAATCAATACATTATTGTCATCAATCCACTGATGTTATAATCTGTAGAACATTGTAATAAATTACTGTTCTTACAATTATTGTAATAAATAGAAAAAATTAATAATATATTTTAATATGGAAAATAAAATGTCTTCTTTCGGAAACGTTTCGTGTTGTTACAGGAACGCCAATAAAGAGGTTATTTCTACAAGTTTTCTGTAATTCTCTGAAGTTTGTGGCTTTAGTTTTTAATTTTTCGTATTCAATATAAAAGCGAGTGTTTTTTTTTTCCTAACTTGGGAATTAGCCTCAATTTGGATTGGAATTTCATGTGATGGAATTGCTCATATCCTGGACTAATCTGGTAGTTCTCTTTAGGAAAGGTCTGTATGATTTGGTGGGAATCCAGGTTCAATAACAAGTAGTATGTTTTCACCTATCGCCAATATTTGTGAATAAATTAATAAATTAAATATAGAACAAAATAATTACGGAAATACTCAGCTTCATTAACAAATTAATTTTCTAGACGCTACATTTGTTTTTGCAATTCAATCAATAGCAACTCTTGATGTCTTGTTCATTATTTATCGAACATGAAGATGATCGTATAGTACAGCTTTCTTGTGGTGCAGTTCACGTCACTATCTTCTTTCTCACTTTCTCCCACTATTGCAAATCAACAATAGTGGGAGAAAGTGAGAAAGAAGATAGTGACGTGAACCGGTCCACAAGAAAGCTGTACTGTAGAATGGTTTTAAAAATATCGTGCTTCAAAAATTAGTAAACAACTAAAAAGTTATTTCGGTATATTGATTTAGTTTTAGCAGCTTTAGGTAGGTTCTAGAATATGACAGCTCACATGAAAATGCGACATCATGTAATTGTTTGTAATTTTGTTTCAATTCCATGGCTATCACTACAAATGAGCAATATTTATAAAATTACTGATTACAAGCAGTGTAAAATAAAATCTGATTAGTGATTTAAATGCAGAACTAAATTCTCTTCAATTTTTATTAGAACCATTTTCGTCTAAAATAATTTGGGAACTTTTGCGCACGGAAAAACTGATTTCCCATGTTAAATATATATATATATATATATATATATATATATATATATATATATATATATATATATAAGTTACAGTGTGCCAATAACCCCTAAAAGTGCTGATAACAGGCAATTCCCCGAACGTGACATTCCGTAGTTGTAATGTTTTATATAGTTGTGTTTAGAGATGAGAGCGCTAGTTTAGACTCGTTATTCAAACTCAGTTCATATTGTAGTTTATAGAATAAACATATTCTGGTATGGTCGCTCGAGCTGACTAGACGTGTTGTGTGTGTGTGCACCTAAGTAATTATCGTACTCAGTTTTTTCGCCTTCTCAGTGAATTTTTTGTCTGAGACTTACAATGTCTACTCGCGCTCAAATTCAAAAGGAGACAACTGCCATCGTCATCAAATCATTAATGATGAGTTTGGCGAAGACTTTATCAAAAAGATTGTAAGTAAAGTCTCTGAACGATTGGAAGAAGTGTACAGGGCCGAAATATCTGGCCTGAGTGAAGAAATAAAATCTCTGCGCACCAAACTAACTCAAAAAGACAAGCAGATTGAGTCTATGGCCCAGGAAATTGACTCCTTGCAGCAGTACAGCAGGCGTAACTGCCTACGTATCTTCGGTGTTCCGGAGAAGATCAACGAATCTACGGACGACATCATCATGCAACTCTGTGAGGAAAAACTCGACCTGAAACTTCAGCCAGCAGCCATAGATCGATCTCATCGTCTAGGAAGACCTTCTAAAGATAAGTGCAGACCTCTCATTGTGAAGTTTTGTAGATACAATGACCGTGCGTTAGTTTTCGCGAGAAAAAGTAAACTTAAACGCACTGGTATAACTATTCGAGAAGATCTTACACCTACTAGACTAACTTTAATAAATGAAGCTAAGAAAAAGTTTGGTATTAGCAATACATGGTCGCTTGATGGTCTGATTTGTGTTAAAATCAATAAAAATATTCACAAAATATCGACTTTATCTGATTTAAGTAAACTGTCTTAGTACAAACCTGTCAAATTATTACTACTCGTCATTTTATTTTTAGCAAAGTTTACCTATGGTTTGCGATATTTGTATTAAAGCAACTGATATATCTTATTATTTTCTTTTCCTTTAACTTTTGTTGCACACATACTGGATAAATACTCTTGTTGTTAATTTTTGTGCGATATATATTTTAGATTTACATTTAAGGATTAGTAGTTCAGGATATAGTTAAATAAGTAAAACATATATTAATTATTTAGATTGATTTGTGAATTTTTGTTGAAGTATAAAGGTTAAGTGTAAACAAATTAACATTTCCCCAATTTAATATTCTTCTATTTTATATTTATTTATTTCTATTGTTCTGAGAATATATCGTTTACCTTTTGTTGCTTTGACGCATTCACAAATTAATCTGTTTAATTCTGCTTGTCTAATATTCGTCACATTTTTACCTGTTTGTGTCTAGCGATCAGTTCACTGACCTCAGTATATTTTACAGATGTTTATTGTTGATTTATTATGTTTACATTTCACTTTTATAATTTTTATTTCCTTTTTAATTTCTAGTAAATTATGCTAAATATAGGTTACGTGAATATAAGGTCACTAGCATCACATTTTGATGATTTTAAGGACTTCATTTTGAGCAACAATTTTGATATTTTCGCCATAAGCGAAACATGGCTAAGTAATAATGGTAATAATTTTTATATTCCCAATTATGTTCTAATTAGCAACGACAGACTTACTGGCCGTGGTGGTGGAGTGGGATTTTATTGTCGTACTCATTTGTTTAGTAAAATATCCATACTAAAAGATATCAATATTAATAGTGCTTATTTGGAGCAATGTTGGATTCAAATTTGTTTACATAAAATTAAACTTATATTAGGTGTAGTTTATCGTCCTCCGAATAGCTCATGTGTAGAGTTTATTAATTCATTGGAAACCTCTATTTCTTCCATTTATTTAGAATCAAATTACATGGTTTGTGTTGGTGACATAAACATAAACTTATTTTCGCTTAATACTAATTTTGTTAATTTATTCAAACACTTCTCAGTGAATTTAATCTGTTTCAAATTATTTCGGAACGTACGCGTATAACATCACATTCTGAAACTTTGATAGGCGTACTGATTACTTCCTCTAAGGAGATTTGTTCTGAACTGCATGTACAAGATATGCACCATTTAACTGACCACAGATCTGTTTTGTGTAAATTAAACTTAAATTGTAAAAATAGTCAAGATCCGAAAGTAATACAATTTAGGGATCTAAAAAATATTAATATTGAGCATCTTAGTTACACTCTAAATAATTTTGATTGGCATTACTTTTTCAGTTGTCGTGATATTAATGAAAAGTTGCATTTATTAAATGCGGCTATCATAGGTCTCTTTGACCTATATGCACCGATAAAAACAATTCATACTCGTTGCACACCATCACCATGGTTGACTGATGTAATAAAAATTATGATTCGTTGCAGAAATAATGCGTTAATTCGATTTAAACGAACTAGGTCTGAGGTACATTGGAATTATTATAAGTCTATACGAAATCTAACTTCTGACGCCATTAAGAAAGAAAAGAAAGCCTACTTTGAATTTAGATTAAAAACTAATGGTGCTAATAATATATGGAAAACTTACAATGAATTTAGTGTGAAATCAGTACCAACAACTGAAATTCCAAGTATTCTGGGTGATGATGTCAATGCACTAAATGAACATTTTGTTAACTCCATTCCTTCGTCTGAACCTAACGAAGAAGTATTGTTATATTATCAGTCTCACAGTCTTTTTAATAATAAAATTCATTTCTCTTTTTCCTTGGTAACTGAAATTGAGGTATCGCGAATATTCTATTCCTTAAAATCTAATGCCTTTGGGCAAGATGGTCTTAACCTTAACATGCTAAAAATAGTATTCCCTGATATAATTTGCCAGCTTACGCACATAATTAACGAGTGCCTTTTACAAAATATAGTTCCTGATAGCTCGAAGCAAGCGGTGGTTATACCGATTGCAAAAATAAAAAATCCATCTGTTTTTAACGACTTACGACCTATCAGTATTCCACCCACTGCTTCTGAAATTTTAGAGAAAATTGTACATTTTCAAATTGTACAATATATAAACACTTATAATATACTACCACAATTTCAGTCGGGTTTCAGAAAAGGATATAGTACAACAACGGCTTTACAACATATTTCAGATGATATTGTTTTAGAAATAGATAATAAACGCATGGTACTTTTGGCCCTATTGGACTATAGTAAAGCATTTGACACATTGAATCACGAACTACTTCTAGCCAAATTACACTACATAGGCTTCGATAAAAGTAGCATTGAATTCATAAGAAGTTACCTGACTAATCGTACTCAGATAGTTCGTATAGATAACAATAGTTCTGATTTTGCCTCTATATCTAAGGGTGTGCCGCAAGGCTCTATTTTAGGGCCCCTTTTATTTTCAATATACTTGTTTGACTTGGGTGAAATTGTAAAATTTTGTAAAGTTCATATGTACGCCGATGATACGCAATTATATCTGTCATTTAATCCTGGTGAAACTAAAAGTGCGGTTGACAACATGAACGCAGACTTGGAGGCATTATCTACTTACAGTTCTAACTATTGCTTGCATTTAAATGAGTCTAAGTCTACGGTAATGTTGTTTGGTAATGAGAACACAAGAAAAAAGTTGTTATCAACTGATGCCATCTCAGTTAGAATTAGAGGTGCTAATATTGATATTTCTAATTCCGTAAAAAATCTTGGGCTTATACTAGATCATAAACTTAGATTTTCTGAGCATGTAACGCTTATGATTAAAAAGGCATATCTCGCCTTAAAAAATCTGTTTATGAACAGATTTATTCTGTCCAGACACAACCGTATGATATTATCCAGCAGTCTTGTACTATCTATTTTCAACTATTGTGACACAGTTTATGGTCCGCACATCACTTTACATGACGCCAATAGAATCCAGAAAGTACAGAACTGCTGTGTTCGTTTCATATATGGTATATGAAGGCGTGATCATGTCTCTCCCTACTTTAAAGATCTTGATTGGTTAGATATGAAACAGACTAGGTTGTTACATTCTGCATGTTTGGTTCACCGCATAGTTCATAACAAGTACCCGGTTTATCTATATAGTAAGTTGTCTCTGCGTACGCAATATCACAATTCAAATTTAAGAAATAAGTTTATGTATCATATACCCAGCCATCACTCTGCACTGTTCAAACGCACCTTCTCATACATTGCTCCGAGTATACTTAATAAAATTCCATTCCAGTTTATCACCCTGAAACCTGGTAGTTTTCACAGAAATATAAAAAAATCATTACTTCACTGCAGTTTGTTGCTTATATGAACTCCTCATTTCCTTGTTTTTCTTATCAGTTTCACTATGTACAAGTTTTACTATTTGCTAGTTTAATTTCAAATGTTTGTATATTATTATTATATATATGTTATTTTTTTTTGTTATACTAAGTTCTGTATTTTGCCATACCCTTTAAGAAATTTTGTATTATTATTTTTTGTATATGTTTTTTATATGTTAAGGTTAATATGGAAGAACAGCTACTATGCTGAATATTTGCCAATAAAGTTATTATTATTATTAAATATATAAATTGTATTACTTGCAATAAATATTTTTAAAAACTGACTTGTTGGTTGAAGAAAGTTAAGTGGCGCAGTCGGCAGGATTGTCAATACAATTTAGCGAAAATAAATTGGTTCACACTAGTGATTTAATTGACAATCAAAGAAAGAAAAATCATACTTCTTCGAACCACATCAGTCAGAGGCAGCTGAGTGTACATCAGACGCCAGGATCCGACATCCTTCATCTGAGCGAACTTCAGAAGAACTTTGGCCGGGATCTATAACCCCGTGGAAGACTTCAGGGCAAATGAAGCTGACACTAATATTTTTGTAAGTCATTCATGTCATTTAGAGATAATATTCTCATTAATTCAGAGTCTAGCTCAAATTCTGAGTCTGAACCAGATCTTGAAGATCTTTTAGAAAATTTATTTAATACAAATCCGCAAATTACATTAAGACAATCCCTATTAAAAATGGCAGTCCCAGTTCTCAAGAAAGAATATCTTGATATGGTTCCCGAATTTAACGGTGAACGCGAATTACTTCCCCGGTTTATTGAAATTTGCGAGAAACTTGTAACTAAATTTTATAATGCCACTGATGCAAATGATTTTCAGAATGACTATTTGATGAATAGTATTATTACAAAAATTAAAGGCGATGCAGCGATTAATATCGCAAGCTGTACAATTAAAACATGGCAAGAATTTGAAAAGGCATTGTTAAACGTATTCGCAGATAAACGCGACTGATTTACTTTAAATATCGAAATGACTGAATTAAAAAAAAATCACTATGAAACTGTTTTTGATTTTTATGGAAGATTACAGCATATTTTAAATTTACAAATTTCATATATTTCTACCCATGCTACACCGCAAGTAGCTGTCGTAATGAATGATTATTTTCAAAATTATGCTCTTCGCATTTTATTGCGCGGGTTAAAAGAACCCATTGGACAACTTATGAGGGCGAAAAACCCAACAGATTTAAATTCCGCGTTAGGCATGTTAGCCAACGATTTTCAATTTGAACTCAAACCATCTAGGACCACGAACTCAAACACTTTGAAACAGAACAACAAACCACCTACACACAATATAAAACAATTTTCTCCTAGACCAACATATTTTACAAATAACTTTCCTAATAATTATTACAACACACCCAACAGAACAATGATACGTCCCAACAATCAAAAAACAGTTGTAACACGAAATAATGTACAACACAATAATCCAGGCCCATCCACTAACCAAAATTTTCCAAAACCCATACCAATGAGTATTTCTAACTCAAGAATACTTCAGAAAAAAATTCGTAATGAGTTTTAAATGAGTTCAGAATAACTGTGACTCAAATTGTTTTTTGGTAATTGTCTTGTAGCTAAACGATTGTATAAACGGGTATTTCTTTAAATTTCTTCAAGTATGGGTTAATAATAGAGGTATTAGTTTATAGTAATACATTCTGCGACTTAATGAACAAAACAAAAAAATTCTAAAATAACTATCATAAATATTATTGCAATTCAAATAATTTTGAAATAAAAACCATCATAAATACACTGAAATATAGTAATATTGGAACACACAGTAGCGTTGTAAATGCGAGCCGAAAGAGAGAAAGCGACCCACAGGTATCCCTATCCTTGTCGTACAGTACGTTCAAAAAGTTTGTGTCGTAGCATTAATTATTTATAGGAAAACTGAAATACAAATAAGAGAAAGAAATAATGGCATTGTTTCTCATTGCCAAACTGATGTATTCATTTACACTTTAATGATTATAATGTGAAATACACTACAATTTTATATTAAATGCAGTGATTGAACAAATGTCAAAAGTTTTAGGTTAAAGTATTCATTACGTACGTAAAAAAGGATAATTTCGTATTTGGCTGCCGCACAGCTCACCATTATTATTATTATTTTTTTATTAAAAAAAAACACTTATTTCTATTTAATTATATACGAGGGATGTCAAAAATAGGGACCAGCTTTTGTATCAGTATGTACATGACGTAACTATAGTTACGTAAGCGCAGATGTGTTGGATAACGATAGAGATACCAGACGCAAACTATCTCTCTCGGCTCGCTTGTTCCATACAGGGAGAGCATGGCAGTGTGCGTTCCAGTATTACTATATTTCAGGGCATAAATATTGAGGTCGGGGAAAAGTACTATGTACACCGCAGGAGAGAAGTGTATTTGTTTCTTTGTATTGTAGCGCTCGCCTACGGCTTGCGCTTTAATTTACTCTGCGGGAAATAATCATTCACTTCCCTCCCTTAATGTATAATATACTATTATTTTAATATAGTATAGTAACAGGCATCTAGTTATAAATATTATTGAAGTATTGCACTACCATTGCCTTTATATGTACAGGCCTGGAACAGTGTTTCCGTGACGTCAGAGAGTAAGGCTGTCAGACGCGTCTGACTATCATATGCTGCCGTTTTAAAATGCTGTTCGTATTGTATAAACTAGCTTCTATTTCGTTCAATATCAAAGATATTGAAATTATGTACATAACATAAAATGTGCTTCTCATAAAGACGAATTAAATGGCTATCTTTTATTTTCAAAATCTTTTCTGGCTTACGGAGAAACATGACTTGTTTCTTCTTTTGTACTTTGTAATATATGTTTAAAAAATATATAATACTCACATTTGAAAATTTTGACCAACCACAATATCTTGTTTATAGAATATAAGTGGGAGGTAAGAAGTATATACAAAAAAAATATCCATATGTTGTTTATGCTTTCATTTTCGTTTTTGCTTGAAATTAACAATAATTTATTTAATAATTAGTTTAACTTGGGCCAACGATCGCAACATAAGTTATTTCCCAAAATTGACTTAAATTTGTTGGTTTCTAATACATCATTACATGAAGTTGTAATTTGTAACTGAGAATTCAACTCACAGGAAAATACTATTTTTGGTAATTCATTATTCGTGACTACTTTTACAAATAAAGTGCAATTATCTTTCTCAATTATTAATACATTCGTTGTTGCTATATGCGAGTTATACTTAGTTTTATAATCTAAATAAAATGCAATTTTGTTTTTTCTTCAGCTTCCTCTTCCTTCTTTTTCTTTTTAGCTTCAATATTATTTTCAATTTCTTTTTGTCTTATAGCAGGATCTTTTCTTTTCATTGACGGATTGGTACTCATGTAGGATGGCTGAGTAGCAAAAATTGAAGGCACCGCATCGTTTGATAATTTTGACATATTTCTATTTGTTACCAAAATAGTACCATCGTCACGAACAATTCTATCTTCAGTAATCAAATATCTTTCATGAAAATGATACTTACAAACTCCAGCATTCTTACTAGGAACAAAATCTCTGTGTATTGCTCTAATCCACTGGTTTTTACGTATTTCTTTAGTCGGACAACTAAAGATATATATATATATATATATATATATATATATATATATATATATATATATATATATATATATATATATATATATATATATATATATATATAAAACTTAATTGATAAGAACTTGGATATTGGTTTTTAAAAACTTTATTTTTGCTCAGGAACAGAAATGCTTTAAGAGTACAACAAGACTGAATACTAAAACTATATACAAGATAAAATAAACATATGTACAGATAAAAGAAATATGAATCTTCCTCAGCTCGCGGGAACATAGCGGCCGATGGGAAACGCTGATGTCGGCAGGTAGACGTTAGGTAACACCTCCCTCCTTGAGAATAAACTCTAGGGTGGAACGACCTGTGTTTCGTTGAGTGCAGTTGACCTCGGGTTGACTCCCTTTTTCTGCAAAACCTTATTTTTTATTTTTATTATAAAATAAAGTAAGATAACCATTGCTAATATGTTGACTCCAATGATTGAGCCTTTTGAATAATTTTTATGGGTGGTGATCGATTCAATTGGGAATTCTTCTAACTCTTGAAGTTGTAATTGATGTAATTTATCGAGAGGAACTTTATCCAAATTTAATTTTTCTATTTGTGGTACTGTTGAGTTTCGCATATTGAATTTTTGTAAACTCACTGGATGCCCTGGTATAGTCTTCAGTTTATATTCATAAACGTAAGATGATATTTTTATTGAGCAGTTGGGTGGTACGATCATTAGATATGTCCCTTTTAAAGAAACTATCGCAATTTGTTTACACGTAGTTTGTACTCGTTGAAGTTTTGGGAATATGGCGATGTAATGTGCTTCATTGATTTGTAATATTATTTGTTGATTGATTTTGACTGGTATTTGTTGACAGCTGGTTACTGTGACTTCTGATGATAAGATTGAAGTTAGGCATTCTTCATCCCTTTGAACTGGTGCTTCTACAGAGAAATTCGAATTGCAGATCTACGCATTCTTCGTTGCTATATTGATAAACGTTGTTGCTTATGGATAGGTATGTAGCGGGAGGAATAATAGTTGTTTAGTTAGAACTAGGGATTGAAAATAAATGATAATGATCTAGGGTTTCCGGGTGAATTAAGGGAAAGTCAAGTGAAAACATTATTTTTTCATTTAAAATAAAAACTTTAATTTTGATAACTTTATAATATTTAGAAATGTCATTGATATTTGAAAATAACAGCTGTTTATTATCATAAAGTGAATATAATTCTTCAACAATATCTTTTAATTCTTGATAAGAAATAATACTTGGGTGTACAACTTCTAGATTAGCAAATGTTACTGCGTTTTCTATTTCCTCTAAATAATTTAATAATGAATCAAAATTAAATTTAATTTCTTCCAAAATTTCTTGTGTCTGTAGAAAATGGGAAAATAAAAATTTTTCTTTATTAATTGATTGAATTAATTCTTTCGATTTTTAATAATCAGTGTCATGGTCTTATATATGTTCATCATATGTTTTGATAGTGAAATCTGATTATTTAATGTTGTAACTATTTTATTATGATCTGTTTCTAATTTTAAAATGTTATTATGAATTTCTTGAGCATCGTCATGGTCCATGTTACCAGGGATAAATTTAATAAGTGATCCTAATGGGTTTATTAACCCTCGTTTATACCGTTTTTCTGGGTAAAAGGTGTGTAATTTTCTGTATTCTGTTTGTATCATTTAATAAGTCAATACGATTTTTGATAGATTTAAGATCAATATAATAAAGGAAAATATGAGGCTGTTTTGATTTTTGCATGACCTAATTTAAAAGGAAGGATTCCAGGATTAGTCTGTAAGTTCTGAATCTGTACTTCTTGTGCTTTTGTCAGGTGTAAGTTCACAAGTCTGTAACAATTGAAGTTTTTTCAGTGTTTTGTTTTCCAAAATAGAGAATTTATTTTTATTTTGTTTTTGTTTAGTTTTGAAACTGTAAGTCTTTTGTCTTGGTCTTTTAATGTTTGATAAGTGGATGATTTTTGAGGCATTGCCGTGCTCGGGATTAATTTTGCCTGTTTTTTAATTCGGATCAATTGTTTTATTTTCTTCCTTTTTATATTTATTATTAGTTTTACTTTGTTTCCGCTTATTTTTCACGTAAACGGTATCTGGAATTTCAGGAAGCTCTTCACGATTTTTATTTGCATAATTAATTGTTTTTTCTTTATTCTTTTCATTTAATTCCCTAATTTTATTATATAATAGTATTATTTTTTCTTTATAATTTATTATTAAATTGTTTTTCTAATTCTATGTCCAAAGGCGAATTTATGTCAAGATGTCCTGTTAATTATAACGGTTTTAATTTTGTTACGGAATGAATAGAGTTATAAGCCAGAAGTGCGTAATTAATTTTAATATTATTTAACAATGTTTGACTAATGTGGAATGAAATCTCCCGATTAGTCCGTTTGACTCTGGGTGTTGCGAGCTAATAAAGTGAAGTTTCCATTTATGAACTTCTAGTAATTCTTTGATTAGTGAGTTTTTAAATTCTAAGCCGTTGTTGGAAACAATTTGATCAGGTATTCCATGGTGTGTAAAATACTTAATACGATTATTAACGACTCCTATACCTTGAACAGAATTTAATTTGTATACTTGCGCGTATCTTGAAAATGCGTCTATAATTGTTAGGAATTTTTGTTTTTCTAAAGTTCTCGAATCAATACGTAATATTTCGAATGGTTTTGTTGGCGTAGGAGTTATATTAAATTTTGATTTTATAGGCACACGATTCTATTTTGTTTTTAAACAGATTTCGCATACATTAATGTAAGTTTGAATTGATTTACGCATGTGAGGCCAGTGGTATTTTTTCTTTATTTGATTCTCGGTCTCGTCAAGACCTCGGTGGTTCGTCTTGCTTTCGTGGTAATTTTGAATTATTTCTTTAACGTCTAACGGATCTTCAACATCTAATAATTTCTGAGTGTATCTTACAAAATTTAATTCAGAATTTTTAAAGTATTTTTGAATAACTAAACTAAACTTCTCATACATAGGGTCTTCAAAATACAGACAATATTTAACTTTTGGGACGATATAATTTTTAACGAAATTAATAACGTCTTAAACAAAATTATTTTTTGAAATTTGTACTGTTATGCGCTGATGAGTATTTTCAAATAATGTTACAATTTGAGATATTATAATTTGACTTTTTCCGAGATTTACTGGTTTATCAGAAATTGGTATTCCTACGATTGGTTTTTCTCTATTCGTGTGAACAGTTTCGTCGTCAGAAATATCTCCGTCGTTGTTTTCGTTGTCAGGTTCGACTTGCAATGACATATTATCGTTTGTGTTAGAATACTTTTTATTAAAATCTTTTATATAATCGAAAATTCCTACAGATTCTTCGATAGTTTCATTAGCGTTAATTTCGATACGAGATGATGCGTATTTATATTATCTGGGATTTACAATGACTCTAAGCTACGTAATTCTATTTGAGCAAAAAATAATTTTCTCTTAGATTCATAATGAGATAACTTCAGATTTGCGTGTGGGGTTTTTATTAAAGAATTTTTTAAATCTAATTGAACATTAAAATCTTTTAGAGTATCATAGCCAATCAGGCCGTCAAAGAAGTGGTGAAATTTGAACAAATAAAATTTCATAGTTTTATTAACATTAAATTCTGGTAATGCCGGAATTTCAACACAGGAATCTCTTCTTGTTGTTTGAAATATGGAGGATATGGTAAAATTTTCTTTCATGATTTTATTTTTAAAATATTTTTTAGCTAAGTCGGGGTTCCAGAAAGATTTTGTGGCTTCGGTATCTATTAACAATTTTAACGGTGGATTCGAAATTTTGATAAATGGTAAATCTTTTTTGTCATAGGATATTCCACTCATGGGTATGGGTTTAGGTTGTATGGCTCGATTTGTTGTACCTT
The DNA here is from genome assembly GCA_963942605.1 of Poecilus cupreus. NCBI lineage: Eukaryota > Metazoa > Arthropoda > Insecta > Coleoptera > Carabidae > Poecilus > Poecilus cupreus. The sequence goes on along the minus strand of OZ012715.1, from coordinate 2,882,977 downwards.
GCGGTTTCCATACATTGACTGAGGACTGAGGTTTATTATTCCCAAATACTTGGTGATTAGTTAGGAATCGTGGTGGTGTTTGTGAATAACGGGGTTGTAATTGAATATGGTTGCTTGGGAATTGTTGGTGTTGATTATAAAATCGTTGTGATGGTTGTTGGACAATTTGAGGGTTTTAATACATTTGGGATGGTCGTTGAATTGATCTTTGAATTTGTCTCGAATTTTGAAATTTACTTTTATCAAAATGAGCACGTTGTAAGTGTCGGATGTTATCTTCTTAAATTATGTTCTGTCTGGCTTCCGCCAAGATTTTGGGTTTCATTGCGCGGATCGTCGAACCAAGGGGCTCTTTTAAACCGGCCAAAAACATTTTTAATGCATGGGTATTGTAAAAATTCTTTTTGACTGTTGCAATTCTCGTTGTACTTTCATGAACATCTACATAGTAATGCAAAGCACTTAAATTTGACATAATTCGTGTGTAAAATTGATAGGGGTTTTCATTATCTTTTTGCCTGAGTTGATCTAGATCGAACAACAGACCGTTTTCATCGCGTTGATCGCCGAAATGTGCGATCAAAGCATCTTTTACAGATTTCCAGTCTTTTGAGGTACACGTTGAATATACTTCACGTGCGGGTCCAATTATTTTGGCGTAAATGCCATAAATTACCGTTATGTTCTGAACACAATTTAAATTTTCTGGAGTTGCATCCCAATAAGTATTTATTAAAGTATTAGCTGTGTCTAAAAAGGCGGAGAGTTCCAATAGATTTCCATAGAATTTTAGAACGATGTCTAATAATTTAGATTTAAAATTTGGAACTACCATATTTACACAACTGTTATTTTCTAATTCAGCTTCTTTTATATCTAATGTTGAAAGTATTAAACTTAATTCTGTATCTTCTAAACTATTATTATAATCTAACTCGTTTTCACTTTCTTCGATAGAAATTGGTGAATTCGAGGAGTCTGTCATAGAAATGAAAGCAACTTACATTACCAATATAGCGATCTTCATCTCAGGTAGACTGTCTGCGATGGAATTCTTCTGGGATGAGGCGTTGATGCTGATGGGTTGATTCGCGATGAACGCCCTTCAGATGTTGGTTGGTTCTTGTTTTGTTGAATAAACAGTTGATACTGACGGATTATTCGCGATGAATTTCCTTTCAATATCCTACCGACTGCGCCACTTAATTGATAAGAACTTGGATATTGGTTTTTAAAAACTTTATTTTTGCTCAGGAACAGAGAGGCAAACACATAAAAGAAATATGAATCTTCCTCAGCAGGTAGACGTTAGGTAACATAACATATATATGGTTTTTTGTAATTGCTTTTGCAACCTGGCACAGAACACTTTCGTGGCATCTGTAATGTTGAATTGTTTACGTTAAGAAACATTAAAATTATCAAATAATATATACTGTATTTTCGCCTTTTATAATTTACCAACATTTACATTTATTATAAATTGATTTTAAAGACGAAAAATAATAATTTTGTCCACCAAACCTCAATCAGCACTCTATACGATTTCAACTACGCACACTGTTGCTTGTAAGTGAGCCAAGCGTTATGCCTTACGCTGTGCCGTCAGAGTCGCTATCGCCGCGCTGTTCCAGGCGAGTCAACGAAGTTGTAACCACACATAAGCGTAAACGAAAAAAATTTCTTACTGTCATATTGTGCTCAGTTTGTACTGCTTTGTGCTTAAAATATTTTAATTTGTGCAATAATTTTAATGCACTTTTTTTAAAACAATTCACTTGGGGTTACAAGTTCGTAGTACAACCACAATTTTTGTGCTGGTCATTTTGTTCATTGTATTGTAATGTGCTCGATTTGTGCTACATTGTGCAAAAAATATTTTACTTCAAAAATGTTTACTTAGACTAATATTAATTATTGCAATATGGGGTTACAACTTGTAACTGTGTAACCACATTTTTTTGTGCATCCAATTTTTTTGATATTTTTAAATCTAGTTCAATTTGTGCTTCTTTGTGCTGTATGAAATATTTTCGAAATCTCATTATTTTTTTAATATAAATGACATTTCATTTGTCGGGTTACAACTCTGTAACCGCAATTAGTATAATATAGATCATCAATGAAAAATTGCTATTAATATATATGTGCTTAACTTGTTCTCTCTTGTGCACAACAAATATCAATGATATCTTTACAATAAATCCGGAAATTGACAAATAAACTAATTTTAATAAAGTGCACGATATGAAATTCATTTTAAATAAATATAATAAATAAATAGAGTCTGAAAACATATCATAAATATTTTAGAAGTCAATTGGAGTCAAAAAGTCTTTATAAACATATATTCCTAATTCAACCGTTAATGAGATAGGTAATGTTGATTTTATATTTTTTCATGTGAACAACTCTTGTTAGACTGTAGATGATATTTCTTAACATACTGTTTTTAATACATAAGTAAGTTTTTACAATAAACAATAAAACCACATATTTGGAAATAAGCTCTTATTTGATTAAATATATAATAACAAATTAATCATCCAATTTACCATAAATCAATAAATGGGGGACTATTGATGCACTTGTTGTTTGTAGTACTATAGTAGGTTTTAAGTCATCATATATCTCTCAGGTGTTATCACGTTTATTATAAACAACATAATGACCCAAATAACCCGATTCAGATGCAATATAACTTATTACAGATTTTAGGGAGTACGGTAACGTTTCTATTTTTATTAGTAAACGAATTTCATTAAAATTATAAGTAAAATAATTATTAGTAATAATACCAACATTGCACAAATAATTTGTATCTGGCGTAAAGGTTAAATCGATAAAAATATGTTTATTGAAGTTCCTATTTATGGTAACAATGTTGCCGCAAAATGATTTCTTAATCTTCAATGGTGAACAAAAATTACCATTTTTTAGGACACCAATTTTACTTTTTTTAGAAGTCAGATACCAATTTCACGCTTCTTATTTGATTTCGTGATCAATCCGCACCAATTTTCAGTTTATATTATTATATTTCTAAATATAAAGTTCCATATGAATCGCGTAAAATATATTCTAGCATTGTAGAAACATTTTTGGTACTAATAATTGGGAAACCAACTTATGGTAAAAAAAAAAATCGATATTCGGCATTGTATGATAGTTGGGATGTTAACAATTTTTTTTAGTTCAGCAATTATAACTATTTAATATTCTAATCAGTTGACAATTAACATGGAAAACAGTATATAAACAACTACCATATATAGCCTATCCGATGTTCACTTGAAGAATTATAAAATCAAGAGTATCTCTTTTACGGTTGAATTTGGAATATGTATGTTTATATAGACTTTTTGACTCCAATTGACTTCTAATAGTATATTATGATACAAGTGTATAAGTAAGCTTTTAAAGCACGTACGACGAGTTTAAGAGCACGACGCGAAGCGTTTACTAACACTGTAGCGTGTTTTAAACACAAATTATGATGCAGGTATAATAATAGTTATTTACGATACAAGTACGTAAAGCTAGTCTTTAGTCACGAAAGGGTCAATTAAAACCCTGACCCCTGAGTGACTAAAGACGCTTTACGTATGTGTATCGTACAAAAGTTTATCTACGATATAATGAAAAACCCAAAAAAATATTAAAAAAAATATTTTTATTTATGAAGTAGGATCACAATATTAAATGAGAAGTTTGCCATGATAACAAAAATTTGCAAATTTGGCGTGTTTAAAAGTTTTAATCACTCGTTGCTTGGCAACCCGTGACTGCCGGTGACTAATGGGATCGTGTTACTAAACAACCGTTTTACAAACTTGAAACTAACAGTTATACATCAATTTTACACACTATCGTAGATAAAAAATATTTATGATATTGTAGTAGTGTGCACGATTACTAAATAAAAGTTCATAAACGATTTTAATTTAAGTTTATTTTTACCAACTACTGTACAAAAATATAAATATATACATAAGTATGAAAGATTCGATAAGTGTGTAAAGCGTATGTAGTCGTAGCCGGAACCGGAGAGACTGGCCGTTCCTCGGCCTACCCTGGCAAGCGGGGGATATCGCACGCGGTCACCTCGTGATGCCCACGCCGTATACATCTGGGTTTCACGTGATAACTCCTGGTCGAGGGTAGTTAAAACGAGGCAATTGCTATGATGTCCAGGCTAGAACATCTGGCCTTCACGTGAACGCCGGGTTAGCCGCTAGCGGCCAAATTCCTCTCGGGAAAGTTTTGGCGAGCAATAGCGCGTTGTTTCCGAGCATACGCGCGGTTGCCACATCACCCTCTTGCCAGTGAAAACGCTGTAACAAAAAAAAAAAAAACAAAACAAACAAAATCAAAATCCCGCTTGGTAGCGGTCAGTGAATTGGACGCGGCGTCCGTATCTTGTTGTCGTCGTCGTATCGTTGCTGGTCGTGGTTGCACCGGTTGTTTGTGTACCGCCCGTCGCGGCGCTGGATGGTTCGGGACCGGTTGTAGTCTCGTTGCTGGCAGTCGCGGCGCTGGTCTTTTTGGCGGATGTAGGCATCAAAGTCTCTTCAGTGATTGTAAATGCGGGCTTCAGGCGGTCCACCGATATGCGAACGACCTTGTCCTTAATGCACAGGTCGAATGTCTTGTCTCCGCGTTTTACTACCTCGAATGGTCCGTCGTACGTTGGCTGCAGAGGACGTCGGACGGCGTCGTGGCGAACGAACACGCATGGGACAGTATGTAAATCTTTAAAAATGAAGACTCTTCTGTTACCATGTCGTCCAGGCTCGCATCTTCTCGCGTAGCTGTTGCACGTAGTCAGTGGTAAGTTGGGCGCGTTGAGAGTCAAAGAATTCGCCTGGGAGTCGTAATGACGCGCCGTACACTAGTTCTGCGGTGGACGCCTGAAGATCCTCTTTGAACGACGCTCTCATGCCCAACAATACTACTGGAAGGACATCCGTCCATGCCTCTGTTTCGTGGCATTTTATGGCTGCCTTGAGTTGCCGGTGGAGCCTCTCCACCATGCCATTTGATGCCGGGTGATACGCTGTTGTACGTAGGTGAGTCGCACCTATTAATTGATTGAGCTCATTAAATAAGCGCGACTCAAATTGTCGTCCTTGATCGGTGGTGATTTTCCGGGGGACTCCAAATCTAGCGATCCATTGGTTGACGAACGCTCGTGCCACCGTGGTTGCTTCGATATCGGGGAGAGGAATCGCTTCGGGCCACCTAGTGGAGCGGTCTACACATGTGAGGCAGTAGCGATACCCTCTTGATACGGGAAGCGGTCCCACGATATCAACATGGATGTGGTCAAATCGGTCGGCATTGATCTCGAACGTTCCCAGTGGCACTGTGACGTGCCGTGTCACTTTGGCCCTCTGGCATTGGATGCATGATCGCGCCCACTCGCGGAGATCTTTGTTCATACTTGGCCACACATAACGCTGTGTGACTAACTTCTGCCTAGCTCGCACTCCTGGGTGTGACAAACCGTGAAGACAATTGAATACTTGTCTGCGCAGTGTTGCACTGACGTAAGGGCGTACTGTGCCTGTAGATACGTCGCAGTAAAGTGCGTCGTCCGAGTCAGGTAGATGGATCTTTTTAAGTAGTAATCCGCTCTGCGGGGAGTTCAGCAGGTACTGCAGCTCACTGTCTTCGGTCTGGGCTTTAGCGAGCGTGCCACTGTTCACGGCGGCCGTGATTCCCTCGATCCGCGAAAGAGCGTCGGCTACATCGTTGTCGTGACCTTTGACATAACGCAAGTCCGTTGTGAATTGGCCTACAAAGTCTAAATATCGGAACTGCCGCGGTGTACATTTATCCGGTTTTTGGAGATAGGCGAAGGTCAGCGGCTTATGATCTGTGAAAATCGTTACTAGCCTGCCTTCAATCGAATGACGGAACCGTTTGACAGCTGCGTAAACCGCCAGAAGTTCGCGATCGTACGCGCTGTATTTCTTCTGAGCTGCCGTCAAGGCCTTCGTGAAGTATGCCAAAGGTTGCCACGCATCGCCGTTCCGTTGCTGCAGCGTCCCTCCGATTGCGTTGTCGGAAGCATCTACCATCATCGCCAGTTGCGCGCCCGGGATTGGATGAGCCAACAATGCCGCGTTCGCAAGTCCGAGTTTGACGGCCGAGAACGCGCTCTCGGCCTTCGCGGTCCACTCCACAGGCGCGCTGCCCTTTGTTGCCGGCCCGTGCAACAATACGTTCAGCGGTTGTTGCAATTTCGCGGCACCTGGAATGAACCTTCGGTAAAAATTCACCATTCCTAAAAACCGACGCAGTTCTTTAACAGTTTTTGGTTGCGGAAATTTGTGAATCGCTTCCACCCGATCTGGCAGCAGTTTGGTACCGGCTTCATCCACTAAGTAACCCAAGAATCGCACTGCACTTTGTCCAAATACGCACTTTTCAGGGTTGATTACTATCCCGTAATCCGTCAATCGCTGAAGCAGTACACGGACGTGCTGTTTGTGTTCGTCGACGTCACGGGATGCGATCAAAATATCGTCCAAGTAAGCGTAACAAAAGTCTAAGTCTCTGAGTGCCTCGTCCATAAAACGTTGAAACGTCTGCGCCGCGTTGCGCAGCCCGAATGGCATACGTGGAAACTCGTAGAGTCCAAAGGGAGTTATGATGGCGGTCTTCTCCACATCTTCGACTGCTACCGGTATTTGGTATGTATGCTCGCACCAGGTCAATGGTGCTAAAAACCTTCTTACCAGCTAGCGTATGTGCGAAATCCTCGATGTGAGGCATCGGGTACCTGTCCGGGATTGTTCTGTTGTTTAGAGCGCGGTAATCGCCGCAGGGTCGCATCCCGTCATTCTTCTTTGGAACCAGGTGCAGCGCGGAGGCCCAGGCGCTCTTGGAAGGTTCTACGATTCCTTCGTGCAGCATAAGCTGGAATTCCTTCTTCGCTGCTTGCAAGCGGTCGGGCGCGAGTCTCCTTGGTCTGCAAAACACCGGTGGGCCGGGCGTCGTGTGAATGTAGTGCACTACGTTATGTTTCACTGTTTTGTTGGAACCGTGTGGTCGTGTCAGATCAGGAAACTCGCGGAGAATATTTTCATAATCCGATTTTCCGCGCACCGACTTCACTGAGTCACTAGCACTCGAGTCTCTCACAGCCACACCTTGCGATATTAAGTTTGTGTTATTGTCAATTAATTGTTTGTTACGTATGTCCACTAGTAAACCGAAATGGGATAAGAAATCTATTCCAATTATTGGTTTATCCACATCTGCTACAACGAACCGCCACACAAAATCACGTCTTAGTCCAAAGTTCACTTTTATCGTTATTGTGCCGTACGTCGCGATTGGGCTGTTATTTGCTGCGTATAATACGTTCGCGCTTTTTAGCCGACGACCACTTGTTTTTACCCGTGGGAAAACACACAAATCCGCACCAGTGTCTATTAAAAAAGCGATTTTCGTGGACTTGTCGGTGACGTAGAGGCGACGCGGAGTGGAGCCATCGCTGATCGCCTTGGTCAACGATGGTTGTTGTCGTTTCCCGCCGCGCGATTGCAAGGACTGCGGCACTGCGTTGCCTTGTCACCGAATGTGCGGTGGTACCAGCAGTCGCCATCTTGAGATTTTTCACGCTAGTTCGACATACTTTGACCTCGACGCCGTGATGGTGTAAGTCCGCGCTGCTTCTGTTCCTGTCCTTTCTCTAGCCGATCCAAGCGGCTCATCATTTCTTGCGTACGGGCGCACAATTCCTTTACCGTCGCTTGCAGCTCATGATCGCGGAAGGAAACAGCCGAACATTGCATCGTGGACAAGATTTCGTGGATTTTATCCGCTGATTCCGCCACTTTACTCAAAGCGCAGTCAGCCTGTGTTGCCAAAATAGCTCGCATATTTTCCGGCAGGCGGCTCAGCCATAGTGAACGTAGGAAATCGTCGGACACCGTTGTTCCCGCTAACCTGCGTAGGTGTCGCAGAAACTGCGACGGATTGCGGTCTGCTATTTCTTCCCGTTCAAGGAGCTGTTTGAGTCTCTGTTCCTGGGAGACGGACAGACGTGAAATCAAGGCCTCTTTGATACTTGAGTACTTATTGGAGGCAGGTGGGTTAATTAGCAGGTCCTCGACTTCCTCTATTTGCGTTGAATCCAATGCACCGATGACGTACGTGTACTTCGTACCGTCTGCCGAGATACCTGCTTGCGCGAATTGGGCTTCCAGCTGTATGAACCACAGCGTTGGTTTTGCCACCCAAAACGGAGGTACCTTGACGCTGATACGCGCGACATCGTCCGTGGTGGCTGGTACATTATCAGGCATGTTGAACGCACTTAAACACACAAATTCTCAAACTATTCGTACGCGTTTGTGGTAGAGAATTTTTAACCAAATCACGTCGGGGTCACCAATTTGTAGTAGTGTGCACGATTACTAAATAAAAGTTCATAAACGATTTTAATTTAAGTTTATTTTTACCAACTACTGTACAAAAATATAAATATATACATAAGTATGAAAGATTCGATAAGTGTGTAAAGCGTATGTAGTCGTAGCCGGAACCGGAGAGACTGGCCGTTCCTCGGCCTACCCTGGCAAGCGGGGGATATCGCACGCGGTCACCTCGTGATGCCCACGCCATATACATCTGGGTTTCACGTGATAACTCCTGGTCGAGGGTAGTTAAAACGAGGCAATTGCTATGATGTCCAGGCTAGAACATCTGGCCTTCACGTGAACGCCGGGTTAGCCGCTAGCGGCCAAATCCCTCTCGGGAAAGTTTTGGCGAGCAATAGCGCGTTGTTGCCGAGCATACGCGCGGTTGCCACAATATATTTTAAAATATATTTATTTAAAATGCCTTTCAAGGAAGCACAAGTTGAGCTCATATATATTAATAGCAAATTTTCATTGATGTTCTAAATTACACTAATTGCGGTTACAGAGTTGTAATCCGTCAAATGAAATGTCATTTATATTAAAAAAATAATGAGATTTCGAAAATATTTCATACAGCACAAAGAAGCACAAATTGAACTAGATTTAAAAATATCAAAAAAATTGGATGCACAAAAAAATGTGGTTACACAGCGAAGTTGTAACCCCATATTGCAATAATTAATATTAGTCTAAGTAAACATTTTTGAAGTAAAATATTTTTTGCACAATGTAGCACAAATCGATCACATTACAATACAATGAACAAAATGACCAGCACAAAAATTGTGGTTGTACTACGAACTTGTAACCCCAAGTGAATTGTTTTAAAAAAAGTGCATTAAAATTGGTGCACAAATTAAAATATTTTAAGCACAAAGCAGCACAAACTGAGCACAATATGATAGTAAGAAATTTTTTTCATTTACGCTTATGTGTGGTTACAACTTCGTTGACTCGCCTGGAACAGCGCGGCGATAGCGACTCTGACGGCACAGCGTAAGGCTTAACGCTTGGCTCACTTACAAGCAACAGTGTGCGTAGTTGAAATCGTATAGAGTGCTGATTGATGTTTGGTGGACAAAATTATTATTTTTCGTCTTTGAAATCAATTTATAATAAATGTAAATGTTAGTAAATTATAAAAGGTGAAAATACAGTATATATTATTTGATAATTTTAATGTTTCTTAACGTCAGAGCTGGGCAGTAGTTAACTACAAAGTAGTTAAATTACTAACTTAACTACTTTTTAATCATAAGTAATTGTATTTGAATAACATTATAAAAAAGTATTTGTAATTGGTATTCGCCGGATTTTTGTGAAAATATTCTGAAATTCATTTTATTTAGTAGTTAAATACTTTTTCTAATTACTAAGAATAGTTTAACTACTTAGTAGTAATTTAATTACTTCTTTTAAATACATTGATTTTATATCTACTTTATACTGTCTGTATCTAACAGAATATATCGTATAAAACAGGGGTGGGCAACCTTTTGTATAACAGGGGCCAGAATAAGATTTACATTTCGTACGCGGGCCGAAGTTGTTAATTGGCACATTTTTGTTACTTATATTTTTTTTCTGAAAATATAATAAACAATAATAAAACAAAATTAACTAAGCACTACATTTATTTCTTGATTTAAACTCGACGAATTATATCGAAAATTAAACTGTCAACCTCCCCTTTTTGGGTACTAACCTAATTTAAAATTTTTGTTTTTGAAAATATTTATTTATTTTTTCTTCTAAAGATCTCGCGGGCCGGATTGGAACTTTACGCGGGCCGGAGTTGGCCCGCGGGCCGGAGGTTGCCCACCCCTGGTATAAAACATGTCTAAGCTTGTTCATTTGCAACGGAATATTGGTTCTGTTGTGACGATCCGGTCCCTCCTGTCACATTTTTAATCCGGCAACTTGCATCTGAAAGTAACTGTCATGTAAATTAGGAAATATGTATTCAAATATATTTACCTGTACTGTGTGGTCATTGGAAAACTCCGAATGCATTTTTTCCATACACTACAACTTCTGTATTTTTACTCTGTGACATTCCGTTCTAGGTTAGACATTCTTGTCGATGACAGTTCCGATGACAGTTACTGCTGTTGCCATCTAGCGGCAAGTTGTGTAAACATGAATATTGTTTTTTTGTATTTAAAATATAATATTTAAGGATTGATATATTTCTAATACAGGCTGGGCCATTTTAAGTTGCGTTCAGGAATATCTCGGAAAAGAAGCATCGGATGAAAAATCCAAAAAACACGACTAAAATATTTTCGAGGGGGACATCCCATGACACCAAATTCAACCCCCCCGCCCCAACCCTGGTGGGGTGGGGAGGGGGTAACTTTGAAATCTTAAATGGGAACCCCAAATTTTTTTGCAGATTCGCATTCTACGTGAAAAACGGAATTCAGTGACATCAAAATTTTTGCCCCAGCCCACCCCCCCCCCCCCCCGGGCCAGTTGGGTGGTGGGAAACTTTCAAATTGGTTACGGGAACACCCACTTTTTCTCAAAGATTCGCATTCTACGTTAACAACTACATGCAGTACCATCAAAATTTTCACCCCTGCCTCCACCCCGACCCTGGAAGGTGGGGTGGGGGTGAGTATGAAAACTTAAATCGGAACCCCAAATTTTTTTACAGATTCGCATTCGGCGTGAAAAACTAAATTCAGTAACATCAAAATTTGCGCCCCTGTCCCCCTCCCCCGTGCCGTGCACCCCGTTGGTTAGATGCGAGGGGACTCGAGAATTGGATCGAATCTTCGAGAAAAAGTGGGTGTTCCCGTAACCAATTTGAAAGTTTCCCACCACCCAACTGGCCCGGGGGGGTGGGCGGGGGCGAAAATTTTGATGTCACTGAATTCCGTTTTTCACGTAGAATGCGAATCTGCAAAAAAAAATTGGGGTTCCCATTTAAGATTTCAAAGTTACCCCCTCCCCACCCCACCAGGGTTGGGGCGGGGGGGTTGAATTTGGTGTCATGGGATGTCCCCCTCGAAAATATTTTAGTCGTATTTTTTGGATTTTTCATCCGATGCTTCGTTTCCGAGATATTCCTGAACGCAACTTAAAATGGCCCATCCTGTATATTAAATTATGTTATATGTAAAACTGTTGCGAGGCTTAGTAATATTTGTGCAATTTAAAAGTCAGTATTTAATAAAGAAAACAATTATTGCCTTCCCCCCCCCCCCCCAAAACTTAATTGTTGTCATTTGTTTGACATGATTAAGTGGGCCTTGCACTGGGTATAAAAGGCGCGCCGCGAAGCGATTATAATCAGTCGAGATCAGTCCGACTCGTTGAGCTGATCACTACTAAAGACTGTGGCCCTCCTGGTCTTTAGGAAGATATTTTTGGTTAAGGTTTTCCTGACCGAAAATAAATCAGCAATCAGATTGAGGTTTCTGAGTAAACGTTTTTAAAGATTGTGGCCTTCCTAATCTTTAAAAACTAGAAGGTGGGTTGCTCACCGAACCGTTACAAAACGTGATACCGTCACCCGTTAAACCGTCAAACACAAAACGTCCGCATTTTCCGTATACTTTCTGACCGTTTCCGTACCAATAAAGCCTCACAACATTTTTCTCTTCACTGTCTCTCTTTTCACATGTTCCTGTATTATATCTTACATTATTGAAATAAAAACATTTGTAAATTACATCTTGTGTCGTCTAATAATCCGGCCCGTCTCCACTGTTAGCTATCCCGCGCACGAAGTTCTTTCTTTCAGCTTCAACACCGACTGATTGGCGCCCGAACGTATACCGACCGACTGACGCTGAAGAAGGACTCGTCACAATTTTGACACTCGAACAGGGAGTCGTCACACTGTATAGTTACTTGCTCCTCAGCGGATTGTGTTAAATTTAATATGTCTAAAGAGGTAAGTGTCCTCCATTCCATACATATCAATATTTTGTATTATTTAAATCACAAAAAATAAATTGGAATTTACTAAACTGCATGTTCCGGTTTTGAAGATGAGCCTTTCCCAGGAGACAGTGACAAAGATCCAGAAAAATTGCCGTCCTCGGTAAAAAAAGAAAATTGTCAATTAAAGATTATTTATAAACCGATCAAACGAGTTTGGAATTTGATCAAAACACATTCCTTTTAGAGACAGTAAAAGCCGCAAAAATAGAAATTTTCTTTAAGAATTACTATAAATTTAATTACTCTACTTGTAAACATTGTAAAAATATGTTCAGTTCAAAATTTAGTTAAGGTTCCAAAGAACTATAATCAGCTATAATATGCCTAAATATTAATAGAATTACTAATTAATTTTATCGATAATCACGATTGAATCAAGCAATAAAAATATATCCACACGAATCTTCATAAATAAAATTGAATTCAATATTTCTTTACTAAACTATAGTGACTCTTAAAAAAAGTGAACGGTTGTGTTTGAATCAAATTTAGTCTTTTCGGACTCAATAGATTCATTCTAATGCTGGCTATAATTTTCATTAGTACAATTATCCCTTGTCGAATTAATTTTAAACGTATTTAAATACTAAGGAGTTTAATTCTTTTTTTGACGAGTAGTTAGTAGTTGTAACTTAATTACTTTTTAGAAGTAGTTTGCCCAGCTCTGCTTAACGTAAACAATTCATCATTACAGATGCCACGAAAGTGTTCTGTGCCAGGTTGCAAAAGCAATTACAAAAAACCATATATATGTTATGTTACCTAACGTCTACCTGCTGAGGAAGATTCATATTTCTTTTATGTGTTGCTCTGTTCCTGAGCAAAAATAAAGTTTTTAAAAACCAATATCCAAGTTCTAATCAATTAAGTGGCGCAGTCGGTAGGATATTGAAAGGAAATTCATCGCAAATAATCCGTCAGTATCAACTGTTTATTCAACAAAACAAGAACCAACCAACATCTGAAGGGCGTTCATCGCGAATAAACCCATCAGCATCAACGACTCATCCCAGAAGAATTCCATCGCAGACAGTCTATTGGTAATGTAAGTTGCTTTCATTTCTATGACAGACTCCTCGAATTCACCAATTTCTATCGAAGAAAGTGAAAACGAGTTAGATTATAATAATAGTTTAGAAGATACAGAATTAAGTTTAATACTTTCAACATTAGATATAAAAGAAGCTAAATTAGAAAATAACAGTTGTGTAAATATGGCAGTTCCAAATTTTGAATCTAAATTATTAGACATCGTTCTAAAATTCGATGGAAATCCATTGGAACTCTCCGCCTTTTTAGACACAGCTAATACTTCAATAAATACTTATTGGGATGCAACTCCAGAAAATTTAAATTGTGTTCAGAACATAACGTTAATTTATGGCATTTACGCCAAAATAATTGGACCCGCACGTGAAGTATATTCAACGTGTACCTCAAAAGACTGGAAATCTGTAAAAGATGCTTTGATCGCACATTTCGGCGATCAACGCGATGAAAACGGTCTGTTGTTCGATCTAGATCAACTCAGGCAAAAAGATAATGAAAACCCCCATCAATTTTACACAAGAATTATGTCAAATTTAAATGCTTTGCATTACTATGTAGATGTTCATGAAAGTACAACGACAATTGCAACAGTCAAAATGAATTTTTACAATACCCATGCATTAAAAATGTTTTTGGCCGGTTTAAAAGAGCCCCTTGGTTCGACGATCCGTGCAATGAAACCCAAAATCTTGGCGGAAGCCAGACAGAACATAATCTCAGAAGATAACATCCGACACTTACAACGTGCTCATTTTGATAAAAGTAAATTTCAAAATTCGAGACAATTCAACGACCATCCCAAATGTATCAAACCCTCAAATTCTCCAACAACCATCACAACGATTTTATAATCAACACCAACAATTCCCAAGCAACCATATTCAATTACAACCCCATTATTCACAAACACCACCACGATTCCCAACTAATCACCAAGTATTTGGGAATAATAAACCTCAGTCCTCAGTCAATGTATGGAAACCGCAAGGTACAACAAATCGAGCCATACAACCTAAACCCATACCCATGAGTGGAATATCCCATGGTTCTTTTCCAAAACCCTCATTCCAACAAAGCCAAAATTACACAGTAGAATAGAATGTTGACCAACACATTCAAGATTATGACGATCAAAAATACGAATACTGTGAAACCGACTGTACTCACTATGACTTACAAAACAACAATTATTCTTATTATCCCGAAAATATTGAAAATGATGTTTATGAAACCTCTATCGAAGAAGAACAAAATTTTCGCGAATCCAGCCAAATGGCGAACCAAACGTAGAGTTACATTCAATGTATAACAAAAAAGATTTACCATTTATCAAAATTTCGAATCCACCGTTAAAGTTGTTAATTGATACCGAAGCCACAAAATCTTTCTTGAACCCCGACTTAGCTAAAAAATATTTTAAAAATAAAATCAAGAAAGAAAATTTTACCATAACCTCTATATTTCAAACAACAAGAAGAGATTCCTGTGTTGAAATTCCGGCATTACCAGAATTTAATGTTAATAAAAATATGAAATTTTATTTGTTCAAATTTCACCACTTCTTTGACGGTCTGATTGGCTATGATACTCTAAAAGATTTTAATGTTCAATTAGATTTAAAAAATTCTTTAATAAAAACCCCACACGCAAATCTGAAGTTATCTCATTATGAATCTAAGAGAAAATTATTTTTTGCTCAAATAGAATTACGTAGCTTAGAGTCATTGTAAATCCCAGATAATATAAATACGCATCATCTCGTATCGAAATTAACGCTAATGAAACTATCGAAGAATCTGTAGGAATTTTCGATTATATAAAAGATTTTAATAAAAAGTATTCTAACACAAACGATAATATGTCATTGCAAGTCGAACCTGACAACGAAAACAACGAAGGAAATATTTCTGACGACGAAACTGTTCACACGAATAGAGAAAAACCAATCGTAGGAATACCAATTTCTGATAAACCAGTAAATCTCGGAAAAAGTCAAATTATAATATCTCAAATTGTAACATTATTTGAAAATACTCATCAGCGCATAACAGTACAAATTTCAAAAAATAATTTTGTTTAAGACGTTATTAATTTCGTTAAAAATTATATCGTCCCAAAAGTTAAATATTGTCTGTATTTTGAAGACCCTATGTATGAGAAGTTTAGTTTAGTTATTCAAAAATACTTTAAAAATTCTGAATTAAATTTTGTAAGATACACTCAGAAATTATTAGATGTTGAAGATCCGTTAGACGTTAAAGAAATAATTCAAAATTACCACGAAAGCAAGACGAACCACCGAGGTCTTGACGAGACCGAGAATCAAATAAAGAAAAAATACCACTGGCCTCACATGCGTAAATCAATTCAAACTTACATTAATGTATGCGAAATCTGTTTAAAAACAAAATAGAATCGTGTGCCTATAAAATCAAAATTTAATATAACTCCTACGCCAACAAAACCATTCGAAATATTACGTATTGATTCGAGAACTTTAGAAAAACAAAAATTCCTAACAATTATAGACGCATTTTCAAGATACGCGCAAGTATACAAATTAAATTCTGTTCAAGGTATAGGAGTCGTTAATAATCGTATTAAGTATTTTACACACCATGGAATACCTGATCAAATTGTTTCCAACAACGGCTTAGAATTTAAAAACTCACTAATCAAAGAATTACTAGAAGTTCATAAATGGAAACTTCACTTTATTAGCTCGCAACACCCAGAGTCAAACGGACTAATCGGGAGATTTCATTCCACATTAGTCAAACATTGTTAAATAATATTAAAATTAATTACGCACTTCTGGCTTATAACTCTATTCATTCCGTAACAAAATTAAAACCGTTATAATTAACAGGACATCTTGACATAAATTCGCCTTTGGACATAGAATTAGAAAAACAATTTAATAATAAATTATAAAGAAAAAATAATACTATTATATAATAAAATTAGGGAATTAAATGAAAAGAATAAAGAAAAAACAATTAATTATGCAAATAAAAATCGTGAAGAGCTTCCTGAAATTCCAGATACCGTTTACGTGAAAAATAAGCGGAAACAAAGTAAAACTAATAATAAATATAAAAAGGAAGAAAATAAAACAATTGATCCGAATTATAAAACAGGCAAAATTAATCCCGAGCACGGCAATGCCTCAAAAATCATCCACTTATCAAACATTAAAAGACCAAGACAAAAGACTTACAGTTTCAAAACTAAACAAAAACAAAATAAAAATAAATTCTCTATTTTGGAAAACAAAACACTGAAAAAACTTCAATTGTTACAGACTTGTGAACTTACACCTGACAAAAGCACAAGAAGTACAGATTCAGAACTTACAGACTAATCCTGGAATCCTTCCTTTTAAATTAGGTCATGCAAAAATCAAAACAGCCTCATATTTTCCTTTATTATATTGATCTTAAATCTATCAAAAATCGTATTGACTTATTAAATGATACAAACAGAATACAGAAAATTACACACCTTTTACCCAGGAAAACGGTATAAACGAGGGTTAATAAACCCATTAGGATCACTTATTAAATTTATCCCTGGTAACATGGACCATGACGATGCTCAAGAAATTCATAATAACATTTTAAAATTAGAAACAGATCATAATAAAATAGTTACAACATTAAATAATCAGATTTCACTATCAAAACATATGATGAACATATATAAGACCATGACACTGATTATTAAAAATCGAAAGAATTAATTCAATCAATTAATAAAGAAAAATTTTTATTTTCCCATTTTCTACAGACACAAGAAATTTTGGAAGAAATTAAATTTAATTTTGATTCATTATTAAATTATTTAGAGGAAATAGAAAACGCAGTAACATTTGCTAATCTAGAAGTTGTACACCCAAGTATTATTTCTTATCAAGAATTAAAAGATATTGTTGAAGAATTATATTCACTTTATGATAATAAACAGCTGTTATTTTCAAATATCAATGACATTTCTAAATATTATAAAGTTATCAAAATTAAAGTTTTTATTTTAAATGAAAAAATAATGTTTTCACTTGACTTTCCCTTAATTCACCCGGAAACCCTAGATCATTATCATTTATTTTCAATCCCTAGTTCTAACTAAACAACTATTATTCCTCCCGCTACATACCTATCCATAAGCAACAACGTTTATCAATATAGCAACGAAGAATGCGTAGATCTGCAATTCGAATTTCTCTGTAGAAGCACCAGTTCAAAGGGATGAAGAATGCCTAACTTCAATCTTATCATCAGAAGTCACAGTAACCAGCTGTCAACAAATACCAGTCAAAATCAATCATCAAGTAATATTACAAATCAATGAAGCACATTACATCGCCATATTCCCAAAACTTCAAAGAGTACAAACTACGTGTAAACAAAATGCGATAGTTTCTTTAAAAGGGACTTATCTAATGATCGTACCACCCAACTGCTCAATAAAAATATCATCGTACGTTTATGAAAATAAACTGAAGACTATTCCAGGGCATCCAGTGAGTTTACAAAAAATCAATATGCGAAACTCAACAGTACCACAAATAGAAAAATTAAATTTGGATAAAGTTTCTCTCGATAAATTACATCAATTACAACTTCAAGAGTTAGAAGAATTCCCAATTGAATCGAGCAATACACAGAGAGTTTGTTCCTAGTAAGAATGCTGGAGTTTGTAAGTATCATTTTCATGAAAGATATTTGATTACTGAAGATAGAATTGTTCGTGACGATGGTACTATTTTGGTAACAAATAGAAATATGTCAAAATTATCAAACGATGCGGTGCCTTCAATTTTTGCTACTCAGCCATCCTACATGAGTACCAATCCGTCAATGAAAAGAAAAGATCCTGCTATAAGACAAAAAGAAAAAGAAAATAATATTGAAGCTAAAAAGAAAAAGAAGGAAGAAGAAGCTGAAGAAAAAACAAAATTGCATTTTATTTAGATTATAAAACTAAGTATAACTCGCATATACAAACAACGAATGTATTAATAATTGAGAAAGATAATTGCACTTTGTAAAAGTAGTCACGAATAATGAATTACCAAAAATAGTATTTTCCTGTGAGTTGAATTCTCAGTTACAAATTACAACTTCATGTAATGATGTATTAGAAACCAAAAAATTTAAGTCAATTTTGGGAAATAACTTATGTTGCGATCGTTGGCCCAAGTTAAACTAATTATTAAATAAATTATTGTTAATTTCAAGCAAAAACGAAATTGAAAGCATAAACAACATATGGATATGTTTTTGTATATACTTCTTACCTCCCACTTATATTCTATAAACAAGATATTGTGGTTGGTCCAAATTTTCAAATGTGAGTATTATATATTTTTTTAAACATATATTACAAAGTACAAAAGAAGAAACAAGTCATGTTTCTCCGTAAGCCAGAAAAGATTTTGAAAATAAAAGATAGCCATTTAATTCGTCTTTATGAGAAGCAAATTTTATGTTATGTACAAAAGTTCAATATCTTTGATATTGAACGAAATAGAAGCTAGTTTATACAATACGAACAGCATTTTAAAATGGCGGCATATGATAGTCAGACGCGTCCAGCAGCCTTACTCTCTGACGTCACGGAAACGCTGTTCCAGGCCTGTAGAAGGCAATGGTAGTTCGTTATCCAACACATCTGCGCTTACGTAACTATAGTTACGTCACGTACATACTGATACAAAAGTTAGTCCCTATTTTTGATATTTCTCGTAAATAGTTAAATAGAAATAAGTGTTTTTTTTTTTTAAATAATAAAATAATAATAATAATGGTGAGCTGTGCGGCAGACAAATACGAAATTATCCTTTTTTACGTACGTAATTAATACTTAAACCTAAAACTTTTGACATTTGTTCAATCACTGCATTTAATATAAAACTGTAGTGTATTTCACATTATAATCATTAAAATGTAAATGAATGCATAAGTTTGGCAATGAGAAACGATGCCATTATTTCTTTCTCTTATTTGTATGTCAGTTTTCCTATAATTAATTAATGCTACGACACAAACTTTTTGAACGTACTGTACGACAAGTATAGAGATACCTGTGGGTCGCTTTCTCTCTCTTGGCTCGCATTTACAACGCTACTGTGTGTTCCAATATTACTATATTTCAGTGTATTTATGATGGTTTTTAAGTATTTTAAAATTATTTGAATTGCAATATAATTTATGATAGTTATCTTAGAATTTTTTTGTTTTGTTCATTCAATCGCAGAATGTATTACTATAAGCTAATACCTCTATTATTAACCCATACTTGAAGAAATTTAAAGAAATACCCGTTTATACGATCGTTTAGCTACAAGACAATTACCAAAAAACAATTTGAGTCACAGTTATTCTGAGCTCATCTAAAACTCAATACGAATTTTTTTCTGAAGTATTCTTGAGTTCGAAGAAAATTTTCACAGATTAAATACATGTATGGTGTGTCAATATTTTAAATTATCGAATTAAGTTTTGTTGTAAAATGAGTAATTATAATTGACAATATTTAATTTACAAATTTTGTGCAATTCATATGTGTAAGTAAACATTGAAAAATTATTATTTGTACGAGGAAATATGTTAGAAAAACTTCTTAACTCATATATCAACATTATTGACTCCAAAATACTAATTTAGAATATTTAGTCACATTTGCTTTTCAATACCACTACGTGTATTTACTTTTTCGACATAGGAATTATTTTATTAAACTAACTTCTCAAAATAAATTATATGATTGATACAAAATGATTGAGATATCTTACTATATTTTCCGATTAAAAAATTGTTCTAAATTTTGTAATATCAGGTATTACTTGAACTGGAATTTGTATTTATAACCATATTCAATTAAATTAAGTAAATATGCTTCCTGCAGAAATTTGTTATAATTTTGACCCTGTCTGGTATTATGACAAATGTATTATTATCCGTAGTTCTTTTGAGAAGCAAATCTGTATTTTAAAATATTTTCCAAGTCAATAATGCTGAAATATAAGTTACATTTTCTTTGTACAAATAATAATTTTCACAGTTTACTTATATAAATTGTACAGTACTTGTCAATTGAATATAGATATTTTTAATTACTAATTTCACAACAAAATGTATTTGTTATTATTCGTTGAGGAAAAAACTGCGGAAATAAATCCGTTACGAAAACATGAAAGTTATGCAATTTTTTTTTTTATAATTTTGTTTAATAAAATAAGTAAATATTTTAAAATATAATCTAATTAAATAATGCAAAGCATTAAAACACCAAGAATATATTTAATTTTGTTGAAAAAATTTTGAGAAACCAAGGTTTTGGAATAAAAGTTCAGGTAATAATCTTTTGTTTTCTACTGGTGCCTCAGAAAGAGAAATGTAATTAGTTGTAAGTGAATTTTGAGAAATTCACTAATTATCATAAACAGGAATTTAGCACTACATGATTGTCAAACAAGTATTTTGCTTGAAACAGTCTACAACATAATTTTCTTTAAAGTTATGGTCAGTAATTTTAATAAAAATTAATGAATTACAGTACCAAAATGTAACATATTTATTAATATTTCACAAATTCAAATAAATATTTGGTATTACAAAATAAATTATGGTGATTAACTTTGAAAGAAATTTTTGATTTGTAATAAAAAAATATGTGTACTAGCTAGTATTTGTCATTTCTTTGAAATAAATATCTTACAATCCCTATGAAAATTGTTATTGTCATAATTATACTGCTTTCATAGTGTATGGGTTACTGGGACCCATTTGTCGCAAGTAAATATTAGCAAATAAGTTTTGTTTTGAAATTAATAGTTAAAAATAATGTAACTGTAATACATTTCATATTGTGTGCACTATGTATTACTGATGTAAAAGCCGTTTGTAATTGTTTCAATTTCAAATAGTATTTTCTGACTTTCTAACATTAATACCGTGGATAGTCTAATAATATAATAATAAATTTTGTACTGAAATTATGGTCAATGCGATCTAAATAATATTTTTTAACTTTATGTAACTTTATTAACAATATAAAAACATTCAAATCAGTCTGTAATCTTATAAAACTGTAAAACCTGCAATTGTTCACGAGGTTTTCTAAAACAGAAATTCAAACGGTAAAACACGGATTACCTTTGTTTAAAATGAATATATAAATATCTTTGCCTTACAAATCATCACCTATCACGTGATGTACGTATATACGAATATTTTTGAAAATGCAAATATAGTAGGGAAAGATAGAGAGTTCTGGCACTCCACCCGGTGGATTCTCCATAAGAGCAATGAGTGCGAGAGAGAACGCAATAGTTCATTCATAAATTTGTGTCTGTCTTTGTCTAATACTATATCGTAGTAAAGGTAATACGTAGTACAGGTGATACGTAGCCGATAACAGGTAATACGTAGTAAAATAGTAAGGTAATACGTAGTAAAGGTGACAACAGGTAATATTAATAACAGGTATAAAGGTAATATGTAGTAAAGGTGATACCAGGTAGTAGATAGATTAAGATGATTAAGAAAAATTAAGAATAAGGACCGGAAGAGAGTTTTAATCACAAACGTCTTGAAGATGTGCCGGAAATGACGTATTACATGTAAAAAATATTTGGAAAAAACCCAAAGTATAATTTTTATTGTATTACCTATCTTTAGTAACACTCGGAGATATCACATGACCGCCGTATTTTATAAGGAAAAAGTGTAAAAAATAAAAAAACCAGAGCATAATTGTTTCTAGAACAATGTATATGGCTTATCTCACTCACTCACATGTCTTATCACATCCGTTGAATAAAATATAATAAATAGAACATTACTGTTTAATTGCTATCAGTCATAAGTGAGCCACCGGCAGTTAACTATAAAGTGTTATACAATCTACAATAATGATTGAATGTGTGAAGTGCAAAAAAACTTTTGTAAGTAGAAGTAATCTGTTCCGACATATGAAAGTATGTTATGGAGACGGAACGGCAAACTTTAATTGTGCTTTATGTACAATGTCGTTTACACGTAATGATGCACGTAAACGGCATATGAAAAATAAGCATTACGACAACGGTAAGTTAACAATTTTGAGGAAATAATAGTTTATTAATTATACTTTAAATTTAGATGCTGAAAACAAGAAAAATAATGCACCACCACCCATAAAAAAAATTAAGCTAGCAGAGGTCCAACAGCAACAGCAGAAATCCAACCTGTATTGTGCACTATGCGATGAGAGGTTTACAACAAAATTCAAGTATATTGGACACTTGAGATCGCAGAAACATCTCAAACAGACTATCAAACCATACAAACAAGATGTAGTGGAAATTTGCAGCAGTTTTAAACAGCGAATTGCAAGTTACCGCATCAACGGGTCAGGAATTAATATTATCAAATTTTTACAAGACAATAAACCTATTATAAATGAATTAATTAAAACAATCATAGAATCATATAAGTCTGGTATTAAATTTAATTTAGAATTATTTGGTTTTTATATTAATGAAAAAAATCCAGCAGGTGAATTAAAATCTTTTAACTCTAAATTTCAAGAGGTATCACCTAGTATGAATCAATTTTCTGACGCTTATGATAATATGTGCTCCACTATAAAAACAAAATGTGAAGAATTTCAGGAACGGGATTCTGGGTGGACATTACGGGGAATATCTCACCTAGAATTTAATATTAATAAATATAAGCCAATTCGAGGTTCATCATTTATAAAATTACCTAAACAAATTCGAAATAAAAAAGCTGTTGTGAACGTACAAAATAGCGATGAATTTTGTTTTTTGTGGGCGGTTATGTCAGCTCTATTTGTCAATGTTAAAAACCCCCACCAAACATCATCATACCCACATTATAAAAAAGTTTTAAAATATGCTGGACTAGAATTCCCCATGAAAATTAAAAACATTTCAAAATTCGAATTCATGAATAATGTTTCAATTAACGTGTATGGTTTAGAACATAATTACAAGACGAAAAATTATGATGTGGTGGGTCCGATTTACCACACGAATCAAACTCGAGAAAAACATATAAATTTATTATATTTAGAGGATGGTGTTAAAGGTCACTATGTGTGGATAAAGGATTTTTCACGACTTGTGACGAGTCAAATTTCCTCACATAACGGTAAAAAATATTTATGTGATGGATGTCTAACATTCTTTAGTTCACAAGCTGGCTTTGAACAACATCGGGCGAATGATTGTAGTAAAGTTTATACTATAATGCCAACGGAGGAAATGAAATTAGATAAAAATGGAGATGTGATTCCCGACAATATTTTAAAATTTCAAAATTATGAGCGACAAATGCGTGTACCATTTGTTGTATACGCAGATTTCGAGTCACTGTTAAAACCAATTAATACATGCTCTCCAGATCCGAATAATAGCTATACAAATAAAACACACGAACACGTTCCATATAGTTTTGCATACAACATTAAGTGTTCATTTGATGATTCACTGTCAAAATTTGTAACATACACCGGGGAAGACTGTGCAAAAGTATTTTGTAATAAGCTGTATAGTGATGTGAGACAAATATATAATAAGCATTTAAGTGTTGTACTACCCATGACAAAATTAACTGCTAGCGAACAATATTTATTTGATACGACTACAGAATGTCATATATGTAATAAAGTGTTGAAAGCTGAAGATCGAGTAGCAGATCATGATCATCTTACTGGGAAATTTAGAGGTGTAGCTCACTCTAAATGTAACCTAAATTTTAAAATATCAAAAATGATTCCAATTTTTTTTCATAATTTATCAAACTATGACGCTCACATGTTTATCAAAGAATTTGGCTGTGATGAGGAAAAAATTGATATTATTCCGCAAAACAAGGAAAAATACATTTCTTTTACAAAACATTTATATGTGGATGAGTATGACAATAAAATGGGGGTGAAAAATAAAATTTATATGAAATTAAGATTTGTGGACTCGCTTCGGTTTATGGCGAGTTCGTTGGAGAAGCTAGCGAATAATTTAACGGATGAGCAATGTGTTGAAGTGCGAAAATATTTTTCCGAAGATGAACACTTTAAATTACTGCGTAGAAAGGGGGTTTTCCCATATAAATATATGGACTTATTCGAGAAACTAAATGAGGCTGTACTTCCACATAAAAAATTTTTTGATGATTTAATGAATAATTATAACATAACAGAAAATGAATATAACCATGCGCAGACTGTATGGAACGTGTTTAAGTGTAAAACTTTGAGAGATTATTCTGATTTGTATTGCAAAACAGATGTATTATTGCTCACAGATATTTTCGAACAATTCCGTAATGTGTGTATGAAAACTTATAAACTCGACCCTGCCCACTACTATACAGCTCCAGGGTTAAGTTGGGATGCCATGTTAAAAATGACTTGTATAGAATTAGAATTAATTACTGATATAGACATGCACCATTTTATTCAAAAAGGTATACGTGGGGGTATTTGTCAAGCCTCTTTGCGATATGTGAAAGCAAACAATAAATACATGCGGGAATTTAATTCAAATAATCCGAGCACATATTTAACATATTGGGATGCGAATAATCTGTACGGGTGGGCATTATCCCAATGTATACCTTACGGTGGATTTCGATGGTTAAACGAAGATGAAATTTTAAACTTTGACGTAACTATAATTGATGATAATTCCTCAGTTGGCTATTTTATTGAAGCTGATATTGAATATCCTAAATTGCTACATTCTTCACACAACGATTTACCATTTTTGGCTGAGAGTATAATACCACCAAATTCAAAATTTAAAAATCCAAAACTTATTCCAAATTTATATGATAAGAGTAAATATGTTATTCATTACCGTAATTTAAAGCAGGCGTTGAAACATAATCTTAAAATTAAAAAAATACATAGAATAATTCAGTTTAAACAGTCTGATTGGTTAAAACAATATGTGGATTTTAACACAATATTGCGACAATCTGCGAAGAATGATTTCGAAAAGGATTTTTTTAAACTTTTAAACAATGCCATCTTTGGTAAAACAATGGAGAGCATAGATAAGCGTGTTGACATAAAACTTGTTAATCATTGGGAGAATATTGGACGTAAACCCGGTGCTGAATCGCTTCTCGCAAAACCAAATGTGAAAAGCGTCTCGATATTTAATGAAAACTTGTGTGCAATTCAATTTGAAAAACTTAAAGTTATATACAATAAACCAATATATGTGGGTTTTGCAGTATTAGACTTATCAAAATTACTCATGTACAATTTTTTTTATGAGTACTTAAAACCAAAGTATGGTGAACGAGTTGCTTTATGCTATTGTGATACCGATAGTTTTGTATTATTAATAGAAACAGATGATATTTATAAAGATATGTTAAACAATATTGAAAAATTTGATACTAGTAATTTCTGCTCGGACAATGTTTACAACATGCCTCAGAAAAATAAAGCTGTATTAGGACTAATGAAAGACGAATTGGGCGGTAAATTAATGCAACAATTTATAGCCTTACGTCCAAAAATGTATGCCTATTGCACAGAAGAGGATCAAAACAATTGGAAAAAGAAAGCTAAGGGTGTTAAGAAATGCGTGGTGGATAAAATTTTGACTGGTCCTGACTATAAAAAATGTATGTTAACTAATGACCTCATATATCAAAAGCAGCAAATTTTTAGAAGTTACAAGCATACAGTGTACACCATCGAGCAAAATAAAATATCACTAAGTTCTAATGATGATAAACGATTTATTTGTTCTGATGGTACTAGCACTTTAGCTTGGGGTCATTTATTAATTTCATGAGATTGTTTAATATTTATTTTTAATGTTGATAGTGTAAATACTTTTACAGTTAAATAAAACTGATTATGTTTATTATATTTGTATTTTTGATATTGTAAATATGTAGTTAAATAAAAACCCAATTTCAAATTACATGTTTTATTTTATACCATTTATTACAATTTTATTTTTTAATAACATTTAAAAAATCACATTCAGATATATTTTTTAATACAATAATATTTCTCTTACAATTAGCAAAATCTTTTAATTGTAATTTAATATTGTCAAGTAAATGTTTGGCGTTTGGTACATCATACAATTCTTTTACTAACTGAATTTCAGGATATTTTTGTTGAAGTTTTAAATGTTTTTTGAATAAATCTCGAAGACATACAGTTGTTACATAATATTCGGTATCACTTATCTTGAAAACACAAAGTGTTGAGTATTTATTCTCTGAGATGGGCTCATGTATAACTTTTGGTTGCATTTCGGTAATATATGCTTTTAATTTATTTTCATTGTTTTTATACTCGGCAAGAAAATAATTAACGTAGTATTCATTAATTATTTTTGATACTTTTAAAGCAAAGTGTATGGAAACCCAAGATGCTACGTGAACAATGATGTCTGGATGAATGTATGTTCCTCTAATAACTGTATCTTCACCGCCAGTAGTTGTATAAATTGCATAATTTCCATCGCTTGGGATTCCAAGGGATGCGTATGCAACCCGCAATTCTTTATTTACCTCAAATAATAATTCTTGAGAACGTTTATTTGCCATCCAATTGTAGAAGTGTTTTCCCCCATTTTGACAGAGTTTTGTTGCATTAATATAACCGTTTCTAAAGTCATTACTTTTTATCATAATAACTACAAAATCACCGTAAAAGGCTTTATGATACTCTTCATTTTCTGTTTTTATAATTAATTCGTAACAAATTGATGTAATATCACTTTTTATAATTTTTGCAGCAGGTTCTGCTTCTTCGAATTCAATTTGACGTTTCATGATGTTTTCAGCTTGACAATTAAAGAGCAACTAAAGTTTTCAACTAATGACATATTTATTTAAACAATATGAGACTTATTTATCCATGAATTATGTTGTGAATCAAATCCAAGCCATTTCACATAAACTTTAGGTCCTTTTGCTTTTATAACTTTCTCTACAAGATACACATCAGGGTACTTAGTTTTTTGAAGTTCATGTTCATAAAAGCCACCCTTAATGGGGTTGTTTTGAAAATCTTCAAGCAGGTAAGTGACTGGGTTTGTAAATTGCACTTTTGTAATTGTAAAAATTTCAGTACTCCAGTTTGGTGTATAACCCTTTGCAAATTCACCTTTTATTTTACTAATACGTACATGATCACCAACTTTAAATTTTGCAGGTCCAGCAATTTTTATGTTACTATATACTGTACTTAATAATTTTGCTTTGTTTTCAAACGTCACATCAATTGGTTTCATTTTAATTGTTTTATGTTGTGTATTGTTATAATTTGTAACTAATTTTTGTAAAATATCAATCCATTTGTATGAGCCACGTAAACTAAATTCTTTAAACATTATAGATTTTAGTGTGCGATTAAACCGTTCAACTACACTTGCTTTTAAATTACTATAAGTAGAATAATGATTTATATTATATTTTTTCATTAAATTATAAAATTGTATATTGTAAAATTCTTTTCCGTGATCTGATTGTAAATTAACTGGAATACGTCCCTGTTTAAAAATTTTTATCATAGCTTCAGTAACGTCATGAGCTGATTTACTTTTTACAGGCTCGGCAAAAGCAAACTTGGAGAAAACATCAATAACGGTTAATAAATATTTAAATCCTTTGTTTATTGAAGCGTATGGAATCATTTCAACTAAATCAATTTGCCATAAGTCATCAATTCCTTTTGTTATCACTTTACGTCTTGGGTAATTGCGTCTTGCCGGTTTGTGGAGCTCCTGAACTACTTGGTGCTTGCTCATTTTTTTTCTCAATTAAGAATAAATCGTTCTCGTTTGGTTTTATATTATTAATTTTTTCTATATTTTTAATTCTACGTAATAATTTTTGAATGTAATAATCAACATAGTATTTAACAACAGCACTATTATCTTCAGTAGGTTTATGTAAATTTCGTATTTCTTTTCCTTTAGCGTCATAAATTTTATTTTTTAATGATAGAGTTGTTTCGCCTATTTCTTTTTCCAACCCAAAAATTCTGTCATCAATATATTTTTTTGTAGCAGCTTCATCGTCAAGTATAGGTTGTGATAAATTTATTAAACGATGATTTTCCAAGTCATATTGTCCGTATGCATTTAAATTTAAATTTTTAGATGTGCGCGAACGTTTTATTATTCGACCAAATTTGTCAATCGACATTTTACAACTAGATGAAAGTAACTATGTATTAAACTATTATATTTGCCTCTCGTAATTCTTCCACAATAGACATAATTTCATTATTATGACCCGTATGACCAGCTGATTTCGAAGCTAATAGTAAACGTAATCTATCCACTAATTCGTTTGGGTTTATCCCAATAAACAAACTCACGTTTAAAATTTGTGTAATTCATTAAACCAAAACCTACTGATTGAGATTTACTTGTATATGGTGCACCTCCAGTTGTTATGTATGGTTTTATTATGTGTAAATATTTATAATTTTGCGAACCTTTTATTGCACCATTGGAATCATAATTTCTACGATGAACATTTATTTCACTTTGCAACTGCTAAAGATTCTGATACCGTGTATGGAGTTCGATATCAACATGATCGTTTCATGATTGGTAATTCACCAATTGAAATAGAACACAATGACATTAAAGTCGGTGATAAATGGTATAAAGGAACATATGGTTTGTATGAATTACTTTTTAAAAAAAGACCACTTTCTTACGAAAAAGAAGATGAAAACAATTACTTAGATATTGCATTAAAAACAAATGTTCATCGTAGAAATTATGATTCCAATGGTGCAATAAAAGGTTCGCAAAATTATAAATATTTACACATAATAAAACCATACATA